>JAUIMM010001503.1:0-600000 GCA_031769625.1 Taudactylus pleione | reverse complement strand
CACCATGGATCATCCTCTCCTGCTCACCCTTCAGACCTTTAGCATCTCTAACACTGTCCATGCCTGGTTCACCTCTTACCTCACCAACCGCTCCTTCTGTGTTTGCCTCTGGCTCCACCTCCCCCCCTTCCATCCTTCCCATTGGTGTCTTGCAGGGTTCTGTACTGGGGCCCCTGCTTTTCTCCCTGTACACCTCTAGACTAGGAGAACTCATCAGCTCCTTCGGCCACCTCTATGCCGATGACACGCAACTATACCTCTCCTCTCCTGAACTCTCCCCTTCTGTCCTCTCTCAGGTATCCAGCTGCCTCTCCGCCATCTCTTCCTGGATGTCCGAGTGCTCTCTGAAGCTCAACATGGACATTTCCCCTAATAGAGTCTCCACTCCAACCAATCTCGCTATCACTGTTGACAACACCATCATCCCCCCCGTCAAACAACTTCGATGTTTGGGTGTCACCCTTGACTCTACCCTCTCCTTCACACCCCACATTCAATCCTGTCGGCTCCAGCTACGCAACATTGCTCGCATTAGGCCTTTCTGCTCCCAGAATGCTACCAAACTGATTATTCATTCACTAATAATTTCTCGGCTCGACTACTGCAACCTTCTCCTTACTGGCCTCCCACATTGCCATCTTGCTCCCCTCTAATCTGTTCTCAATGCTGCAGCTAGACTTATCATCCTCTCCCACCGTTTCACTTCTGCTGCTCCCCTCTGCCAAAACCTGCACTGGCTCCCATTCCCCTACAGAATCCTCTTCAAACTCCTCACCTTCACATACAAGGCCCTCTCTAACTCTACTGCTCCCTACATCTCCAACCTCATCTCCTCACACACTCCCTCACGCCCAATCCGGTCTGTCAATGAATGTTGTATCTCCTCCACCCTGCCCGTGCAGCCCCCTTTCACTGGAATTAACTCCCTCGCTCAGTCAGGCTCTCCCCGACCTTGCAGAGCTTCAAACGTGCACTGAAAACCCACCTGTTTATCAAAGCATACCCTTCCACCACATAACCATGTCACCAAGTCTCTGTCCCACACGCCTCAGCCATCTCTCACTTGCCTACTTCCTGCACTCAGGTCCCCCTCTACACACTCATGCCTCATGTCATCTGTCTGTTTCCCCTCTCCCCTAGATTGTAAGCTCCTAGGAGCAGGGTCCTCCTCCCCACTGTCTCACAGCACTTCTATGACAGCCTTCACCTTCAGAGCTGTTCTGTGTATGGAGAATTGTGTTGCTATTTGTTACTTGTGCTCTGTTTATATTTTGGTTACTGTATTGTAATGTTCTGTGCAACCTGTACTGTATGTACGGTGCTGCGGACCACTTGTGGCGCCCTATAAATAAAATATAATAATAATAATAATAGGGAGAGGGTTAGTATACCGAACAACAAGTGTCGGTATGCTAGCCCTGTCGGGATGCTGTTGTCGGGATCCCGACTGCCGGCATCCCATTCCCAATCCTGACCATCATAGCTTTGCTTCTGGTGCCTCTCTGGTGATTAATTTAGGCCACCACTGTTTTGTTGTCTGAGATCCCCAGTAACTATTGATGAAAACATTTTACTACTTTCCAGAGACATTTAAAGAGAGGAGAATGCCTGTATGAAGAGTCAGTTCAGGACCCTCTTCTCTGGCAGTGCAGTAGATTCTGGCTTGGTGCAGAATCTCCAGGAAAATAGCACCCGTGCCTAATTCCTGAGGACATCTCTGCAGCGCATACGCAAGTCACAGGGAAAATGGCCGACGACATTTTCCCTGTAATTTTTGCTGCTCTGCAGCACTGGTCTGGCGCTGAGGAGCAGAACTCTGGAGACTGCGGAGAGGTAAGTATAACTCTATATGGGTGGAGTGTGTGCAGTGTAGGCCCCCCTTAACCTAGGGACCTGTGTGCACCACACACCCTGCATCCATTATAGATACGCCCTTGCTGCTTTCCATTTTCTGTCATCTCCAGTACATTTATGTGTAGTTTCTTTCCATGCTCATGTAATGTACCCTGCACTATGTTTGTCAGGAGATGAGCTCCTCAGCCTGAAGCACTGGAATCAGACATCAGTACTAGCCATTCTGGATCATATGGTGTGTGTACACACGTCGCAATATAAATGAGCGATTTGAATGATAACGATATCGTTATCATTAATTTTTTGGTCCCTACCAATTCACCATCAACCAGCCATCTGCGACCACGTATGGACGATATCGATATCGGCCGTGCATGCAGGTCAACTTGCTCGATATCGAGCAGGTTAGGTCGGCTATAGTCGCTGGTGAGTTGGTGGTTTGCTGGATGATCGATATCGATCACCCAGCACACCAAGGAGGGTGCAGGACGATCAGCCAGCGATATCGTATCGCTGGCTGATCCCTACGTGTGTATGCACCATAAGAGTGACATTCCCTGCATCTATAGCTGATGTTGTGATCCCACAGGATTTGTAACTCTAACTAAAGGCTCTGCATGTGCCATGTTGCACAGAGAACAACTTGTATGGTGTAGGAATCATTCCCAACGGTTTATACACATTTCTTGCTGTTTGCTAATGGACTTGTAGTTGATGTGTTAAATTTGTACACCTTTCCTCTGACTGTTACTTTGCTTTGTATTCAAAGCCGGATATAGGTGCAGGCTGAGTAGGCTCTACCACTAGTAAGCAGGAGCACACTAGTAGAACAGCCAGCCCAAAGCCTTCCACTGGCACCGGCGCCCAGCCATTCGCTGCATTTTGTTTGCAAGCAGTAAGCACAGTGGAGGGTCGCGACTGCCATATGCAGGGAGGAGCTCAAATAGACTACATTTCCCAGCAGTCTCTGTGGTCCATCTGCATCTGTGTGCGCTGTGTGCAGTATCACACCATCTAGGGGTAGCCTATGCCGTGAATGATCTGTCAACAAGAGGGGACACTCAACGGGTGGATGAGTAGATTATCCAGGCCCTAGACTACTCAGTGCCCTGTGCAGTGTGACCTGGAGGAAAGAGGTAGAAGATCTTCAGGTCCTACATTACCCCATGATCTCCATGCAGAACTATTACTACTAACTCTGATAGTAATGGCAGATGGGAATAGGACATACTGCCTAAGCTTATCAGTACTACTGCAGTGGATCTTAGCTCTGTATGTAATGAAAAACCTAAATTCATCCATCATTAGATTTCAGAAGGTATCTAAAAAAGGTATACTTGGAGTGGATGTGGAACGGGATGCAGTGTATATCCCGGCGGACGAGATGCCGGCTATCTATATACCAACGCCGGTATCCCGCTGCAGGGCAAAATGCTGATTCCGCTGTCCGCCTTACAATCAGGATACCGGCATCGGAATCCTGACAGCCGGCATCCCGATCGTAAGACACCAAAGCCAGGTGTTAGCCGCACTTGGGGTTGGGTTTAGGCACCCCCTAGGGGGACTAGGGTTATGCACCCCCAGAGATAGGGTGGTTAGGGTTAGGCACCACCGGGGGGAGGGTAGGTTTAGTCACCCTACTGGGAGGGATAGGTTTAGGGTACAGAAGGGGGGGGGGGGTGTTAGGTTTAGGCACCCCCCTGGACGGTGTCAGGATTCTGAAGAGTTGGGCTTCCAGGGTCGGGATTTGAACCGGCGCCTCTTCAGTCGCTGGTATTTCATACCCAACCCATGTGGGATGTAATGGGAGTAAGATATCATCCACATATGACCATATCTTGATCTCCTGTTTTCTTACTTCTGTCACTAATGTCACCTGTACTTTTGTAAAGTGTCTTGGAGATTTTGCCAGGCCAAGAGAAAGACAGGTTAATTGTAAGTGTTCTACCATTATCCAGAACTGGGGAAACTTTCTGTGCTGAACTGGAACATGAAAGTAAGAATTCTAAGGACCTATGGATGTAAGAAAGTCTCCTTTGCTTAAATTCCCTGATTCCATGTGTAATGGTGCATACACACGGTACAACCTGCACAACCAACGATATCACTGATAGATTTCCCTTCAACTTTCTGCAGTGCAGGGCAAATGATTTTGGTTGGTCACACGGATAGATATCTATGATAGATATTTCAGTAAAGTCATCTCTTAACATGCAAATCGTGTTGAAATTGTCCAAGTTGGCCTGCATGCATGGACAATGCTGGAATGCCCATCGTTGGTTGATCGTTGGCAGCATAAAAATTAACAATATGAACGATTTATCGGTGATCGATATCGTTATCGTTCATTACAATTGTACCGTATGTACTGTATGCACCATAAAGAGTCTGGCATTGACAAACTTGCACAGTCTCCTTTGGTCAATTCCACATGTCCAAAATAGGACAAATGATTTCTGAGATTTTTTATTTTTGACAAGGAATAGTCTGGAATGAAACCACTTCTGATCTAAAAGAACATGGACTTGGGGGGCCTATTCATTATCGGATGCCATATGGCTTCCGATGAAGTATTGAACTTGCTGCGAGGGATACTTAAGTTTCCAACTCGCAGCGGGGAAAACGTGACACCAGAGCAATTCATCATTGCTCCGGTGAGGGGACAACTGCTCCAAAAAGCAGTTGTCCCAGTGGTTAGTATCGCAGCTACAGAAGTAGCTGTGTTACTTACCTGCTCCCCGTAGTCCCGGCTACGCATGTGTGACCTCGGGTCAGGCATGCACAAAGCCGCCGGGGAGGTAGTGAGGAGGCTGTGGAGGGATCTGCTCGGATCCCTCTTCACATCCCCGGAACTCCTTCCCATAGGAAGGAGCGGGATCCGAGAAGAAGATGGCGCTTGTTCTCAGAAGCAAACTCCGAAAACTTTCAGATTTCGAAGTTTGCTGAATATCAGGGGGTCCTATCGGACCCCTAAGGATGAATGCCCGATAACTTAAATATGCGGATTGTTACCCGGACATTTATTGTATGATAAATAGGCCCCTTGAAGAAAGATAAAGTGGAGAGAGATAAAGGCCCTCATTCAGAGTCGATCGCAAGAAGCGAACGCTCACTCTGAATGAGGGCGGGCACTTCTTGTTTAGAAGTGTTACCTCCAGGCCAGCAGACGGGGCGAGCTGTCACTGAACATCGACAGCTCGCCCCGTCTGCTACAAGACCCCTAGCGACAAAGCACCCGTCGCAAGCCGGGTCTCGCGCATGCGCATGACGGAGCAGGCTCTGTCGTGCGCATGATCTGTGGGGACCATCGACCCTGTTGTGAGCGCATCGACGCTTGCGACCGCGTCTGAATGAGACCCATAGTACCAACCAATCAGCTTCTAACTGTCATTTACAGGCTATATTTGAAAAATAACAGTTAAAAGCTGTTTGGTTGGTACTTTATCTCTATCCAAGGTATAATACATCTACAATTCCCCTAAGTGGAAATCACACCACAAATAGACAATAAACAGAAAATAAAATTGTAACTTTAAAATAAAAACTCACCACATTTAGCAATCACTTATATCTTTCTCCTACTACTTTCCTATAACTTTCTCCTTTTCCACTCACACTCCCCACAAACCCACACAATTAAAGTAGCCAGATGTCGGTTTCTATCATTTCAATTAAATGGTGCTCTCTATAAGAAATAGAGTAGCCCAGAATAAAATAGCTTCTAATTCATAGTGATTTCAATAGAAACTGCCAGTGCCACCATATAGAACACGTGGCAGGTTGTCATTTCTAATCAGACGAGGATCAACGGCAGCTTATGTTTAGACATCATTAGTAAAGGCTAACAATTTAAAATATTAAAATCACCATCAACCTGCGTCTGTTTCCGGCGGGTTCTAAATGACACCAAACCCACCGCATAGTAAATTTAGCCCCAGGACTGTAGAAAGACACTTCCCTTTGGGTACTGATGAAATGCCATCCCGATTCTTGCTCTTTTCAATACATCATTTGAAGTGTGTAAACTGATGTTAGACAGGAAGATTATGTGACAAATATCTCGATGTGCAGTTATGGTAGTCTCAGATAGGTCCTTCACATGTGCCTAATGTGAGGATGAGGATCCAGATTGAGGTTGAGCACTATGGGATTGTATCCGTTTCATTAGAGATAACCCCCGGATGGACTCAGCAGGGCTCCCTAATACTAATACTCACACACCATACAATGTTTTTACTTGTCTCATTCATAATATGCAGTTCATGAAAGCAATAATATTAAAACTAGAGCTTTAAGTCAGTTGCCCATTCAATTATTGTTTCAGCTTTGATATACATTAATTATAAAACACTGTTTCTTGCTAACTTACAAGGAAGTTGTCATATTAAGACTCCATTATCTATATTGCATTATTCAGCTGCTTGGGAGCCCACAGTTTAATAATTCATGACAATGATATAGGTGGTTAAATCTAAATAAGAATTATGGTACTTTTATACTGAAAGATGTTTTACTAATAGATATTTAATTACCAATATTAGAATTGAATATATTATTCATATTCCAGTATTATTGGTTCAGATAACTAGCACTATCTGTGTACTATTTTTCTCTTGTACATACCCCAAAAGAAATACTAATTTCTTGGCTAGCTACTATCCCTACTTCTGAGACCTGGGTTTAGGCTTAAAATCAATAATTCTAATTTTATGGTTTAATGCTGCCCAATGTAATTAACCATTTTTTTAATTTTTTTTAATTGGGCCACAAGTTGTGGGATGCTGGGGGTGTGGTCTTGGTATAGTAGGTGTGGCCTCCCAGGCTCCTCTAAATCGGGAAGAATGTGCCATTCATGAGACAGTCCCTTCCAATCGGGACAAAAATCGCTACGGTTGGGAGGTACAAATTGTTGGATTAGAATATTGTCAGTACACCAAAATATTAGTTCTTCATACAGATTAGAGATGTGCACCGACCCCCGTGTTTTAGTTTTGGATCTGGATCTCCCCTGGTTTTGGATCTGAATCTGATTGTGGATTTTTTTCCTTGGTGTTTTTTTGGGGGGGGTTTTGAATCTGTATTTTTTTCAAAAGTTATATAAACAGATAAAACCACATCATGTGGGCCTATTTTTGTTTCTATAGTATTATTAACCTTAAAAAAATCATTTTCAAGCATTTCCATGCATTTGTAACCACCTCACAGCTCACAATATTGATCTCACTATTTTTTACCAATATAGGCCAAAGGCTGCAGCGAGCTGGCTGGCTAAAGTAAGCGACAGAGCAGCGGCACAAATGCACGTCAGTTTAAAAAAATATAGGACATCTATGAAACATTACCACACAGCAGTGGCAGACAAGATGGAAGTTTAATAAACTATAATAATGTCAGTCGGCAATGCCCCAAATTGTGCAAAATGTAAAGAAAAGAGGTGCCAGATGGAATTGTCTCTCCCACCCACTCTTATGTGGGATATTATAAAGGACATGCACAGTTTAATAAACCAAGCACTTTAGCCACTAGGACTGACACTTTCGTGGCTGAACTCCTAGGTTTGTTTGGGCCCCCATAAAACATTTTTTGGAAGGACTACCTTCAATTATTAAGGAGGAGGTTGATGATGAGGGTGTTGGTGGTGGAGATTGCATGTGCTGGGCCAAACTGCTTGTAGCTGATACTAGACTGCTTGTTATTAATTTACACATTATTATAATTTTGTTAAACAAACTGCATGAACTTGCTGCAAATGACGTAACAGGGAGGAGGTGCCTAGATGGTTAACGCCCCTTCCTCTGCTAACTTTGGCTTTACAAATGGAACAGATGCCTTCACAACTGTTGTCAGAATTTAAATTAAAATAATTCCACACCCAAGACGTTGCTTCTCTGGCTTTCTTTTTATCATGAGCAAGAACTGCATTTACGCAAACATCCTCATCAACATCCTCATTAGCTTCAGACAGGACACAAATTTCTCCCTCATCCTCCTTTTGCACTTCCTTCACACTATCATCCTCATTTTCTATTATTTCACCATCTAATACTAGTACAGCCGTCATGGTGTCAGTGATCCGCTATGAAACTGGGTGACAGCTGTTATACTTACTTCCTCTATCAAAGGAATTTTGTCAAATGTTTTTTAACTTACTACTAGTAGTAGACTTCTTGGTCCCTTTCTTGGTCCCCAGCAGCAGCAACAGATGTAGAACTCAAGGATTCTACTGAGGAATCACGGATAGGAGAGGAGTCAGTCATGCTTTTGAAATTGGATGCAGGACTACTTCTGATCACGATTGAGGATATTGATCATGATGCGGCCGTTCGTGGTGGAGATTGCAGGAGCTTGAATCCAGATAGAAGGGAGCAGCTAGGTGACACTGGACTGATTGTTGTTCGTTTTTTTGTCCCCAAAGCTTCTGAATTTGAAATACTCTTTCCAATTTGATGAATGCGCTGCAAGTGACGCAACAGGGAGGAGGTTCCTAGATGGTTATGGTCCTTACCTCTACTCACTGTTACTTGGCAATGGTTACAAATGGCTTGGAAAAGGTTGTCTGGATTTAGGTGGAAATGATTCCACACATGAGATGTGGATGCTTTGGTCCTTTGCCCAGGCATGGAGACAATGGGATTTTTCCCACCATGGGCAACAACTGTTGCCTGATATACGGTTTTTACACAAACATCCTCGCCATCAACATCCTCATCATCAACAACTTCATCATCCTTGTTGTTATCGCCAACTACATAAATATCCTCCTCATCCTCTTTGAGCAATTCCACAGAAGCATTTCTACGTCAGAAGGCACACAAATGGTGGAAGGAGGATCCTCTTCAAGTACAATATTAGAAAGGTCAGGCTCACACATGGCAACCGTGGACACACTTGTACTCTCCTCTGGGATTTCTGATTTTTCCGAGCACACAGATGGTCCCGGTGTCTTACTCGTCTTAACAATGTTAAATTTTTTTGTACCTCTCCTACAAGCAGAGGGGCTTAAATTATCACTAGAACCATCAGTCATAAATACAGGCCAATGCCTTATCCTTTCCACTTTGTATAGTGAATGGCATATTGCCAATTTTATGGTTCTCTAAAGCCAACTTAGCTTTAAATTTTTTTTTGCTTTAACAGGGTAAAGTTGATTTTTTTTTAGCCTGACTTTTTGGCCTGACTTAAGCCCTGGTACATCGACCTTCATAGATGACGTTGACGGCCTTGCATCGTCATCATGACTGATGCCGGCAGCTACAAGACTGGTATGTGGATCCTGCTCTCCGGTCATGTGACTGTCCTCCATACTCACTACGCACACAACCACACACAAAAAAGATTGTTGGTTTTATCTTTATTATTTTGGGCAGCAGCCCCTTGACAGACAGGAGCACAGCACTCCTGCGCAGCTACGCCGATGACAGTGACAGCCAGGTGTGGCTAACACGCACACAAAAAAAATAAACACTTTTTTTGTAACAAAGGGGTGAACCCCTGAAAAGAGGCAGCAGCCCCTTAGCAGCACAGCACCCCTGCACTGATGACAAGTGTGGCTAAGCTAACAATAATTTTTTTCACACTGGGGGTGGGTGAAGAGCACCCCTGAAGGACAGAGCACCCCCTGGACAACACAGCACTACAGCCAGCCAGCCCCTATGGACAGGACAAGTACAACAGCCACCCTATGGACAGGACAACGACAGCCAGCCAGCCCCTATGGACAGGACAATGACAGCCAGCCAGCCCCTATGGACACGACAGCAGCCAGCCAGCCCCTCTATAGACAACAGTCAGCCCTTATGGACAACAGTAGCCAGCCCCTATGCACAACGTCAGCATGCAATTAACAATAACAAGTATTAACAACAGCACAGCTCCCTCTCTCTTCACTCTCCACAGCTGGAATGAAAAATGGCGTCAAATCGCGGGACCTTTATAGAATCCAGAATCTGATAGGGGGATGACAACGTTTTGCCTCGTTTTTAGATCCCAGTCAGGCGGGAAAACCCAAGCCGACTCATATCTGCCTCGGATCCCCGTAATTCGGGTGGGTTGGGTTCTCAGGAAACCGAACCCGCTCATCTCTCATAGAGATCAATGATTATGTTATAGGAAAAAGTAACTGTCCTGCCAACATGATGCGTGCACAATACTGTACAAGGATAATTCTAATAGGAAAGGATCCTTATCATCTAAAAAGTGCAGTGCGTCATGCAACCCGCCCATGTCTCCAGAATGATCTAAAAATCCTGATGCATCGGGCATGAGCATTTATATTTTGAAAAGATCGTAGATCGATGCCCATCCCTACTGTACAGAGAATATTTATTGTTCACATCAGTTCCTGCCCCATTGGAGCTTACAATCTGATAAACAAAATGACTGTATAGGAGTGGAGTGGGTTAAACTTCCTAGGCTGGGGGTGGACCTGTCTGGGGAACCATGTGAGAATAAGGGCCTATGGGTTTTTTAGGGTTGTAGGTGGTAGCAGGGATATTGGAGTTTGTTGGAGGCAGAATCAGCCTCTTTTGTTCCTTTCTTTGGAATGGGTAAGTGCTCTTACCTGAGCTCTGTGGTACGTGGCACTTTCTTTCAATAGCTCTACTTGTCTTTCTTTTCCTGCATCTATCTTTCTGTCTTGTCTTCATTTATCTCCTACCGCTGTGTACTAACTTAGCTGTGCGGGATACTGGAACCCCCCCCATTTGGTAGCCATGCCCCGCCCATGTCGCGCTTTGCGTACCCCCGCCCGTATCCGGGTGCAGGAGGAAGAGGTAGGACGTCTTCGAGAGGCTCCTGCCTCACAAGAAGGGACAGAGGTGGCTAGCAGGAGTGGCGCGACCCCGCGGCGTCATGGTTGGGTAGGCACAGCCGCGCTGGCCAGCCGTCAGCACAGAGGGGACACAGCTGCTAGGAGCAGCCATGAGGGGAGGTCAGGCGCGGCTGACGGAGCAGCAGCGATCAGCGCATAGTGAGCCCGCGGGCGGGCAGAGCTGCCGCGAGGCCGTGGGAAGCTCGCCCCCCACGGGTGCATGTGTCATAGGGGCGCGCGCGCACGCACCGTGGAGGGGGCTATTAAAAGCCCTGTTTGTAGCCGGAGAGGTAGGGAGGCCTTTCCCACAGTGTTGCAGATGAGGAAAGGGAGATTGATGGCCCTGTCAGCAGAGTAAGGGCTCCGTCTGGCAGGAATGCGAGCGGCCATTTTGTGACAGGGGGAGCTGAGGGAAGGGGGATGGAGCTTAAATTTAATATGGAGGATTATTGACAGGCCATGGTCAGTTCTGTTGACAACAGGCTGACATGTACCATTGCTCAGCCAAATGCTATTACTGCTAATCAGCCATCAGCGGGCAGGGTCATTTCTGGGGCAGCAGTTTCTGGCTATGCGGATACTCAGGTCCTCAGTGGGGGTGCAAGTCAGTCCTTTGACCCTGCAGCTTTTACGGCCATGATGTCATCAATGGCATCTGCTTTTGCTCCCATGGTTGCGGCACTGGCTCCTAGCCAAGCAGCTAATGAAGGTATGGATCAGAGGCAGCGTTCATTTTCTGCTACTCTGGGGCCAGCGGTAGATCAGTTCATGCAGGCTTGCAGGGCTATGGGCTCTGCTGCAGCTCAGTTGGTGGCAAGGCCAGAGGCGTCTGGGGCTAGTGCTGCTGTGTCTTCTCCTGCGGTGTCGGCCGTGCCCAGGGTTTCGGCCCAGGGGGCGGCTTTATTGTCTTTTTCAGATGCTGGTGAGGGCGAGGCTATGGAGCTGGATGGCGACATTGAGGAGGCTTCATCATCGGCCGTTTCCGGGGGCGAGCAGTCAGGGTCGTCAGATGAGACCTCAGAAGATGTTGATGTTGCTGACTCTGGGCCTGATTCAGACCCGCTCGCAAGCGCATAGTGCTCGCAAGTGGGTCGATGGTGGCCCAGTGCGCACGCGCGGCGTGCGTGAACCCCGGAACGAGTGCAAAAAGCACTCGCTTCGGGGCTCACTACAAAAGGGATGGCTGTCGATGTTGATCGACAGCTCGCCCCATTCTGTAGGCGTGGCGGGGGTGACTTCACAAACGTAGGCGTTCCCAAGCGAACGCCTGCTGTTTGTGGGCCAGCAGTGTGACAAAGGCGCAGAAGAGGGATGCTAAATATGCGCCCAGGGAGGCTGATAGGCGCGATAAGCAGGCCAAGTGGCGGCGTCATGGGAGTAGTTGGCGGAAGTCCAAGAAGCATCAGTGTCAGTTTGGCGTAGTGCATTGCGACAATACAGCAGTATTGTGGGGTTTGCACGATTGTTGCAAGAATAAAATCAAGAAGGGCGATTACGTGGACAAGTTTATCTTAACTGAGCAAGCCAAAAAAGATTTCAAAGCAGCTAAAGCTAAAGGCGGTGTGGGGGTAGAAGCTTTTCGCTCTTATGATAACTGGCTTGCTGGGTTTTGCGTATTTGCAGCATGCTACTTGAAAGATCGCCCAGGGGAGCACCTGAATGTTATACGGTATATCCACCTGATTCACGGGATGCAGCGTAAATCCAGAGGCAACGCCTGGAGGGCCTATGACAAGGAGTTTAGGCGCAAGCAGGATGGATCTAAATGCTTAGATTTCGGGTGCAAGGATGTGGAAGTGTGACTTGATGTCACACAACCACCTAAAAGGTGGAGCAGAGGAGACCCGGGTAGGCGGGGATACTAATAGGGGGGGTCTGGAGCGTGGCGCCCAGGTTCTGATCCCTCCTCGGGGCGCCGGCAGACTGGCCCTGGGCGGCTTTCCTCGTAGACACCTTTTAAAGGTAAATGTTTCGCCACCTGTCCCTAGGGTCTGCGGTGTCATTTTCGACACCTTTGCTTGCGTTGTAATGGATCACACCCCGCCTCTAATTGCCTCCGGTTGTCTGCCTAGCAGGGATCCAGGTCAGGGGGAGGAGCTACTCCCAAAGCCGGAGGTAGGACAGGCACAGGACCTTCAGTCAAAGATCGAGAAAGAGGTTCAGTTGGGGCAGATGGCAGGTCCTTTTGCACATCCTCCAGTGGGGAATCTAATTATTTCCACGGTGGGGGTGGTGCCCGAGAAAACTCCAGGAAAATTTTGGCTGATCCAGCATCTGTCTTATCCACCAGGGTCCTCGGTTAATGATGCTATACCTCATGAACGGTGGCCCTGATTCAGAGCCGGACACTCTGAAAGAGCGCTCGCTCTGAATCAGGGCGTTTTTTTTGTGCGGCCTCCTGGCCGCTCGCATAGCTGTGGGAGCGGCCAGGTTGATGATCGCGATTGTCAAAACCATCGGGCTTGCGACGAGACCCTTGTGGTAGGATCTCGTGGCCGTAAGCCCCAGAGAGATTTCAGCTCTAACAGTGATGTCAGTGGGGCCGCCCCCCGGTCCGCCCACCAAAGGGGGGCGAGCTGCCACTCAACATCGACAGCTCGCCCCCTTTGGTGCGAGACCCGGAGTGAAAGATTGCCCGTCACTAGCCGGGTCTCGCGCATGCACACGACGGATGTCACACACGGAGCGTTGTGCGCATGCACTGTGGGCCACCATCGACCCGGTTGCGAGCGCTCAGCGCTTGCGACCGGGTCCGAATCAGGCCCACTGTTCAGTGAGGTATCAGTCTTTTGATGATGAGCTCAGTATCGTGAGGACATATGGACACGGGGCCCTCATGGCTAAGATGGATATTGAGTCAGCCTTTCGTTTGCTCCCTTTGCACCCTGAATCGTTTAGGTTCATGGGTTTTCGCATTTTCGGGAGAATACTTCATAGACAAGTGCTTGCCTATGGAGTGTTCGATTTCCTGCGCATTCTTTGAGAAATTTAGCACCTTCCTTCATTGGTAGGTGGAGTTTTCATGTGGGGGTCATGGGATAGCGCACTCAATGACTTTCTCTGCTTGGGGCCCGCTGGTTCAGAGTGTTGTAGCGAGTTACTTGGTTCCATGAGAGCGATATTCTTTCATTTTGTAGTACCAATGGCAGACGAAAAGACATAGGGACCCCTCTCGTGTTTGTTGTTTTTAGGTATCGAGATTGATACCTTGGCTGGCTCCTGTCATCTTCTGCGCGATAAAGTTGACAAATTGCGAAAATTCATTTCAGACTGTTTAGTTGCACGCAAATTTCTCTTAGGCAGGCCCAATCATTGTTGGGTGGTATGAACTTCGCCTGTAGAGTTATACCGATGGGTAGGGTATTTTTTCGAAAGCTAGAGAGGGCCACAGCGGGGGTTTCCAGACCTCACCATTTGATCCGTTTATCATCAGAAATAAAAAGAGACCTGGAAGTTTGGGTTTCCTTTCTGGCGGACTTTAATGGGGTCAGGATCTGGTTATCACCCCTTGTGGACAATGTGGATTTGCAGCTTTTTACTGACGCAGCAGGATCTTCGGGGTTCGGTTGCTACCTGAGGGGATCCTGGTGTGTCGCTACTTGGCCGGAGGAGTGGGTGCGTACAGGTTTGACAAGAAATATGCTGCTCTTGGAATTGTTCCCAATAATGGTGGCCTTGGAGGTATGGGGCGAGCGCATCTGCAATCGCAGCATTCTGTTCAGATGTCACAATCTGTGCGTGGTGCATGCGATAAACAGTCAGAGGGCAAAGTCTCTGCTGGTTTTGCGTGTGCTAGCGTAGCTGGTGCTTGCCTGTTTACGTCACAATGTGCTGTTTCGAGCTCAACATGTACGCCGATGCGCTGTCCAGATGTCAATGGGGTAGGTTTTTGTACATTGGCTCCTTATGCAGACGATGATGGTGTGCTGTGCCCCTCTTATGTTTGGCAGGTTATCACGCCGGCTTGGAGGGGTTAGCAGAACTGTCTATTGCCCCAGGCACCCTCAAGGCTTACCGTCGGTCTTGGGAGAATGGGAAGTTTTTTCCCGTGAACAAGGGCTTGGAGGTAAGGGTCAGCATCAACTGATGCTTTCTTTCATTTGGCAGCAGTATGTATCTGGCAGATCGAGAGCAGTAGTCTCACGGTACATGGCAGGTATTTCGTTTTTCTCCAAATTGAAGGGAATCCCTGACCTTACAAGGAGTTTTCTCATCACAAGGGCCTTGAAAGGTTGGGCGCCCGCTGAGCCGGTACCCCCCGATAAAAGACATCCCATAGACATTTCCTTGTTACCGTCTATCCTGGGAGCAGTTGCGGATGTAACGGTTTCCGTTTTCGAAACGCTTTTGTTTGAGTTCACTTTTTCCATGGCTTTTCATGGTGCTTTCCGGGTGTCAGAATTGGTTGCTCCCTCCAAGTGGAGGGATGCAACTATGCTCGTTTGCATGTGAAGGTGGGTGAGAGGTCCTTGCTGTGCAGATTGCGTCGTTCTAAGACCGATCAGCTAGGCAGGGGTGGCTGGATAACATTGGTCCCCTCGGCGGATTGTCGAATTTGTCCGGTCAGTTTGGCCACTCATTATGCATCGGTTAGACCCTCATTGGAGGGCTCATGGCTGATGCATTGTGATGGGCTTCCACTGACAAAATTTCAGTTTAGCTGGATGCTGCGTCGATGTCTTTGCAGCATGGGCCTCTCACCAGGGGAGTTCGGCACACATACGTTTCAAATCGGTGCTGCCACTTCCGCCGCCACTGCGGGATTTCCCGAGTCAGAGATTCAGGCTCTTGGCCGGTGGAAAATGGCCAGTTATAAGCGTTATATTCGGCCAAATCGTTGAAGTTTAATTGTTGGGCATGCATGCTACATATGGTTTGTTGTGTGTTTACGAAGTGTCATTGGTCCTGGTATTGTTTGTTTTTCCCCTGTCTTTCCTACTTGGGGATTAGCTACTCGCCTTTGATTTCAGTGGGAGTCTGGAGAGTTTCGCCGATTTTTTTTTTGCCTGATCTGATTGACTTAATTTGGATATTTGGTTATTATAATTATATGTCCCTCAGCAGGTTTTACGTTTTCTCTCCGGTCGAGTTCATTTGTGTTAGCCCCAAACTCCCCCCCCCTGCCTTTATATTGTTTTTAACTTATCCTCTTGTGTCTTTATGTCGCTTCAAATTGGCACAGAAGCTTGTTGATCTTTAAAGATTCAAATCAAATTTTTTCTTTTTGGCAGATCCTCACTAATATGTTCCCTGTTAGATATACATTCTTGAATATGCTAAGATTTTTTACAATAAACTTTAATCTTTTCTTTGTTATTTCACTCATTTAAAGGAGTGGCTATTGATGATTGTTCTGTATGGATAGTTAGCCGCCAAAAAAACAAATGAATGGCCAAGTTCAGGAGGTGCCGTTTTTTCTGGGATCTGGTGGAGTTAGATGGCTAGGGGTTAGAGGTATGTTGTGGGAGAGCCTTAAGCCTGAACTCTTGCAGCAGGTTCAGCGGTATGGCTTACTGAGAGTCTTGGTGATACATCTAGGCGGGAATGATCTGGGCAAGAGGACATCTCTGGAGTTAAGGCATGCGGTGGTGGATGTTTTCTGCCCGATTATGCTGGCATGGCCAGCTTGCAAAATAGTCTGGTCTTTCATGGTCCCTAGATTGGTTTGGTGTGGTGTGATGGATGGCAGAGCCATTGATGAAGCCCGGAAAAAGATGAACTTGGCTGTTTCAAAATTTGTTTTGAGAAATGGCGGGGCGGAGGTCAGACATCCTAGGATTAAGTTCAGGTATACTTACCTTTTTCATTCTGACGGGGTACATTTAGCTAAGGAAGGTTTGGTTCTTTTTCTTGAGGATCTGTTTGAGGTTGTGGTTTCTGTACGTTAGTTATATGGTGGCGGGGCAAGGTTGTTTAAGAAGAACCTTGCTTTTGGTGGGAAAGAACGGCAGGTTACCTATTAGCACTGTGAATATTGGTTTTACTCTTTGTTTCGCTCACCTTCGTTGACTGTTAATGTCTGCTAGACCACCCTGCCGGGAGCAGCATCATCACCTGATCGGGTGGGTAGTCAAATTAGAAGGCTTGAGTGGATGTGTTGTGGTTATAGTGTTTATAGTGTTAGGCTTGGGCTGTTGTTAGCCGTTCTTTCTTTGCCACCATATTTAAATTAATTGAATTAATTTTAGTAACTAATTCATTATCTGTTATTTAAATAAAATAGCTAACAAATTCTGCCAAATACAAGTCTCTGTGTCTTTATTTCAATTGAGTATGTTTTATTGTCACTGATTCACATGCTGGTCAATCAGACGATGGGAGGTTTAAAAGTCGCACATCCACTAGGCGACTAGGGAAAGACAGTACGATTACAACATCGTAATCGTACCGTCGTTCCCCATCCCCTGCAGTGCCTACACTGAACGATTAGTCGTTCAGTGCAGGCACCCTCCACTCTCATCCCCGAACATCTAACGTTATCGGCAGATTGACCGACATGTTCGGGCGATGATTGATGTTGGAAACGACCAGCGGGAGTGCGCATCGCTGGTCGTTTCTGACATTATAGTGCACAATTTGTGCACGATTAATGAGCGATTGCATGATTACGATGTCATAATCGTGCAATCGCTCATTAATATCGCCTAGTGGATGTGCGCATTAAGGGTGAAATATATCAGGCCTGTGAAAGAGATAGTGGAGAGAGATAAAGTACCGGTAAATCAGCTGCTGTCATTTTTCAAGCACAGGCTGTAAAATTAAGTTAGAAGTTGATTGGTTTTTACTTTCTCTCTCTCCAAGACCTTACACATCTCCCCCTAAGGGCCTAATTCAGAGATGTACGTAAATTTGATATTTATGTACATCTCATACGTTTGCAGATATGTGCTGATGCACAGGGACCACACTGCGCATGTACAGATCTGTTTCAGGGATGTTGCTCACAGTGCCCCAAAGCACTGATATACTGCTGGCGTTTGGGGGCGGCGATGCGTCTGGGCATGCTGCTGTCAGTAGCTTCATCCCTGGACGCAGCTTCACTGGCCCCGGCAGCGTAATTTCACAGGACATCCTGAGTAACATAAAGGTTACTCAGATGTCCGATGTAGACGCAGTTGATCAGATGCTGAGTCTTCAGACGCAGCAGCTAATTACAGAAGCCGGCAGTGGGCATCTTTTTACTAAAGACGCCTCCTGCAACTTTTGCATAGTTTCACAGCCATTGCAGTGTTCTCCACAGAAAATTTTTCCAGCCAGGTGGCAACAAGAAGTAGCCGGGTGGGGGCCTTCGCAATAAAAAAATGTTTTAAATCCATTTTTTTAACAACCCTCATATACTGGCCCCTATTGCAGGCTACACAGAATATATTTTTATAGAGCAGCTCCACAGATACTGTCCCCATTTGCAGGCTACATAGAATATATTTTTTATACAGCTCCACAGATACTGGATCCACTTGCAGGCTACATACAATATATTTTTTATACAGCTCCACAGATACTGGATCCACTTGCAGGCTCCCAAATACTGTCCCCACAGATTTTTTTTTTCAGCTCCAACACAGAGAGAGTGGACGCAGGTCTACTCTCTTCAATCAGTTCAAGCGACTGTGCTTTTATACTGGGGGAGGGATCTTTGCCCTCAAGTCTGACACCACCCCTGCACTGTGGACAATGTCCCCCTGCCCCATTGCAGCATCCCCTGCCCGGCACTCTCACTCACCCGAATGCCGCATCCCATACCCGGCACCTTCCCCTGCCCCAATGCGCCGCGTCCCGGAACCCTCACTAACGTGTCCTTATGGCCGGCGGACACAGAGCCTCGAAGGTGAAGAACATGTGATGTCGGCGCTCGGCGTCACATCCGGCATCCGTGGCAACAAGGACACATTAAGGGTGACCGAGCAACAGGGGACGCGGCGTATTGGGGCAGGGGGAAGTGCCGGGCAGTGGACGCAGCACTGGGGCAGGGGGATGGTCCAAGGCAGTAGCGGCGCATTGGGGTGGTGGGGAGTGCAGGCGGCAGCTGTTTCTTGCCGAGCGTTGCGCCCGCAACAAACAGCCTGGGGAGAACACTGCATTGTGTAGAAAGAGGCAGCGGTTGTGTCATTAGCGTCCATCCCTGGATCGACCCCTAAATTCTGTAACACACAGGCACTATGAACCCAATGGTTTGCGTACAAGTCCAATGCAGGGTGTGCACTGTGTATGCCCTGGAGCTGCTTCTCCGGTCGCAGAGGGGGTGGGGCCAGGCAGCATTTCTGAAAACAGGAGTCTGTCACTCCCGTTTTTTGTAAGAGTTCAGGCCAGTGTCTGCGTCTTCAGGCACAAATTTACTGGCCTCAGCTACGGATGTGAGATAATCATTCTGAGTAACCTCCTGAGGCCAATGTGCTCACAAGTGACCTGATGCTGCATCCTCAGAAGCCGCAGAGGATAGCACAAGTATGCAGGATGCCAGTGGCGTTTCTATAATGGGTGCACAACTTGCACCCATTTCTTCAATACTTACTTCTCCGGTGTCCTGCACCAGCAGCACCAGGGGTGCCTAAATCACCAGGAAAATAGAGCAGCAGCCATTTTTTCGTTATTTTGCTCATGAGCAGTAGAATTGCCGGGAAAATGGCTGCCGCGCCATTTCCCTGAAGACCTGCACATGCCCTGTAGACTCTAGCACAGTGCCAGAGTCTACTAGTGCTTATACTTGCGCTGCAAGAAGCAGCAGTGAGTGTAATACCGGTTACAGGATAGAGAGGAGGGGGTCCTGATGGAGACTGCACACAGGCCCCCTCCTCTAATAATCTGCCCCTGCAGGACACATCTATTAACACCTCTTGCAGCATTAGCATAAATGCGCACAGCTGCTGTGTGCCTAGCGTACAAATTTGAAAAAGGCCCTATCTAATACTCCTTTTACATTAATGTCCCGGGTCTGACCCAATATTTGGAACAAGGTTCAAACCGTGGTGCCGATCCGGGTTATTCCAGGGTTGGCGCTGTTCACGCTGCACATGGGTGCAGTGGAACTGCCTGCCAGTACTTGGAGATGATGTCATCTCCAAGCGACGAGAAACCAGGAAGTCCCCATGCTGTAAATGCAACTTGGGTCAGACGACCCGGGTTACCCGTTTACACTGCAGGGTTACATGGGTCGTTCCCATGTTAGACCCTGCAAGCTGCCCGGTTGGCTTGCCGTGTCATTTGACTCGGAAATCCAATCTTTGCCCCTTTCAGACCTAGCAGCAACCTGGGTTAACCATGAAATAACATGGGATTTTGCTGCTAGTCTGAAAGGGGTATTATATAAATCAACAGCCAATTAACAAATCAGTATGTGTTTTGAATGTGGTAGTAAACCGAAGCACCTGGAAGAAACTCACAGAGGGATAACGTACAAATGCCACACAGATAAGACCCTGGTCGAGAATTTAACTCTCTACCCCAGCACTGAGGAAGCAGCAATACTAACCACTATGCTGCTAATAAAACCAAAAATATATATAAATAAATCAATATTTATCATTATTTTAAAAATAATTAGTGCAGTTTAATGTGTGATCCAGCAAAACACCTAGAGGACCTGTAGGGGCAAGCAAAGTGGATAACATCTCCGTATCGCTGCCAGTGTGCATCACAAGCTGCCCAGGTGAACTTTTATTGATAAATTACCCTGAAAAATGATTTTTAGTTGCTGCGATAGAAATTATTTAATTTGAGCCATATTGATATACAAGTAGGCCCCCTATACATAAAACTATTGCCTGTGAATACTATTTTCTTCAAAGTACCCAGCTAACAAATTCAGTGCCATGACTGTTATTTGGACATATTTACTGTAATCACACCAATAAAAGAATCCACCTTCATTCTATAAAACCACTGTTTTTTTCTAAAACCTTAATCAGATTTTACAATTTGAACTGATCATGATTTCCAGCATCACATGTGTAGAGGATATACATAAAATAGATCCAATCAGAAGCTCTACAACATTGATTGCTGTGCATTGTAGTCTTTGCTAGCAGTCTGATTACTGTATACATTGAAAAGGACCAGTACAGTAAATAGCTTTATGTTTAATTGAGACTTAGATGATCTGATATAGAAACAGATGTTCTCAACGGATGGTATTGGTTTCACAAGGAAAGACACATCATGCTCATTGAGATGGGACAAGATACTAGCTCCGGTGATCTTACGTGATCCAGTGAAGAAAAAATATAGTTCAGTGATTTGATTTCATAATAAGCAACAATATATGGCTTTCTGTTGGGATGCAGTGAGGAAATGCAGCCCGCTAGTATACAATATTCATAAGCAATATATTCATTCATTGAAACAGTCTAATACACAAAGATTAGATTCGGGCACTGTTATATTTTTTTAGATGAAATAGGAATTATTCTTACCTTTATCCGGCCAAGCATGTGGTCATATCAAAATATTCGCAACAGCTGGATATCAATTTTAAATCCAATTGAAGTTAAAGGCCATTATTCTTCCACAAGGATGGTTAGGATCCAGCATTACATTTCCTCCTGAGATTTGTTGCTATTTTTCCTCTGGATTAAAAAAAATTCACCAGAACGGATAAAAGAAAATGAGTAGCATAGAGAATCGCGATACCTATCGCCCAAATCGGATGTATCACCAGTGGAATAAAATCAATGCTTCTTCCAGACTTTTTTTTTTTTTCGTGAATCCAACTTCATTCCCAGAAAAGCTGCATTATTCATCGGCATCATGTAAAAAGACTGCCATGTAAACCTCCCATCTTTTCCCCCCCTTGTTTAGGAGGCAGATGCTGGTCCTCCTCTCCCCTGCTCCTAGCCTGCACTCAGTAGAGGAAGCCAGCAGCACAGCACTGCAATCAGGCAGTCATTTGTAGGATAAATGCCAGTAACAGTGGAGATAGTGTTGTGTGGGGAGGGGGAGGGGAGAGGGATGTAGGCAATAAGCGGAGAGGCTTCTCTTCTTCTGCTACAGACTTATACATAGAGGTGTTCCCACCCATTATGCGTGATTGTCTCTTCTAGCCTGCATGGCTGCTGCAAGTAAATTCACCTGCAGCTCAAACTGCACTCACAGCAGCAGCCCCCAACCTGTGACAATCATAAGCATCTGTAATGATCTATATACTAGTTGTAGGGATGGAAAGCATGATTTGAATGTTAGCACTTACTGTATCATTGTTTTCTTTTTTTTTTCTTTAATATTGGCCTTATAAATTTCAGGGCCACTTAACATCAACAGTTTCATCTTCAGAGATAAACCATAATGCAGTAGTAAAATACAGGCGGGTATTTTCATTGCAGCATTGTCAAAAAGTAAAAGAATTATTGAAGCCCCTCCCACATATTTATGACGGTGACTGGGGATGGATATTGACAGTCAATATTTTACAACCATCAATGTTTTTTTTTTTTTTTTTTACCATTCGATGTCGGCTTTCCGATGTTACCCGTCATCAACTGGTGCAGAAGCTATGCTCTTCCGATGCTAATATACAGTTGTGTGGCGGACAGGTCGCTGCTCAACTGCAGATGTGTATTGTGGATATGCAAACTGGATTTCTTGTGCATGCATGAACCATCGCAATGGTACTACCATGAAATGGTTTTGATACGACGGCTAGTTACCATGACTTTGGTGCGTTTAAGTGTAGTCCAAGTACAGTAAAGGGCATGTTCATGCAGATATGACTTAGCCAGTGCACATCAAAGATGTACATGGTATTCTGTCAGGAGGTGTATTTTTGTGGGGCCGCAACCTGTGGTGCAAAATACGCATTGATGAGGATGATGGTTATTGTTAAACACTTCTAATTGGCTGAATATATATTGATCCTTCCTAATAATACTATATAAATTGTTAGTTGGGCTGTTACGTTATGTGGGCTACTCACCTGGCCGACCCAACGACCGGCCGACTGTCCCCGAATGACGATGCACTGAATGAATATATCGTTCGTCGGCTGTATGAGCAATATATCGTTACAGTGTGTACCCAGTATTATACTTGCATTATTCATTTATATTGATAATTCCCCTATGAATTTTAAATGGGAACACAACAGATGTTTGTTTTGATTTAAAATCAACTAGTACTTTTATTTTGTATTTTCATCTGTATTTGTTTTTTTAAACGGTAAATGCCATGTTGGTAGTTATTATTATTAACACTGTTCAGAAACAGACATGTCATTAAATTATGGGGTTTTTCTTAAGCCCTTCCCTAATATATTTAATTTATTGGTAAATGCCAGGGCAAGCTATGGATTTCCGGTGTTTGCCTGATAAATTAATTTCTCCATGTCAGCCCTGATCAGGGACAGAACTATGGGAGACAATGGAGGCACCTGCCGCCGGGCTCCAGCACTGGAGGGGCATCTCCTCCATTGTCCACAACATTCATCCCACTTATGGCTGTAACTATGTACCCGGAGTGTACCGTCATGGTCGCCCAATACATGGCACCTTTTCCTGGCACCTAAGAAGCCACCATACACTAGTGGAGAGCTCCATGTCAGACCATCAGCTGCCGCCTTTGTCTATCTATAGCTTGTCTGCATGCGAATTGTTACATTACAGTGTCAGCGGCTATGACAGGGGGCACCAAATTATAACTTGCCTCCGGGCATCTGGGATGAATTTACGCCACTGGCCCTGATGTATGGGTTTAAACCTTGGTCAGCTGAGTAAAGACAGGAATACATTTAACCCCCCCCACCCCCGCCCCTCAATCCAGGAAAATGTGCCTACAGTACTTCCCTTCCTTGTCTTTGATGGACTTCTCAACATGCATCTGAAAAATATTGGAGCTGCCATGGCAGTTAGGGGGTTTAAAAAGAAATGAAGCACAGATCAATTCACTCTCAGATTTTATTGATCCATTGATTTGAAGAAAACTTCTTTCAAATGTCCTCTAAAGTAATGACATCCAGAAAATGCTTGGAGGATGTATGAAGTGATGAGCATTCATTCTGCTGTTGACACCTGTGACCGTGAGCCCAGGAGGATACCAATACTCTCAGAAACGTGCCATTAATCCTTTCCTCTGTAAGATGACTTCCCTGATCCATCTTGTAAACGTGGTTTTGGAAGGAGCTTATTCCTGATGTTGGCCTTCAGGAATTACAAAGAGATGCTCTGTCTTTCTGACGTCCTCTGTTCTAGAAAGATATATTGAAAGTGCTCTAACTGTATTAAATTTTTCTTCCTTCATAACACTTAGTTCTGGACAAGAATCCGATAGCACATTTTCTTGGTTGGCACTTTAATAAAAAAATGTAGCATTTGTTTGCAGCAGCACATTGTCTGAGTGTGTGTCCATAAATGGTTCAAAATCCACTCAAATCTGGCTCAAAAACCATAGAGAAACCACACTTTAGGATAGAACAGAATTACCATTAGAATAGAAACCTCAGATTTACTAAGCGATGGGTTAAGAACCCACCTCAACACCACTCTAATCCCCCCTAAATAAATGACCAGCCTCTGAGAGGCACTTTTGATAGATCTGTGCAGGCTAGCATAGTGTTAAAAATAATAAAATCAGGTACAAGCCTTGGGTTACTGTATTTAGCCTAGTCTGGTAGTGAAATTTGGGGGGATAAATGGCGTGGGGACCCCCATTTTTTACCAACAAGACTAGGCTGAAACAGTTGGGGCTGGTGACACAATAGCTGACAGATATACTAATGTCGGCAATACACGGTGCAATTTCCTAACGTTCAAATTTCTTGTACGATTCCCCTTGAAATTCTCTATACAATTTGTCAAATGGTGTACACGATTGTACATACGAGCATGCAATACCGATGCGTCGTATCCGATTGCTAATCTCCATTGCGCCGTCAACCCCAAAATGGAGGAGAGGAGTGGCCAGGGATTTTGCAAGACCTCGTACATCGGATCTTACGCCAGCAAAACAGCATACGATGTGCATCGTACACGATAGGTTGAAATCTTACAATCAAGATCTACAATGCAGAATTACGACGGCGGGCACGCGCGTCGACATCATACAAATATCGCACACGATGTGCAAGATTGGTCGATACGATTGATTTAAATCGGCCATATCATGCAAAAAATTGCACCATGTATTGGCCGCATTAGAGGCAGATTCAATCAGCCGAGGGCTATTCAATCAAGGGTCGGTACCCCACGCGTTATGCCCCAGAGGGTGC
The DNA here is from genome assembly GCA_031769625.1 of Taudactylus pleione. Classification (NCBI taxonomy): domain Eukaryota; kingdom Metazoa; phylum Chordata; class Amphibia; order Anura; family Myobatrachidae; genus Taudactylus; species Taudactylus pleione. The sequence goes on along the minus strand of JAUIMM010001503.1, from coordinate 575,146 downwards.
ACTTAATGCTGATTTGTCCTCTATGCTGCGCTGATTGGTCAGAGACTGGATCTCAAAAGACAGTTCTTGAATCTCTTGTGACACGGATTCTTTGTCTCTCATACCCCTTTTAATCTCTCCAAATAACCCAGGGCATTGCCATGTCAACCCGTGTTGCGGCTCAGTGGAAAAGAGGCCAGGAAATCCAACTCGGGTAGCGAGCAGGGTTGAACATGGGAATGACCCATGCAATCCTACAGTGTGAATGGGTGACCTGGGTCATGTGACCCGGGTCCTGTTAACACCCTATTAAGCGCCAGCTTGCCAGTGCTTGAAGATGATGTCCTTGGTTGATTTCTGGATTTCCTTTGTTTTGTAATTGGGCTTATATTGTCCCCTAAAACTAATTGACAATATATTGATTGGAATGGAGGATTGTTATAATTTATGAATATACTATAGGTCTGTGCGGACATCTTTATTTTTATTTCTTTCCTTTGTTTTCTGCCTGCCCTGACCTCAGATCATATTTTGTGTTAGTTTAAAAGTTGTTGTTGTAGCTATTACCACCACTGCAAATATGTGTTGATGTAGCAAATAAAACCGGGGTATTTTGTTCATACTATATAAAAATACTTAAGTTTTGCAGCCCAACATTAAGGTATCGCAATATCTGAATGTTCCTACACTAGCATAACTGCTCACCATTAAATTGCAGGAAACTGCACTCACGGGTAACATCCAGACTAAAGCTGGCTTCTGAGCTACACCGAAATATCTTTGATTGACAGCAGCCCAGACAACACTAGGAAAAATGTAAAAGCAAAAAATGAAAAGAAATATGCCCAGGTTTGGTTTTACTCATATTGTATATGGTACAAAGGAGAACTAGAGATTTCCTTAAGGAGTAGGAATATCACTCCTAACTGTCAGAGGTTAAGACAGTATCAGAATCCAACGTATTGGTCCAACCTAGAGAGGAGAAATTCTTTATTACTGTATTGTACTTACATAGAATAAACAATGTGAGCGCTCCTTACACATTGTGGGGGAGCTAGACCAGACTGTTAATTTGAAACTCACTGTACAATTAGATGTTTTCATTTCTGTTTAGTGCCCACTGTTTTTATATATACGTATTGTACTTAACCTGTTTACAATTGTGTAGATAGGACCTGATATGGGTGGATGATCTGGAATCCTTTATCTTTTCTGTTAGATAAACAAAAAGTTTAAACCAGGGGTCAGGGAACTTTTTTACCTTTTACCCCAAAATACATTTAGATACGCCGACATTACCCCTTTGATTTGAAAGGAATGAAATCATATAGTAGTGCCCCCATAGTTATGCCCCTGTAGTAGTGCCCCCATATAATGCCCTTGTAGTAGTGCCCCCATATAATGCCCCTGTAGTGCTGCTTGGAAAAAAAAAAAACACTTACCTTAATCCCCGCTCCTGCATCCGCCGCCGTCCTGTCCGCCCGGCTGCTCCTCGGTACTATGGGAGAGACGTCATGACGTCTCTCCCGTAGTGCGCATGGAGAGAGGCGGAAGCTGGAGTTCAGAAGAGAACTCCAGCCTCCGGCTCACGCGGCGCTGCAGGGAAGGAGCCGGGCGCCCACTGGTAATAACATCTCAGCGGGCGTCCGTCTTTCAGCCTCCCAGTGGCACAGCCGGGCATGCATATGAATCATTCTATATTATACAATGATTCATATGCATGCCTGGCTGTCCGTCCATTACCACCAGAAATTTCATTTTTACCCCATGTGGGGTAATTTACCCCTGTTCCCCGACCACTGATTTAAACAACAATTCCCTTCCTATTCCATCTCCCAAATGGGTATAAAGCCTACCATGTGGTCTGGCAATCAAGGTTGCACATTACCTGGTGATTACCACACAAAAGTTAAGAACCTGGGACATATAGACATCACTAACATCCCTTGTGCTGTGCGCACTCTCTCTCTATATATATATATATACACACATACATACACAAAATAAAAGTACGGGGTTTAATTTACGTGTCCCCATAGTAATGTCAATAAGATCATCCCACTATTGGAAGATTCTAAGAAAGGGATATAGGGCTAAGTTTCAAATCAACGGTGGCAGGGTACAGCCTATTCCTCGTGCCTGGTGTCCTGCATAGTTCCCTGCAAAGATAAGACAAATGTACTGCTTTTTTAAGCAATTATTTGTATTGCAATGACAAGAAAAAAAAAATTGACCATTATGATCACCAAATAAATAAATCAGGGAGGAAGATACCACGTTGTCTATAGCCCACACATGGGTTACAGTACACATCAGCTGGGATATGAATACAGCCGGCAAGATGGATTCTTTTCCAGTACAGACAAATGATTTTACAACGGTTCTCTTAACAAAAGGTGACAATCTTGGCTAGGTGTGATAAATACTGTACCATAATGTGTCCCTGGTATTGTATGAAAGTAAATTGCTATGGCAAATGAAGATGAAGCATTACCCAGCCAGACAATGAGACAAAGTATTGTGTTCCGTGGTTCAAGACTAAAAATATGAAAGAGAAGAAAAGTGTCATACGTTCAAAAAGAGTGACACTTAGGAGGTGATTCAGAGTTGGATGCAGTGAAGCCATCGGGCGCAAGTGGCTGATGGTTTCCCTCTGCGCATGTGTCTGAGCCACGCTGTGCAATGCATGGTCACTGCAGAGAGACGCACAGCGAAACTTCATGCAGATCCATCCAATGTCGATGGGTGTCTCTGGGTGTAATGTGTAATGTATATGATAACATAATATGTTGCGCATTTTCTCTTTTACACTTGTAATCCATGCCTTACAAATATAAAGTTAAAAAAAGAGTTGTTGTAGTGCTCTTCACTTCATCTCTCTTGTGCTATAAAAACCTCTAACAGTAATCATTAGCTTCAAAAGTTTTTATTCTCTTTAGAATGTAAAAATTATGTTGGAGTTGTTGGAAGGAGTGTGCTCCTACGCTGCCTCCCTCCCCCCAGTATCTGACAGGTAGTACTGAGTTAGCAGTCACTAGGACCTGCCGGAGCTCAGTCAGACAGGCCAGACTCTGACATACGCTCCTGCGCTGCCTCCCTCCAGCATCTGACAGGTAGTACTGAACCAGCGGTCACTAGGACCTGCCGTAGCTCAGTCAGACAGGCCAGACTCTGACATACGCTCCTGCGTTGCCTCCCTCCAGCATCTGACAGGTAGTACTGAACCAGCGGTCACTAGGACCTGCCGTAGCTCAGTCAGACAGGCCAGACTCTGACATACGCTCCTGCGCTGCCTCCCTCCCTCCAGCATCTGACAGGTATTACTGAGTCAGCGGTCACTAGGACCTGCCGGAGCTCAGTCAGACAGGCCAGACTCTGACATACGCTCCTGCGCTGCCTCCCTCCCTCCAGCATCTGACAGGTAGTACTGAGCCAGCGGTCACTAGGACCTGCCGGAGCTCAGTCAGACAGTCTACGCCTGTATAGCAGCGCAGCTGCAGAGAGACATCGGGCAGTGAGAGGCATGAAAGCATTGTAAGATATACTCTAAACTAGATAGTTCCATGCAATATGGAATTTGTAGTGTATAGAATAACCTGTAAATGCTGCTTATATTATGTAGGAAAAACAAAAGATGTGTAAAAATAAGGATGCAGGAGCATTTGCGGAATATTGAAACGGTATGAAAAGCCATAGTTTACAAAGACACTTTATTGAACAATTAAATCCCTAATGACTAATCCTTCACCATATTGGAACATGTTACAGATAATCCAAGAGATGGTAATAGAGAACTAGCTTTTTCTAAAAGGGAATCATTTTGGATTTACACATTAGATACACTTTCCCCAAAAGGTCTCAATGAGAATATAGATATTGCAGCGGTGGCCAACCTGTGGCTCTTCCATTATCTGTTTGTTTGTTTTTTTCAATGTATTTTTTGTGGATGTGGCCTTTTTCATGTATTTTATGTCGATCTGTTTTTTTCAATGTTTTATATTGTTCTGGCTTTTTCTTTCCCTTTAATAGTTACCTGTGTGCATGTGCTTTTACATGCTCCTACAAAAATCTTAACAGGGGCGTGGCCTAGCTGGCACAAGGCCACACCCCTTTTTGCATGTGCAACCTTGGCACACGCATGATCTCGGCTCTTTGACATACCTACAGATGTTTTGGGGGTCTTTGACTCTGACTGGTTGGCCACCCCTGAGATATTGTGTAGTTTCTATAATTTTTAATCCTGTATCCTTAACACTGCAAGTACACTTTATATTTTATTATATGTTTCTGTATAATTTGTATGTTTATGTATAAATGTCTTAAATTGTACTGTATATAATGTATTGTAACAACATTATAAGTCATTCATTTGTGGCAACATATGTTTAACATGAATAGGTGCAATACATGTATGATTATAAAGGTAATATGGGAAAATATTGTAAAAGTTGGTGATTTTATATGGAATTACATGTTGACACCCACATACGACCTGTTGCTATAATTATCAGTTAGGTTGACACTTATAGATTTATATGTATTATTAAATATGTGCATAAGGTAAATTTAACAGGTATGTAATAAAAAAAACCCACTATGGGCAGTATTCAGTTTGGCAGTATTCAATTTGACCTATTTTAATTATCTCTGTATTCAATTTCAAAGACTTTTCGCCGGTGCGAAAAGTCTTTGTTAAAAAAACGGGGATAACTTATCACCATGTTTTACATGGCGAAAAAAGTGCAGATTTGGGGTTTAGGGGTGTAGGCTTCAAAAAAAATAGCCTGCACCCCTGGGAATGCCCCCTAAAAATGATATGTGTCAAAAAAAGTTTAAAAAAAAAAAAAATCGGGACACCCAAAAAAATTAAGTTTAATTTTGGGGTGAAAAAAAATAAATAAAAGGGGGACAAACTGCTAAAGTACTGAAATTAATTCCAGAGCGGTTCCCAGGTGCATTTTTGCCAAATTTTTAAAAATAATTTTATGGACTTAAAAATATGCTTGCACCCATTTTCATGTACCCCAAATTTGATGGCCATAGTTATTTAAAAAAAAAATTCCTAAATGCTCTTCTTCATCACTTCTTCACAGGCGCATTTATGCACCTGGCGCGGCTATTTAAAATCCCGACTTCCCTTCAGCAGCCAAAACAGGGGTACCCATAGTGATCCCCCATGTCTGGACATCTTTAGGGCGGTCCCAGGGACATTCCCCAAAAATTCCCTATATTTTGCGATACTTACCTTTCCACCGGCTCCCTTTTTCGCTGATTCCTAATTGAATACGGGGATAAAGCGGGCACGCACTTGATACTTTATCCCCGTCAAAACTCCGATGTGGAGCGAAAGTCCAGCACGGACTTTTCACGCCAAATTGAATACCCCCCTATGTATGTTGCAATAATTATAAGTTATTTGCTTTTAAGCATATAGGAACTATTCCCCCTGTTTTATGGTGCATACACATGGTCAGATTTGTCAGATCTGTCAGATGAATGATTGAACGATTTTACCAAAGGTTTGAACGATTTGAACGATTTTACCAAAGATTTGAACGTTTTTTGACTGCATTAAAATTAATGGAATCGTCCTAGTCTGACTGCAAACACATCAGATGTCAGATATCGTTATCTGACCATTGGGAACGCGCATCGTTTATCGTCCATCGTTCAGGCATGTCAGATTTTCCTTCAGATATGAACGATTTTTAAATCATTATCGTTCAGATCTGAAGAAAAATCTGACTGTGTGTATACACCATAAGTCTATACACTCACTATAAACTGCTGCCCACATTGGTGATGCAATAGCGAACCGTGAGATGTTGGATCGCGAACAGGAAGAGATTTGCGTTCCATCCCTCACAAACTCAACTCCCTAGTTCCGGCAAACTACTCAGCCCCCAGCACTATTTAAAACCTCGAGCAGCGGACACTAATGGCGTCACAACATCACAACGACAGGGACGTCATGGCGTATATGGCGCTTCGCACGCTTCCATGGTAACAAAATGGTAAGGTATATTTTCCCTTCAGATTTTGTACGTGGAAGTACCGTGAGGGCGGAAGTGCAGTTTTCTGCCCATACTGTCCACCAAAAGAAAGTTGTCCGCTCGCCACGCTTCGGGCACGGTGGCTCGCTACAAGATTATATTCCCCCCTCTATGCCAACGTGGATGGTAGGGAATGATGTTGGACAGTAACTAATGATGTCAGGGTACATTTACAGAATTTACAGAAGGTGATCTAGCTATAACAGTATCGGCGAAAAATACTTAACGATGACATCAATTATCAAGCAATATTATCTAGACTATCAAACTAAGGCTAGCTGCTCTTGAAGTATATTAACAATTGAGTTACCATTATGGTTTTAATTTAGTTTGGGTTTCACTCTTTAATGGCTATTTTGGCTTTATCTTAAAGTCAAATAACATTAATGTCCCAATTAAGAGGGCGTGTATCTAAACCTCTGTGAGGTATTTAACAGGTGCCCACCTGGATCAGTCAGTACCCCAGCAGCAGTCCATGAGAAAGTGTTTCCTAGTAAGTGAGATAATTAATTCCTTATAAAATCTCATCTTGCATAATCTGCTGTCTGTACAGCTAATATATGTGAATATGTATTTTTGAGAAGAATGTTTAATGTAGGGTATTCATGATAGATGACCTGTTAAATAGAACTAATGGGTTTGTTAATATGCTCATGCTAGATCTATCAATATACTGTACAGTAATTCTGACAGATTAATACAATAGAGTTTGGCTATTGGAGCCATACTATCACCCAGTGATGGCTCACAATTCAGTCATTCATTTCATCTAATCCTGGAATGTTTTTGGGACCTAGTGAAATAGTAAGTATTGATATAAATTGATAATAGATAGTAGCTAAGCATATTTTAACAAAACAATATGGAACATTATGACAGAAATATTATAATATAAATTACCATTAAGTCAGATCAAAGCTATAAATATATTTGAATGCTATTTTGGTGAAAAACGCTATCCTGTCTGATATTGTGGATACCCTGTGTCTAATTCCCTCTGTATGCACAGAGGGAAATTTTGGTATGTATGTTTTTACATCTTCTAATATTGAATATATTGTTTTTCCACCTGATTAGGCTGCATGCAATGTTATGATCTAATAATTAACATTCAAGTTAACTACTAGAAGTCTATGTCAAATAAATATTATTAAAGATTTTCTATCAGATCTTAATAGGCCATAGTGGTGAAAACCCATTTCCTGATTTGTGGATATCCCATATAAAAGACCACAGCTCAGGTTCAAACTCTGGGCCTGATTCAGACCCGGTTGCAAGCGATGAGTGCTCGCAACCGGGTCGATGGTGGCCCACAGCGCATGCGCACGACAGAGCCGGCTCCGTCGTGCGCGAGACCCGGCTAGCGACGAGCAATCCGTCGCTCCGGGTCTCGCACCAAAGGGGTGAGCTGTCGATGTTGAGTGACAGCTCGCCCCCTTTGGTGGGCGGGCTGGGGGGGGTGGTTGCCCAAACGGAGGCGTTCCGATGAGAACGCCTGCCATTTGGGGGCTGCCCCACTGACATCACGAGTGATGTCAGTGGAGAGATTCCGGCTCTGTTAGAGCCGAAATCTCTCTGCGACGAGACCCTACCACAAGGGTCTTGTCGCAAGCCCGATGGTCGCGATGGTCTTGACCATCGCGACCATCATCATGGCCGCTCCCAATAGCTGTGGGTGGTCACCCACAGCTATGCGAGCGGCCAAGAGGCCGCTCCAAAAATAATAAAGCCCGGCCCTGATTCAGAGCGAGCGGCTCTGAACCAGGCCCCCTGCTACAAATTCTGAAAACACTTGGGGCCAGATTCAGCATGGATGGCTATAGAGATCGCAGCTCTGTAATCACACAGTGGTCTGCTGCAAAAATATGCTAATGAATGCAATCACAAAGCCGTCGCACAGCCAGTATAGAGACGACCACTACCACTATCTCACATCCGTAATACCTCAGTCCTGCGTATATATTGGTAACATCGTCCCCTGACGCAGTATTACAGCAGGTCTGACCTGCCGCAGAAAATGTAAGTCTTGTTGAACGCAATGAGTACTCAAGCTGCGTATGTCGTCTCAGTGGCTAGTTTATGCACACCCGGGAAACAGCATTCAAACGAACATACACGCTTGAGCGATTGCAATGCTAACTCATGCACGTGCACTGCATACGCAATACGCACCATTGATCTATCTGCGTATGCAGTTGCGAATCAGGCCCTTGGTATCTTTGCCTTAATTTGTATGTATGTTTTGATATCCTCTGAAAATGTTATTAAGTTCATTATGTGTACAGATCTGTAAATTTATGGATTTTAAAAAAAAATATATATATATATCTATCTATCTTATGGTCACTCGCACTCTACCATCATATATCAACTTGTGGGGTGTTTCTGCTAAGATCCACCAAAAATATCCTTAAGGGCGACCAATCATATATAATCCAAGGAAGGGCACTCTCCAAATTATAGAAATCAACTTGATTATTCAATTCACTTTTATTTGTAGTAATAATATTTCATCCAGTGAATCAGCATTAGTTTAAAATTCTGACATTCTGATATATTTATCGGTATACAATTTCCAAGTTCATAAATGCCTTTGGCAATGAATCACCATTGTGAGACTGTGGGATATAGTTCTATGAGCATATCATTGCTATAGAGTGTCACAACTAAAGGTCTGGATATTATTTTCTACAGATGAACAAGATATACATGTCGGTTTTCTGGCTAATAACAACCAAAGGCATTTATGAACTTGGAAATTGTATGCCACAGCTGGGCTGGGGAGGCACAGGCTGCTGCAGCTGACAGGTAAGGGGTGGGGGGGACGGAGGACCATCGCCGCGCCCCTCCGTCAAGCACAGGCACCTGGTAAAAAGTACCCACTCCACCAACCTCTTGGCGCCCCTGCACAACATATTCCAGTGGAGAAGCTCCCATTTTCCAATATAGAGATTGGCACTGTTACCAAATGGCAACAACTTGTCAATCAAGTTGCGGCTCAAGGGGCGCTGTGTGCGAGGATGCAAGAACTGTTCTGCACATGCACAGAACATGTCCTGTGCATGCGCAGGACCCCAATCATCAGAGATGTACGCAAACCATCGGGTTAGTGTACATCTCTGAATTAGGCCCATATGTCTTATACAATTATCGTAAACATGGGTTCAGGGCTGCACAAAAGAATTATGGCCCCCCTGATAAATTTTTAACCTTGGCCCCCCTCTCTCCATGAATGAAGAAATGTATCTAACATCATAAAATAATGCTTAGAACATGCAGGTAGGAGGGAATGAGGCAGAGGGCTGCTGGGAAAGGCAGTAGGGGCCACTTGTGTGTGGTCAGGGGAGGGAGTGAGAAGGCTGGTCAACTGAGTGGGGGACAATCAGTGCAATTACTGGCACTGTTGCCGACCATTTCAACACCACCGGTTCCCAGCCCTCAACTCTCTTACAGTCAGTGGTCTATAGCAGCTGTTTACTGAGTCATCAGCAGGGTTGGGTGCCTTAGGCAACATTTCACCCTATCGCCCCTGCTCCCTTCAATTCATAATATGCCACGCATCAGTGTCCCCGATGTATAATATGCCATACAGCAGTGATCCAAATAAATAATATACTATATAGAAATGCCACAACTCATTAGCCACACAGCTGATCCCCAAAATCATACTGTACCTCATAACACTGCCAACAATTCATAAATGCCAAACATTTGTGCCACAAATTAATTATGTTCCACCAGCTGTATCCCCAATTCATAATTATGCTGCATATCAATGCCTTCAATAAATAATATACCACACATTTGTGCCCCCAATATATAATAGTCACAGTTGTGGCAAAATTTATTGTGCCTCCAATTCACAATTATGCCATCCAATGCCCACAATATATATGCCATACATATGTGCCCCAAAATCTTTGCCATAAAACTGCACCCCCAATAAATTATGCCATACATCAGTGCCCCAATACGTATATAGGACACACATCTGTGCCCCATATTCTTTATATGCCATACAGCTGTGCCCCTAATACATTCACACATCAGTGCCCTAATACATATTTATGCCACACATCTGTGCCCCAATATGTCAGCACTCATTAGCCCCCACACATTTACCCTGACAGCACTCATCAAACTGCCCTCCACGCACACTAACCCTGTCAGCACTCATTAACACACAGTCACCCATTAATTCTTTCTCCTCACCAAAAAGTCATAACAGATATACCTTTCCAGACTCAATGCATTAGCAACAAATCCTTGTGTTGTCTGGGGGGACTGAGCTTCTTATGTGAGTGACAGGCTGGCACCCGGAGGGAAGGAGATGACTGGAGAAGAGGTAATGGGTAGTCGCCATTGCTGCTGACTCTACCACAATAATCTCACAGACGAGGAAAGTGTGGTGACGGGGAGAGTCCTGGAGACTTGCCACCTAAGTAGATTTGGTCCTGGTCATCAGTAGTCCCAGCCGGGACCCCCTGAGCTTTTTGCAACCCCCTCTCCATCAAGTGTCCCTAATGTCCAGCCCTATGGATGGCCCTACAAGAGTTACACAAATAGATATGCTTATAGCATTAGTCATACATAAACAATATGGACCATCAAACCATACCGTGTCCATTAGAAAACCTGTGTATGACAATAGTAAACATATGAATCAACCACTAAAATACTGATGCATGGGGGCATCTTTACCTTTTTGTTTTTTAATATCCAGGAACAATAGGTGGTGAGGGGATGTAGGGGGCTGAGTATGAGGAGAGGGTGTAGGCAACACTCCAGGTTACATATTTAAGAAACTGAGACACATAGACATATAAACATAGAATAACATTGTAGAGTCGCAGGTAAATGACTGTGGGTGAGTGGTTTAGTAAGAAGAATATCATTGGCGAATAAAGAGAGAGTATATGGAGAGTCTCCAATAGCCACACCAGCAATATCAGGATTATCACGTATTCTCCTAGCCAGTGGTTCTATAATCAAGGCAAAAATAAGGGGCAATAAAGGGCATCCTTGTCGGGTACCGTTGGTTATAGAAAAAGGATCTGAGAGCACTCCCTTGTAATAATTTACCCGAGACCAAAAGCAGCAATCGTGTGCATCATAAATGACCAGCAGACCCTATCAAAGCCCTTCTCCGCGTCCAGAGCAAGCACAAAAGAGAGGGAAGTTGGTGATTATTTATATAGTGAATAATTACCACTGTACGTCTAGTATTATCGAGTGCTTGCCTGGACGGAACAAAGCCCACCTGGTCAGGGTGGATAAGGTTGGGTAGCAGGGGGTTGAGCCTATTTGCAAGGATCTTAGCGAAAATTTTTAAATCTGCATTAAGTAGTGAGATAGGTTGATAATTAAAGGTGATGAAAGGATCCTTACCTGGTTTGGGAATGACTGTGATGGTAGCTCTGGTAGTAGAGGGGTGAAAAGTTTCACCGTTCAGAATCTGGTTGAACATTTCAGTAAATTGTGGGATTAGAGAGGCTTGGAACGTTTTGTAGTATGATATTGGGAATCCATCAGGGTCGTGCGCTTTAGATGGTTTTTGTGTTTTCAGGGCATTACAGGTTTCCTCCTCAGTAATGGGAAGTCCAAGTGTTCCCGCCACTTGTGGATCAATACAGGGAAGACCACAGGTTGAGAGGTTTTATGATTGGTTATAATAGGTCTTAAAAATAGTATTTATGGCAACTGGGTCATATTGAGAGTCACCATTCTCATCTCTAAGGGCTTGAATGGCAGATTTAGCTTTCCGAGATTTGAATCTGTTGGCCAGTAGTGTGTCCGCCTTATTACTTTTTTCATAGAACGCTGAATAAGCCAGTGGAGGGATTTCTCTTTTTTTCAGACAAAAGGGCATTAAGATAATTTTTAGCTGATGTAAGTTTTTGATAGAGAAGAGGAGAAGGATTGCTTTTGTGGGAAGCTTCTAAACGCTGAACTTCCTCAGTCAAATGAGCTAATTGAAGTTTATTCCTCTTATTTCTATAAGAAGCATAGCTTAATTGTGTCCGCATATGACTGATTTTTATGGGCTTCCCAAACTAAAGGTGAACAGGGGGAATTTGCTGCATTAATGGAAAAATAATCAGCCAATGCGAATCTAATTTTATCTTGAAATTGTGGAATCTTCAGAAGTGTTTCATTTAAACGCCATGAATGTTCAGACGTAGGTGTTTCTAGGAGATCGAAAGTAGTTGTGAGGATAGAGTGGTCTGACCATGTATTAGGTAGAATAGATTAAGGCCCTCATTCAGAGCCGTACGCTCTGAGCAGAGCGCACGGTCTGAATGAGGGCCGGGCTCCATGAAAATGGAGCGTCCTCCTGGACGCTCGTATAGCTGTGGGTCACCACCCACAGGCTATACGAGCGTGCATTGTGATGGCCGCGATGGTCGTGACCATCGAAATTGCGAGCCGGAGCCTGCGGTTGAGGTTTTCAACCGCAAGCTCCGGAGTGATTTTGGCTCCATCAGAGCCAAAATCACTCCCACTGACATCACTAGTGATGTCAGTGGGCCGGCTTTTGACGGGAGGCGTTCCCGTGGGAACGCCCCCGTCAGGGAGGCACGCCCCCGGCACGCCCACCAAAGGGGGCGTGCTGTCAATCAACATTGACAGCACGCCCCATTTGATCGGACACAACGAGCGAAGGACTTTCCTTCGCTCGTCACGTCTGACGCATGCGCACGACGGAGCTCCCTCCGTCGTGCGCATGCTCAGTCCATAACATCGACCCACTAGCGAGCGGACAGCCGCTCGCGAGTGGGTCTGAATCAGGCCCTAAGTGTCCAGAAAGTTGAGTACAACAAACAGATCAATACTGGAATAGGTTTGATGAGGGGAGGAAAAAAAAAGTATAATCACGAGAGGAGGGGTTAGTGCACTTTTGATTTTATTGTGAAAACCCAATAAATCCTGGTTAAAAAAAATAAAAAAGGAGAGGGTCACAGATACATATAGTAAGGGTGGGATATAGGCACATGTAGACATGGAAAGGAAATACAAAATTGAAGACAGAGAGAAATACACATTGGGGATGACAAAGATAAACCCACACCTACAGTAGAGGCTGGGAAAAACATGGAAAGAAGGGAACTCAAGGTAGGGGACAGTACTTAAATCTGTCATCTGCTGGGACTCTGGAAGGAGCCACACAGAGGAGAATGGCACTAGGGTTGCTCAGCCACGCACTTAGCAGTGCAACCTGTGTAAATGGGACCATGCTGACACTCTAAGGCTACTGGTAGAGCGCAGCCCATTCTGCAAACTTGCTATTTGATTTGGAACCTAACCATGCACCCGCAGCACCTGTTTTTGGAACCCATTGGTGGTCTCTGTGTTGACAAAAGTTAATTTAACAGGTGACTGTTAACTGCTCACCTATATCTGTTGTGTTAAAAGTGAATGGTATGAATATGTTCCAGGTAATGCAGTGCTTCTCTCAGCCATGCAAATTTATACCTCAGTTTCCCAAATCAAGTTTTTTCTGTTTCATTTGTTCAATGATTATTAAAAAAGATCGTAATATGATACCATCAATGTTACAAAAAGAGGAAAAGAAATGCACTTACAAGATGCCAGATATAAGATGGCTTTAATGGTTACACAGTGATGTGGCTTTAAAAGTCTCCTGCAATTACCACTCCCAGAACAGTCATTGCTCTGGCCCACTTGGCCCCAGCGAGGGATACCTAGTATTTAGGAATACCCAGCATGATCATTGTCCAAATTGTTTAAGTGCTTTGGTGACCAGCACAGAATAAAGCAGAAAGAAAAAGCAGTAACCGCTGAAGGAGGGAGTGACCAAACCAATAAATTAAAATTACATGAAGATGAAAAACATTTTCAATTCAGTAAAGTGGACATATTCTACTTCCATGAATAATAAATGACACGGCTTATGTTGGTACCGCTGCTTGCTTGTAAGCTATGAATATACTGCAGGGAGGACACAATACTGTAAGAAATTTTATTCCAGGGACTTGCATGAAACTGAGAGAGGAGTAAAACATTTTTTAATCACTGGCATCAAACAAATTTAATTTTGATGATGATTAATTGTTTCATCTATACAGACAATTATTTTTTATGATTATGAGAATATGTTAATATATGTTCCGCATCTTTTCATTACCACTAATTCCTTATATAAATATTATTGATGTCATTGTAATTTATTGATGGATGACCATGGAGTAATTTGTGCTACGAGAAAGAGGATTAATCTAAATTAAATAATTATGATATTAGAAAATAAGTCACAATGTAATACTTTGCACAAGTGCATTATGCAGGATGACAGGATGCAAAGTGTGCTGATAATAGTGCAGTCATCAGACTCATTCATCTCAAGGTGAGAACATTGTCATTGTTCACACTTCTGCATGCTAAAATGCAATGCACTGAGCAAACAGGACGCAGGCAGGGGTGCATGTGTATGGCCGGCCACCCCTCTATCCTCAGACACCCTGGTCACTAATAAAGTGAGAAAGTAGGGATAAGAGAGAAAGCATACTCTCCCCCCAAGCTGTCAGTCCCTGTACTGCGGTGATTGTCAGAGACTGGTGTCATCCTGCTGTAGTCTATTATTGTAGAAGGGCCAATGATTGCAACACTGGACGAGATGCAGGCTGGGAGCCAGGAAACAACAGTCTGCACCACCTGTAGGATTATGGCAGATATGTGAATAAACCCTATGGGTGGTAGCTTTCATTCAGCAGTATTTCCAGCCTAAGCGTTGCTGTTGCATTGTACAACTAGATAAGATAGAAAATCCATTAAAATTGTGTCTTTATCTCAAATGTGTTCCTGCTCTCTGTCAATCATTAATGCATAGTTACATAGATTACAAGCTTTAGCAGGGCTGTGACAGTGAATAGAAACCGCAGCGTGATCACCAAACCAGCCTCCTTCCCTATAAGTGATGGTTTCTGAGTACATCTAAGTCTGTAGAGTCAAAGTATAAAGAGTGAGGGCTACCTAGTTTGCCATACTATTTGTTAAGACTTATAAAACTGGAATACTTGTGGGTGTCACAGTTATTAGCATTACTGCCTCACTGGTATATACTACAGGTTGAGTCTCCCATATCCAAAATGTTTGGGACCAGGGTTATTTTGGAATACTTGCATACTTTAATGAAATATCTTGGGAATGGGACCCAAACCTAAGCACAGAATGTATTTATGTGTTATATACAGCTTATACACAGCCTGCAGGTCATTTTATACCATATATTCAGTAATTTTGTGGCTCAAACTAAGGCCCTCATTCAGAGCCACTCGCTAGCGGCAGTACGCTCGTTCCGAGCGATGTTCGCACATCTGCGCATGCGTACGGTTTTTAGTACGCATGCGCTAACCAGTCAGTGTGGGCGAAAATCGTTTGTACGCAATATAGCGAGTGCCTGTTATTTTGAGTGACAGAATGAGGCGTATGTGGGTGGTAACAGGGGAAGGTGCTTGAAAACGGGGAGTGGAGATCAGAACGCTGGCGTGCTTAAAGGTCAAAACGGGCGTTTTATGGGTGTGCATAATTAACATAGCAGCGTCATTGACCACGTCACTTGTTTTTTTTTAACTCAGAACTGCTCGCAAAATAGCGGTTGAAAAAACCAACCACAAGAATAGCGAGCAGTTCATATCCTGTTCGATGTACTCGATTAATCTAATAAATAGCGGACATGACGTATGGTGCGAGCGGCCAGGGGGCGTTTGTAACAAATAAACGAGCGTATGTTTTGCTCGCTCGTTCAGACTTAGAGGTGTGAACAGACTGCAATGTGCGAACGGATCATTTGAATAGCCACCCCTTGTTTTTGAACGAACGAACGCAAATAGCGAACGGCTCTGAATGAGGGCCTAAGTACATACATAAAATTCATTTATGTTTCATTTACACCTTAAATACATAGCCTGAAGGTCATTTTATACAATATTTTTAATAATTTTGTGCCTTAAACAAAGTTTGTGTACATGGAACCATCAGAAAGCAAAGGTTTCACTTTCTCAGTCATGCTAAAAATATTCTGTATTTTGGAATATTTGGATATGGGAGACTCAACCTGTATACATACACAAACAGTGTATGGGAGAAATTTGTATGGGCACTTTGGTTTCCACTCAGTCCAAAAACATACTTGTAGTTTGAGATGGACATCGGAAGCCCACCATGACGGCTGGGTGTCCGCCATCAAACCTTTTGGTGCACTGTACACTAATCATCGCATCAAAAGAATTTTGATGGAAAACAACATTGCGATGGTTCATGCTTTCACACAAAACCATATTTGCACATGGGCAATAGCAACCCACGGCCGTTCCTGATGCTAAACAGCTGAATTCAAGCTGTATTTTAACATTGTATGGCCATCGTTTACACACCATTTGATGGCGGCTACCATCGGAAAGCCATCACGTAATGGTGAAAACACTACCATAAAAAAATGTCCATTCCTACTGGAAGTTTAATTGGTTGCTGGCAACAGGGTATGGAGCCAGCATGGTGAAGTTTAATATGTCGACATGTACAAAATTTAGACATGGTGAAAATATTGACATAGTGATACATGAGAAAGGCATTGTTGGCAATTCATTAGGAATGTCTACATGGTTAACATCAACATAATACTGTATAGTGAACCTTGACAAAAGGCAGCTTATTGTGTGTGGTAGAGAATTTACACTGTAAGATAGAATGGGGCAAGGACTGATGTGAATAATTAAATATTCTCTGTAAATAATGCATATAAATAAAAATATATAGAAAATATTATTATGTCTCTATACATTGAGCTCCAAGCAATCAATACTTTGTAGGTGGGATGCAAATTACCCCTTCAAGTCTTTCGGTAATTTCATCCAATCTCTTCCTGCACTGATCCTGTAGTTTTTCATACTCTGCTTCCATCTTACCGATGGCGCCCTGTAGACATGTGATGGCCTCCGTGGCAGGAATGGCTGCCGCACTGTGCTCCTTCTGGGCAGCAGATTTTTTAAGCTTGCTTTCTTGAAATAGAATTCTGAATGAACCATGTAGATCTCCAGTTCGGGCGCTTTGATATTTAAGATGCTCCAGTTTCTTTTTCACTACTTGCTTAATTTTTGTAATTGTTAAACACAATTCCTTTTCACTGAGATCTCTTTCTAGATCTTGAATCTGTAAAATATAATGCAGAGCAAATGAAGAAACTAAGAATACAGATAACACAACATGACATTTCAAAATAACAATTTTGATAATCCATTACAGATATTTTGGAATGAAAGGCGAGAATTTTATATACTAAAGACAGTTTTATATAAAAGATGATTGGTGTGCTAGCAAATGTAATTCACCATATAGAAGCTTTTGCTACAGCCTGGTGCATGCACATAAGAAATATCAGCTTTCAGGTCATGTGGAATTGTTATATGTACTGGTACACATGTGTAAGGCGCTGTTAGACTCGCTCCAGATGTGTCTCAAGCAAATATAGAATTACAATAAAATGATTATAAAAATTAGAAATAATAATGATAATAATAATGTAAAAATCACACTCTGAAATTGCTGCCGTATACCAGAGTAGTCTCTCTGGGAATAGATATACACAAACAAAAGAATAGCATGTGCGATAATCTGTGAATTTATATAACTGGTATGTATATCATATATGTGCACAAATTTGGAGAGTCGTGTGGATATCCTAATAAATACACAATTTAATAAACTAAACAACAATAAAAATAGTATCTACAGCATGGAAAATACCAATGGTATAGAACTGCTAATTAGCATGTATACATGTAGATATAGGGTATACCGTGTTTTTCTTTCTCAGAGGTACAACTCCCACAATCTGGTTTCAATCGGTATATACGATAATGTTAGTGGAATAAAGGGCCTGATTCAGACCCGGTCGCAAGCGCTGAGCGCTCGCAACCGGGTCGATGGTGGCCCAGAGCGGATGCGCACGATGGAGCCGGCTCCGTCGTGCGCATGTGCGAGACCCGGATAGCTACGGGCAATCCGTCGCTCCGGGTCTTGCACCAAAGGGGGTGTGCTATCGATGTTGAGTGACAGCACGCCCCCTTTGGTGGGCGGGTTGGGGGGGGGAGGCTGCCCAGAGGGAGGCGTTTGGGGGCAGCCCCACTGACGTCACAAGCGATGTCATTGGGAGAGCTTTCAACTCTGTTAGAGCCGAAAGCTCTCTTGGGCTTGCGGCCACGAGACCCTACCACAAGGGTCTCGTCGCAAGCCCGATGGTCGTGATGGTCTTGACCATCGCGACCATCATCCTGGCCGCTCGCATTAGCTGTTGGTGGTAACCCACAGCAATGCGAGCGGCCGGAAGGCCGCTCCTTAAAAAAAAAAAAAAAGACGCCCTGATTCAGAGCGAGCGCTCTGTCAGAGTGTCCGGCACTGAATCAGGGCCAAAGTTCCATACATAAGTACCGGTGCCACTCTTTCATGTGCAGATGGAATATGAGATATGTCCATGGTGGGTTATTAATGTCCTGCAGCCTGTGCAGTCCCTTTGGTCCTTAGTCTCCAATGGCACAATGCATGAAACGGGTTCAGGGAAAATACACCTGTGATCTATGCAGTCTCTGTTATCCCGCAATCCCAGATGGCACAATGTGGTTTAAGTGGTTTCAGCATAAGATTCCGGTATCAGTGTATTTGTTGTGGAAATCCAAAAGGTGAAGTCCGGTATAAACTCCAGTGTGGGGAGACCTCTCAGCTCTCAGCCTGACGCGTTTCTCTGTCCCAGACAGCTTTATCAAAGGCAATGAATATACTGATACCGGAATCTTACGCTGAAACCACTTAAACCACATTGTGCCATCTGGGATTGCGGGATAACAGAGACTGCATAGATCGCAGGTGTATTTTCCCTGAACACGTTTCATGCATTGTGCCATTGGAGACTAAGGACCAAAGGGACTGCACAGGCTGCAGGATATTAATAACCCACCTTGGACATATCTCATATTCCATCTGCACATGAAAGAGTGGTACAGGTAATTATGTATGTAACTTTATTCCAATAACATTATCATATATAATGATTGAAACCAGATTGTGGGAGTTGTACCTCTGAGAAAGAAAAACATGTTATACCCTATATCTACATGTATTTATGCTAATTAGCAGTTCTATACCATTGGTATTTTCCATGCTGTAGATACTTTTATTGTTGTTTATTTTATTAAATTGTGTATTTATTAAGATATCCACACGACTCTCCAAATTTGTGCACATACAAGTTATATAAATTCACAGATTAATACACATGCGTCGTTTCTTCCTATTCTTTTATTGTTATATGTACTGTCATGCAAATCTCAAATAACAGAAAAAAAACAACAAATAAAAATATAAAAATTATGTATGTGCTCCCTGAACCAACCTAAGGTATTGCACATCCTACTGTCCTCCGTACAGGATCCCACCTGTATAACACACCATGGGGTACAGTGATGAAATCTGGCACACAGGTTAACAATTTATAAACATTACATATATAACCTTAGTGGATATCTTGCATCATGACAATATCATAACATGAACAACTACATCCCTGACATCACCTGTAACATTAACAATTACATCCCTGACAACACCTGTAACATTAACAACTATATCCCTGACATCACCTGTAACATGAACAACTACATCCCTGACATCACCTGTAACATTAACAACTATATCCCTGACATCACCTGTAACATTAACAACTATATCCCTGACATCACCTGTAACATTAACAACTATATCCCTGACATCACCTGCAACATTAACAACTATATCCCTGACATCACCTGTAACATTAACAACTATATCCCTGACATCACCTGCAACATTAACAACTATATCCCTGACATCACCTGTAACATTAACAACTATATCCCTGACATCACCTGTAACATTAACAACTATATCCCTGACATCACCTGTAACATGAACAACTACATCCCTGACATCACCTGCAACATTAACATCTATATCCCTGACATCACCTGTAACATTAACAACTACATCCCTGACATCACCTGTAACATTAACAACTATATCCTTGACATCACCTGTAACATTAACAACTACATCCCTGACATCACCTGTAACATTAACAACTATATCCCTGACATCACCTGTAACATTAACAACTATATCTCTGACATCACCTGTAACATTAACAACTATATCCCTGACATCACCTGTAATAACATTAATAACTACATCCCTGACATCACCTGTAACATTAACAACTATATCCCTGACATCACCTGTAACATTAACAACTATATCTCTGACATCACCTGTAACATTAACATCTATATCCCTGACATCACCTGTAACATTAACAACTACATCCCTGACATCACCTGTAACATTAACATCTATATCCCTGACATCACCTGTAACATTAACAACTACATCCCTGACATCACCTGTAACATTAACATCTATATCCCTGACATCACCTGTAACATTAACAGCTATATCCCTGACATCACCTCTAACACTAACAACTATATCCGACATCACCTGTAACATGAACAACTATGTCCCTGACATCACCTGTAACATTAACAATTACATCCCTGACATCACCTGTAACATGAACAACTATGTCCCTGACATCACCTATAACATGAACAACTATGTCCCTGACATCACCTGTACCATGAACAACTATATCCCTGACATCACCTGTAACATTAACAATTACATCCCTGACATCACCTGTAACATTAACAATTACATCCCTGACATCACCTGTAACATGAACAATCCCTGACATCACCTGTAACATGAACAATTACATCCCTGACATCACCTGTAACATTAACAATTACATCCCTGACATCACCTGTAACATTAACAATTACATCCCTGACATCACCTATAACATGAACAACTATGTCCCTGACATCACCTGTACCATGAACAACTATATCCCTGACAACACCTGTAACATTAACAATTACATCCCTGACATCACCTGTAACATGAACATTCCCTGACATCACCTGTAACATGAACAATTACATCCCTGACATCACCTGTAACATTAACAACTATATCCCTGACATCACCTGTAACATTAACAACTATATCCCTGACATCACCTGTAACATTAACAACTATGTCCCTGACATCACCTGTAACATTAACAGACAAATCTCAGGTGCACAACTCCAAATTATTAATAATATATATAAATGCAATAAAATTTTGCAACCAATAGAGGTTTTTAGCATAATCATTCCAGAACCAGACTTTTTCTAGCTGGGGGCTGATGCCGCAGCCAGGGGAGCCCTTTCACCGGGCCCCCCAGCCACAACACCAGCCCTGAATGCTAGTCAGCCCAGGTCGGGGATCCCTGGAGAGCTGGGGACCTCCCCCCAATAAAGGGGTACCCCTCTCCAGGGCACCCCAGGATGATAGTCCGGGGCTATCCCCGCCACCCCTTGTGGCGGGTTGATTGGGTGGTGTGGTGTAAATAAATAATAGCAAACATTGTCTTTACAAGTAGAACTACAGGTCCCAGCAAGCCTGCCCCGCATGCTGGTACTTGGAGAACCACAAGTACCAGCATGCAGGGCATTAAGGGCCCACTAGTACCTGTAGTTCACCTGTAAAAAAATGTTTAAAAAAACACAGGACACACACATCGTGACAGTATAAGTTTATTAAACATTTTTTTACAGGTGAACTACAGGTACTAGTGGGCCCTTAATGCCCTGCATGCTGGTACTTGTGGTTCTCCAAGTACCAGCATCCGGGCTATCAACCTGGGGTGCCCTGGAGAGGGGTACCCCTTTATTGGGGGGGGGGGTCCCCAGCTCTCCAGGGATCCCTGGCCTGGCCTAGGCCTACATATTTTAGGCTCTTTGCACTGGCTCTTAATATTAGTCAGAATATAGTTCAACTTTTTTGTTTCTTATCTTCGAAACTCTAAGAAATGCTACTCATGCAGATTTCTCACCTCTTGTCTCAAACCTCAATAACCATACCCTCCTGCCAAAAGCACCTTTTATAATTCCTAGTCAGGAGCCACTCCTTGTTTTATCACTGACCCTAATCTGCAATGCTTTAAGTGGTCCTTGGAAACTCACTTATTGAGGGAAACTCACTTATTGAGGACGCTAATCAGTGTCCTCAATGAGTGAGTTGACTTTTCAATGAATGCTTGTGCAGCAACTTTGGCTATAGACATCTCCAGATGGCAGAAAAGATGACGGCTTCTGGTGTAACAAATAGTTAGGTCAAGGGTCCCTGGGTACCTAGAGGGAGGGCTCAGCTCTGTATGTGCCCTTTATATATTGCTAGTCATTACTGCTTGCAAATGCCAGGTGTAAGCAGCCATACTCCTTTTTTGTTGTTGATGCATTGCTAAAAAAACTAAAACAAATTTACATTTATGCATTTATAATGTGTTTACAAATGTGTTATATTTTTTTTCTAAAAATGTCTATGACAAAATAGTACATCCTAGCGTCTCATCACTAGACCTGGGATCTTTATGCAAATACATATATCTTTTCCTGTCTATATAGTATTTTGGCTTATTACTATAAATCTTAGGCTTGTTTGATATTAAATATTTTTAGCTGCATATTTCACCAGATATGCTGTAGACTTATGCACATTTTTTGCAGCATCTTACTAGACCTACATAAAAATGCCAACCCTACTCAATGAGGTCATGGGTTCAATTCTCACGATGGCCCTAAGTGTGTGCAGTTTGTATATTCTCCCTGTGCATGCATGATGCTGGGTTTCCTCCTGTTTCCTCCCACACTCCAAAAATATACTGGTAGTTTAATTGGCTCCCATCAAAAACTAACCCTACTGTGTATGTGTGTGCATGTGATAGGGAATATAGAGTGTAAGCTCCACTGGGGCAGGGACTGATGTGAACGGCCAACTATTCTCTGTAAAGCGCTGCGGAATATGTGTGCGCTATATAAATAACTCATAATAATAATAACAATCACGGTTACCTAGGGCTCCCACTGAGAGGAATGTAAGTTTTCCAATTCAGTAACATGTGATGTCCTGAAAAGGACCAAAACATGAAGAAAAAAAACTAACCAAACCAAGCACTGCAGCACCACCAGTTACATGGAAAATGTGTACGGTGTCTTCTGGTATACTGTGTTACTGCATGTTACTAGTGTCATGTCCATCTACATGCACTAAAACACATCTAATATACTTAATATTAATACCACTGTGTATGTAGACAAAAGATGTGTTTTTAATGTACTTATTTATTTTAAATATACATTTGCAAGTTTATTTTATGCATATTCTTTTGTACCCAATTAGTATCTGGTGTGTCTTCTGAAGTAATCATTTTGAACTACGCAGAAGATTTTAACACTGAAATTCTAATGTACTGCATGTATTTTTTTTTGTTAATTGACTTTTAGCTTAAAATCACTAATAATTTACAACTTTTCCATTTAAATCCATATATCGGCTTTGCACTTATACCAATAAACTTGCGGAGCACCAAAATTTTACTGCAATGTTCCCCAACTCCAGTCCTCAGGAACCCCTAACAGTGCATGTTTTACAGATTTCCTAGTTGGTGCACAGGTTTATCCATTACTGGCTGACACATTTTAAAGGATCCACAGGTTGTGCTATTTCAATTGTGATAATGAAGAGATCTGTAAGACATGCACTGTTAGGGGTTCCCAAAGACTGGAGTTGGGAAACACTGTATAACTGCAGTGGTTCTCAACCTCAACCCTTATATGGTGCATACACACTGGGCGATTAAAGTGGACGACTGAACGATAACCATATAGTTATCGTTCAGTCGTCCACTTTATCGTCCATTTTTTACACAAAAACGATGAACGATAACGACGACGCGCGTTCATGCAGGTCGTTCGTCATCATCGTTCACCGGGATAACATGCAGGCCAACCTGACGATGTCGTCAGGTTGCTGCATGTTGGGGAATGGGGGAGAGAGCCCGGCGCTGAACGATATCGTTAATGATATCGTTCAGCGGGTGTGCTCAATGTCATGAACGACATTGAGCACACCCTGCCGGGGACACACTCAGGGAGCATATCGTCTAGTGTGTACGCACCATTAGAGTTCCCAACAGGTCATGCTTTGAGGATTTCTGTCTGTGGTAGTACATGGTATAATTACTGACCCAACAGACAGAATAACTCAGTGGTTCTCAAACTCGGTCCTCAGAAACCCAAACAGTTCACGTTTTCCAGGTCACCCAGCAAGTGCACAGGTGTATTCATTACTCACGGACACATTTTTAAAAGATCCACAGGTGGAGCTAATTATTTCACTTGTGAATCTGTGAAGAGACCTGAAAACATACACCGTTTGGGGTCCTGAGGACAGAGTTTGAGAACCTGTGGATTAACTGATCTGATAAAAACAAAATCCACAAAACATGACCTGTTGTTGGTACTTGAGGATTGCTCAAACTCAGTCCTCAGGATCCCAAACAGTGCATGTTTTCCAGGTCTCTTCATGGACTGCACCTACTTCGCCAGCGATGTGGTTGGTCTCGTGGCTCAATGATGCGATTAGCAATAAATTGTATCATCATGGTAAATCGCTACATCACCCCGTCCATCTTTCAATTATACCTACACTCTGGGCTCTCGCAGAGGAAGAATTAATTGTAGGCAAGTATCCTGTAAACATGTTGGAGCTGGTATAGAGATATGGAATCAGAACCTCAGCTATCACTTTTCTCTGTCCATCAACGTGTGTCTACAAATTATCTTTGAATATTAAGTTAAGAACAGAGAAATTTAAACTTCAAACTCAAACACTTTGGGTTTAAGGATAAAATTGATTAATAGGAGAGATGAAAGTTCATTTTATATGAATTACATATATTCTTCCAAAGTAATGGCATTCACCACATACAATATGCCACAATAGATACCACAGTATAATTATAAAAAATCTTAAATATGTTTATACAATTAAAAATAAAATTTTATAAAATGTTTTTCCTAATATCCATTAACAAGTTCATACCTGCTCATGCCATGCCATTTTCCTGTTTGAAGTTAGCACGTGGAGTTGATCATTCAGGTCACGTAAATTCAAGTTTAGCACCTGGATATCATTAAGATTATTCCTTGGGTGAAAAGCACTTGAGAAATGTGTGTACTTGTTTATATTTAGAGAAGAGATGCTCTGCTCATCTTCAGAAGTAGACTGCAAAACGGTTTCCTATTAATTGATAGCATTAAATTAATGTAAATTATGGCGTGGTAGTAGAATTACAATTGTAATATGTACACAGTTTTACACATAACATGTAAAATTACTCAAGGAACTTGAAGCTATGCACAATTTATGCTATTAAGCTCAATCTTCATGTAATCACCAAACAAGTCTATTCCTTAACGTCATGTCAGAACGTCCCCTGACGGTAGATCTAAAACGCGTTCTATAGAAAAAGGTATCCTACATCTCCTTAGGAACCTTTTCTAATTCAGTTTAAGTCCCATGCTTAGAATAGTTTACTGGGATTGTACCAATGATGTAAAAGTATTTATGGAATAATTCTCAAAAGTGTAATTTCTATTTTAAATGCCATAAGAAAATATTATATATAGTTATTTAATCTAATATGGTACTGAATTAAAGCCCTATCTGTTCTTAAAACAAACCAGCAATAATTGTGTTAGTTACATAGTTCAGTTGTCATTACCGTCCCTCCTCTGGTGATCTCAGCTGCCTCTGAATATGGCGAAAAAAAAGTGTCCTGACTGTTCCCAGCAGTGACATTGGTAGTTGAAAATGTGATTATCCCGTTGATTTTTTTATAGCTACAGTATACATTCTCCAGCACATTATGTTCAACAGCAACCTTCCCTCATTCTTTCTATAGCTGGGAACGGGAGTATGTCCAGGGACGAGCCTGGATATGTCACTCCCAATTGCTGAATTGCTGTGTGTCTAGTATGTAGCAGATACCAAGTGTATGGTATGAGAGGTAGAGGATCAGCAGCGTGTGCCTGTGAGCACACCCACTAAGATGTCAAAGTCAACCTGGTGTAAGTGTTTAGTCCAGGCTATGGCAGAGCTTACACAGCTTGCCACACGTCCAGAGCAGGGGTTAAAGAGGGCCGAAACGGGGCAGAACTGGGTTCTGTCACCTCTAAATGATAGACAGAAAGACACTGTCTGGCGGTGGCCACCTCCCCCTCTTTAGTTTCTGGCTCCACCCTCCTGTCACTCGTTTTGTGGGTCTGCGAGGTGGGGGGGGGGGGGAAGCTGCTGGTGGGAGCGGAGCTGCTGCTAAAGGGACACGGAGGATAAACTGCTGGTGGGAGAGGTGACACAAGGGTAGGAAGCTGCTGCTACAGGGATACGGAAGGGGGGATAAGCTGCTGGAAGCAGAAGAGACACAGGGACAGGGGGCTGCTGCTAGAGGGATACGGGAGGGGGGATAAACTGCTGGAGGGAGAGGTGACACAAGGGTAGGAAGCTGCTGCTACAGGGATATGGGAGGGGGGATAAGCTGCTGGAAGCAGAAGAGACACAGGGACAGGGGGATACGGGAGGGGGGATAAGCTGCTGGTGGGAGAGGAGACACAGGGACAGGGGGCTGCTGCTAGAGGGATACGGGGGGGATAAGCTGCTGGAGGCAGAAGAGACACAGGGACAGGGGGCTGCTGCTACAGGGATACGGGAGGATAAGCTGCTGGTGGGAGAGGAGACACAAGGGCAGGAAACTGCTGCTAGAGGGATACGGGAGGGGGGATAAGCTGCTGGTGGGAGAGGAGATACAAGGGTAGAAAGCTGCTGCTAGAGGGATACGGGAGGGGGGTTAAGCTGCTGGTGGGAGAGGAGATACAAGGGCAGGAAGCTGCTGCTAGAGGGATACGGGAGGGGGGATAAGCTGCTGGAGGCAGAAGAGACACAGGGACAGGGGGCTGCTGCTACAGTGATACGGGGGGGATAAGCTGCTGGAAGCAGAAGAGACACAGGGACAGAGGGCTGCTGCTAGAGGGATACGGGAGGGATAAGCTGATGGAGGCAGATGAGACACAGGGACAGGGGGCTGCTGCTACAGGGATATGGGAGGGGGGATAAGCTGCTGGTGGGAGAGGTGACACAAGGGCAGGAAGCTACTGCTAGAGGGATAAGGGAGGGGGGATAAGCTGCTGGTGGGAGAGGTGACACAAGGGCAGGAAGCTGCTGCTAGAGGGATACGGGAGGGGGGATAAGCTGCTGGTGGGAGAGGAGATACAAGGGCAGGAAGCTGCTGCTAGAGGGATACGGGAGGGGGGATAAGCTGCTGGAGGCAGAAGAGACACAGGGACAGGGGGCTGCTGCTACAGGGATACGGGGGGATAAGCTGCTGGTGGGAGAGGTGACACAAGGGCAGGAAGCTACTGCTAGATGGATACGGGAGGGGGGATAAGCTGCTGGTGGGAGAGGAGACACAGGGACAGGGGGCTGCTGCTAGAGGGATACGGGGGGATAAGCTGCTGGAGGCAGAAGAGACACAGGGACAGGGGGCTGCTGCTACAGGGATACGGGGGGATAAGCTGCTGGTGGGACAGGAGACACAAGGGCAGGAAGCTGCTGCTAGAGGGATACGGGAGGGGGGATAAGCTGCTGGTGGGAGAGGAGACACAAGGGTAGGAAGCTGCTGCTAGAGGGATATGGGAGGGGGGTTAAGCTGCTGGTGGGAGAGGAGATACAAGGGCAGGAAGCTGCTGCTAGAGGGATACGGGAGGGGGGATAAGCTGCTGAAGGCAGAAGAGACACAGGGACAGGGGGCTGCTGCTACAGTGATACGGGGGGGATAAGCTGCTGGAAGCAGAAGAGACACAGGGACAGAGGGCTTCTGCTAGAGGGATACGGGAGGGATAAGCTGCTGGAGGCAGATGAGACACAGGGACAGGGGGCTGCTGCTACAGGGATACGGGAGGGGGGATAAGCTGCTGGTGGGAGAGGTGACACAAGGGCAGGAAGCTACTGCTAGAGGGATAAGGGAGGGGGGATAAGCTGCTGGTGGGAGAGGAGACACAAGGGCAGGAAGCTGCTGCTAGAAGGATACGGGAGGGGGGATAAGCTGCTGGAGGGAGAGGAGACACAAGCTGCTGCTAGAGGGATACGGGGGGATAAGCTGCTGGTGGGAGAGGTGACACAAGGGCAGGAAGCTACTGCTAGATGGATACGGGAGGGGGGATAAGCTGCTGGTGGGAGAGGAGACACAGGGACAGGGGGCTGCTCCTACAGGGATACGGGAGGGATAAGCTGCTGGTGGGAGAGGAGACACAAGGGTAGGAAGCTGCTGCTAGAGGGATACGGGAGGGGATAAGCTGCTGGAAGCAGAAGAGACACAGGGACAGGGGCTGCTGCTACAGGGACACGGGGGATAAGCTGCTGGAAGCAGAAGAGACACAGGGACAGGGGGCTGCTGCTAGAGGGATACGGGAGGGATAAGCTGCTGGAGCAGAAGAGACACAGGGATAGGGGGCTGCTGCTACAGGGATACGGGGGGGATAAGCTGCTGGTGGGAGAGATGACACAAGGACAGGAAGCTGCTGCTAGAGGGATAAGGGAGGGGGGATAAGCTGCTGGTGGGAGAGGAGACACAGGGACAGGGTGCTGCTCCTACAGGGATACGGGAGGGATAAGCTGCTAGTGGGGGAGGAGACACAAGGGCAGGAAGCTGCTGCTAGAGGGATACGGGAGGGGGGATAAGCTGCTGGTGGGAGAGGTGACAAGGGTAGGAAGCTACTGCTAGATGGATACGGGAGGGGGGATAAGCTGCTGGTGGGAGAGGAGACACAGGGACAGGGGGCTGCTGCTAGAGGGATACGGGGGGATAAGCTGCTGGAGGCAGAAGAGACACAGGGACAGGGGGCTGCTGCTACAGGGATACGGGGGGATAAGCTGCTGGTGGGACAGGAGACACAAGGGCAGGAAGCTGCTGCTAGAGGGATACGGGAGGGGGGATAAGCTGCTGGTGGGAGAGAGACACAAGGGTAGGAAGCTGCTGCTAGAGGGATACGGAGGGGGGATAAGCTGCTGGTGGGAGAGGAGACACAAGGTTAGGAAGCTGCTGCTAGAGGGATACGGGAGGGGGGATAAGCTGCTGGTGGGAGAGGAGACACAAGGGTAGGAAGCTGCTGCTAGAGGGATACGGGAGGGGGGATAAGCTGCTGGTGGGAGAGGAGATACAAGGGCAGGAAGCTGCTGCTAGAGGATACGGGAGGGGGGATAAGCTGCTGGAGGCAGAAGAGACACAGGGACAGGGGCTGCTGCTACAGTGATACGGGGGGGATAAGCTGCTGGAAGCAGAAGAGACACAGGGACAGGGGGCTGCTGCTACAGTGATACGGGGGGGATAAGCTGCTGGAAGCAGAAGAGACACAGGGACAGAGGGCTTCTGCTAGAGGGATACGGGAGGGATAAGCTGCTGGAGGCAGATGAGACACAGGGACAGGGGGCTGCTGCTACAGGGATACGGGGGGATAAGCTGCTGGTGGGAGAGGTGACACAAGGGCAGGAAGCTACTGCTAGATGGATACGGGAGGGGGGATAAGCTGCTGGTGGGAGAGGAGACACAGGGACAGGGGGCTGCTGCTACAGGGATACGGGGGGATAAGCTGCTGGTGGGACAGGAGACACAAGGGCAGGAAGCTGCTGCTAGAGGGATACGGGAGGGGGGATAAGCTGCTGGTGGGAGAGGAGACACAAGGGTAGGAAGCTGCTGCTAGAGGGATATGGGAGGGGGGGTTAAGCTGCTGGTGGGAGAGGAGATACAAGGGCAGGAAGCTGCTGCTAGAGGGATACGGGAGGGGGGATAAGCTGCTGGAGGCAGAAGAGACACAGGGACAGGGGGCTGCTGCTACAGTGATACGGGGGGGATAAGCTGCTGGAAGCAGAAGAGACACAGGGACAGAGGGCTTCTGCTAGAGGGATACGGGAGGGATAAGCTGCTGGAGGCAGATGAGACACAGGGACAGGGGGCTGCTGCTACAGGGATACGGGAGGGGGGATAAGCTGCTGGTGGGAGAGGAGACACAAGGGCAGGAACCTGCTGCTAGAAGGATACGGGAGGGGGGATAAGCTGCTGGAGGGAGAGGTGACACAAGGGTAGGAAGCTGCTGCTAGAGGGATACGGGAGGGGGGATAAGCTGCTGGTGGGAGAGGAGACACAAGGGTAGGAAGCTGCTGCTAGAGGGATACGGGGGGATAAGCTGCTGGTGGGAGAGGTGACACAAGGGCAGGAAGCTACTGCTAGATGGATACGGGAGGGGGGATAAGCTGCTGGTGGGAGAGGAGACACAGGGACAGGGGGCTGCTCCTACAGGGATACGGGAGGGATAAGCTGCTGGTGGGAGAGGAGACACAAGGGTAGGAAGCTGCTGCTAGAGGGATACGGGAGGGGGATAAGCTGCTGGAAGCAGAAGAGACACAGGGACAGGGGGCTGCTGCTACAGGGACACGGGGGGATAAGCTGCTGGAAGCAGAAGAGACACAGGGACAGGGGGCTGCTGCTAGAGGGATACGGGAGGGATAAGCTGCTGGAGGCAGAAGAGACACAGGGATAGGGGGCTGCTGCTACAGGGATACGGGGGGGATAAGCTGCTGGTGGGAGAGGTGACACAAGGACAGGAAGCTGCTGCTAGAGGGATAAGGGAGGGGGGGGATAAGCTGCTGGTGGGAGAGGAGACACAGGGACAGGGTGCTGCTCCTACAGGGATACGGGAGGGATAAGCTGCTAGTGGGGGAGGAGACACAAGGGCAGGAAGCTGCTGCTAGAGGGATACGGGAGGGGGGATAAGCTGCTGGTGGGAGAGGTGACAAGGGTAGGAAGCTGCTGCTAGAGGGATACGGGAGGGGGGATAAGCTGCTGGTGGGAGAGGAGACACAAGGTTAGGAAGCTGCTGCTAGAGGGATACGGGAGGGGGGATAAGCTGCTGGTGGGAGAGGAGACACAAGGGTAGGAAGCTGCTGCTAGAGGGATACGGGACGGGGGATAAGCTGCTGGTGGGAGAGGAGATACAAGGGCAGGAAGCTGCTGCTAGAGGGATACGGGAGGGGGGATAAGCTGCTGGAGGCAGAAGAGACACAGGGACAGGGGGCTGCTGCTACAGTGATACGGGGGGGATAAGCTGCTGGAAGCAGAAGAGACACAGGGACAGGGAGCTGCTGCTAGAAGGATACGGGAGGGATAAGCTGCTGGAGGCAGATGAGACACAGGGACAGGGGGCTGCTGCTACAGGGATACGGGGGGATAAGCTGCTGGTGGGAGAGGTGACACAGGGACAGGGGGCTGCTGCTACAGGGATACGGGGGGATAAGCTGCTGGTGGGACAGGAGACACAAGGGCAGGAAGCTGCTGCTAGAGGGATACGGGAGGGGGGATAAGCTGCTGGTGGGAGAGGAGACACAAGGGTAGGAAGCTGCTGCTAGATGGATACGGGAGGGGGGTTAAGCTGCTGGTGGGAGAGGAGACACAAGGGCAGGAAGCTACTGCTAGATGGATACGGGAGGGGGGATAAGCTGCTGGTGGGAGAGGAGACACAGGGACAGGGGGCTGCTGCTAGAGGGATACGGGGGGATAAGCTGCTGGAGGCAGAAGAGACACAGGGACAGGGGGCTGCTGCTACAGGGATACGGGGGGATAAGCTGCTGGTGGGACAGGAGACACAAGGGCAGGAAGCTGCTGCTAGAGGGATACGGGAGGGGGGATAAGCTGCTGATGGGAGAGGAGACACAAGGGTAGGAAGCTGCTGCTAGATGGATACGGGAGGGGGGTTAAGCTGCTGGTGGGAGAGGAGATACAAGGGCAGGAAGCTGCTGCTAGAGGGATACGGGAGGGGGGATAAGCTGCTGGAGGCAGAAGAGACACAGGGACAGGGGGCTGCTGCTACAGTGACACGGGGGGGATAAGCTGCTGGAAGCAGAAGAGACACAGGGACAGAGGGCTTCTGCTAGAGGGATACGGGAGGGATAAGCTGCTGGAGGCAGATGAGACACAGGGACAGGGGGCTGCTGCTACAGGGATACGGGAGGGGGGAAAAGCTGCTGGTGGGAGAGGTGACACAAGGGCAGGAAGCTACTGCTAGAGGGATAAGGGAGGGGGGATAAGCTGCTGGTGGGAGAGGTGACACAAGGGCAGGAAGCTGCTGCTAGAGGGATACGGGAGGGGGGGATAAGCTGCTGGTGGGAGAGGAGACACAAGGGCAGGAAGCTGCTGCTAGAAGGATACGGGAGGGGGGATAAGCTGCTGGTGGGAGAGGAGACCCAAGGGTAGGAAGCTGCTGCTAGAGGGATACGGGAGGGGGGATAAGCTGCTGGTGGGAGAGGAGACACAAGGGTAGGAAGCTGCTGCTAGAGGGATACGGGGGGATAAGCTGCTGGTGGGAGAGGTGACACAAGGGCAGGAAGCTACTGCTAGATGGATACGGGAGGGGGGATAAGCTGCTGGTGGGAGAGGAGACACAGGGACAGGGGGCTGCTCCTACAGGGATACGGGAGGGATAAGCTGCTGGTGGGAGAGGAGACACAAGGGTAGGAAGCTGCTGCTAGAGGGATATGGGAGGGGGATAAGCTGCTGGAAGCAGAAGAGACACAGGGACAGGGGGCTGCTGCTACAGGGACACGGGGGGATAAGCTGCTGGAAGCAGAAGAGACACAGGGACAGGGGGCTGCTGCTAGAGGGATACGGGAGGGATAAGCTGCTGGAGCTGCTGGAGGCAGAAGAGACACAGGGATAGGGGGCTGCTGCTACAGGAGATACGGGGGGGATAAGCTGCTGGTGGGAGAGGTGACACAAGGACAGGAAGCTGCTGCTAGAGGGATAAGGGAGGGGGGATAAGCTGCTGGTGGGAGAGGAGACACAGGGACAGGTGCTGCTCCTACAGGGATACGGGGAGGGATAAGCTGCTAGTGGGTGAGGAGACACAAGGGCAGGAAGCTGCTGCTACAGGGATACGGGAGGGTTAAGCTGCTGGAGGCAGAAGAGACACAGGGACAGGGGGCTGCTGCTACAGGGACACGGGGGGATAAGCTGCTGGAAGCAGAAGAGACACAGGGACAGGGGGCTGCTGCTAGAGGGATACGGGAGGGATAAGCTGCTGGAGGCAGAAGAGACACAGGGACAGGGTGCTGCTCCTACAGGGATACAGGGGGGATAAGCTGCTGGTGGGAGAGGTGACACAAGGGCAGGAAGCTACTGCTAGATGGATACGGGAGGGGGGATAAGCTGCTGGTGGGAGAGGAGACACAGGGACAGGGGGCTGCTGCTAGAGGGATACGGGGGGATAAGCTGCTGGAGGCAGAAGAGACACAGGGACAGGGGGCTGCTGCTACAGGGATACGGGGGGATAAGCTGCTGGTGGGACAGGAGACACAAGGGCAGGAAGCTGCTGCTAGAGGGATACGGGAGGGGGGATAAGCTGCTGGTGGGGAGAGGAGACACAAGGGTAGGAAGCTGCTGCTAGAGGGATACGGGAGGGGGGTTAAGCTGCTGGTGGGAGAGGAGATACAAGGGCAGGAAGCTACTGCTAGAGGGATACGGGAGGGGGGATAAGCTGCTGGTGGGAGAGGAGACACAGGGACAGGGGGCTGCTCCTACAGGGATACGGGAGGGGATAAGCTGCTGGTGGGAGAGGAGACACAAGGGTAGGAAGCTGCTGCTAGAGGGATACGGGAGGGGGATAAGCCTGCTGGAAGCAGAAGAGACACAGGGACAGGGGGCTGCTGCTACAGGGACACGGGGGGATAAGCTGCTGGAAGCAGAAGAGACACAGGGACAGGGGGCTGCTGCTAGAGGGATACGGGAGGGATAAGCTGCTGGAGGCAGAAGAGACACAGGGACAGGGTGCTGCTCCTACAGGGATACGGGGGGGATAAGCTGCTGGTGGGAGAGGTGACACAAGGGCAGGAAGCTACTGCTAGATGGATACGGGAGGGGGGATAAGCTGCTGGTGGGAGAGGAGACACAGGGACAGGGGGCTGCTGCTATAGGGATACGGGGGGATAAGCTGCTGGAGGCAGAAGAGACACAGGGACAGGGGGCTGCTGCTACAGGGATACGGGGGGATAAGCTGCTGGTGGGACAGGAGACACAAGGGCAGGAAGCTGCTGCTAGAGGGATATGGGAGGGGGGATAAGCTGCTGGTGGGAGAGGAGACACAAGGGTAGGAAGCTGCTGCTAGAGGGATACGGGAGGGGGTTAAGCTGCTGGTGGGAGAGGAGATACAAGGGCAGGAAGCTGCTGCTAGAGGGATACGGGAGGGGGGATAAGCTGCTGGAGGCAGAAGAGACACAGGGACAGGGGGCTGCTGCTACAGTGATACGGGGGGGATAAGCTGCTGGAAGCAGAAGAGACACAGGGACAGAGGGCTTCTGCTAGAGGGATACGGGAGGGATAAGCTGCTGGAGGCAGATGAGACACAGGGATAGGGGGCTGCTGCTACAGGGATACGGGAGGGGGGATAAGCTGCTGGTGGGAGAGGTGACACAAGGGCAGGAAGCTACTGCTAGAGGGATAAGGGAGGGGGGATAAGCTGCTGGTGGGAGAGGTGACACAAGGGCAGGAAGCTGCTGCTAGAGGGATACGGGAGGGGGGATAAGCTGCTGGTGGGAGTGGAGACACAAGGGCAGGAAGCTGCTGCTAGGAGGATACGGGAGGGGGGGATAAGCTGCTGGTGGGAGAGGAGACCCAAGGGTAGGAAGCTGCTGCTAGAGGGATACGGGAGGGGGGATAAGCTGCTGGTGGGAGAGGAGACACAAGGGTAGGAAGCTGCTGCTAGAGGGATACGGGGGGATAAGCTGCTGGTGGGAGAAGTGACACAAGGGCAGGAAGCTACTGCTAGATGGATACGGGAGGGGGGATAAGCTGCTGGTGGGAGAGGAGACACAGGGGACAGGGGGCTGCTCCTACAGGGATACGGGAGGGATAAGCTGCTGGTGGGAGAGGAGACACAAGGGTAGGAAGCTGCTGCTAGAGGGATACGGGAGGGGGATAAGCTGCTGGAAGCAGAAGAGACACAGGGCCAGGGGGCTGCTGCTACAGGGACACGGGGGGATAAGCTGCTGGAAGCAGAAGAGACACAGGGACAGGGGGCTGCTGCTAGAGGGATACGGGAGGGATAAGCTGCTGGAGGCAGAAGAGACACAGGGATAGGGGGCTGCTGCTACAGGGATACGGGGGGGATAAGCTGCTGGAGGCAGAAGAGACACAGGGACAGGGGGCTGCTCCTACAGGGATACGGGAGGGGGGATAAGCTGCTGGAGGCAGAAGAGACACAGGGACAGGGGGCTGCTGCTACAGGGATACGGGGGGGATAAGCTGCTGGTGGGAGAGGTGACACAAGGACAGCAAGCTGCTGCTAGAGGGATAAGGGAGGGGGGATAAGCTGCTGGTGGGAGAGGAGACACAGGGACAGGGTGCTGCTCCTACAGGGATACGGGAGGATAAGCTGCTAGTGGGTGAGGAGACACAAGGGCAGGAAGCCTGCTGCTACAGGGATACAGGAGGGTTAAGCTGCTGGAGGCAGAAGAGACACAGGGACAGGGGGCTGCTCCTACAGGGATACGGGAGGGGGGATAAGCTGCTGGAGGCAGAAGAGACACAGGGAAAGGGGGGCTGCTGCTACAGGGATACGGGGGGGATAAGCTGCTGGTGGGAGAGGTGACAAGGGCAGGAAGCTACTGCTAGATGGATACGGGAGGGGGGATAAGCTGCTGGTGGGAGAGGAGACACAGGGACAGGGGGCTGCTGCTAGAGGGATACGGGGGGATAAGCTGCTGGAGGCAGAAGAGACACAGGGACAGGGGGCTGCTGCTACAGGGATACGGGAGGGGGGATAAGCTGCTGGTGGGACAGGAGACACAAGGGCAGGAAGCTGCTGCTAGAGGGATAGGGAGGGGGGATAAGCTGCTGGTGGGAGAGGAGACACAAGGGTAGGAAGCTGCTGCTAGAGGGATACGGGAGGGGGGTTAAGCTGCTGGTGGGAGAGGAGAAACAAGGGCAGGAAGCTACTGCTAGATGGATACGGGAGGGGGGATAAGCTGCTGGTGGGAGAGGAGACACAGGGACAGGGGGCTGCTCCTACAGGGATACGGGATGGATAAGCTGCTGGTGGGAGAGGAGATACAAGGGTAGGAAGCTGCTGCTAGAGGGATATGGGAGGGGGGATAAGCTGCTGGAGGCAGAAGAGACACAGGGACAGGGGGCTGCTGCTACAGTGATACGGGGGGGATAAGCTGCTGGAAGCAGAAGAGACACAGGGACAGAGGGCTTCTGCTAGAGGGATACGGGAGGGATAAGCTGCTGGAGGCAGATGAGACACAGGGACAGGGGGCTGCTGCTACAGGGATACGGGAGGGGGGATAAGCTGCTGGTGGGAGAGGTGACACAAGGGCAGGAAGCTACTGCTAGAGGGATAAGGGAGGGGGGATAAGCTGCTGGTGGGAGAGGTGACACAAGGGCAGAAAGCTGCTGCTAGAGGGATACGGGAGGGGGGATAAGCTGCTGGTGGGAGAGGAGACACAAGGGCAGGAAGCTGCTGCTAGAAGGATACGGGAGGGGGGATAAGCTGCTGGAGGGAGAGGAGACACAAGGGTAGGAAGCTGCTGCTAGAGGGATACGGGAGGGGGGATAAGCTGCTAGTGGGAGAGGAGACACAAGGGTAGGAAGCTGCTGCTAGAGGGATACGGGGGGATAAGCTGCTGGTGGGAGAGGTGACACAAGGGCAGGAAGCTACTGCTAGATGGATACGGGAGGGGGGATAAGCTGCTGGTGGGAGAGGAGACACAGGGACAGGGGGCTGCTCCTACAGGGATACGGGAGGGATAAGCTGCTGGTGGGAGAGGAG
This sequence comes from Taudactylus pleione, assembly GCA_031769625.1. Lineage (NCBI taxonomy): Eukaryota > Metazoa > Chordata > Amphibia > Anura > Myobatrachidae > Taudactylus > Taudactylus pleione. Next base: position 538,248 of record JAUIMM010001503.1, on the reverse strand, counting down.
ACACAAGGGTAGGAAGCTGCTGCTAGAGGGATACGGGAGGGGGATAAGCTGCTGGAAGCAGAAGAGACACAGGGACAGGGGGCTGCTGCTACAGGGACACGGGGGGATAAGCTGCTGGAAGCAGAAGAGACACAGGGACAGGGGGCTGCTGCTAGAGGGATACGGGAGGGATAAGCTGCTGGAGGCAGAAGAGACACAGGGATAGGGGGCTGCTGCTACAGGGATACGGGGGGGGATAAGCTGCTGGTGGGAGAGGTGACACAAGGACAGGAAGCTGCTGCTAGAGGGATAAGGGAGGGGGGATAAGCTGCTGGTGGGAGAGGAGACACAGGGACAGGGTGCTGCTCCTACAGGTATACGGGAGGGATAAGCTGCTAGTGGGTGAGGAGACACAAGGGCAGGAAGCTGCTGCTAGAGGGATACGGGAGGGGGGATAAGCTGCTGGTGGGAGAGGTGACAAGGGTAGAAAGCTGCTGCTAGAGGGATACGGGAGGGGGGATAAGCTGCTGGTGGGAGAGGAGACACAAGGTTAGGAAGCTGCTGCTAGAGGGATACGGGAGGGGGGATAAGCTGCTGGTGGGAGAGGAGACACAAGGGCAGGAAGCTACTGCTAGATGGATACGGGAGGGGGGATAAGCTGCTGGTGGGAGAGGAGACACAGGGACAGGGGGCTGCTGCTAGAGGGATACGGGGGGATAAGCTGCTGGAGGCAGAAGAGACACAGGGACAGGGGGCTGCTGCTACAGGGATACGGGGGGATAAGCTGCTGGTGGGATAGGAGACACAAGGGCAGGAAGCTGCTGCTAGAGGGATACGGGAGGGGGGATAAGCTGCTGGTGGGAGAGGAGACACAAGGGTAGGAAGCTGCTGCTAGATGGATACGGGAGGGGGGTTAAGCTGCTGGTGGGAGAGGAGATACAAGGGCAGGAAGCTGCTGCTAGAGGGATACGGGAGGGGGGATAAGCTGCTGGAGGCAGAAGAGACACAGGGACAGGGGGCTGCTGCTACAGTGATACGGGGGGGATAAGCTGCTGGAAGCAGAAGAGACACAGGGACAGAGGGCTTCTGCTAGAGGGATACGGGAGGGATAAGCTGCTGGAGGCAGATGAGACACAGGGACAGGGGGCTGCTGCTACAGGGATACGGGAGGGGGGATAAGCTGCTGGTGGGAGAGGTGACACAAGGGCAGGAAGCTACTGCTAGAGGGATAAGGGAGGGGGGATAAGCTGCTGGTGGGAGAGGTGACACAAGGGCAGGAAGCTGCTGCTAGAGGGATACGGGAGGGGGGGATAAGCTGCTGGTGGGAGAGGAGACACAAGGGCAGGAAGCTGCTGCTAGAAGGATACGGGAGGGGGGATAAGCTGCTGGTGGGAGAGGAGACCCAAGGGTAGGAAGCTGCTGCTAGAGGGATACGGGAGGGGGGATAAGCTGCTGGTGGGAGAGGAGACACAAGGGTAGGAAGCTGCTGCTAGAGGGATACGGGGGGATAAGCTGCTGGTGGGAGAGGTGACACAAGGGCAGGAAGCTACTGCTAGAGGGATAAGGGAGGGGGGATAAGCTGCTGGTGGGAGAGGTGACACAAGGGCAGAAAGCTGCTGCTAGAGGGATACGGGAGGGGGGATAAGCTGCTGGTGGGAGAGGAGACACAAGGGCAGGAAGCTGCTGCTAGAAGGATACGGGAGGGGGGATAAGCTGCTGGAGGGAGAGGAGACACAAGGGTAGGAAGCTGCTGCTAGAGGGATACGGGAGGGGGGATAAGCTGCTAGTGGGAGAGGAGACACAAGGGTAGGAAGCTGCTGCTAGAGGGATACGGGGGGATAAGCTGCTGGTGGGAGAGGTGACACAAGGGCAGGAAGCTACTGCTAGATGGATACGGGAGGGGGGATAAGCTGCTGGTGGGAGAGGAGACACAGGGACAGGGGGCTGCTCCTACAGGGATACGGGAGGATAAGCTGCTGGTGGGAGAGAGACACAAGGGTAGGAAGCTGCTGCTAGAGGGGATACGGGAGGGGGATAAGCTGCTGGAAGCAGAAGAGACACAGGGACAGGGGGCTGCTGCTACAGGACACGGGGGGATAAGCTGCTGGAAGCAGAAGAGACACAGGGACAGGGGGCTGCTGCTAGAGGGATACGGGAGGATAAGCTGCTGGAGGCAGAAGAGACACAGGGATAGGGGGCTGCTGCTACAGTGGATACGGGGGGGATAAGCTGCTGGTGGGAGAGGTGACACAAGGACAGGAAGCTGCTGCTAGAGGGATAAGGGGAGGGGGGATAAGCTGCTGGTGGGAGAGGAGACACAGGGACAGGGTGCTGCTCCTACAGGTATACGGGAGGGATAAGCTGCTAGTGGGTGAGGAGACACAAGGGCAGGAAGCTGCTGCTAGAGGGATACGGGAGGGGGGATAAGCTGCTGGTGGGAGAGGTGACAAGGGTAGAAAGCTGCTGCTAGAGGGATACGGGAGGGGGGATAAGCTGCTGGTGGGAGAGGAGACACAAGGTTAGGAAGCTGCTGCTAGAGGGATACGGGAGGGGGGATAAGCTGCTGGTGGGAGAGGAGACACAAGGGCAGGAAGCTACTGCTAGATGGATACGGGAGGGGGGATAAGCTGCTGGTGGGAGAGGAGACACAGGGACAGGGGGCTGCTGCTAGAGGGATACGGGGGGATAAGCTGCTGGAGGCAGAAGAGACACAGGGACAGGGGGCTGCTGCTACAGGGATACGGGGGGATAAGCTGCTGGTGGGATAGGAGACACAAGGGCAGGAAGCTGCTGCTAGAGGGATACGGGAGGGGGGATAAGCTGCTGGTGGGAGAGGAGACACAAGGGTAGGAAGCTGCTGCTAGATGGATACGGGAGGGGGGTTAAGCTGCTGGTGGGAGAGGAGATACAAGGGCAGGAAGCTGCTGCTAGAGGGATACGGGAGGGGGGATAAGCTGCTGGAGGCAGAAGAGACACAGGGACAGGGGGCTGCTGCTACAGTGATACGGGGGGGATAAGCTGCTGGAAGCAGAAGAGACACAGGGACAGAGGGCTTCTGCTAGAGGGATACGGGAGGGATAAGCTGCTGGAGGCAGATGAGACACAGGGACAGGGGGCTGCTGCTACAGGGATACGGGAGGGGGGATAAGCTGCTGGTGGGAGAGGTGACACAAGGGCAGGAAGCTACTGCTAGAGGGATAAGGGAGGGGGGATAAGCTGCTGGTGGGAGAGGTGACACAAGGGCAGGAAGCTGCTGCTAGAGGGATACGGGAGGGGGGGATAAGCTGCTGGTGGGAGAGGAGACACAAGGGCAGGAAGCTGCTGCTAGAAGGATACGGGAGGGGGGATAAGCTGCTGGTGGGAGAGGAGACCCAAGGGTAGGAAGCTGCTGCTAGAGGGATACGGGAGGGGGGATAAGCTGCTGGTGGGAGAGGAGACACAAGGGTAGGAAGCTGCTGCTAGAGGGATACGGGGGGATAAGCTGCTGGTGGGAGAGGTGACACAAGGGCAGGAAGCTACTGCTAGATGGATACGGGAGGGGGGATAAGCTGCTGGTGGGAGAGGAGACACAGGGACAGGGGGCTGCTCTTACAGGGATACGGGAGGGATAAGCTGCTGGTGGGAGAGGAGACACAAGGGTAGGAAGCTGCTGCTAGAGGGATACGGGAGGGGGATAAGCTGCTGGAAGCAGAAGAGACACAGGGACAGGGGGCTGCTGCTACAGGGACACGGGGGGATAAGCTGCTGGAAGCAGAAGAGACACAGGGACAGGGGGCTGCTGCTAGAGGGATACGGGAGGGATAAGCTGCTGGAGGCAGAAGAGACACAGGGATAGGGGGCTGCTGCTACAGGGATACGGGGGGGATAAGCTGCTGGTGGGAGAGGTGACACAAGGACAGGAAGCTGCTGCTAGAGGGATAAGGGAGGGGGGATAAGCTGCTGGTGGGAGAGGAGACACAGGGACAGGGTGCTGCTCCTACAGGGATACGGGAGGGATAAGCTGCTAGTGGGTGAGGAGACACAAGGGCAGGAAGCTGCTGCTACAGGGATACGGGAGGGTTAAGCTGCTGGAGGCAGAAGAGACACAGGGACAGGGGGCTGCTCCTACAGGGATACGGGAGGGGGGATAAGCTGCTGGAGGCAGAAGAGACACAGGGACAGGGGGCTGCTGCTACAGGGATACGGGGGGGATAAGCTACTGGTGGGAGAGGAGACACAAGGGCAGGAAGCTGCTGCTAGAGGGATACAGGAGGGGGGTTAAGCTGCTGGTGGGAGAGGTGACACAAGGGTAGGAAGCTGCTGCTAGAGGGATACGGGGGGATAAGCTGCTGGTGGGAGAGGTGACACAAGGGCAGGAAGCTACTGCTAGATGGATACGGGAGGGGGGATAAGCTGCTGGTGGGAGAGGAGACACAGGGACAGGGGGCTGCTCCTACAGGGATACGGGAGGGATAAGCTGCTGGTGGGAGAGGAGACACAAGGGTAGGAAGCTGCTGCTAGAGGGATACGGTAGGGGGATAAGCTGCTGGAAGCAGAAGAGACACAGGGACAGGGGGCTGCTGCTAGAGGGATAGGGGAGGGATAAGCTGCTGGAGGCAGAAGAGACACAGGGACAGGGTGCTGCTCCTACAGGGATACGGGGGGGATAAGCTGCTGGTGGGAGAGGTGACACAAGGGCAGGAAGCTACTGCTAGATGGATACGGGAGGGGGGATAAGCTGCTGGTGGGAGAGGAGACACAGGGACAGGGGGCTGCTGCTAGAGGGATACGGGGGGATAAGCTGCTGGAGGCAGAAGAGACACAGGGACAGGGGGCTGCTGCTACAGGGATACGGGGGGATAAGCTGCTGGTGGGACAGGAGACACAAGGGCAGGAAGCTGCTGCTAGAGGGATACGGGAGGGGGGATAAGCTGCTGGTGGGAGAGGAGACACAAGGGTAGGAAGCTGCTGCTAGAGGGATACGGGAGGGGGGTTAAGCTGCTGGTGGGAGAGGAGATACAAGGGCAGGAAGCTACTGCTAGATGGATACGGGAGGGGGGATAAGCTGCTGGTGGGAGACGAGACACAGGGACAGGGGGCTGCTCCTACAGGGATACGGGAGGGATAAGCTGCTGGTGGGAGAGGAGACACAAGGGTAGGAAGCTGCTGCTAGAGGGATACGGGAGGGGGATAAGCTGCTGGAAGCAGAAGAGACACAGGGACAGGGGGCTGCTGCTACAGGGACACGGGGGGATAAGCTGCTGGAAGCAGAAGAGACACAGGGACAGGGGGCTGCTGCTAGAGAGATACGGGAGGGATAAGCTGCTGGAGGCAGAAGAGACACAGGGACAGGGTGCTGCTCCTACAGGGATACGGGGGGGATAAGCTGCTGGTGGGAGAGGTGACACAAGGGCAGGAAGCTACTGCTAGATGGATACGGGAGGGGGGATAAGCTGCTGGTGGGAGAGGAGACACAGGGACAGGGGGCTGCTGCTAGAGGGATACGGGGGGATAAGCTGCTGGAGGCAGAAGAGACACAGGGACAGGGGGCTGCTGCTACAGGGATACGGGGGGATAAGCTGCTGGTGGGACAGGAGACACAAGGGCAGGAAGCTGCTGCTAGAGGGATATGGGAGGGGGGATAAGCTGCTGGTGGGAGAGGAGACACAAGGGTAGGAAGCTGCTGCTAGAGGGATACGGGAGGGGGGTTAAGCTGCTGGTGGGAGAGGAGATACAAGGGCAGGAAGCTGCTGCTAGAGGGATACGGGAGGGGGGATAAGCTGCTGGAGGCAGAAGAGACACAGGGACAGGGGGCTGCTGCTACAGTGATACGGGGGGGATAAGCTGCTGGAAGCAGAAGAGACACAGGGACAGAGGGCTTCTGCTAGAGGGATACGGGAGGGATAAGCTGCTGGAGGCAGATGAGACACAGGGACAGGGGGCTGCTGCTACAGGGATACGGGAGGGGGGATAAGCTGCTGGTGGGAGAGGTGACACAAGGGCAGGAAGCCACTGCTAGAGGGATAAGGGAGGGGGGATAAGCTGCTGGTGGGAGAGGTGACACAAGGGCAGGAAGCTGCTGCTAGAGGGATACGGGAGGGGGGATAAGCTGCTGGTGGGAGTGGAGACACAAGGGCAGGAAGCTGCTACTAGAAGGATACGGGAGGGGGGATAAGCTGCTGGTGGGAGAGGAGACCCAAGGGTAGGAAGCTGCTGCTAGAGGGATACGGGAGGGGGGATAAGCTGCTGGAGGCAGAAGAGACACAGGGACAGGGGGCTGTTGCTACAGGGATACGGGGGGATAAGCTGCTGGTGGGACAGGAGACACAAGGGCAGGAAGCTGCTGCTAGAGGGATACGGGAGGGGGGATAAGCTGCTGGTGGGAGAGGAGACACAAGGGTAGGAAGCTGCTGCTAGAGGGATACGGGGGGATAAGCTGCTGGTGGGAGAGGTGACACAAGGGCAGGAAGCTACTGCTAGATGGATACGGGAGGGGGGATAAGCTGCTGGTGGGAGAGGAGACACAGGGACAGGGGGCTGCTCCTACAGGGATACGGGAGGGATAAGCTGCTGGTGGGACAGGAGACACAAGGGCAGGAAGCTGCTGCTAGAGGGATACGGGAGGGGGGATAAGCTGCTGGTGGGAGAGGAGACACAAGGGTAGGAAGCTGCTGCTAGAGGGATACGGGATGGATAAGCTGCTGGTGGGAGAGGAGACACAAGGGTAGGAAGCTGCTGCTAGAGGGATACGGGAGGGGGATAAGCTGCTGGAAGCAGAAGAGACACAGGGACAGGGGGCTGCTGCTACAGGGACACGGGGGGATAAGCTGCTGGAAGCAGAAGAGACACAGGGACAGGGGGCTGCTGCTAGAGGGATACGGGAGGGATAAGCTGCTGGAGGCAGAAGAGACACAGGGACAGGGTGCTGCTCCTACAGGGATACGGGGGGGATAAGCTGCTGGTGGGAGAGGTGACACAAGGGCAGGAAGCTACTGCTAGATGGATACGGGAGGGGGGATAAGCTGCTGGTGGGAGAGGAGACACAGGGACAGGGGGCTGCTGCTAGAGGGATACGGGGGGATAAGCTGCTGGAGGCAGAAGAGACACAGGGACAGGGGGCTGCTGCTACAGGGATACGGGGGGATAAGCTGCTGGTGGGACAGGAGACACAAGGGCAGGAAGCTGCTGCTAGAGGGATACGGGAGGGGGGATAAGCTGCTGGTGGGAGAGGAGACACAAGGGTGGGAAGCTGCTGCTAGAGGGATACGGGGGGATAAGCTGCTGGTGGGAGAGGTGACACAAGGGCAGGAAGCTACTGCTAGATGGATACGGGAGGGGGGATAAGCTGCTGGTGGGAGAGGAGACACAGGGACAGGGGGCTGCTCCTACAGGGATACGGGAGGGATAAGCTGCTGGTGGGAGAGGAGACACAAGGGTAGGAAGCTGCTGCTAGAGGGATACGGGAGGGGGATAAGCTGCTGGAAGCAGAGGAGACACAGGGACAGGGGGCTGCTGCTACAGGGACACGGGGGAATAAGCTGCTGGAAGCAGAAGAGACACAGGGACAGGGGGCTGCTGCTAGAGGGATACGGGAGGGATAAGCTGCTGGAGGCAGAAGAGACACAGGGACAGGGTGCTGCTCCTACAGGGATACGGGGGGGATAAGCTGCTGGTGGGAGAGGTGACACAAGGGCAGGAAGCTACTGCTAGATGGATACGGATGGGGGGATAAGCTGCTGGTGGGAGAGGAGACACAGGGACAGGGGGCTGCTGCTAGAGGGATACGGGGGGATAAGCTGCTGGAGGCAGAAGAGACACAGGGACAGGGGGCTGCTGCTACAGGGATACGGGGGGATAAGCTGCTGGTGGGACAGGAGACACAAGGGCAGGAAGCTGCTGCTAGAGGGATACGGGAGGGGGGATAAGCTGCTGGTGGGAGAGGAGACACAAGGGTAGGAAGCTGCTGCTAGAGGGATACGGGAGGGGGGTTAAGCTGCTGGTGGGAGAGGAGATACAAGGGCAGGAAGCTACTGCTAGATGGATACGGGAGGGGGGATAAGCTGCTGGTGGGAGACGAGACACAGGGACAGGGGGCTGCTCCTACAGGGATACGGGAGGGATAAGCTGCTGGTGGGAGAGGAGACACAAGGGTAGGAAGCTGCTGCTAGAGGGATACGGGAGGGGGATAAGCTGCTGGAAGCAGAAGAGACACAGGGACAGGGGGCTGCTGCTACAGGGACACGGGGGGATAAGCTGCTGGAAGCAGAAGAGACACAGGGACAGGGGGCTGCTGCTAGAGGGATACGGGAGGGATAAGCTGCTGGAGGCAGAAGAGACACAGGGACAGGGTGCTGCTCCTACAGGGATACGGGGGGGATAAGCTGCTGGTGGGAGAGGTGACACAAGGGCAGGAAGCTACTGCTAGATGGATACGGAAGGGGGGATAAGCTGCTGGTGGGAGAGGAGACACAGGGACAGGGGGCTGCTGCTAGAGGGATACGGGGGGATAAGCTGCTGGTGGGAGAGGAGACACAAGGGTAGGAAGCTGCTGCTAGAGGGATACGGGAGGGGGGTTAAGCTGCTGGTGGGAGAGGAGATACAAGGGCAGGAAGCTGCTGCTAGAGGGATACGGGAGGGGGGATAAGCTGCTGGAGGCAGAAGAGACACAGGGACAGGGGGCTGCTGCTACAGTGATACGGGGGGATAAGCTGCTGGAAGCAGAAGAGACACAGGGACAGAGGGCTTCTGCTAGAGGGATACGGGAGGGATAAACTGCTGGAGGCAGATGAGACACAGGGACAGGGGGCTGCTGCTACAGGGATACGGGAGGGGGGATAAGCTGCTGGTGGGAGAGGTGACACAAGGGCAGGAAGCTACTGCTAGAGGGATAAGGGAGGGGGGATAAGCTGCTGGTGGGAGAGGTGACACAAGGGCAGGAAGCTGCTGCTAGAGGGATACGGGAGGGGGGATAAGCTGCTGGTGGGAGTGGAGACACAAGGGCAGGAAGCTGCTACTAGAAGGATACGGGAGGGGGGATAAGCTGCTGGTGGGAGAGGAGACCCAAGGGTAGGAAGCTGCTGCTAGAGGGATACGGGAGGGGGGATAAGCTGCTGGAGGCAGAAGAGACACAGGGACAGGGGGCTGTTGCTACAGGGATACGGGGGGATAAGCTGCTGGTGGGACAGGAGACACAAGGGCAGGAAGCTGCTGCTAGAGGGATACGGGAGGGGGGATAAGCTGCTGGTGGGAGAGGAGACACAAGGGTAGGAAGCTGCTGCTAGAGGGATACGGGGGGATAAGCTGCTGGTGGGAGAGGTGACACAAGGGCAGGAAGCTACTGCTAGATGGATACGGGAGGGGGGATAAGCTGCTGGTGGGAGAGGAGACACAGGGACAGGGGGCTGCTCCTACAGGGATACGGGAGGGATAAGCTGCTGGTGGGACAGGAGACACAAGGGCAGGAAGCTGCTGCTAGAGGGATACGGGAGGGGGGATAAGCTGCTGGTGGGAGAGGAGACACAAGGGTAGGAAGCTGCTGCTAGAGGGATACGGGGGGGGGGTTAAGCTGCTGGTGGGAGAGGAGATACAAGGGCAGGAAGCTACTGCTAGATGGATACGGGAGGGGGGATAAGCTGCTGGTGGGAGAGGAGACACAGGGACAGGGGGCTGCTCCTACAGGGATACGGGATGGATAAGCTGCTGGTGGGAGAGGAGACACAAGGGTAGGAAGCTGCTGCTAGAGGGATACGGGAGGGGGATAAGCTGCTGGAAGCAGAAGAGACACAGGGACAGGGGGCTGCTGCTACAGGGACACGGGGGGATAAGCTGCTGGAAGCAGAAGAGACACAGGGACAGGGGGCTGCTGCTAGAGGGATACGGGAGGGATAAGCTGCTGGAGGCAGAAGAGACACAGGGACAGGGTGCTGCTCCTACAGGGATACGGGGGGGATAAGCTGCTGGTGGGAGAGGTGACACAAGGGCAGGAAGCTACTGCTAGATGGATACGGGAGGGGGGATAAGCTGCTGGTGGGAGAGGAGACACAGGGACAGGGGGCTGCTGCTAGAGGGATACGGGGGGATAAGCTGCTGGAGGCAGAAGAGACACAGGGACAGGGGGCTGCTGCTACAGGGATACGGGGGGATAAGCTGCTGGTGGGACAGGAGACACAAGGGCAGGAAGCTGCTGCTAGAGGGATACGGGAGGGGGGATAAGCTGCTGGTGGGAGAGGAGACACAAGGGTAGGAAGCTGCTGCTAGAGGGATACGGGGGGATAAGCTGCTGGTGGGAGAGGTGACACAAGGGCAGGAAGCTACTGCTAGATGGATACGGGAGGGGGGATAAGCTGCTGGTGGGAGAGGAGACACAGGGACAGGGGGCTGCTCCTACAGGGATACGGGAGGGATAAGCTGCTGGTGGGAGAGGAGACACAAGGGTAGGAAGCTGCTGCTAGAGGGATACGGGAGGGGGATAAGCTGCTGGAAGCAGAAGAGACACAGGGACAGGGGGCTGCTGCTACAGGGACACGGGGGGATAAGCTGCTGGAAGCAGAAGAGACACAGGGACAGGGGGCTGCTGCTAGAGGGATACGGGGGGATAAGCTGCTGGAGGCAGAAGAGACACAGGGACAGGGGGCTGCTGCTACAGGGATACGGGGGGGATAAGCTGCTGGTGGGAGAGGTGACACAAGGACAGGAAGCTGCTGCTAGAGGGATAAGGGAGGGGGGATAAGCTGCTGGTGGGAGAGGAGACACAGGGACAGGGTGCTGCTCCTACAGGGATACGGGAGGGATAAGCTGCTAGTGGGTGAGGAGACACAAGGGCAGGAAGCTGCTGCTACAGGGATACGGGAGGGGGGATAAGCTGCTGATGGGAGAAGAGACACAGGGACAGAGGGCTGCTGCTACAGGGATATGGGGGGGGGATAAGCTGCTGGTGGGAGAGGTGACACAAGGGCAGGAAGCTGCTGCTAGAGGGATACGGGAGGGTTAAGCTGCTGGAGGCAGAAGAGACACAGGGACAGGGGGCTGCTCCTACAGGGATACGGGAGGGGGGATAAGCTGCTGGAGGCAGAAGAGACACAGGGACAGGGGGCTGCTGCTACAGGGATAAGGGAGGGGGGATAAGCTACTGGTGGGAGAGGAGACACAAGGGCAGGAAGCTGCTGCTAGAGGGATACAGGAGGGGGGTTAAGCTGCTGGTGGGAGAGGTGACACAAGGGTAGGAAGCTGCTGCTAGAGGGATACGGGAGGGGGGATAAGCTGCTGGTGGGAGAGGTGACACAAGGGCAGGGAGCTGCTGCTAGAGGGGGACGGGAGGAGGGATAAGTTGCTGGAGGCAGAGGTGACAAGGGCAGGAAGCTGCTGCTACAGGCATACGGGAGGGAGGATAAGCTGCTGGTGGGAGAGGGAGGTGACACATGGGCAGGAAGCTGCTGCTAGAGGGACACGGGAGGGTGGATAAGTTGCTGGAGGCAGAGGAGACACAGGGACAGGGGGCTGCTCCTACAGGGATACGAGGGGGGGGGGGTGGCTGCCGGTGGGGAAGCTTATCCCCCTGCCCTACTCCACAACATATATTACTATGTATTATTTGGTTGCACCTCTTGTATGAAGATGAAATATTATTCCTAGCCAGACAGGTGATTACTGTACCACGTCAACTCCTATATGCATACTGAATACTTGCTCAATACACTGTTTGCATAGGGAGGCTCAATTTCTTCAGAGGTCCCTCATTGCAGTGGAACCAGCATATAGGGAAGAAAAAACCTCAAGCGAAGGCAATACATAGGGGTTGTAAAACAAATATGGCGTATCCAAGTGACAGACTTGTGTATGGGGACCCCATAAAAAAAACTCAAAGGCCCGGTAGAAAAATATTTAAGAGTCACAATATCGATATAGAGAATTTTTGTTTTCCTTTTTAAGTGACCTAACATTGTAGTCTCAGATGATGACAGGAGTGCCCCCAGCCACTCACTTTAAAGTTTCCTATAAAGAAGAGTGTGTGTGTGGAAGTGTAAAGAACAGTTTTCACAGTTGCTCTGAGTAGTTCCACCAAGCCGCGGGGAAGGGGGGATAAGGCGGCAGGAAGGCGAGTTCCACAAGCTCTCCAGGACCACTTTAAGCCATGGTCCAAAGGACAGGAACAGTGACCCTCTCCTGCTTTGCCCTTACCGCGGAAGCCTTGGGCAGCATAACTTTCTCTGCTCTCTCAGGATCCTTCAAGTTTTGACCTGCCAAGCAGGCTTGGGATCATTGCCTGGCAAGGTCAGTACAGGGTCTGATTCAGGTATCTTCTTCCTAAGAGAGGATTCTGACAATCACCACTACATTTATATAAAAAGAGTCATCTTTGACGGGTTCTACCGACTCTGGATTAGTCTGGAGAAGGAATGTGAAGTGGTGGAAAGCTCTGACACTGAGAATTTCTTATATTCTAATGAATATTCCAGAAAAACATGGTGTGGACGATTTATCTGGCAGACATTAGATATTAAGGACAACATGAAATGAGACAACAGAGAGGATACTATTCACTATCTTAAGGGATAAAATGTATTGAAGCCACAATTAACACGGTTTACTGTGTGGCCGCTTAGCTTTGCTTGGGTCTATATGGCAGCGGAGAGGTGGTGGTAGAAATTGGCAGAAGATCTGGATTCTGACAAATCAAAATTGTTAACACTTTAAATATCTGGTGGACCCGCCATTGATATGGGGCTCATTGATGCTAGAATTTCAGTCTCAGCACATGGTGCCCTCTGACTTCGGATTTGGTAGTTGGGATGTGATGTATTTCGTAAACTGGAGGACGGGATGCCGGCGATGGAAGCCCGACCTGGGACTAAAGATTGGCGTATAAATCCCGACACCAGTCTATATTCTGATGCCGGAATCTCGACAGCCACCTTCCCTAACGAAGGTACACCGGGGCGTCTTACCATAGGGGGGAGGGTTAGGCACCAAGGTGTGAGGGTTAGGTTTAGGCATTAACAGGGAGGATTAGGATGCGGGGTAAGATACCAAGAATCGGGATGCCGCTGTCTGCATTTTGACAGCAGGCATCTCAACTGCCAGTATTTCATACCCAACCCGTTGAGACAGAGAATCCATACTTTGGAGAGGTACTGTTGGGTAACAAACTGAATAAAATAATTTCCCTGACCATAGGAATAAATAATTTCTGTAACTACATTCATTCCCTACACCGAAGGATCCTGGTTTCGCTCCTGTCATCTCTATGGGAAGGTGAGGAATTAGATCACCAGGAAACATTTCATTGCTCCTTATAGAGGGCTGCAGAGAAATAAACAGGCTTGGGCAACTAACAAGTCCTCCCATAAACAAGTGTGTTGGAAACTCATATGTTTCTCTTTCAATTCCACCACAGATGCCTGGGTGAGAGGCATCATAAGTCATCTCCTGACAATCCTGACCAGGTGCTCTTTCACATGGCCTTTCCCTACAGTGTTTTACCCTAAAAGGTAGCCATTCAGTCCCTAAATTCAGCAGGAGCAGACATTACAGTTCCAGAACAGAAAAGATTGTGTTCTTATTCAAATCTCTTACTGGTCAGGAACTGGACAGTTTCTTTCAAAATATTTTGAACCTGAAATATTCAGGTGCAAGTTGCAGTGATTGAAGTCAGACATAAACACTATGGATAGGACGAGCTGAATGTGTTCATTGATTTCAAGGACGTGTTCTTGCATGTTCTAATTTTGGAGGGACACCAGTGGCTCCTCAGATTAACTTCAGTCTCAGCAGTCTCAAGACTCTAAAGGTGCCTACACACTAGGCGATTTTTTACACAATCTGCCTGATTCCGACGCATTGGAACGACAGTTCGTGTAAAATATGTCCTAATTGTGAGTGTCCACTCACGATCATGATGCGCGTACACGCTGGTCGTACATCGCAACTTTAGAACTTGCCTGCTGCAGGCAAGATCTGAAAATCTCAGTAACGATGTACTGGAATAGTATAGGATGCACGATAGATTGTGGGTCAATTTGGATAGTTTTTAACACCAAATCGTGCCCACGACTGCCGGGAGAGAAATCTGACACGATAGGCACCTTAAGGGATAGATTTTAAAATAGATGAAAATTGATCAACATCGATGTTGTGTTTCTGGTGCTAATTCACACATTTACTAACAGACAATTTTTTATTTTTAAGTACATTAGTAAATGTGTGATTTCGCTCCAGAAACAACATCAATGTTGATCAATTTTACATAGATCAAAACTGATTAAAAAGCCCCCCAAATATAGCCCTAAGGCAGAGGTTCCCAAACTCGGTCCTTAAGGCACCCTAATAGGTCAGGTACTGTGGATAACCATTCTTGGGCACAGGTGACTTAATGAGTACCTCAGTCAATTTGATTTAACTATATGTGCTCAGCCATGGATAGCCTTAAAACCTGGACTGTTAGGGTGCCTTGAGGACAGAGTTTGGGAACCACTGCCATAAGGGTTAGATTACCATTTACACAAAATCCAACCTAGCACAACAGTTGATCTTGCTCGGGTTTCTGTTTGATACAAGTCAACAGGGTGTTTTTTTAGTGCTAAAAAAAAAAAAAAAAAAAGGGGCAAAATTCTCTCTCTACAGGGACTGGTGAAGTCCCTGCTAACTGCAAATCGAAGGGAAGATGGGTTACAGCTTACAGATGGTACAATTTGCATAGTTCAATTTGAGGGTTTTCCAGATCGAGTTATCTTTTTATAACCTAAAATAATATACAACACATTATAGCCAAGTTCAGAAAAATTACGAAGGCACAATAACATTATATTTTGGCTTCAGAGGCACTAGGGTAGATGGGGTAGAATGACCCTGTTATGGGGATAACTGGTAACTGAGCACGTTATGTGCAACAGTTACCATTTCTCCCCCATGTATGAATGTGTTCTTGTGTGCATAATGAAGGGGGCGCTACGTGCCCCCTTCATTATCACCGCTCCTATCATTAAGACAGTGCATCGATATGCAGGTAAATGAATGAACGGTCAGTGGCACTGACCATTCCGAAATTTACATTTAACGATTTTGCCAGCTCAGACTAGTGATGCTTCAGGCTCCTCACTGCTCTGTCCGAGTTGGCTGTATTTTATTTATTTTTTTAACAATAACGTAAAAAAAAAAAAAAAAATGCGGGGTAAAAAAAGTCGGCGCATGCACATTCACCCACAGCTGCCGATCAGTGACAGCTAGAAGAGGGAGAGCTCAATTCGCCGGACAGGTAAATTAGCACTCTCCCACTAATTTGCCTATGGATGAAGCAGGTACAGACCTTTTACCGCACGTTAGCCGTCCCCTTCATAGATCTCCCCCACTGTACTTCCCAAACTTACATAGATGTCAAAAAGAATAATGCTTCTGTAAAAAATATACAGAATTATGGTATAACATACCGTGGCTAATTATTTTTCTTCGAGGTCCATAGCTTCCACAGGATCTACCTTGGGGTATGTAGGTGGATCGCATTTAATGCACCAAGCAGCAAAGCTTTGGAGCTCCCAGCATGCACTGGTCCTCCTCCCTGTATACCCCGCCCCCAGCCACAGGCATTCAGTTTGTAACCAAGCCTAACGGCAAAAGATGGAGAGTGGAGCAAGGAAGAAAAATTGCACAAGAAACACTTAACATATGAAGAGGGAATCTGTGAAAAAAGATCCCAACTGAGGCCAGGTGAGTTAGGATGGGTGCCCTGTGGACCCTATGGACCTCGAAGAAAAAGAATTATCCAAGGTATGTTATACCATAATTATGTATTTCTTCTTTGGGTTCTATAGGGTCCACAGGATCTACCTTGGGAACGTCCTAAAGCAGTTCCCTTAAGGGTGGGGATGCTCCTGCGCAGAGAGGAGAATCTGCCACCCAAAGGAAGCATCCTGGGAGGCAAACGTATCAAAAGCATAGAATTTGATAAACGTATTAACGGAAGACCAAGTGGCTGCCTTGCAAAGCTGTTCAGCCAAGGCGCCATGTCTTAATGCCCACAATGGTCCAACAGACCGAGTGGAATGTGCTGTCACCTTGTTAGGAACAGCCTGTGTATAGATGTGAGAAATAGTCATACGAAGCCAGTGAGACAACATTTGTTTGTTTGCTGGCCAACCTCGTTTGTGAAATCCATATTACACAAAGAGAGACAAACTGATTTCCTGATGGAACTGGATCCATCTACGTAAAAATGAAGTGCTCGAACCACATCCAAGAAAGTTTCATCTGTAGACAGGTCTGAAGACTTTAAGGCCGGGACTACAATTTCCCATTTATATGGAAACGGGAAACAACTTTTGGTGAGATAGCCCGCCTTGGTACGGAGGACCGCTCTATTTTGATGAAAGATCAAATATGGAGAACAACATGATAATGCTGCCAAGTGAGAAACTCTGTGAGCTGAAGAGATGGCGAGAAGAAAAAGTGTCTTCGCAGTCAGCCATCTCAAGTCCACCTTATCCAAGGGTTCAAAGGGATGCGACTGCAGTGCCCTGACAACCAAAGACAAATCCCACGGTGCCACCGGTGTGAGAACTGGAGGTTGCAGCTGCAAAACCCCTTGTAAGAATGTTTTAACATCCGGCAGAGTAGGAATCTTTCGCTGGAACCAAACTGTCATAGCCGAAACTTGGACTCTCAAGGTAGCCAGGCGAAGACCTAAGTCTAATCCAGCCTGAAGAAAACCCAGTATTCTCGATACCTTGAAAACTTTAGGGTCGTATTTTCTGTGGGAACACCAAAGAAAAAAATGAACGCCATATTCTGAGATAGATGTGAGCAGAAGCAGGCTTCCTTGCTCTCAGCATCATCTGAATCACAGAAGCAGAGAAACCCCTGGCCTTTAAGACGGACGACTCAAGAGCCATGCTGTCAAAGCCAGCCGTGGTAAATCCTGGTAAAGACAGGGACCCTGCACTAGCAAATCCTGTCTTAGAGACAGTGGAAGTGGACTGTCTACAGATAGACGTGTCAGATCGGAGAACCAATGCCTCCTGGGCCAGGCAGGGGCTATTAGTATCATCCTGCCTCCCTCCTGCTTGAACTTTCTGATGACTCTTGAGAAGAGGGAGATTGGAGGAAACAGGTATGCCAACCTGAAGTTCCATCTCACCGCCAGAGCATCTACAAAGGCGGCTGAGGGGTCCCTTGTTCTGGACCCGTACCTGGGGACCTTGTGGTTGTGACGTGATGCCATGAGATCTATGTCCGGTAATGCCCACCTGTCCACCAGAAGTTGAAACACCTGCGATTAAAGTGCCCATTCTACGGTGTGTATGTCCTGGCAACTTAGGAAGTCTGCCTCCCAGTTGAGAACACCTGGGATGAATATTGCCGAGATTGCTCTCTGTCCACAGCAGAATCTTTGCCAGTTCCATCATGGCTACCGGACTTCGTGTGCCTCATTGATGATTCATGTAGGCCACTGCTGTCGCATTGTCAGACTGAACCTGGACAGGCCTGCCCTGAAGAAGGTCCTGCGCCAGATTGAGTGCTTTGTACACTGCTCAAAGCTCCAATATATTTATTGGTAGGTGACTTTCCTGGTCCATCCACTTTCCCTGAAGGGTGTGATGACCAGTCACTGCTCCCCATCCTCGCAGACTTGCGTCCGTGGTGAATACCCATTCCGGGATCCATAACGGATGACCCTTCTACAGCCACCAAGCTAGGGAGAGCCAAACCTCTGGTGAGATGCGAGTCATCTGATGCTTTATCCGATGATACTGACCATCCCACTGGGCCAGGATCCACAGCTGTAGGGACCTGAAGTGGAACTGGGCATAAGCCACCATGTCGATTGTGGCTACCATGGAGCCCAGTGCTACAATCTTGTCCTCTGGTAGAAGAATCTCCTGTCCCAGAGAGTACAGCAGCTCCCCAAGTGCACCATCTGCTGAGTTGGAGAAATACTTTTTCGAATTGATTACCCAGCCGTGCTGTCGGCGGATAATGGTTATCCATAGGTGACATTTTAACACCTCCTGAAATTGTGCTAATATCAGGATGTCGTCTAGAAATGGCAGTATCCTGACTCCTTGTTTTCTGAGATGAGCGTTCATGATTGCCATTATCTTTGTAAATACCCAAGGGGCTGTGGCCAGACCAAAGGGTAGAGCCTGAAATTGGTAATGTTGCTGATCTACCGCGAACCTGAGAAAGGCCTTATGGGATCTTGCAATCGGGACATGCAGATATACATCCTGTATGTCCAGTCTCCATCGCCATTATAATTGACCGTAGAGTTTCCATATGGAATTTGGGCACCTTGATGAATCTGTTGAGAGACTTCAGATTCAGGATAGGGCGATGTGACCCATTGGGTTTTTGAATCAAAAATAAATTTAAATAACCACCCCTACCCTGTTGCGTCACAGGAATGGGGACTATGACTCCTGACCTCAGGAGTGCCCCAATAGACTTCCTGTAGGCCGAATCTCTGACCGGGTCTGCAGGAAGGTTTGTAGCACAAATCTCTGAGAGCGATGCCTTAGGAATGTGATGGCATAACCATGAGAGACTAGCTCTCGCACCCAGGCATCTGTAATTGTTTGCTGCCAGGCCTGGAAGAACTGTAAAAGTCGGCCTCCAAACCTGACATGCTCCAGGGGGAGACCCACCCAATCAGGGAGTAGGCTTACCGTCTGGCTTGGAAGCTGGGCGTTTAGTTGACCAAGATTTTTTGGGCTGCGATTTCCTGTGGGACTGACCGTCTGGCTGAGGACTGTTTCTATTTTAGCAATGAACAATCTTCAATAGGAAATTGCAGCTGCGTCTTTGAAACTTACTGGATATTGGGCCTGATTCAGAGATGGATGAAATTGCAGACACACACACTGTGCTGTGCAATTCCGTCCATCTCAAATGCAAATGCAGCAGGAGGTGTCTTTAGGAAACATACACCTCCTTGCTGCATCTGTGTTATCCCAGTACTGCGACAGAGGTTGCAGCCTGGGTTCACCACCAGAACAATTGTGGCCATCGGTAACTATTGTTGCTCCTTTGGCCAGGCTGCGGTAGCTGAAGCTTAGCTTACCGCAGCCTGACCGAGCCCTGGCGGCTTGCTAGGCCAGGAAGTCTGTGTCCATGGATGTAGACCCTGGCCTCAGCACTCCCAGAAAATGGGGGTGACACGCTCCCTTTTTTTCCAGGGAAAGCAGGACGTCCCCGTACAGGGGAAACAGGTCCTGTGCACGCACAGAGAAGAAAACATTGGAGTTGTGCGCTAACAATCTTGTTAGCGTACATCTATGAATCAAGCCCATGGTCATGATGTGATGCTTCTATTTGCACTAACATTAAGCGAGTATTGGTTTATAGTATGCTATGGTGATTACCTAGTCTTTGACTCTGAAGACTTTCTTCTGATAAGGGAGACCCCTCCAACATGACACCTTTCACAGGTGTACAATGCTCAGTTCGTAAACCTTAAACTGGCCATACACGATGCAATATGCACCGTGCGATGCAATGGGGGATCCGACGTCCGACATATCGGGTGGTCCCCCACACACTGTGCGTTCAGATGGCTGACCGCCGAATATGCTGGCTCCCCCCTCCCCCACCCGCATATCGCTGCATGGGAACGCACATCACATTCCCAGATCAACTGAACCTGCAGTAAGATCTGGGGGTGCGATGTATGACCCCACTGGTGCGCGCACTGGCCGATATCATGCCCATACACCGTACGTTATAGCAGCCAAATCGTACCAATACATAGGATCGGCTGCTTCATCGCACCGTGTATGGGCACCTTTAAACTTATCTACTGTAGTTACAGATGTGTCCTTATACATCTTTGGTGTAGTCATGCTAAATAGATTCTCATGGCGCGCCAGGTCCCGTGAGACACTGCTAGTGCTGGGCATCTTTTTTGCAGATTAATCTGATATCAGACACGTCTATATCTGTGGGCAACAGGGTCTCTGAATCTGTATGTGAAGTGCTACAATATAGCGGCCGCAGCTTTTCTCATTCCTGTTGTGCTTCATATACAGACTCAGATGCACACAAATATACAGGTGTCACATCACATGAATCAGCACAGTCTGCTGGTGCGTCCTAGTCATATCACACTGCGACTTAGATGCATTTTTGGCAAAAAAAAGACGCCCCACTCTAGAAGAGTTTCACGGGACGTGGCAGCTCAGTCTCGCCAGGCAAGTCGTGCTGCGTGGCGTATTGAGGCTAGATGTATGAGGATAAATCTGTATTTTCAATTCAAATTATTTGAAGTTTAAAGACCCCCTTCTTCTGCAAGAATTCTGCCCAGGTATCTAAAACAGAAAAATAATTGAGAAGTTTGAGAACAAAGCATTTTCTAGTGGTTTGAAGTGTTTATATCTATACACTTTGGCAAACACAAAGCCTGAATGCTTACCATCCATTGCCAGTAAACAGATTCTAGATGCTTCCATTCCAAGTAGGCTTCTAAATAAGAATTCTCAGAGTCCATGGATTGCAGTAACTAGAGTGACAGAAAGATAATAGAAGGCAGATCTCAATAAATATATCTCTTTTTAAATGTAAAACTATTAGACATCACAATTTATTTAGAAGAACAAGTACTGGTACTTGCAATTGCACGCACCCTCTGGGGTAATTTGATACCAAGATATCTCTCCTTAATCCTCTCTCTTTATAGTCATATAAATTTTCTTTCTTATTATTTTTCCACTTTTCTCTTTCTTGATAGTGTTTATTACAAAATTCTTAGAAGAATTTTGGTATTTCCACCTTAACCTCACAAGAAAATGATATGACTCCAAGGGGACATAGACCCAATATATTCCCAGCTTTTGAACTTGATGAAACCCTTGGATCTGGATCTAGCAGAAATGCTTGGAAATGAAGTAGACATCAGCTGGTGTAAATCTCCAAATTTAAGGGATCGATTGGTCCATAGCCATTACAGACGAACTGCTGCATTAACCCGGTTTCATCCTGTAAACCTGTTCAGACTCTGCAACTGGGGGGTGATGAGGGGCTTACCTGAATGTCCCCCCTACCAATTGTTGCTGCATCTCAGACATGGGAGGGGGTGAGATGTGGGGACATTATCACGCCAGGGATATTTACAAGCCAGGATTTAGTGGCGATTACATTAAACATGCTCTTTCTCCAGTTTCCTGACACCCACAGACCCTCATTGGAAAGAGGAGAGTCCTCTCTTTCAAATGCTGTGATCACTGAGAAGTTGTCTGCTGATTATGTGGATTCCAAATTCTGGAAAAACTGTTTTCTGAATATCAGATGAGCAGTTTTTATTGTTTTATGATGTATGCAGATTACATATTGCCCTAGTTTTAGACTAAATACATTTGTGTGACAATATTATACTATTTGGTCAATTTATGGTCATTACTTTTATCTCTGGATATCTGATGATACATCTGAAAATTGTGAGGACATTCAGATGCACATAAAGGATTCACAGAGAAGATTAATTTCATTCACTTTTTGGTACAATACAAATTCTTATGCGCATAATTTCATGGTCTGCTAAATGAAGACAACGGGAAGATGCCCATCTTGTCAATCTTCAGATCTTTATTAACCAGATGTATAGCTGGCTTATTTGAACATAGGCTGCCAGCCAAAATCCATAGGAAGGGTTTTAAGCTTCACTCAGAAGATTTATTCACACGAGCATCTCTGGACAAAGTGCTTATTAGGATAGAAAGGGTCTGCTGCAGAGTAGGATGTACACACACTCGCGGAGCATATCTTATGTTAGCATACTTTGCATGATCCGGAAACAATTGTACGCGGCGATGCAGAGGTCTATGCATTTTAGTCACACCGCCACTAGCAACTGAAGGGACGTAACTGGGCTGTAATGGGTCGTTCTCACAAAGGCAATATTCATTGAGGGTGTGCTGACATACACACACATATATACACTCAGTGGAAATATTATTAGGCACACTTTTTTGTGATAGGTTAGGATGCCCTTTGACAACACAACAACCTGAATTATTCGTGTCATGGATTTAATTGCTGTAAATATACCTTAAGATATTTTGGTCCATAAACTAATCTAGTGTCCATGCTAAAATGATTTGGCAGGGTGCAGTCCTTTTAAACGATGTTCACATATGCCCTGCCCGTTTTGCAAGTACTGAGATGCGTCCTACTACAGCACCTCCACAAACCACGCCGGTGCCACCACACAGAGACAGAGAGTCACCATGGAACAGAAAATAGTCAGACCCCACCATAATCCAGCCCAACTGGGAAGTGCGCACCACTCAAAGAGGGAGGACTCCGACTCCCGCTCAATGTCACTGGCAGCCACACAGTCTGTGCCAGCCAGCCACTTACCCAGAAGCCACTCAGTTTGTGCCAGCCTGCCACCCACAGAAGCCAGTCTGTGCCAGCCTGCACTGTGATTATGTGACGTCACTGTCCCAGTGAGTATTGTACATTTCCCCTGTGTCTACTACATCTCACCCATCTTTCTTGTTCTAATCTGACACAGAGTTCTGTCACAGTCTCTACCTGTCCCACGTGATAGAAGAAATTACTGTCTCTGAATTGTCCACTTTCAGAGCTGTAAGTGTACAATTCTGGCTTTGTACCACGCACTGTCAAGCTTCATGTCCGGTGAGAAATATGAGGTTCTGGAAACATTTACAAGACATCTGGCTGCAGAACAGGGGATATAAAACCACCATTATTTAGCATAATAATTTACTTGTGTCCCTGGTATAATCTAAGGCAGAGGTTCCCAAAAGCGGTCCTCGAGGCACCCCAACAGTTCCGGTTTTAGAGATATCCATGGATGAGCACAGGTGGTTAAATCAAATTGGTTGAGGTACTAATCGAGTCATCTGTGGTCAAGTAGAGATGTTCTTAAAACCTGGACTGTTAGGATGCCTTGAGGACAGAGTTTGGGAACCTCTGGTCTAAGCCTATTTTCTCTGTTCAAAGTGTTCCTTTCTACTATTTACTGTATGTACTGTACCATGACATCATGTAAGCTCAGAGTGAGCATAATAGCACATAAAAAGGTAATGCTTTGAAATGCTTCTTATTTGTAAAACCAAGTGGACCACTTTTAATTAAAAGTACATTTTCCAAGAAATCGATTGTGATCATACGCCACAATTGCTGACACATGAATGCCTTCACAATGCAAATCTGACATGAGGCCAAGAACTTTTAAGTATGGAGAGGGGACAGAGTGGAGGCACGTCGTCACAATTCCTTATTCTACACAAGAGAGGTTTAGGGGGACATGTAACAAGCCTTCTAAAGAGTGGACAAGTGCAGAAGTTGACAATAGCAGCTTCTACCTATCATTCTATATATAACTGCTGTAGCACTTTGTAGCTGATTGGTTGCTATGAGCAACTCCTCCACTTGTCCTCTTCTCTATTCTGGCTTTATAAGTCTCCCCCTTTGCCCCTTTATGGCCAGACCAATTGTCCTGCTTTTGCAATACAATGGTACACATAGACAATGTAATAAAAAGTAACCCATGAAATAAAGATAGTCCCATTCACTCTCGAGATGAATTAAAAACAATAAATAGGGCTGAACAGGGTAGTATAAAAGCAAATGAAAGGGATGGTCCTAAAGTGTTAGTAGGCTAATCTGTACATATTATCATCTGTGTCTATGAAACCACAAGCCTGACATTCAGAGTTTGCACAGCTCAAAGTGATAACAGACAGTTATGCACCACTGAAAGTAGTTTATTAAAAAGAATGGTACTGTACTATTAGGGGGTGAATCAATTGTTTTTTGTGCGCCAAAACGCAATTGGTGCCCAACAAAGCAATTCAATTGTTGCACAGTTTGGGCACATGTGCGTATAGCAGCTAACCCAGTCTGAAGTCCTGTTTTGGGCATCTAAACAGCTGACTTATCGCACATTTCTGTCTGTCACCTCAGGAGTATCTATCTGAATCTATATGGCATTATCCAAACCTATCTGGGCAGCATGCTTAGTGTAATGGTTAGCCTCACAGCACTGAGGGCCTCATTCAGAGGTGGTCGTAGGATGCAAGCGGTCGCTCAGAAACAGGATGGCCGCTTGCATCTTGAACGGCCGCCTCCATGTCGGTCGTTAGGCTGTGGGTTAACACCCACAGCTCTAACGACCGCTAAGGGAGATGGTCGCGATGGTCAAGACCATCGCGACCATCGTGGCTTACGACGAGACCCTAGGGTAGGGTCTTGTCAACTTTAAGCCCCAGGTAGCTTCCTGCTGTGTTTCAGCAGGAAGCTCCCCACTGACATCACTGGTGATGTCAGTGGGGCCGCCCCCAAACGGCTAGCGTTCCGGCGGGAACGCCTCCGTTTGGGTAGGCACGCCCCCTGCCCACCCAGCAAACGGAGCGAGCTGTCAATCAACATCGACAGCTCGCTCCGTCTGCTTCGAGCCCGCTAACGACGGAGTCTCCGTCGTGCGCATGCCCTGTGGACCAACACTGAGTCGGTTGCGAGCGCTCAGCGCTTGCGACCGACTCTGAATAAGGTCCTGAGGTCTTGGGTTAGAGTCCCCCCAAGACTAACTGTGTGGAGTTTATATATTCTCCCTGTGCTTGCATGGGTTCTCTCTGGGTACTCCAGTTTCCTCCCACAATCCAAAAATAAACTGGTAGGTTAAATGGCTCCTGACAAAAATTAACCCTAGTGTATATGTGTGTGTACATATGGTAGGGAATATACACCCATCAGCCATTGTGTGGGTCCCCCTCGTGCCGCCAAAACAGCTTTGACCCATCGAGGTGAGGCCTCCATGGCACTGACTTATTTTTCCAGGACATCCCACAGATGCTCAATCGGGTTGAGAACTTGGGAATTTGGAGGCCTATTCAATACCTTACACTCTTTGTCCCTCAAACCATTCCTGAACACTTTTTGCAATGTGGCATTATTCTGCTAAAATAGGCCACTAGTATCAGGGACTACCAATACCATGAAGGGATATACTTGGTCTGCAACAATGTTTAGATAGGTGGTACGTGTCAAAGTAACATCCACATGAATGGCAGGACCAAAGGCTATCTAGCAGAACATTGCCCAAGCATCACACTGCCTCTGCAGCTCCATATACAGCAAGCTGTGATGCACTGTGTGTTCTGACACCTTTCTATCTTAGCCAACATTTACTTTTTCAGCAATTTGTGCTACAGTAGCTCTGCTGTGGGATCGGACGAGATGGGCTAGCCTTAGTTCCCCATGCGCATCATTGAGCCTTGGGCACCTATGACCCTGCCGCCAGTTCACCAGTTACTTCCTTGGACAACTTTTGGTAGGTACTAGCCGCTGCATCAGACCTGCCGTTTTTGCTCTGACCCAGTCATCTACCAATCACAATTTGGCCCTTGTCAAAGTCGCTCAGATCCTTACACCTGCCCATTTTTCCTGTTTCTGACACATAATAAACTTCAAGAACTGACTGCTGACTTACTGCCTAATACAGTATATGCAACTCGATGACAGCTGCCATTGTAATGATAACATCAATGTCATTCACTTCCAGTCAGTGGTTTTAATGTTATGGCTGTAGATTGTAAGCTCTGATGTATATGGCCAAATATTCTCTGTAAAGAGCTGTAGAATATGTACGTGCTATATAAATAACTTAATAAATACATTTATCCCCACATCAATCCATTCTAAATGCTGTGGGAACACTGATCTACCACATCAGTTACACTATTCTCTCAAAGTACTCTCACCTACAGAGCCCTCAACACCACCCCATCTCCTCTCAGAATAGGCTCCCTCCACCCTCATAGATCTGCCTCTGACTTAGGGCTCAGTGCCTCTCCAATATCCATTCATAAATCCACTTTTGTTGTTTTCTCATTCTAAAGGCGCCCATCCACATAGCGATATTTGCAAGCGATTGCACGATAACGACATCGTTATCGTGCAATCGGTTGCAAATCGCGCATGCTTCGTGCACAATTATTTCGGAAATGACCAGCGATACGCGCGCCCGCTGGTCGTTTCCGACATCTATCATCGTGCAAACAACCTGGTCAAAGTGACGATAACGTCAGGTTGAGCATGTTTGCAGATGATTGATGACCCTGCTCTGAACGACTGCTTGTTCAGTGCAGGCTCATCACAGACTGACAAACGACTTCACGATTACAATGTCATAATCGTGCAGTCATTTTCAGCTCGTCTAGTGGATAGGCAGCATAACTTCTCCTGGTTAAAATTCATCATAATTATCTATTCAGCAAAAGCATATAATATACTTTATATATTGTCATATATGATTCATCATGATTACCTATTCAGCAAAGTAAATTAGAATATACTTTATATATTAAAATTTATCAAGATCACCTATATGTAACACTAATAAAAACATTATTATGGAGATTGAAGTTCGTAATGAGTCTCCTGAATAAGAGATTAAGGGGCCTATTCATTAATACATAACTATCCTTGGAGATAATGAAGTTTAGAACTCACATGGAGTTCTACCTAATTACCGGAGGAATTCATAATTCCTCCTCTCCATAACTATCTATTCCGAAAAGCTGTCATTTTTGCGATGACAGCTTTTCTGAAAATAGATACTTTTCCCTGCCTGCTCTAACTTACCGCAGCTGTAATCAGTGCTGCACATGCAACGTTACATTCACAAAAGCGGCACATGCGCAGCACTGCTTACAGCTGCGGTAATTGAATATAAAATTCTATGTGCCCGCAACCCTCCCAAACTACCCGGCCAGGCTGTCCCTGACCTCCCGCCCAGCCTCAGCGGCTACAAGGGAACAGGACGGCCAGGCAGAGGGGGCTGCAGATTGTTTTTTTTAAACTTTATTATGTTTTCCCCGCCGCAATGCTGCTGCCGGGCAGCGTCTCCCCTCTGCTCCACGGTAGCACTTGAAAGTGCTTCTTTATTTTAACTGTTCATAGTAAATAAACAGTTAATTGAAGAAGTACTTACAAGTGCCATCGCGGAACAGAAGGGAGACGCTGCCCGGCTACAGCAGCACTGTGGCGGGGAGAACACACAGCCGGAGCCTGAAAAGGGACCAGGAGCGATGGAGGGAGCCGCAGGAGGACCTGCCCAGCTGACAGCAGGTAAGTATATCACGCTGTACGCCACCTGACAGTGGCGTACAGTAACACCATCAAATTCCGAAAATACATACATTTTCGGAATTTGATGAATAGCCTAATTTCTACATCCCCATACTAA
Organism: Taudactylus pleione; assembly: GCA_031769625.1. Classification (NCBI taxonomy): domain Eukaryota; kingdom Metazoa; phylum Chordata; class Amphibia; order Anura; family Myobatrachidae; genus Taudactylus; species Taudactylus pleione. Next base: position 511,094 of record JAUIMM010001503.1, on the reverse strand, counting down.
TGTACTAATGTATGGGGAGTATGGAAATGAAGGCATGCGGACTTCACCAGGAGATATCAGTGATATCTCCTGTGTTAATGAATACTAAAAACGGTAATTAAGGAAAAATTTCCTTAAAACCGTTATTTTAGTGTTGATGGATAGGCCCCTGACAACTGTAATAAACTTAATCTAGGTACAAATTACCTGGAAAGCATAAGGTGACGTTGGTTTTGTTTTATTTATTAGTTATATAAAAAGATAACGTATTGGCTTAATTATAAATTAAATATTAATAGGTTATTGCTTTATACATTCAGGTGCATAAATATTGGGACATTGACAGAATTTTCATATTTTGGCCTCTATTCACCACCATAATGGCTTTGAATTGACACAAACAAGATGTGCTTTAACTGCAGACTTTCAGATTTAATTTGAGGGTAATTACATCCAAATCAGGTGAACGGTGTAGGAATTACAACGGTTTCTATATGTGCCTCCCACTTTTTAAAGGGCCAAAAGTAATGGGACAAACTTAACAATCCTAAATCTAACTTTCACTTTTTAATACTTTGTTGCAAATCCTTTGCAGGCAATTACAGCCTGAAGTCTGGAACGCATAGACATCACCAGACGCTGGGTTTCATCCCTGGTGATGCTCTGCCAGGCCTCTACTGCAAATGTCTTCAGTTCCTGCTTGTTCTTGGGGCATTTTCCCTTCAGTTTTGTCTTCATCAAGTGAAATGCATGCTCAATCGGATTCAGGTCAGGGGATTGACTTGGCCATTGCATAACATTCCACTTTTTAGCCTTAAAAACGCTTTGGTTGCTATTGCAGTATGCTTCGGGTCATTGTTCATCTGCACTGTGAAGCGCCGTCCAATGAGTTCTGAAGCATTTGACTGAATATGAGCATATAATATTGCCCGAAACACTTCAGAATTCATTCTGCTGATTTTGTCAGCAGTTACATCATCAATAAATACAAGGGAACAAGTTCCATTGGCAGCCATACATGCCCACGCAATGACACTACCATCACCATGCTTCACTGATGAGGTGGTATTTTCTGGATCATGAGCAGTTCCTTTCCTTCTCCATACTCTTCTCATCACTCTGGTACAAGTTGATCTTTGTCTCATCTATCCATAGGATGTTGTTCCAGAACTGTAATGGCTTTTTTAGATGTTGTTTGGCAAACTCTAATCTGGTCTTCCTGTTTTTGTGGCTCACCAATGGTTTACATCTACATCTTGTGGTGAACCCTCTATATTCACTCTTGTGAAGTCTTCTCTTGTTTGTTGACTTTGACACATATACACCTAACTCCTGGAGAGTGTTCTTGATTTGGCCAACTGTTGTGAAAGGGTTTTTCTTCACCTGGGAAATAATTCTTCTGTCATCCATCACAGTTGTTTTCCGTGGTCTTCCGGGTCTTTTGGTGTTGCTGAGCTCTCCGGTGCGTTCTTTCTTTTTAAGAATGTTCCAAACAGTTGATTTGGCCACACCTAATGTTTTTGGAAACTCTCTGATGGGTTTGTTTTGATTTTTCAGCCTAAGGATGGCTTGCTTCACTGATAGTGACAGCTCTTTGGATCTCATATTGAGAGTCGACAGCAACTGATTCCAAATGCAAATGTCACACCTAGAATCAACTCCAGACCTTTTACCTGCTTAATTGATAATGAAATAACGAGGGAATAGCCCACACCTGTCCAAGAAATAGCTTTTGAGTTGATAGTCCCATTCAGGAACTGAAGACATTTGTAGTAGAGGCCTGGCAGAGCATCACCAGGGATGAAACCCAGTGTCTGGTGATGTCTATGCATTCCAGACTTCAGGCTGTAATTGCCTGCAAAGGATTTGCAACAAAGTATTAAAAAGTGAAAGTTAGATTTAGGATTGTTTAGTTTGTCCCATTATTTTTGGCCCTTTAAAAAGTGGGAGGCACATATAGAAACCGTTGTAATTCCTACACCGTTCGCCTGATTTGGATGTAATTATTACCCTCAAATTAAATCTGAAAGTCTGCAGTTAAAGCACATCTTGTTTGTGTCAATTCAAAGCCATTATGGTGGTGAATAGAGGCCAAAATATGAAAATTCTGTCAATGTCCCAATATTTATGCACCTGAGTGTAGATATAAATGTTTTTACATTTGAAACATATTTGTGCAGGATTGCCCTAATACAGTAGTTTACTAAGTGAATGACCGGGTATGCTCCAATTAGAATATAATGAGAACCTGTTAATACAGAAGGGTGTGGTATAAAAGATAGACAGTGTCTACAAAGACACTGAATAGGTCGACATCAGATGATAGACGGACAATAGGTCGACAGAGTGAAAATTCGACTGACAAATGGTCGACAGTGGAAAAGGTTGACAGGTACAAAAGGTCACATGGACAAATGGTCGACAGTGAAAAAGGTCAACACAAAAATGGTCAACTTTTTTTTTAAATTTAAGCCTAATCATCACCCTAACCCTCCCCTTGGTGCCTAACCCTAACTCTCCCCCTATTGCCTAACCGTCCCCTCCAGCAGACTGACCCTCCGCCAACTTCCTAACCTTAAAAATGGTGAAAAAACCTGTCTACTATTGTTGTTCCGACCTATTGACCTATTGCCTGAACATATGGTGTCGACCTACTGAGAGTCTATCTAGACACTATTGATCTTTTTTGATGTGAGGAGAGTAGAGGGGTAAGTAAGGACAGTACTAAAGACCATTCTTTAGAAAGACTGGAGCAATTCCTAATGCAAATAGTCATTTTTACAACCGCAAAACTCTCTCCAGTGGATGTATTATGGACAGAATGGTTAAGAGCAGTGCTCAAAGTGGGAATACTGAAGTGGGGGTATGGAAATTTTAGTTGAAACCCCCAAGATTTGGGGATTTTGACAATGAGATACAGCCTCTGCACCTCACACTACCTGCTGCCCTCTACTACACACCCTGTACCTCACACTGCCAGCTTCCCTCCACCTCACTCTACCTACTTCCCTCACCCACTGCCTGTACCTCGCAATACCTCTTCCCCCACCCACCCCTGCAGCTCACACTACCCACTTCCCCCACCCACCCCCTGCACCTCACACTACCCACTTCCTTCACCCACCCCCTGTACCTCACACTACCCACTTCCCTCACCTACCCCCTGCACCTCACACTACCCACTTCCCTCACCCACCTCTTGTACCTCACACTACCCACTTCCCTCACCTACCCCCTGCACCTCACCCACCCCCTATGCCTCACACTGCCTCTTCCCTCACCCACCCCCTGCTCCCCACACTACCTGCTTCCCTCCAACTCACACTACCTACTTCCCTTACCCATCCCCTCTGCATCACACTACTTCCTTCCCTCTCTCACCCCATGTACCTCTTTTTCCATGTCTGGCTTCTCCAGCTCCCTGGCTCCGCGAGCGGCTCGGCAACCTCCCTCCAGGCTTCAGACTTGGTTCCGGCTGTGAACCAATCAGAGCACGGACTGGCAACCAATCAGATACAGCCGCGTGGCTGCTTCTGATTGGCTAGCGGACGACACCGAATTTTAAAGACCACCCCACCACCAATGAGGATTCCTTTAGACTGGTGGCCACCGGTCTGTGATTGGTTCACGACCGGCGCCGGGTTTGTAGTGTAATTCTGTCCTGGCAACGGGACCCAGCCTCACCCGGTGCTTGTTCAAGCCAGTGCTGCTCAGAGATGTGTCCCCAGTGGTACACATCTCCACTTAATGCTGCTGCTGCTCCCAGCGCCGTCTGCACTGTATACTGGCTCTCTTCAAGCCCTGATGTATGGTGAGCTGATTTAGAGACAGCGGCGGCTGTGGTTGATTAGACCAGTCACCAGCGAGCACCGCTAGCGCTACTGAAAAGAAGGATGTCCAAAACATCCTTCATTTTTTAGTTTCATTGACTCAGTGCCGCCCTCCAGTTGTCGGCGCACTAATGGTGGCACAGGCCCTGATCCTGGATCCGCTGCGTGCAATAGGTGGGTGAGGGTCCTGAGGTAGGTTCTGTCCCCGGGCTCCTCGTACAGCTGCTTGCCTGATGATAGCTCAGACTGCTAGGGAGCTGCAAATACGGGAGCCTGGGGCTTCCAAAATGAATTTGAGAGAGAATAACCCTATTCAATATCTCAGTACCGCTTTAAAAATGCAGTTACTGAGGCAAGCCCGTCCACCACTCACAACACCCATCCGTGCTGTACTTTCACTCGGGAGGAGGGCTGCCTTATAGAGGGACCGCGGAGCCTCCCCAGTCACTCTGGCTTCTGCAGATGTGTGAAGTCAGAGAGAAGGCGGTGCCGCGTCTGCAGCTGCTCTGGGAGGAGGGAGGGACAATGCTGCTGCGGCGGTGCAGCTTCCGCCACCGCCTACCAGATAGACAAGGCAGCAGTCCACTGACTGCAGGGTTCAGACTGTGCTCTAAGACCGCCCTTCCTGCTGAACTCTGCAGCATTAACACAGCCAGCCGCACAAACACTCACTGCGGCTGACTTGTAAAAAAACAGTTTAATGCTTGAAGTGCCGGTATGCCATACCGTTGCATACCGACACACTTCGAGCACTGGTTAAGAGTGATATTGCTGGAGGCGTGCCTGGACGGGCAAGGAGTAGGAGCTTATCAGTGCCTGCTGCCATGTCCTGACTGGACCCTGGACTTTATATTCTGCAGCACTGATCCTGCATTGTGTGCTGCAGACTGCTGCCCGCCATCTTGGAGGCCCTCTACTGGTGTCACTTTGTCATCTCTGCAGCTGCTTTGGACGCCATTCCCTAGCGCTGGGATGGGAGGCGCAGATCTCCTGCTGTGGTTATTTTTCTTCTCTGGTCTGGGGGTTCTGCTTGGCTCCTTCAGCTGCCTTTGAAGCGGTGACTGCTTCTGCTTGAGCACTGTGCGTTACCCTGTGGATTTTTACTGCTATCCTCTGGACTGTTTCTCAGTTGCTGATACTAACCTATTATTATGGTCTGCTTCTGCTATGACTGTGTCCTCTGTCCATATTATGGAAATATTCCTGCAAGCCATTATTGCCTCGGAAAAGAGGTTGGCAGCTCAGGTGTGGGAGCTGCATGCTGACATCTCTCTTTAAGGTCAACCTTTGTCGCAGGGGCGGGTTGAAACTGCTGAGGTTGAGAGTTCTGTTTCTATCCAAATGGACTTTAGCGCTCCTATTTTTTACCGGCTGATCCCTTTGGAGTCAGAGGGTGCCGTGTCCGGAAGATTCTGGGCCCTTGAAAGAGGTTTTGTTGCAAGCTCATTTTTTTCTCAGCTTACTGTTGACTGGCCCTCCGTATCTTTTTTTTTTCTATAAGAGCATTTATTAAAAAAAAAAATTCTGTTATGCAGATCCTGATGTTCCTCTTCTCCTTAATATGAAAGTCGGTGCGTTTGGGTTTGATGGGTGGGGGTTGGCGGTTTGCCATAGTTTCTGTGTGGGAACCTGAGGGACCTAGGCATTGGTTATTTCACAGATCCCGGAGTGGGTAGATCCTCCTTGATTGATTCATGTGCATTTGCTATACTATATTTTTTATTGGTTTAAGTGCATTTGACTTATTGCCAGTATTTGTTTTGGTTTAGTCTGTTTTGTTACATCTCCTTGTTCTCAAAAGTTTTATGTGCACCGATTATCTTCATCAACTTTATGTTGATATATCCTGTAGTTGGGGTTTTCCTCTGCCAATGTTCTTTAGGATTTATTTTTTTTTGTTTGCCCTTAGCTTTTTTGGGTTTTATGTTTGATTAGGCTAGCAGCTTATTATTTTTGTAAGTCTCTTTGTAGTTTCTTAGATCCTGGGCTGGACGCACCATGGCCTTAAGGTTCATGGGAATAGTTGCCCCCAAGTTTTTATAGTTATAGTGTTGTTTGGAGAAGGGGAGAGTTGCTTGGGGATCCAGATATGCCGTGAGTTAAGGGTATGATCATATAGGGTGGGGAGATAAGGGGGTGGGAGTTTTTCACTATATTCTGTAGCTCATGTTTTGGAGACAATGTCTAGTAGTGTATATCCTCCTAGTTTATTTTTTTTAATTTTCTTATTAGTTTAGCAGATGTCTGCATCATCTAGATAAATTGATATTTGGGCGGCTCGAGCTGGTGTTGGATGTTGGGATATAGCCATGATACTCCGATTCACTCCTAGAACAGAGTTCATAGTCATTATATTGATACTAGCTAGTCTTGTGGCTTTGGTTCCTCGCTTCACTATTACTACACTGTAAGGGTCTTTTGTATTTGTCGATTTTATGTATTCTGTAAAATAATGTGTGGTTGTCCTGGACCTGATACCGATGAGTAGTTCGCTCTGTATTATACTATGTAATGTTCTCCTTATATTCGATTATTCTGTATGTATCTAACTTCTAATTGTTAATCTCTGGATTATTATGTATTGGTTATGTTTCCTTGTTATACAGTTCTCTCTGCGGGTGACAATGTCAAATTTTCAAAACTAAACACAATTTAAAAAAAAATAAAAAATAAAAAGTGTGACATTGCTTGGATGTAGATACGGGAGACTTATCTCCCAGAGGACCAGATCATTGTCAAGAGCCCAGAGCTACATAAAAATGTCAGGATTAGTATATTCCTAATTAGCTTCATTTAATGAAGCACCGTTTTGTTATCTGCAGAGAGGGTTTATTAGATTAAAAAGATTTCTAAGAGATTAGTGATCTGATGAGGATATCAATCTTAAAAGTATAGTCTCCCAGCAGTTGTGGTATCATATGGCAAAAGAACCTACAGTAAGAATGCATGGAACAAGCATAAGGCTACTGTTTGACCTGGACAGATGGAGCCACTTTGAATGTGGAGTGTTTTCATCTGCCGTCATTGTCTTACAGCCACACAGCTATATGGCTAATGTTTGCTCTGTATACAGAACAGAAGGCATCCTGCAAGCTACTTTGGGAAAATTATATTACCCTTATCGAATGTCGTAACTCTATTTAACTAGAATTATAAGGTTATTTTTAAAATTACCTTTCTAGATCTGGCGGAGCTCCTCTGCATGAGGTTATTATTACTGTTTTGTTTGAGACTGCTGCAATTTTATTTGGGATGTTTTAATAAACGTGTTTTAATTTGTTAATATGCCACTCTCTTGTCTGATTATTTCAAACTTAATTTACCAAATTTACATTGTGTGCAAGATCTAACGCTGATCTTGTATCTATCTGTGTGTGTGCATTTCTAACATAAAAGGAATTGGAACAGACCCCCATCAGCGATTAGCGGCTTTAATTAGACACAGTTCTTTTAACTAATAATATAAAACATGTATTATATTAGAGAAATCATCCATATTATATAGTAAGTTTATAAATCCTTCATCCACATTGTAGCGCTAAATTAATTTGTTTTGGGTTTCTTGCTTCTGCCCCAATCTCACGCTCGCTCTTCTGGTCTCAGCACTGCTCTGTCCTCTCTAGATTGTAATATCTCAGGAGCAGGGCCCTCCCTAGCCTTTTCTTTTATCACTGCATTTATTTTGTATATATATGCTTCTGTTATATGCATGCTTTGTTTTCAACACTGTTTGGCGCTGCAGAGCTCGGTGGCACCTAACAAGTTAAAAACAACAGTACGTAATAATAAAACTAGCATATTCCACCAATCTAGTTAAAAGGGGATGTATTCCTATATTCTCCTATATTTACCACCCTTCAACATATCTGCTATTCCACGTGCAATGGCGAGTTCAGTTGTTCTTCATGCAGCTTTTGTTTTAATTACCTTACTGAAGCTTTTAGGCCGACTAACTAGCTCTGTTTCCATAACAGACAAATGGCTGGTGGTTCGGTCAATGTGACAACCTTGAGTATAGGAATGAATCTGAAGAATACAATAATACACAAATTAGTTAAGAATGATTAAAACTTACCGTGCAACTAGACAAAGCAAACAAATAATAAAGTCTGTGAGGTCTATTTACTAAGCAGTGTGAGGAGACAAAGTGAAAAGTGATAAGGTACCAGCCAATCAGCTCCTAACTGTCATTTTGCAAACACAGCCTGTGACATGGCAGTTAGGAGACACAGTGAAAATAGATAAGGTACCAGCCAATCAGCTCCTAACACTTAGTAAATGTACCCCTTATTACTAATACATTTAATATTTAAGTAAAGCCACATACCAACACCTTTTCGGGACAATGGCACCATCCATAATGCAAATCGTAACGCAGAAGCCTCAATTTACAGCATAATTAACACAAGACCTCCGACTTATTTGGATAATGAATTCAGCCCCATACATGGCTTAAAACATTCAAATCAAAAGAAGATCACATATGCTGGTTAATCAAGTTTGTGAGCCACTTGATGGAGATAGATTGCAAAGACTTAAAGACATTAGAGCACCCAGAACCACGTTAGGATCTCGAAGTGTTACAGAAGACTTTGATGAGAGAGGACTAGTTCACATTACTGCTTGAAAGAAAGTGAATAATGAGGTCATCAGATGTCAGCCTGGTGGCCAGATAAACACCAAGCGCAGACACCAGCGGAACATTCACGGAACTGAAAACAAGACACTTGTCTAAGCCATCCTGATGAAAACCCAGACTCTGTGGAATAGCAGCATAAGCAGAAACATCTAAATTAGGTTTGCACAGGAAAATGATCCATGTTAAGTCTCTAAATTAAGTTGATGCTTGCCCATATGTTCCCGTTGTTAATAATGTGGCATAACCCGGTGCACTAGAAACACCATGCGTTCCAGTAATAATCCTCAAAGAGGGAGCCCTGGAGAAGCAGGGACTGGAGTATCATCTAACCACGTTTTGAATATATAGAGCATAAACATCATCAGAGTTAAATGACCTGATTTTCTCTACTTTGTTAGATGACCATCCAAGATAAAACAGGGCTACCCAAGGACTAACAGGCAGAAGGACAACGTCCAAGTCCACACTCATCTCTGATCCGGGTCTCTCCAGCCCTCCATATAGTAGCATAAAAATAATTTTAAGTGACAAAAGTTGTCATTGTTGAGGTTACCACCCAGGAATTAATTGTCTAGGCCAGTGTTTCCCAAACTCATTCCTCAGGGAGCACTAACAGTGCATGTTTTCCAGGTCTTCTCATAGAATCACAAGTGAAATAATAGGCTCCACTTGTGGATCTTTTAAAATGTGTCAGCCAGTAATGACACCTGTGCACCAACTAAGATAAATGGAAACCATGCACTGTTAGTGCTCCCTGAGGAATGAGTATGGGAAACCCTGATCTGGGCTGTGCATGAGGCGAAGCCTTGGATTCTTTCTGATGAGAAATAAAACCCACAGACAAAGCCCCTTATAATCCACAGACAAATGCTTGTCACACAGACATGATTATGAGACTTGCTGCTTGTTTTTCCTTCAAAAGGTTCTGATAAATACTGAGAAGGAAAATAATCACTAACTACAGATAAAAACTTAAAGAATAAAGCACCATTAAGAATATCTTACCAATAACAGATGCTCTTTGCCTATTTGGAGGGGGGGGGGGGGGGAGAGTTTAGGCTCCATTATCGTCAGCTGTGTAATAAATACTTCTCGGTGACACTGAATGTTGCAGGCACAACTTTAGATTTGCTATGCTATAACAAGAGATATGGTAAGAACTTACCTTTGTTATCTCTGTTTCTACGAAGTCCATAGGGTCCACAGGGTTGACCTTGGGGTATAGCTGGATCTGGATCCATGGGCACCACGCAGTTAAAGCTTTGCTGCTCCCAGGATGCACTTGGGTCCGTCCTCCTCTATACCCCGCCCCGGCCACAGGCACCTCAGTTAATAAGCAGCTAAGGCCGGAGGAGGAGACTAAACAGAGAGAAGGAAGACTGGAACACACAAGAAACCATACTCACAGAAATGGGAGATGGAAAACCGGTGACCAGCCACACAGCCCATTTGAAGCCAGGTGCGTCAGGGCGGGCGCCCTGTGGACCCTATGGACTTCGTAGAAACAGAGATAACAAAGGTAAGTTCTTACCATATCTCTTATTTTCTACTTCAGGGTCCATAGGAGGTCCACAGGGTTGACCTTGGGGATGTCCCAAAGCAGTTCAACTAAGGGCGGGGACGCTCCTGTGCTGAAAGGAGTACCCGGCGCCCGAAGGATGCATCCTGAGAGGCGAAGGTGTCAAACGCATAGAACCTCAAAAACGTTTGAATTGAAGACCAAGTGGCCGCCTTACACAGCTGAACAGCGGAGGCGCCACGTCTAGCAGCCCAAGAGGGACCCACAGAACGAGTGGAATGAGCCTTAACAGAGGCTGGCACAGGTAGACCCTCCTGTGCATAAGCCTCACAAATAACGGAACAAAGCCAACGGGCTAACGTTTGCTTGTTGGCAGGCCAACCCCTCTTGTGAAAACCGAAGAGGACAAACAAAGAATCCGACTTCCTAACCGAAGAAGTCCGATCCACATAGATTCTAAGTGCCCGGACTACATCTAAGGAAGCCTCACCAGCTGAAAGATCAGGCAACTGAAAAGCTGGCACAATAAGTTCCTGATTAATGTGGAACTTCGAGACCACTTTGGGCAAAAACTCAGGACGAGTGCGGAGCACCGCTCTGTCCTGATGAAAAATCAGAAAAGGAGGGCGACAGGAAAGCGCCCCCAACTCTGACACCCTCCTGGCAGAAGCAATTGCTAGGAGAAAAACGGTCTTGAACGTCAGCCACTTGAGGTCCACCGCCTCAAGAGGCTCAAAAAGATGACCCTGCAAGACCCGTAGCACCACCGCCAAGTCCCAAGGAGCCACAGGAGGCACGAAGGGAGGCTGTATCCTGAGAACACCCTGGAAAAAGGTGTGAACATCCGGTAGTGTAGCAATCCGTCGCTGAAACCACACGGACAATGCAGACACATGAACCTTCAGAGAGGCCAGGCGTAAGCCGAGGTCCAAACCTGATTGAAGGAACTCCAAGATTCTGGAAACCCGGAACACCTGAGGATCATAGTTTCTGGATTCACACCACTGAAAGTAAGTGCGCCACACCCTGTGGTAAATCCGTGCGGAGGCAGGCTTGCGTGCCCTAAGCATGGTACCAATGACTGAACTGGAGAAACCCCTAGACCTCAAGACGGCTGTCTCAAGAGCCACGCCGTCAAAGACAGCCGACCCAGATCCGGGTAAAGGCAGGGCCCTTGAGACAACAGGTCCCGACGCTGAGAAAGAAGGTACGGAGCGTCGATGGAGAGACACCTCAGATCGGAGTACCAAGGACGTCTGGGCCACGCCGGAGCAACCAGCACGAGCGTGCCACCGTCCTGCTTGAATTTCCGCCGAACCCGAGGAAGTAAGGATATCTGAGGAAACAGATATGCCAGGTGAAACGTCCATTTCACCGACAGCGCGTCTACCAGACTGGCGCCTGCGTCTCTTGTCCTTGACCCGTAAACGGGCAACTTGTGATTGTGACGGGAGGCCATCAAGTCCAGCTCCTGCAGCCCCCACCTGTCCACGAGTAGCTGAAACATGAAGCGACCATTCCCCGGGATGCACGTCGTGACGGCTGAGGAAGTCCGCCTCCCAATTGAGGACTCCGGGAATGAAGACTGCCGAGATCGCTGGAATGTGACACTCCGCCCAAGCAAGGATGCGAGACACCTCCGACATTGCTGCCCGACTTCGAGTTACTCCTTGGTGGTTGATATACGCCACCGTGGTGGCGTTGTCGGACTGCACCTGAACCGGCCGTCCGTAAAGAGCGGGACCGGACGACTGCAGGGCCCGATAAACCGCCCGCAGTTCCAGAATGTTGATGGGAAGAGCTTCTTCCGCAGACCAACGACCCTGAAGTGACAACGAGCCGGTCACTGCCCCCCAACCCCGAAGACTGGCATCCGTCGTGAGCAGGACCCAGTCCAGGATCCAAAAGGGACGCCCCTCGACCAGATGAGCTGTCTGAAGCCACCAAGCCAAAGACTGCCGAACCTCCGGGGACAACACCAGCAACTGAGAGCGGATCCGGTGAGGTAACCCGTTCCATTCCGATAGAATCAGCCCCTGCAGAGGCCGGGAATGGAACTGGGCAAATTTCACCATGTCGAATGTTGACACCATGGAGCCCAAAACCCTCATAGCCGAATGGACCGACAGGCGGCAACTGCTCAGGCAACTGTGTATCCTCAGCTGCAGGGAGGAGACCTTCTCCGGGGTCAGGAAGATCCTTTGCTGCCGAGAATCTAGCAGGGCTCCCAAATGAACCATCCGCTGAGATGGAATCAGGGAGGACTTTTTCCAATTTATCAGCCACCCGTGCGCTTGCAGGCAAGCGACCGTCAAGTGGAGATGATGAAGCAGTACCTCCGGGGAACTCGCCAGCAACGGGAGGTCGTCCAGATACGGTAGTAGCCGTACATTCTGGTTCTGAAGATGTGCGGCCATGACCGCCATAATCTTCGTGAACACCCTCGGTGCCGTGGATAGACCAAAGGGTAGCGCCCGGAACTGGTAATGGTGTTGAAGGATAGCGAATCTCAGATACCGCTGGTGCGAAGGTGCTATCGGAACATGGAGGTAGGCGTCCTGGATATCCAGGGACACCATGTAATCCCTCGGTTCCATCGCCAGAATGATGGAATGTAACGTTTCCATCCTGAACTTGGGAACTCTGAGGAATTTGTTCAGAGACTTCAAGTTGAGGATAGGGCGATGAGAACCATTGAGTTTCCGCACCAGAAACAGAGAATAGAACCCTGTCCCTCGTTGTAATTGAGGAACGGGAACAATGACCCCTGCTGTCAGCAAGGACTCTATAGCTTCCTGAATCTGTAAAGACTTCGTCGTATCCTGAGAAGGACTCGTGCAGAAAAACTGGTGGGGCGGTCTGTGCCGAAAAGACAGGGCGTACCCCTGGGAGACCACTTCTCGAACCCAGGCATCCGTGGTGGTATTGTGCCAGCACTGGGCAAATAGAAGAAGTCGGCCTCCCACTCTGGGGTCCCCCAGAGGGAGGCCCGTCCCATCAGGCAGAAGGTTTATCTTCCTGCTTGGAAGAAGGGCGCCTGGCACTCCAGGGCTGCTTCTTGGGCTTAGAAGCGGCCTTGGTCGTCGACTGCCTCGGGAAGGACTGACCTTTTGCCTTGCCCTGAACCCGAAAGGACCGAAAAGCAGAGCTCCGTACCTTGGTAGGAGCAGAAGCCGAAGGGAGGAAGGCTGATTTAGACTTAGCCAGAGTGTCCACAATTTTGTCCAAGTCTGGACCAAAAAGCAACTCCCCATTAAAAGGTAATGCCTCCAGTCCCTTTTTGGAGTCAGCGTCAGCTCTCCAAGACCTCAGCCACAAGGACCGACGCGCCAACACAGCTGCAGCCGACACCCGAGAGGTTAGCAGGCTTGCGTCTAACGATGCTTCCCCAATGTAGGAAGCCGCATCCCTCATTTGACCTATCAACGCTCTCTGGATCTCCGGAGCATCTTCCGGAAAGGTATCCTCCAAAGCATTGGCCCAGCTCTCGATGGCCTTAGCCACCCAAGTGATGGCCATGGACGGACGGGCCACCGCCGAGAGAGAGTAAATAGACTTCAAACAAGTCTCCACCTTCCTGTCCGTGGGATCCTTCAGGGAGATCGACGGCAAAGGCAGCGTAGCGCTTTTAATTAAGCGGGTAACGTGGGAATCCACCGCTGGAGGAGTTTCCCACTTCCTGCAATGAGCCTCCGGAAACGGATAGTTCGAAGCCAACCGCTTCTGCGGTTGGAACCTCTTGCTGGGCAACTGCCAGGCCCCTGCCATATGATCCGTCAATTGATCGGACAGGGGAAAAACTGTCGAAGCTACCTTGGCCTTTTTAAAATTTGGGTATTTTGACCTGGGGGCGGGCACATCCTCCTCAATGTGAAGGATGGCCCGCACCGCCCTAACCAATGCCGGTACATTAATGGAAGACTTAGCCTCCATCTCCTGGGCCCCGGCATCCGAGTCAGAGTCTTCATGGATCTCCCCGTCATCCGAAGACACGTCCGTGTCCGTGAACTGAGCCGCCAGTGAAGCCGGAACGGAACGCTTGGACGCCCGTGGGGGCAAATCACTGTGCAACATATGTTGAAAAGCCGATGACGAAGCCGCCAGACTCTGAACAGAGCTGGAGAGGACGTCCACCCAAGGCGGGGGTACTGCCTGAGGATACCCCTGAAAAGGTACCATCGACTGCTGCGGCACCGTGGGGGTTTGCACGTATACCGGCAAACCCGCATAAGGACCCACAGTCTGAGACCCGGGAGGAGACTGCATCAGACGAGTCACACCCGGGGAACGGGGCATGGTAGGCTGGGGCAACGCCCTAGAAGGGGCCGCAGTCGGGACCGCAAGTCGGTCTGCGATTAACGCCAGCACTTGCGTAAACATTGCCCACGGAGGATCCTGCGCCACCGGGGGTTTAGAGGGTCCAGGTACCAACTGGCACCGCCGCACAGACCGTCCTCAGACAATTCTGCCCCGTCAACCCCTGCCGAACAGTGTCGGCAGGAAAACAACACAGGAGCCTCGGAGCACTCATTCCCCTCATCAGACATGACACAAACTTTTTTGCAAAAAAAGTGTCTCACCGAAACGAGGTAAGGCGTATAACACCCACGCACTCCCAAGTATGCAACCCAAACAGCCCACAATATGGTACTGAGGAGCACACCGCAGTATGTGACGGACCTCACAAATACGTAGATTTATATAAGTGAGGTACACAGAAAGAACACCCATCCCCCACGCACCTGCGGGCCGTAGGAGAAGGAAAGGGATAGGTAAAAAGCTGACAGTAAGTAGAAAATAAGCACAGACAGCAGCACTAGCAAAAGTCACATACCATGCAGAGAAGTTATACTCACTGCACCTTCCGCTACAATCAACCTCCCAGATTCAGTGTCTGGGAGGGCTATAGCGCTGCGAACACTGTCCTTTGCAGGGGGAGAGGTACGCAGGGGGACTGGTCCACTGGAAGCCTGCCTGGGAGCTCTGCTATGCTGCCTGAGGAAGATGGCCGCCGGAGAGCTCTGAGGAGGAGTGGCCGAGTGAGAACAGCCCAGCGACGCCAGCACACATGAGAGAAGGCGCGCTGGGCTGAGGGGAGGAGCGCTGAAGCAGGGAAGGCTGCCTCCCCTGCTAGTACTAAACCCCCGGGGAAGCCGGTTCCCCGCCGGTACTTACACCCCGGGGGCCAGCGGACACGCGGGGTATGCCTGAAGAGGGGGAGCCCGCCGCCGCTACTAGCGCCGCCGGTCTGTCCCCAGAGACCGGCGGCATGAAGACTGCATTTTCCCCGCGTGCAGCGCTGACAGCGCTGCACGCGGCTTACCTGGCCCCTTCAGTCCGGCAGCAGTCCTTGGGTGGTCCCGGAGCCACGCTAGCACTGACTCCGGGGTCCCGCTGCGATCCCCGGATCAGTACCGGCGTCGCAGCGCCAGCGGGGCTGTTGGAGCGGCAGCATAGACGTCCAGATGGACAGTCTGATGCTGCCGCTCTGAAGACAGTAAAAATAAAATAATAAAATCTTTTTTTTTTTTTTAAATAAAGAATAAAGCTTAGGGGCTGCTTATGCAGCCCCACTGCGCAGGGTGACCCGACTCCGGCCGGGCACCAACTAAAACTGAGGTGCCTGTGGCCGGGGCGGGGTATAGAGGAGGACGGACCCAAGTGCATCCTGGGAGCAGCAAAGCTTTAACTGCGTGGTGCCCATGGATCCAGATATACCCCAAGGTCTACCCTGTGGACCCCCTATGGACCCTGAAGTAGAAAATCAGTTTTACATTCCATGCTACAATGTGAGAGACCCGGAAGTGATATTAAGGGCCTGATTCAGAGGTGGGTGCTAATGCCGCTGTAGCGCCAGTAATAGTCTTAGCCTTCCCCTTGTGTGCAAGTGTGCCCTGGAATGTGTAAGGCCTGAGGCACCTGCTTTCAATGTGAGTGGACAGTGTGACGCCAGTGGTTCCAAACACTCCATCTTTAGCTCAGCATTGACTCTTGCACCAGCCTATGGCAGTCATAGGGTCTCCTTCTAAAAAATTCCACTGAACATGGCTTCTGTAGCTGCAGCTCTGAGTCTGAGAATGCAGCCATGTTGAATGACACGCCTGAGATGGCCTTTTTTTGCGTCCACTTCAGAGCACCTCCCAGGAACTCCCGTGGTTTTTGCTTCGCTATTCTGAATGCCAATGCTCCCATACACACAAAAAAGTATGATGCAGTACACTCAGAGTAACACATGCGCCGTAGGGGTTTACAGGACATTTTGCGCATGCGCAATAGCAAATAATCTCTCAACTGCATATAACCCCCTTTGCCATGTTGTCAGCACAGATTGTGAGAAAGAGCTAAGAGAAAGGGATCAAGCGAGAGAGATCCTAAGAGACAGCAGCAGTCAGATGGAGAAAACTGTAAAAAGAGTCACAAGCATCTCTGCAGAGAGCCCAGGACTGTGAGAGCACACTGAAGAGAAAACAATACAGACTAGGTGACTGGGAACAGAGAGGAGAATGTGCCTCCATTTTGGATCCCCTGAGAGGAGAGTTGGCAGACACACTTTGGAGACATGCGAGATAAGTAGCCTGTGTGGCAACCATTTACAGTGTTCTATTTCCTGATTCAGCAAGGATCGCTATTCTGCTAGAACACACGCACCGCAGTTGCTAATATCAGCGGTGAAATGCAAATGTGTACAATTGCATTGCGATCACAGCCTAACATAAGGACGCACACCTCTGTATACTTGGGCAATATAGCAAAACAATCGGTAACATCGGACCCATATGCACAGTTAAAGCAGGTCAGACCTCACTCAGGAATTGCTAACTTCAGTACATGCTATGAGGCCACAGTTTGCTTATGGTATAGCAGTGGTTAATGTAAGCACGCCCCTGCAACGGCGTTGCAATGCACTGGCACGGCTGCGTTTGCCCGGCCACCCCCCCGTCACCACCCACAAATGACACTTCCTGTTAATCAATGTGCTCTGGGTCTGCATATCCTCTGCAAACGCAGTTCCCATCGCTATTGCTAGTTTGTGATGCATATGCATGCGCAATGCGAATAAATCAACTGATTGTGTGCGTCTTTGCTACTGCAATCCTTGCTGAATCAGGCCCTGAGATTGCTGTTAGAGCAAAGACTAGGGAAACATTGGGGACCAGCCCTGAAGAAATATTGCATTCTATGTATGTGTTTAGTACTAAATACAGAGTCATTAGCAAACTAAAGAGTGGGTGATTTCATTGCCAATCAATTTGTGGAACAACAATTCCCAGCCTTGTTGGAAGTGACAAGAGATCCAGTTGTGGGGACTTTCAGAAAGTTATTTTTTCATGACTTACCAGTGTTTGACATTCACATGGAAATCCTTAAAGTACATCTTTCTCCAAGCAATACCAAGCAGAAGAAACAGTATGAGCTCCAGCCAACCAGTGCACTATAGATAGTGGGCAAAGGATTGTCTAAGGCTGAGTGTGGTGTGTGTGGAAGCCATTTGTGATGCTGCCATTACTCGGCCAGTGACTGCAAATGCCTGTGAGTTATGATTACTGCTTTATATGTCGTTTGGAGGGTTTTTTTTGTACAATTTCTCTCTCTATGCCCATTCTGTATATATTTTCTTTTATTGATCTTACCAAGTTAATTTTGATATAAAACACATAAGCAGTAGCTATCCAAAACCCTGTAATAAAATGTGACAGGGTGGCTTCATTCCTTGTTGTTTGCGATCTGAGTAAATGCTCGGCAGGGGGCTCCCCGAATCTTCCCCTGGTGTACCTGAACACTCCCCAAGATTCGGGTGGAGGTACGGAAACTAAGAGAACCACAAGGTGAGAAACATTACAAGTGGAAAATCTTTACATACACACCATTACCCAGAAGACCTAAGTGTGCGCAGGCACCATGTCTAGCAAATGTGTGCACTTTCTATGGAAGGGAATGGACCAGACTTCACACCCCAGGTGTTTGCAACTAACTCTCCCAGGTACACACCCCTGTGCCTGCTTGCACTCCCAGATGTGTGGTGCAGGTACTGTATCTTCCATATTAGCGTGGAACAGGTAAGCTGTTGACACAAACAATAAACCACAACTGCCTACATTCACATACACTATTGCCTTAGCTGACAGAGAGGAAAAAGACACCAAGGAAAATAGGAGCCACACTAACAACCTTCTACAGGTGTTTCCTGGACCTGTCTTCTCCCAGCTGACTAGGGAGTTAACCCATTCATTACAGCTAGGAAGGAACATTTCTGATATTTTGCAATATGCCTATTTTCCCACCAAAGAGGGATTGCATAGTAGTGCAATGATTAGCATGCTGCCTCACAGCACGGAAGACATTAGTTTGATTTCCACCAAAGCCACAGGTGTGAAGAGTTTGTATGTTATCCCTGTGTTTGTGTTTATGGTTTCATACTAAAGATGACAAGTACATTGGTTTAAGCTATTTATATCATACAGCATCACACTATGATAGTGGTTTCCAAACTGTGTGGCACCCTGGGGTGCCTCAGGACACTTGTAGGGGTGCCTCAGGTTGGTGGTCTAACACTAAATCAAATTATTTATGGTCAATGTAATGTAAATATGTGGACAAACAGAAGGGGAAACCTGTCACCACCACATAACTGACCCTAAGGATGACAGATAAGAGCAATTTACTTCACTTTACTACATTTCTTTCTGAAATTCTCAATAACAAACTTTTGGCTTAGGGGTGCCATGAAAACAATTCTGATGCACTAGGGGCCGTGATTCCAAAAAGTTTGGGAACCACTGCACTATGAGATTGTGTGTTTTTTATGTCTTTTCATTCATATATCTGAACTACATTGGAGCACAATTACACACTACCTAAGGGAAGTTTTTTCCTTAGTCTCATTTCTGTTATCAACTTGAGATAGTATTGCACTATGAAGCCCAATGACGCACTACAAAAGGGAAGTACACTCCTTATCCCCACATCTTACTGTAGACCTTTCCACACCCATCACCCCTACTAGAGCTCTTTTTGAATATACCACTATTCTTGTTATTGACTACGTTTCAGTTCCTAGTGGTCTAAAGTAAGGTGGGTAGCTGGTCCCCTTTTCCTGAAGCACCAACAGCATATAACTACCTCTCCCATTGTATAACAAAGCCAAATGCACTACTTGTACCGTACCTTATATAGAATAGCACATTCTTCCAGGTGACCGGCGTATAACTACCTCTCCCATTGTATAACAAAGCCAAATGCACTACTTGTACCGTACCTTATATAGAATAGCACATTCTTCCAGGTGACCAGCGTATAACGTTCTCCTGCAGAGCTGCAGTTTTCCATTCAACCACTGAAGATATCGGATATCTAAATTGCGTTTACTGGATGGCAAAGTATCTTTAACTTCTTTGAAGGCTTTATCATAAGTACACTAAAAGGCAGGAAAAGAAGAATGCAACTTATGTTAAAGATGGTTTGAACATCCGCACAGGAAAGAAAGTTTGTACTTGTTGCATCCTTTCAAAAGGAGTATTTTTCAACACATACTGTATAGGGCCTCATTCAGAGTTGGGAGCAAAGTAAAAAAAGAGCAACTTTACACCTTTGTAGAACCATGCTGCACTGCAGGTAGGGCAGATTTAAAATGTGCAGAAAGTTTTAAAATTGGGAGAGGTGTGTCTTAGCGCTAATCTAAATTGCAGTGTAAAAATACAGCTGTCCAGCATTTGTGGGCTACATGCAAAAGCAGCCAGTATTTACCCTGCATGCAAAAGTAACAAAATGTATTTACGCCCCTTGCATTGCAGCATGGCTACTTGCATTTTTTTTTGCTTTGTTCCCAACTCAGAATCAGCGCCATAATATTGTTTTTTTTAAATCCTTGGTGGTATAAAGCAGAATATACATCATATACAGTATATATGTAGCAAACAGCACCAAGAAAAAAAAAATATTCTTATATGAAGCACTATTCAATTTTATTTTGGCTTATTACAGCGGTTTATGAAGTGGTATAAATGACACATTTAAGGGTGAATAAAACCTGTTATTTATAGATTATTATTATACACTCATTTGTGTAATAATTATAGAGAGCTTAAATAGAAGTATTTCTCCATGTTACAGCTGCTTTCAGTATTTCCATAGATTATAGAGGATTTATCCCTAAACTATGTTAAATTAGTGAGGATTGAAATTAATACATAATACTTCTAAATCAAAAATTATATATCTGTTTATTAAAGATTTCTAAATCGTAAATCATGAAACAGCTGTTTTCACAGAATTATGGCATAATTAAATATCTGGCCTATTTATAATTGCTATTATTATTATTATTATTATTATTGCCAGTTATTTATATAGCGCACACATATTCCGCAGCGCTTTACAGAGAATAGTTAGCCATTCACATCAGTCCCTGCCCCAGTGGAGCTTACAATCTATATTTCCTATCACACACATACACACTAGGGTTAATTTTTGTTGGGAGCCAATTAACCTACCAGTATATTTTTGGAAAGTGGGAGGAAACCGGAGTACCCGGAGGAAACCCACGCAAGCACAGGGAGAATATACAAACTCCACACAGTGCTATTCACTAATGTATCACCATCCTCACTGTTCTCTAAGGGGACAGCAAAATGAGGCAGTTTAACAAAGCTTTCTCCATTAGCTAATTTTTTTTATTTAAAGATGGCGTTTGCGTATACTGCCTATGGGGATGGCCCAGCTGGAGAGGGAATGTCTAAAGGTGCCCATACACGGGACGATTTTTAACACGATTTTGGCATTTTCTACAGGTTGGACAGACCAATCGTTTGAAAATAGTTGTATTTTGAGTCTTCTGCGACCCTGATGCGCGTCCTCGCAGTCATCTAGTTGGATCGCAGATCAGATGTTTTTTTTAGAGAGATCTCAACCAATCGTGTACGATGTGACACACTTCTATGCATCTTATCCTATGATCGTAACAATCAATTGTACAACATTTCACCACATCGTATGAAGAATTTCAAGGGAAATCGTACAACTCATCTTACCAAATTTGAATCTCACCTTGTATGGGGGCCTTAATACTGCCAAATGCAGTCTAACAGCATGCACAATAGGTAGGCTGGGAGAGATCGGAGGTATGGTGCTATCGTTGTCACTATATATCATTGCAGAAACAGCCTCTGGTTGTTCATCTAATATCGCTTTGAATAGTGGCGCTAATAAATAACAGGTAACTAATAAGTAGGCCCCTATTTTCACTTGCACATGAACATTTTTCAATTTTAGAATTTGTTGAATTAGATACAGATGTGTTCTCATACATCTAGCCTCAATACGCAATGTGGTGCAAAACACCTGGCGCAAGAGAGCCGCGCCTAGCGGCGTAGCAACTTTCTTTACATTTGCATCTTATTCACACAGCAGACGTAGCAAAACACCACCCTTTCTGTACCAGGTATGCCGGGCTGCAACTTTAACTGCACATTAAATAGTTTTAAATATGTACAACGTGGCACATGAAGCACAACGGAACTTAGTATGAATATTTTTTTACGGCTGCTCATATACAGATTCAGGCGGCTCATTCGCACAGTGTGACATATCAGATTAATCAGTGCAGTCTCGTAAAGAGGTTCTGTTGCATCGCATTGTCACTAAGACACATATTCCAGCAAAAAAGGCGCTCAGCTCAGAGTCACACGACACCTGGTGGCCGAGAAGGGCTGTTTGGCGTGACTGAGGCAATAATTAGGGCCAGTTTAAGGTCCACATGGGCCTGGGGCTGAAAATGTTCAAGGGCCTAGACTAAAGAAGGGTAGGAGCTGTGACCAGTGCTGTGTGGGTGTGGCCAGCCACGTGGGTGTGTGCACCCCTTTTACTATCAGCCTGTCTTCCTAAATACATGAAAACAGAAAAATTGCATAATATTTTGTGGAAAAACTAGAAATACAATTATAATACTTATGATTTATAGCCAACTATGATTTATAGTGTATGAGGACTCATCTGTATATACTATTTCAATCAAAGTGAAATATATATATGTTATAACTAGAATTCTCTTTTTTTATGCCCCAATTTTGAATGTTTTGCTCCTGTGATTGTCTAGCTTCACAATCTCCCTTTCAGGTGACTATAGAGTCCCAGGTCATCATAAAATACCTCTATGATATAGATGGAGTGGAGGTTCCCAGTATATTGGCATTAAACTGTTAGCTGCAATTATTAAGTGTGTAATGAAGAGGTGTTTATGTAGTTGTGCACCACCATTAGGTTATCTATAGTATGGGCCAAGTAAAAATTCTAGTAGTCTTTTTTACACATTATTTAGAATTTGGATTTCACACGATTTGTTTATGTCTCGAAAAGCTTTATAGGAGCAGAGTGAGACAGGAAATGTATGTCAGCACCCCTACATAACCCTGACATTCAGCTCCCACACAGGAACAGACCTTTCAGGGCAGATTCACAGCTTAGCTTGGATTTTGGAACAATACAGCCACAGTCAGCCGTTTCCACAGATTTGGAAATTCCCTGTGTGTTCCTCCCAAATCAGCGCTATAACAATGTGAGCACATTCTAATTACCTGAAGCCTATAGCAGCCAGATTATGAAATGACTATTTTCTAGTACAATTTATAGAACAGAAACGGTCTGAATATTATTACAGTTTATATGGAAGATGTCATACATTGGAGGAGCAGAGCACATTACAAATACAGAGGAACAAGAGGTAAAGTACTAGACATTGAGAAATAAAACGTCAGAGGCAATCTATAAAGCAAGTGCTGTACTTCAAATTAACCGTTTCCTCCTACAGGTCCACTTTCTGCAAGCAATCGAATGCTGGGTACACACTGGTCGACATATCGACCATTTAATTGAATGTGTGCGCGACGGCCAGTGTGCACAGATATCTGTGAACAACGTAATTCAGGCATATCGCGTCGGCTATGCAGCACAGTCATTGCAGGTATATCTGCACATCGTGCTGTGTGTACGGGAGGTCAAATGAACAGTGTATGAACAACCATCATCTGCAGATATATCTTTCAGGTGTGTACCCAGCTTTATTACCGCCAAGTCTCCCAATCCCCATCTCTTCGCTACCTTCAACACTCTCCTTTGACCCTGACGTCGTTCCCCTCTTGTCTTTGCCACCCAAATCCAAAAATAATGCTATCCTCCAGGACATTTCCTCCCAGCAGACTCCTCACTAGTACCTAAATGTCTCCACCTGTATGTCCACCCTGTCCGTGTTCTCCCCAGTTACTGGGGATGTAGACTCTCACCCTTTGCTCATCCTCTCATCCCTCCACCTGCCCCCATTCCCATTTCTTCAACTGTTTCCTTATCTGGTCAGGTCCTCTCCTCCATCAAGAATGCCCTTGTATCTCCCCTGCTCAAGCGTTACTTTCCTGGCATCCCACTCTCTCATAGATACACTTCAATCCAGTTTTTGTTCCCACCAAAGAAACTTAAAATGACCTCCTCGCCGCTAATGGTCATTACTCTATACTCATCTACCTTGATTTGTCTGATGCCTTTGATACTGACCACACGGGAGGGAATTCAATTAGCCGTGATAATTTAACGAATGTTAAGTTTTCACACCCTTTGCAGGTTTTTACCGCTTATTGCGGCTATGTGCATCCGCATTTTTCACGCAATAATATTACAAAAGTCGCGATACGGCATTTGCGCGATCATTCTTCATGTATTTTGCTTTGATAAGTATAGGTATAATGGTGAAGTCTGCCTGTACCCCAAAAAAGCCAAACGGATATAGGATAACACTAAAAAAGTGTATCAGTGGCCATAATAAAAGTATTTGAAGTTCTTAAAATGTGTGAAATGGTTGCTATATGAATGCTTCTAAAACAGTGAAATAATGAATGAGAGCAAGTGTTTTTTGGCAAAATAAATGTTATTTTTAAATTGGGGTGCATTAAAATGCCTATAAGTATATTTGTGACATTTAAAGACACTTAAAAAAAAAAAAAAACACTTGCAATTTTAACACCTGTCCCACTCATAGCACCCTCATATACCTGTCCCACACATACCACCCTCATATACCTGTCCCACACATACCACCCTCATATACCTGTCCCACTCATAGCACCCTCATATACCTGTCCCACACATAGCACCCCCATATACCTGTCCCACATCATATAGCACCCTCATATACCTGTCCCACATCATATAGCACCCCCATATACCTGTCCCACATCATATAGCACCCTCATATACCTGTCCCACTCATAGCACCCTCATATACCTGTCCCACACATAGCACCCCCATATACCTGTCCCACATCATATAGCACCCCCATATACCTGTCCCACATCATATAGCACCCTCATATACCTGTCCCACTCATAGCACCCTCATATACCTGTCCCACACATAGCACCCCCATATACCTGTCCCACATATTATAGCACCCCATATACCTGTCCCACATCATATAGCACCCCCATGTACCTGTCCCACATCATATAGCACCCTCATATACCTGTCCCACATAATATAGCACCTCATTAACCTGCCCCACTCATAGCACCCCCATATACCTGTCCCACATCATATAGCACCCCCATATACCTGTCCCACATCATATAGCACCCCCATATACCTGTCCCACATCATATAGCACTCCCATATACCTGTCCCACATCATATAGCACCCTCATATACCTGTCCCACATCATAATAGCACCCTCATATACCTGTCCCACTCATAGCACCCCCATATACCTGTCCCACATCATATAGCATCCCCATATACCTGTCCCACTCATAGCACCCTCATACCTGTCCCACATCATATAGCACCCCCATATACCTGTCCCACATCATATAGCACCCCCATATATCTGCCCCACATCATATAGCACCCCCATATACCGTCCCACATCATATAGAACCCCCAAATACCTGTCCCACATCATATAGCACCTCATATACCTGTCCCACATCATAATAGCTCCCTCATATACCTCTCCCACATCATAATAGCACCCCCATATACCTGTCCCACATCATATAGCACCCTCATATACCTGTCCCACATCATAATAGCTCCCTCATATACCTGTCCCACATCATAATAGCACCCCCATATACCTGTCCCACATCATATAGCACCTCATATACCTGTCCCACATCATAATAGCTCCCTCATATACCTGTCCCACATCATAATAGCTCCCTCATATACCTGTCCCACATCATAATAGCATCCTCATATACCTGTCCCACATCATAATAGCTCCCTCATATACCTGTCCCACATCATAATAGCTCCCTCATATACCTGTCCCACATCATATAGCACCCCCATATACCTGTCCCACATCATATAGCACCTCATATACCTGTCCCACATCATAATAGCATCCTCATATACCTGTCCCACATCATTATAGCATCCTCATATACCTGTCCCATTCATATAGCACCCTCATATACCTGTCCCGCATCATATAGTACCCACATATACCTGTCCCACATCATATAGCTCCCTCATATACCTGTCCCACATAATATAGCACCCTCATATACCTGTCCAACTCATAGCACCCTCATATACCTGTCCCACATCATATAGTACCCCCATATACCTGCCCCACATCATATAGCACCCCCATATACCTGCCCCACATCATATAGCACCCTCATATACCTGTCCCACTCATAGCACCCTCATACCTGCCCCACATCATATAGCACCCCCATATACCTGCCCCACATCATATAGCACCCCCATATACCTGTCCCACATCATATAGCACCTCATATACCTGGCCCACATCATAATAGCTCCCTCATATACCTGTCCCCCATCATAATAGCACCCCCATATACCTGTCCCACATCATATAGCACCTCATATACCTGTCCCACATAATATAGCACCCTCATATACCCAGAGCCGTAACTAGACTTTTTGGTGCCCTGTGCCAGAGAGAACATTGGTGCCCCTCCGTCCCCATTTTTTTTAAATAGGGACATAAGATAGTGCACCTGAAAAAGGGCCATGGCTTCATGGGGAAGGGCCAGGGAAGAGATAGGGGAGGCCAGGAGATGCTGGGGATAAAAGAAGAGGAAGCTACAAGTGAGAATGATAATAAACAGGAAAAGTGATATAGGCCCAAACAGCGCCCCCTGCCCTGCGGTGCCCTGTGCCATGACACTGGTCCCACCACCCTAGTTACGGCCCTGCATATACCTGTCCCACATCATATAGCACCCTCATATACCTGTCCCACATCATATAGCACCCTCATATACCTGTCCCACATCATATAGCACCCTCATATACCTGTCCCACATCAATTAACCCATATTCCTGCACTTTGTACTTTTTCTTCCCAAAAATTACATGTCATTATTGGCCAAATTAAACTAATTAAAAATATATTTTTGCCTAAGGAGGGTGTCCCAGTGGTTCTGAACCATAGGGGTTTTGCACAACTTTTCACTTACTAAAAGGAGGTGGTACAAACTATTTGAGGCAAATGGTATGTAGAATTCGCACCCGTAAAAAGTTGAGGCTAATAGGATTGCAAGACAAGTACAAGTTTGCACGATATGCTGTTTATTTGCAGCTAGTTGAATTCCGCCTTTGTCTTCCTTCAAACAAACACCCTATTTCAGTCTACGTTGCTCTGCCCTCTCTTGGTTGACCATCTACCTCTCTAACTGCTCCTTCTCTGTCTCTTCCTCAGATTCCACCTCCCAATTTATCCTTCTACTTGTCGATATTCCCCGAGAGTCTGTTCCTTTCTCTTCTGCCTTTGCACGTCCTCTCTTGGACAGCTCATTGGCTTCTCAGCCTCCAATAGCACTTTATATGCTGATAAAACACAAATTTACTTATCTTCCCCTGAACTATCTCCCTATCCCTATGTCGAGTGTTTCTGCAATCTCCTCCTGGAAGTCCTAGCACTTTCTCAAACTCATTATGTCCAAAATAATAAACACCCACCACCCAGGACCCCATCACCTTCCTTCCTTTATCTATTGACAGCACCATCCTCAACTCTGCCCTTTCCTTACCTTAAATAGGGGTGAATTTGTCTATGTACTATTATTAGAATTTACAATAAAATAGCTTTTTAAGCAAGTTACACTGAGTCAGTGTTCGTGCTGCACATATTGGGCCCCTTATTCACATCCACTCAGCTCACTGGGATGCAGGGAGGAGATGGACCAGCAGACATCGTTACTGGGTAAGTAACGTAACCTTACCTAGACTGCATGATAGTGTCCTAAAGTACCCTGATACGGCGTTCCTTATTCCCGAGGTGGTCTCAGCTGTGACGGAGGTGGCACCTACAACATCTTGATTTACACAAAATCTATATTTTGCTCATACAAAACTCTGCCTAAAGTTATTGCCGATCTGGTACAGATTTATAGACTCACATTATTGACTCTTTATTTATACAAGACTTACCTTATCCTTTTGGTTGATCCAGCTTATCCTCATACGTCTGTTTAAACATATAAGACTTCATCTGGGCAGCACAGACGGTGTAATGGGTAGCATTACTGCCTCACAGAACTGAGGTCGTGGCTTCGATTCCCACTACGGCCCTAACTGTGCGGAGTTTGTATATTCTCCCTGTGCTTGCGTGGGTTTCCTCCGGGTGCTCCGGTTTCCTCCCACACTCTCAGAATATACTGGTAGGTTAATTGGCTCTTACCAAAAATTAACCCTAGGTTGTATGTGTGCGCGTGTACATGTGGTAGGGAATATAGATTGTAAGCTCCGTCATAAGGAGTGTACCCAGCTTTAGACTGTAAGCCTCCACAGGCAGGACCCACTGCCTTCATTCCCCTTTTCTCTCATCTTAGCACTATCCCTGACACCTGTGCACCTTTATTCCCTTGTCCATCCCACACCAGCGACTCCGAGCATTACTTACTTACTAACTTGCCCCCACACCCTCCACCATACGTTTGGTTGTATTCTTGTGTTAATAGTTAACCTATGCCTTAATGTATAATTCTATTGGTAATTCCAGTACAGAGCTGTACACATCTTGGGGAGCCATATAAGTTGCATAAAAAGTTATATATTTTACAAGCCAAAAACGAGCCTGTTATATTTAAAATTGGCCAACATATACCAACATTTTGCCGAAGTGCAGTTCACCCACACACAGTGTATTCAAATGTATACTATTGGGAATAACAAGTCACACAATAATCTAACATGGGACTTTGTGTTCCTCAATCACCAAGATGGAGAAGCCCTTTACATTAGAGACAGAGAAATGAATTGTAAATGTACCATTGCCCCTTGGAAAAGCCAAACTCCCATTTTTCTTCCTGTAAGACTTCTTCCTCCCGGATTAACATTTTTGTAGCTCAGATCACATATATACACACTTATTACAGCATGGGATCATTTATATGAAGTAGGACATTATACATGAATAATGTTATCCAGTGGAGGAAAACAGCTAGTTGTAAAAATAGAATTGTAGCAGTATAATTATGTCAAACCATTTATGTACAGCGCGTACATTTTGTTATACTGCCCATGTACAAATGAACATCTGAGAAAAACAACCTTCTATTCACCCACTCTCCTCACACAGCATGAACAAGTATCAGCCTTTGTTGGTTTCTATAAGAATTATTCATAGTCAAGATTAAATCAGAAAGATCGCGGTCATTCTTTTTTTTTTTAAAAATAGACAAATTTGGTGACATTTATTTAGATCTATAAACACACACTATATATATACACATACACACACACACAGTATAATATATATATATATATATATATATATATACACACATACATACATACACACACACACAGTATAATATATATATATATATATATATATATATATATACACATATATATATATATACATATATACACACACACACAGGCATACATACACACACATACACAGTATAATATATATATATATATACATATATACACACACACACACACACACACACACACACAGTATCGTCTGTGTTTAAGAGGGTAGGTGATGCTGCTGGTGCTCCCAATTCTGTTCCAAAATGAAAGAAAACCAACAATTCTTTATAAGCTTTTTTTTTTTTTTAAGCTTTGTGGCGAGGAATTGCTCCCTTTCCGTATTAGGTCTGTAAAGTAAAGTATGTTTTCTTGAAAGATTTAATTCAATTGAATATACTGTATGGGAAATCGGAGGTTAACATATGAAAAATAGAGCATGGATCAATGAATTATCTATATAAGCGATAAAGCATGTCTGTCTGTCCTTTATGCATGGCCAGAGTTTTGGACCTAGCTCCACAAAACTTGGCATAGTGGTGTAGTTTGACCAGGATTAGGTTTTTGCCCAAGTTTGATCATTGTCAGGGTGACACAATCCTTAAAAATTGGGACACTCTTAAATTACACAGTTTGCGGGGCTAGCTCCAGTGGAAATAGGCAGTCTGCCACAAACCTGTGAGAAAGCTACAAAAGTATGCTTTTAACCTCAGTTGTGGGCAAACTTGATGACTCATGCAAGTTCATATTAAATCTATAGCCTCTGTGTTTTCATACAAGGGTATAACCAGAACTTTGTGGGCAACATAGCAAGATCTGAAAAGGCCCCCCCAGAGGTAAAAAAAACAAAACAAAAAAAACCCCACATACATTTGCCCCCACACAGAGCACATTCAGGTTATGCCACACAGTAGTAACCCTTATACACATTATTCCACGCAGTAGTAGTGCCCCTTACATTATACCACACAGTAATGCCCTTTACAGATTATGCCACATAGTAGTAGTGCCCCATATAACACATTAATCCACATAATAGCAGTGCCCCTTACACATTATGCCTCCCTAAGCAACTCACCTCCCCATACCCCTCCAGCAGCCAGCAGGTGTGGAGTTGGGGCTGGGCCTAATTAGAGCTGGCGCTCCGGCAGGCAGCGGCAGACATGGACAGACAATGGCGGCACAATTTGAATCTGGTGCTGGTTTCAAGCCAATCAGGACTGATTGGCTGCCGGTCCGCGAGCTCAGACTGCCTTGCGACTGGCAGCACTGTCTCTCCATAACTGCCTGTCAGTGCGCCAGCTGTAGTCAGCTGGTGGGCCGGCACCAAATCAACACCGCTGCCTCCTGAGCCCCACTTGGCGACCCTTACTGGCCCGGACAGGGTGCAGGGGGAGTGGTGGACCAAGGAGACAGCTCGGGCACCATAGCAGCCCTTGCACCCATGGTAGTTACGCCACTGTTTGCTTGTATGTAGGCAAACAGTGGGGTCTTTTTTAAGGTTCAATGAAATGGGGTTATAGGCGAGGACAATGTAAACAAATAAAGATTGCAGGTGTACATCAGGTCCAGTCTTCAACCCGGGCAACGTCGGGTATCCCAGTTAGTTGTACATATAGAAGTGTAACACACGGATATTGCATTCCAATATAGAAAAGTAAGCAAACCCCATTTTTTTAAAAGAAAAAGATTCAAAATGTTCCAGGTATCTATGCTTTTTTGAAGAGATTTTATTTGAGGACACATTTCATTTACAAAGCATTGTACTTTCATGCATATTTCCTTCATTTACAGGTGTCAGCTGCACTGGCTTAGAACTCTTCAAGTCCAACAGCTGCATAGCACTCCTGCGGACACACAGTAAAAGCATGCTAGCATCTATGACCACAGAATCCACCACCAAATAGAAGCACATCACAACCTTGCGCCAGGGAAACACCTCTAATTGCTACCAAAGTAAGACTGGAGCTCCTAACCCCTCCGTCTTGTCAGTATAAACCACCAACAACTTGCCACAAGCATAGATAATCTTTAAGTAATCTATAAGAGTATTTAAAAGTACATAAAATGATTAAAGATTTGCCGGATAAGGATTGGAATCAGCTGGAAAAAGGACAACTAATTTTAAGAGATTAAACAAAATGTTTCACTTTTAAGAGATGGAGAACACTAATTGGGTCTCTATTCCCAGAGAGGATTAAGCACTCGCTTGTTTATCAGCAAAAAACACTATACCATTAGAGGACGGAGGAGAGAAAGATGGAAAAATCTTTTAAAAGATTAAATGTTTTCGTAAGTACAACAATTAAATCAAGTATAGCTATGGCTTCTGTCTCCAGAGCAATCAGAATGTGGACAGACAATACGGGTGCTCTAGAGAAAGTAAGTAGACAAAACTTTCTGGAAGATTTGGAGATTACAAAAAAAGAAAAAAGTGATTTCTTTTGTCAAGTAACATGGATACAATTATTCTTGCAAATAAAAGGTATATTATCTGCAGTGGTAGCTAGGAGGGCACTACTTCTGCATTCATAGGGGCAGATTCTGAGTTGCGTTCAAGGGATGCAAATACACTTATTTTGTTTGCATGCAGGCTAAATACTGGCTGCTTTTACATGTACAGATGTATCCTCTTATACTGTGGCTTCAGTCGCGCGTAATAACGCTTTCGGCACGCCAGGTCCTGCGCGACTTGACCACATGTAGCTTATTTTCTGCTCAAAATGTGAGTCTTATTCACATAAATAAAACAACTGGAAGCGACAAAACTGCATTGCTAGAGTATACCGAGTACACTGGGGTGTGCGACAGTCGTACATCTGTGTGAGACGTAGTCCGTGACTTTGTACGTGTGTAATACCAATTTCACTGCATCTGCGTCACCACTCAGGCAAAATTTTAAGAAAAGTAAAGTCTGCTACTCGTCATCGGCGTAAAGACGGTCAGTGTATGAGGACACATCTCTGCTTTATGTTTACAAAGCAATTTAGATGTGACATCACAGTGATCGCGCTGAGCGGAAAAAAATGTGGGTCCCAGGGACCCCTCACTTTAAAAAATTGGGGTCCTACTCCACATTTTCTGGGTCCCATCACAAGTTTTGCTTTTAAAACTACCCATATGCTATGAGATCACCCCACATACATTAAACACATAGGTAACTATGGGAATTCAGGAACCAAACACCAGGCAATATTGTTGTCCATGCTAATGGAATAATCTGCAGCAGTCATTATAAAGCAAAGAAACTAGGGACAGTGAGCTTCCAAAATATAAGTACATTTTTAAGCATACAAAACATTTTCACAGACAGAATGACTTAAATTCATACAGCATAGCCTTCAAATCCATGCCAGTAGCCAAGGTTTTCTACATATATTACTTTTAAAGAAACCTTTACATCCCTCACAGGTGAGAACCCCATAATTTGAGGTATCTCTTCCGCATCCCCTTAATGTCATCATTGGGATCTCCCCAGACCCCGGGCCGCTGAGAGGTGGGGGCAGCAGATACTCTTTACCTGGGCCCGCCAAGGACCACGATCCTGCAGCCTCTCTCCCCAGTGGAACACACCACACTGAGAATGTAATAAAAGGGTAAGTGAATTGCTGTGGGAACAGAGACTGATCATCAGGGTGAGTGCAAAATGCATGAAGTAAGTGTGACTAATAATATGTTTTATGTGTGTAGCATGCGTCAGTGGTATCTGTGCCATAACTATGTGTGTGGCGGGCTGTATGATTGGGGGCTACTGCCCCTACGATGTGTCGTGTGTGTGGGGATCCTACATGTCCTGTGGGGTATTAGATGGCTCTGGGAGAAGAGGACACTGTGTAACCTAAATTAAGAGTAGGCGAGGCCCCGGGGGGGGGGGGGGGGGTTGCAGTTACCTGCTGAAGCCCATTTCTGCTCCCCAGTGCTCCGCCTGGAGTACGGCCAATGGAAGCAGAGTGCTGTAGCCCCTACTAACATGTGACACCTGACTGGTCTGTATCACAAAGGTCTCATCGGCGTCCTGAGTGCGGCCGACAGGAGTGGAGAGCAAAGGGCGGAGAGCCGCGGCCCCTAATGTGACACCCGGGATTAGTGTATCACCGAGGTCTCAGGCGGCGTTCTGAGAGCGGCCATCGGGAGTGGAGAGGACGGAGAGCCAGGGCCACTCCTACCTTGTCATACCCGAGAGGAGGGAAGCATGGAGGTATCAGGTGGGGAGACGCTGCCGCCGGGCTGATTGGTTAGGGAGATGCTGACAGCACGTCCTCCAGGACCCGGACACTTTTAAAATCTGAGTCCCTCTCTGCCTGTAGCGTATTTTGCGAACACTGACATCATACACAATTGCTGAAGTCTCGCCGAATAGCCCCCTCTCAGCGTGCCAGGTTCTGTGCGTCTCAGCCAAGCCCTTTCGGCTCAAAATGTGCATCTTATTCGCATAAATAACACAACTGGGAGAGACAGAGCTACAGTGCTAGTTTGCACTGATCAATTTGATGTGAGAGAATTGCATTATCATCTGTGTGTGACTGAGCCTGAGTCTGTATACAAAGTGCAGCAGCCGTGGCTTTTTCTGTCACCAAGGTCCGGTGTGCTTTTTCTGAGACTTCGTACCGGTTTAAAACGCATTCCTGCGCGTTTAGAAGTAGCAGCCCATCGTCTACAATACAATACACCTCTCAGAGCAGCTCAATAGCGCCTGGCAGCTCGTGCCGTATGGTGAATAGTCGCTAGGTGTGCCAGGACACTTCTGCAGGACATGCAGCTCTGAAATCTAAAGCTTAGAGAAATGGAGTGTATACACAGTACTGTACACTAATATTATGTATGGCTATAGAAGTCGCCTTCTATTTTTTATCTCATGGATTAGTATATGTTGGAAAAGAATAACTGGTAGCAGCTCACTAATCAGAGAGATGTAGGCTCTCTGCACATCAAATTAGCTCAAGGCAAAAATGGAAGATAAGTGGCGTTGTGGTATTCTGTATAAATAAACCAATCACTCCGTGAGAAAGCAGATATAATACGCCAATATTCTGTGTGCGACTGCGGGTGTATTTGCGCAATGCTACGTTATAGTGTCACAGCTGCTGACACTACAACGTAGCATTTTGCATGCACATGTACCCACAGTCGCACACAGAATATACGCATGCCACATTTTAATCAGAAGAAGTGGCGTGTGCGTCCTTTTCACATCACTGTGAGAATAAGACACATTTGAAGGGAAAAAGTCGCACCAAACGACGCGCGGCACCACAGAGTGAGGACACAGCATGGCGCGACTAGAAGGGCTGTTAAACGCGCAAGGAGGCTAGATGTACAGTGCATCCGGAAAGTATTCACAGCGCTTCACTTTTTCCACATTTTGTTATGTTACAGCATTATTCCAAAATGGAATAAATTCAGTTTTGTCCTCAAAATTCTACACACAATATCCCATAATGACAACGTGTAAAGTTTTGAGATTTTTGCAAATTAAAAAAAAAAAAAAAAACACAACTAAGAATCGCATGTACATAAGTATTCACACCCTTTGCTCAATACTTTGTTGATGCACCTTTGGCAGCAATTACAGCCTCATGTCTTTTTGAATATGATGCCACAAGCTTAGCACACCTATCTTTGGGCAGTTTCGCCCATTCCTCTTTGCAGTACCTCTCAAGCTCCATCAGGTTGGATCGGAAGTGTAGGTGCGCAGCCATTTTCAGATCTCTCCAGAGATGTTCAATTGGATTCAAGTCTGGGCTCTGGCTGGGCCACTCAAGGACATTCACAGAGTTGTCCTGAAGCCACTCCTTTGATATCTTGGCTGTGTGCTTAGGGTCGTTGTTCTGCTGAAAGATGAACAGTCGCCCCAGTCTGAGGTCAAGAGCGCTCTGGAGCAGGTTTTCATCCAGGATGTCTCTGTACATTGCTGCATTCATCTTTCCCTCTATCCTGACTAGTCGCCCAGTTCCTCCTGCTGAAAAACATCCCCACAGCAAAATGCTGCCACCACCATGTTTCACTGTAGGGATGGTATTGATCTGGTGATGAGCTTTGCCTGGATTCCTCCAAACATAACGTCTGGCATTCACGGCAAAGAGTTCAATCTTTGTCTCATCAGACCAGAGAATTTTGTTTCTCATGGTCTGAGAGTCCTTCAGGTTCATTTTGGCAAACTCCAGACAGGCTGCCATGTGCTTTTTACGAAGGAGTCGCTTCCGTCTGGCCACCCTACCATACAGGCCTGATTGGTGGATTGCTGCAGAGATGGTTGTCCTTCTGGAAGGTTCTCCTTTCTCCACAGAGGAATGCTGTAGCTCTGACAGAGTGACCATCGGGTTCCTGGTCACCTCCCTGATTAGGGCCCTTCTCCCACGATCGCTCAGTTAAGACGGCTGGTCAACTCTAGGAAGAGTCCTGGTGGTTCCGAATTTCTTCCATTTACGGATGATGGAGGCCACTGTGCTCATTGGGACCTTCAAAGCAGCAGATATTTTTCTGTACCCTTCCCCAGATTTGTGCTTCAAGACAATCCTGTCTCGGAGGTCTATAGAGAATTCCTTGGACTTCATGCTTGGTTTGTGCTCTGACATGCATTGTCAAGTGTGGGACCTTATATAGACAGGTGTATGCCTTTCAAAATCATGTCCAATCAACTGAATTTACCACAGGTGGACTCCAATTAAGCTGTAGGAACATCTCAAGGATGATCAGTGGAAACAGGATGCACCTGAGCTCAATTTTGAGCTTCATGGCAAAGGCTGTGAATGCTTATGTACATGTGCTTTCTTAATTAATTTTTTTTTATTCAATTTGCAAAAATCTCAAAAAAACTGTTTAAACGTCATTATGCGGTATTGTGTGTAGAATTTTGCGAACAAAAATGAATTTATCCCATTTTAGGATAAGGCTGTAAAATTACAAATATGTGGAAAAAGTGAAACGCTGTGAATACTTTCCGGATTCACTGTATGTGGACACTTTTGTAGCCTTCATAAACAGACAAGGAAGACCCAAAAGCAGGCAAATAATGATAGAGATCCCTCCCTGCCAAAAGCAAACAATTCCAGTAGACATACTGTACATACAGTTTATTTCCTAAGCTACCTACACACTATACAATTATCGGGGCGATTTGCGAATAATCGGGTGATCGTCCTCATTTATTGTATACAATGTTTCACCGATAAAATGGTTAGAAAACATCCACTAACGCATTCCTTCCAATATCACCTCTGTTGGTCAAGACCGAAAATCACAATTTCCATATTTCCTATGTTTTTTCCTGATTAACTCATCACCCTTGTGGGCGGACAGATGCAAATTCACCAGGTATTTAATTTAAATTGTATAGTGTGTAGTAGATATCGTGACCATGATTTTGCCAGAAAAGAAAACAAAAATTGTCCCAATTATCAGTATGATCATCATAAAAAAAAATTGCATAGTGCGTACCTAGCTTTAGTCATACAAGGGAAGACATCCCTACTCTAAGAGATGAACATGCACATACACAGATTATATAGACTATATCTAAAAAGAGAGATTACTTTCTGATGTCAGACCTCCTGCATGATTTCTGACACTCGCTGCATTTCATAAACACTGGTGTGCGAACGGATCATCAATTCTCATATTTCCCAGCAACCTGTACTGTAGTTCATTATAATTAATTGTATGAATTTAACCCCTTTGTAGCTGAGGCTTCTCTCCCCACTGTGCAGATTGTAGTTTTCGGTTTTTCAGGCTGGTCACAATCCAACATCAATATCAGCAATTTGTTTATGAAATACGCAAACAAATTAAACCTTATTTTGAGAAGACTTTTGAATTTCACAAAATACCATTTATTTGCTTATACTTCCCATCACGGGAAAGAGAATCTACCTAAACTGTTTTATTCATTTTTTAATTGCAAGAAAGTAAACTAAAAGCAAACGTGTGTGGAATATTTTTTCATTCATGTTTTGGCTTCAGTCTAATATTTTAAAACAACAATAAGCACTTTTCTGTACATTGTTTTTTATAGTAAAATCTAAGATTGAAAATGATAATGCATATCTCAATAAGAATGCCTCTGAGTCTATTGAAGACAGGATGGGGGAGATCTGGGCATTATAACCCCTTTATGTCTGGCTTATTGTCTGGTGTTCATGAAGGCAATTCAAAGGAAGGTGCAAGTATGGGGGAGATCAAGCACTTTTAGCACAACTCATGCCCTGCCTCTTCTAGTGTTCCTGTAGTGTAGGGTGTTATTGTCGTGTGATCAAATGAGGGGAAACAGAGTGTCCAGGTACCAGGATGGGGGAGATAAAGCACATTTAATTCACTATTAAGTGATAAGTAAGTGCAATGCGCTTGTGGTGTAAAGCAGCTCAATGTTGTATGTAATTATAAGAATAGGAAAGAGCGCTATGTGAATCAGTTAAGCATAATAAACATATAAAACGTAACATTGATGTTTATAGTCTTATGTGACTAATTAGGAGGAAGGTCAGAGCCCGGTCCGGGTGGTGGTCCGCCTGTGCCCGTGCTAACTGTCCCTACCTTACCGCCGATCTTCTTTGGAATTGCCTCCGTCAGGGGTTTCCTTCTGCTTCTTTGGCGTGGACTTATTGAGGGCAGTCGGCTGTGCCGCGGCGCAAGTTAATGACATCAGGCGCCCGGCGCCGGATGTTGTACTCGGGCGCTGTCGGAATTCACTTGGCTGCTTCCTCCTTAACTTCTACGCGTTTCAGACCATCTAGGTCCTTAAGAAAGGTCCTTAAGAAAGGACCTAGATGGTCTGAAACGTGTAGAAGTTAAGGAGGAAGCAGCCAAGTGAATTCCGACAGCGCCCGAGTACAACATCCGGCGCCGGGCGCCTGACGTCATTAACTTGCGCTGCGGCACAGCCAACTGCCCACAACAAGTCCCCGCCAAAGAAGCAGAAGGAAACCCCTGACGGAGGCAATTCCAAAGAAGATCGGCGGTAAGGTAGGGACAGTTAGCACGGGCACAGGCGGACCACCACCCGGACCGGGCTCTGACCTTCCTCCTAATTAGTCACATAAGACTATAAACATCAATGTTACGTTTTATATGTTTATTATGCTTAACTGATTCACATAGCGCTCTTTCCTATTCTTACATTTAATTCACTACCCCATCCCCCAGCATATATTTTTCTGTTGTAAAGGGATGAGCACCAGCATAATGATGACATGATTGCCTACTGGCAGTAACTACAGGTTGAAGAACTGAAAGTAGAATTTTGACTGCTTTGTACTCCTTCAGCTCTGAAGACAAGTGGCACTCATCCTGCGTACTTCTGGGCTATATGCGGATTCCCAGTCGTCCTTAACACTGAAGGGTTAAAGTTGTTCATATCACCAACGGAGCCAAACATTTACAGATATTTGAAAAGTACATACCATGCAAATTGTAACATGATCGCCCACTTTCACGCTGTTCTTTTCCAACACTATTTCAAGTATCTTCACTCTGCATAAGAGCCAAGAGAAGGCCAGAAGTATTTCCCTGCTGCCCTCTTCACCACTATGGGGGAGAGCATAGAAAGCCGATCTGCCGTAGCCTTGGGTCTGCAGCACACACTTTACATACTGAACTTTATTAGCTGTAAAACAAACACAGTGCCCTTAGCATCACATCTACATATTTGTAAACATTATTTATTTCCCACATTTCATATTTAGTAATGTTTGTGGTCCTGAAACTTAATTTCTGTTCATTTTTTTTTTTTCTCTGCCTTTTAGAAGCACAAATCAGACAACTCTGTTTCCCCCAGCACCATTCCATGTATAAAATACTGACTTTTGGAAACTATACTGCAATTCAATTCAGCACAATGCTGAATAGCTCCGGGAGTGAGCTCCCGGAGATATTCAATTCAGCACGCTGTTAGGTCGGAGAATGCTGGTTCTCACGACTTAACCTTGGTGTTTAGTTGTGAGAGCCTGCATTCTCCGACTAAAGTGCCAGCCGCGATGCTGTTAAGGCCGCACTAAAACAGCAAACAGCGGCACGGACAGCACTTTTGTCAGATTTCTCCTCGCACCGCAGGGAGGGTGCGAGAAGAAATCCTTTAGTCAGACCAAACATCGCACTGAACTGAATAGCTCCATGGAGCTCCCTCCTGGGACTATTCATCATCGCTTTGAATTGAATCACAGCCAATAGATGACATACAATTCATTCTGAGGTTTGTTATGTGTGACTACGCACATTGCAGATAACTACAATAGGGTGCAAGCAAAAGTGTGCAAGGTTTTCTTGCTGTGTGGTATTGGTGTACGAGGATCCAACTGGACCTTGCTGCTAATCGAATCTCCCACTATGACTCATCCACCTCTGGATTGCATCAATAATGAAACAAAATGTTCTGCATGCAGATAGTACCAAAGATAGATCTAGTTTATACCGTGTTTCCCCAATAATAAGACACTGTTATATATTTTTTTTTTGGTCAAAAAAACACCATAGGGCTTATTTTCGGGGTAGGTCTTATTTTAATTAACATTGACAGCAGTGCCCCTTATGCAGGCCCCCTTTTAGAAGTGCCCCTTATGCAGGCCCCCCCCCCCCCCGTAGCAGTGTCCCTTACGCAGCCTCCCTTGTACGGTAGCAGTTCCGCTTATGCAGGCCCCCCTGTAGCAGTGTCCTTTATGCAGCCTCCCTTATTGCATTGCAAGCCCCCCTGTAATTGATCCCCCACCCACCAGTACAGTACGGTACTTACCTGACTCGACGCCGTCCGGGATGTCCCTCTCACTTGCGCGCTGACTGGATCTAACATGATCCAGCAGGTGTGGCCGCATAGGATCCTCAGCGTGCGGGTGACGTCATGACGTCATCCGCGCACTGCATGACTGGGAACGCTGGCCTATGAAGTGTTGCCAGCTCAAAATGGGATTTTGGTAGGTCTTATTTTCGGGGTAGGGCTTATTTTGGACCGGGTTACAAAAGTATGGGTAGGGCTTATTTTCGGGGTAGGTCTTATTATCAGGGAAACACGGTAGTGAAAAAAGCAGCCGCATAGAAACTCTTATGCATACACACTAGACGATGTGCTCACAATGCAATATCGTAAGCAATTTCCCTTGAACTCTCCCCTGCAGCTCCCAGGCTCTCCAGGACACAATATAGTGTTAAAACAAGGTGACCAATCTGACTAAAGATCTTGCACAAAATCTATCTATTGCACTAAATCGTGTATGACTTTGGCAGATCTTACCTGCAACAGGCAAGATCTGAAGATGCGATGTACGACCAACAGGTACGCACACATCATAATCGTGAGTGGACACTTATGATTTGGACATATTTTACCCAATTTGTCGTTCCCATGCGTCGAAATTGGGCAAATCGTGTAAAATCGTCTAGTGTGTAGGCACCTTTAGGAGATTCAATTAAAAGTGAGGTTCAGTCGCAAACTTGCACGATGTGTGGCTTCGCGAATTGCAGGTAATTACAGGTGGGAATACCTCGCTAGGTTTTTCTCGCATCTATGTAATGTGAGTAAACCAAGCAAGCTTATCCTACTAGTGAACTCCGGTTGAACTTCCAACTGAATTTCATAACAATCATGTAATAAGCTTCAACGGAATTACTTCTTTCAATTTTATTATGCACTGTATGTTATGTCCTCTTAAAAGCACTTGATTTTATTATATAGAATATCCTTAACATTAGCTTTTTTATTTTCATCTTTACTATAGTACTTTTTGAGACATCTTTGTTTTTTTCTCCTCTACAGAGTATTTCTATTGGAGTGTGTGGCCTGTGTATTCCCTCTGTGCCTTTTACCTTTCTTCTCTATTGCTATACATCTTTAGTTGTGGATAATGTTGATGTCCAGGAATGTCAGTGTTGTCATCATAACATGGCATGTGATGAGCAAGTATAGGAAAAAAACAGAAGTGTTTGGAGACTGTAAATATATCTGCCCCCATGTCCCCAGTTATACAACACTTATCCAATTAGGTGCGAATTGCAAGTTTGTTTCTTGAAACTCAGAGACTTCGCACTAATGCGCGCTCCTGAGAACTCGCGGTACTCACAGCGGGGGTGCGAATTGACTGCCAAATGAGATGTGAGAAGTGCATAAAAAAGTGGGAAGACCATCCTGGACCCCCAAGATTGATTTCGTTACTAGGACCATATAGAAGGCTGGTTTTTAAATGTTGTCAAATGGCTGATTTGTGCTTTTTTTAGAAAAAAAAATAAAAATTCAAAAAAATTATAAAAAGCAAACTTTTTTTGTTTTATCTCAAATAAATTAAACGAAAATGCAAAAAAAAAAAAAGTAGGAAAATAGGCGATTTTGGGGTACTTTAAGGGTACCTTGAAAAATTGTAAAAACAAAAACACACAAAATTTTTTTTTTCCCCAATTAAAAAAATATTGTAATTACATTTTGGGGGCCTAAACTAACGAAAAAGTAGATTTTGGGGTAATTTGAGGAACTTTTTTACCCCCCAAAATTACATGTAATTATTGGACTAATTAAGCTAATTGGAGACTTCCAAATGCCTACTTAGTAATTAGGGGGGTTGTCCAAAGGGTTCAGCACAGTGTCCCGTCATTTTAACCTTAAAATAAAGATTTATCGCTTCCATCTCTCACCCTTAGGGAGTTGCGAATGGAAAAATGCTAATTCAGTCTCACTGGTTCATTGAGATTGCAAATTCGCTGTGCGAATTAGAAGGGAAAATAGCAACTCGCAATCCGCACCAAATTGGATTGACCCCTTAGATATCAAAGTATTGTCAGATTTTAGCCTCAACCAGCAATAACTTCTCTCCATGGCAGAATTGTTGAGAATTTGCCAGCAATATTCTTTTCTATGTATAGCCACTCGGCCTTGCAAGATGGCCTCCTTCTGTCTGCTGACAGAAAAGGATATTTCAATGAGGACATTGTACTTTGCTCCTTTCAATG
Source organism: Taudactylus pleione (assembly GCA_031769625.1). NCBI lineage: Eukaryota > Metazoa > Chordata > Amphibia > Anura > Myobatrachidae > Taudactylus > Taudactylus pleione. Next base: position 469,424 of record JAUIMM010001503.1, on the reverse strand, counting down.
GGCAGGCTGCCACACCTCAGCATCAGGGACAACTGTACAAGCAACTTTACCTCTGCTCAATGCATTTTGGATCACTTATCAAATTAATCTATGCAGTCGTGTGAGGCGGTTTGTTGCATTTGTTTGCGACCAAGACACATTTTTGGGAGAAAAAGACGGGACCTGCGTGCAGAGAAGATCTGTTTGGTGCGACTGCAGTAATAGTATATATGAGGACACATCTGTACTACAGTAGAAACCGTACAGCTACTGTTTTAATTTTCTACTGTTCCTTTATTTTTGGGGCAAAAGACGCTCGGAGCAAGCCTACTTGCACATGACCTGGCGGCTATCTCGCGCCGTATGGTGTATTGAGGATAGGTGTATGAAGACATCTATAATTACAAACAAATTATAATTCATGGGGTAAAACATACCAGTTATATTCTTATCAGGAGCTGAAGTTGATAAATGTTCTTCGCCTGGATAGATTTGCTTTAAAAAGCAGTACAGTAGTTTCCAAAAGTCGAGGGTCTAAGAAAGAAAAATATTATATACATATATAAATGTCCTAGAATAGACGACACTCACCAATGTGATACATCAAGACACACAGATATCAGCAAAAGCAACAGCTCTTGGAGCCATTTTAAGACAGTAACATATTCCTAGAAAGAAAAAAGTTCCGCTTTTTCAGCAGGACAATGATCCCAAGCATGAGGCCAAAGCAATTCTGACGTAGCTGAACAAACAGGAGAATTCTATATAATGACCAAGTCAGTGTCTAGGTCTCAATCCAGCTGAGAATCTGTGACACTATTTGAAAATTGCAGTCCGTAAATGTCATCCAGCCATCCTTAACAACCTGGGGCAAATATTCAATTAATGGGCAAAAAGTCTCTACCAAATCTGGCAGAAATTTACCCCATGCTGTTAATGCAGTAAAAGGTGGTGCCACCAATTATTAGCCTGCAGGGGTTGAATATTTATGCAAGCAACATTTCAGGTTTTTGTTTTTTTGTAAATAAAAATCTGCAAATAATGAATTAAGAGTTTGAACATTTACTTGAAAAGCCTTCTGTTTCGCAATATAAATACTGTCTGGAACAATCTGTGCAAGTGTCATTTATAATACAGATATGTGTTGATTGGTGTTTTTGGGGTGTTGAATACTTCTGAGATAGATAGACAGATGGCAATTCAATTAAATGTGAGGTGAATAGCACTGGGAACTTGGGGCCTGATTCAGACCCGCTCGCAAGCGCTGAGCGCTCGCAAGTGAGTCGATGTTGGCCAAGTGCGCATGCGCACGACGGAGGCGGCTCCGTCGTGTGCATGCGCGAGACCCGAATAACGACGGCCAAGCCGTCACTATGGGTCTTGCACCAAAGGGGGCGTGCTGTCGATGGTGAGTGCCGGGGGCGTGGCTGCCCAGACGGAGGCGTTCCCATAGGAACGCCTACCTTCTGGGGCCGGCCCCACTGACATCACTAGTGATGTCAGTGGGAGCGCTTTTGCTCTGATAGAACCAAAATCACTCCAGGGCTTGCGGCAACGAGACCCTACCGCAAGGGTCTCGTCGCAAGCCCGACTGTCGCGATGGTCTTGACCATCGCGTCCATCATTTTGGCAGCTCGCTATAGCTGTGGGTGGTCACCCACAGCTATGCGAGCGGCCAGGAGGTCGCTCTTAAATTCAGAGGGACGGCCCTGATTCAGAGCGAGAGCTCTGTCAGAGCGTCCGGCTCTGAATCAGGGCCTTGGTCCCAGAGCTTTTCAATTCACTGTGCTGTTTAGTCAGACTATAACAACTTAAATTAGAGAATGAGTGAGAACCGGCATTTTCCGACTAAAGTGCTGGCCACGAGACCGTTAGTGTAGCGCTAAGCCGCCAAAGAGCCTCGTGGCTGGCACTTTAGTCAGATTTCTGCTCGCAGAGAAATCCTTTAGTCGGGCTAACAGCATGCTGAATTGAATAGCTCCAGGAACTCCTTCCCGGCGCTATCAAGAGCGCGCTTAATTGAGTCGCCCCCAAAGATAGATTACCTGCCTAACCAGCTTTTCTTTCAGACAAGCAATGATATTTTTCCAATACCAACACATGGACATTGGCAGTAGACAGCAGTACTGGGAAGTGGTGGATGAACTGTGGAAGATTACACTAATAGACCTGAGATATGTAACCTATTGGGACAAACTTTTACTGGTCATAAAACTTAATCATTTATATTAAGACATTAGACATACATAGGAGTGCAACCCAGTGGTTTCAGCCCATTTTACAAATTCTGAAACTACCCTGTGTCACAATGTTGGGCACCAATAGTCAAGTGATGGAGAGTGTACCCAGGGTTAACCGGGAAGGTCTCACACACAAATCGGCACTTACCAGGCTACTGTCAGCTAATTACCATGTACTGTAAAAGTATGGACACATTTTGCAGCAGCAAGGCAAATATAAAGAATACTTAACCCATAGCGGGTTATAGGGTCTGTGGCTAAGGGCGACATGAGAAGGATCTGCAATTCTCTGAGGTAGCCCTCTTGATGAATATGAGGAAGCAGTGACAATCCATTTGGAAAAAAAAGGGGTTTTCATCGTTTCATAAATTGACTCCTCAGTCACAGGCGAGCAATTTATGGAACTGCTCCCATATGAGCAAGCTATACGCTCTTTACCCAAGTTCTTCCTGCCACAGAGCCTCCAGAGGCTATTTAGCCTGCACAGAACTAGTGGTTTCCACAACCTTGTATAAGAGCATCGGTATTTACTAACACTGTAACTTGTGCTCTGTCATCTGTTTTTTATGTTGGGAGTGTTTAATAACACAGCCTCACTATTATTAAAGTAATGGGCAGTACAACAGCCTGCCCTGAGCCTTCCCCACTCGCAGCATGCAGTGTCTCACGGGTGGTAAAAGTTAAGGTGACCAATCACTGCCGGGTGAATAGACACTGTGCGCATGCTCGTGGCATCTATTCACCATTAGGAGAGAGCTTGGGGGAGAGCCAGCACCTCCGTAAGTGCTGGGCATGCCCCCAAGTTTGACATATTGAAGGCCTAGCGGGAACACTATATTATATTACAGATGGGGTAAGGGACAGCACGGTATTAGAAAGGCACTGTTACAGGTGTTTAACCCCTGTAATACAGAGTATAGATTATTATCATCTTTTATTCATATGGTGCCACATGAGTTATGTAGCACTGAACAAAATTACTTCCTTTACAGATCAGCTGCACCTCTAGGAAGCTATCGGCAGTGACATGACACAGCTTATTGCTACTGTGGAACAGGCTGTATCCTTCTTGAAGGGTCCTTTCCTGTGTGGCTGTAGCTCTTTCTCACGCCCTATGCAGTTTTAATACAAAACAGTGAAATCATATGGTGTACATAGTAATAAATACACTTGGGCATAAAAACATTGGGAAAACCCAAATACCGGGATCGCGGCATGAATTACCTTTATTTGAACATTCCTTTTCCATCTCCCCCTGTAACCTGGCTCTGGGGACTATGGGAAGCTGTAGTTATTATAATAGATACATTAAGATACCCAGTATGGCACAGACTCCATCTGGCAACATTTAAGAACTGTCAAGGCATACAACTTGAAGACATCCATAACAGGTAATACATCCTCAGTATTCAGGAGAGGATACCAGCGGGCTAAACTTTTATTTCTTTGATGCCCAACACCCTCCTCTTGCGCAGAGTATTCAATTTGTACTGTACGGTGCTTTACAAAACATTATGCTGCAATATCCAGATTGCAGGCCAGGGAGGTGCAGCTCTAGGAGAGTTGACTCTGCACCTACTACATCAATGTAAAAGTGTATATCAGTGTTACCTTTTCTATTAGTGGATGTAATAGTGGAGACTGACAAACTCTAGTGCAACCATTGATTTGCAAAAGAAAAAAAAGGTTACCATACTGTACAAATGAAATCTTTACATCATATAAATCTTTATTCTAATGGCCCCCATACACGGTGCGATTCAAACACACAATAAACACCTATTTTCATACGATTGGTCTGTCAAACCCGTCGAAACTGTCCATATCGGGTAAAAAATCGTTCCGTGTATGGGCACCCTAAGATAGCTGCCAACTGTTTCTAATTTCCAAGGACAGTCCCAGGTTGTAAAGTTTTGTCCCTGGATATTTCAATATTGATCAGCTGCACAGCACAGATCCTGATATGTTATATACTGAATGTGGTTTCCACTATCCATTCTTATACTCTGCGATTTATTATTTAATATAAATTTGCAGTTAGAAGACACAGCCATCGGATCAACTACGTGACCATGGGACATCTGGGTAACCCTCAGGTTATGCAGAATGTCTGGGAAAATCACACTGCCGGGGACAGTGAAGCCAACGCCGCTGTTTTCTGGAATGCTCCATGTCGCCGCCCCCAAACGCCTGCAGCATGTCAGTCATGCTGTGACATTTGGGGCACTGCGAGCAACATCACAGCCTCAGACCTGCACATGTGCAGTGCGGCTTGGGTTTAAGTACATCTCTGAATGAGGTCCACAGTGCAGAATCTCTGGTACACCCCTCCCAATAAATATTAAAGCACTTGCAAGGATTTAAATAGTATAATTTGCCCAAAGGATATCATTTTTCGGATGATTTGCTCAATAATAGGTTATATGATGTGGGACATGCATGGTGAGGTGTTGTACTGGTGAGAAGGGTATTTTGAATGTGTATTGTACCTGCTAAAAAAGTGTTTTTTCCAACTTTTTACAAACGTTAAAGACATTTTTCTGTACCCCAAAATACTGGAAAGACTCATTTGCTGGCTGTCATTGTTTCACCATTAATAAAAGTGCAGAAAATCAGCCATTTGACACCTTTTAAGAGCCTCCAGTATTTTCCATATAGCTCCTAACAGCCTTCTGTACGGTCCTACTATCTCATTGCCACTTTTTTGGGGTCCAGGATGATTTCATAAACTTTCCTGTACTTCACCCAGGTTGTTTTTGTAGAACAATTACATGACCTCGCCGCTAGTCCATCAAATCACCACTTTAATGTGAATCTTGCATTTCACAGGTATACACAAGTTCACTTTCCCAAACTCGCATCTAATTGAATTGACCCCTTAGAGTACCACCATGAAGCAGACTTGTGCCCTAATGTTTTTTAATGTATAAAATAAAAAGACAACACATCTTAAGCTTACAGATATAGGGGCTGATTCTTGGTTGGATGGAGCTCTGTGTATTTATGGAGAGACACGCAAGCTGGACCTCACTGGACAAGTAAGATATATTACATACTGGGTGGTATATCTGTAATACCCCTTTTCCACTGCCGCAAAAACCCAGGTTATTGCTGTGTCAACCCGGGTTGAAGCTCAGTAAAAAAGGCTCCTAGGAAAAAATCCAGGGTCGATTGACTCAGCATTTCTTCCCGGGTCTCAAGCAGAGTTTTACATGGGAAAAACCCGGGTCACGCTCAGTGTAAACAGATAACCCAGGCCATCCGACCCGTGTCGGCACCACAGTGGGAACGGGATAAATCCTGAATCTTACCCGGCTTGGAACAGTGTTCCAAATCCTGAGTCAGACCCGGGAATTTGATGGAAAAGGGTTATAAGTATCACAGTGATACTAAACAAAACATGCCGCAGGTATTTGGTATCATTATCATTGGTCACATAACTAAATCCCGTGAATAAAAAAAAAAATAAGAGATATGGTAAGAACTTACCCTTGTTATCTCTATTTCTGCGAAGTCCATAGGGTTCCACAGGATACCTTGGGGTATTGGTGATGACGTCAGGCATCAGTCACCACAGAGTTAATTTTCAGCCTCCCAGAATGCACTGGGGTCCCTCTCCTATACCCCGCCCCCAGCCATGGCAAGCAGTTTCGTAACAAGCCATAGGAGAAGAACAAAGAGAGAAGAAAGTCTGGAACACACAAGCATCACATTCTCACCAGGAGACGGAAAAACCGGTGACCAGATCAAAGCCCATCTGCAGTACAGGTGCGACAGGGCGGGAGTCCTGTGGAACCCTATGGACTTCGTAGAAATAGAGATAACAAGGGTAAGTTCTTACCATATCTCTTATTTTCTACCACAGATTCCATAGGGTATCCACAGGATACCTTGGGGATGTCCCAAAGCAGTATCCTTTAAGGGTAGGGACGCTCCTGTGCTTGAAGGAGAATCCGCCGCCCGAAGGAAGCATCCTGAAAGGCGAAGGTATCAAACGCATAATACCTCACAAAAAGGTATGGACAGAAGACCAGGTGGCTGCATTGCAAAGCTGAACTGCAGAGGCACCACGGCGAGCTGCCCACGAAGGACCTAAGACCGAGTAGAATGAGCTTTAAGAGAGGATGGTACAGAAAAGCCCTCATGAATGTAAGCCTCAGAAATGGCCATACGAATCCATCCTGCCAAAGTTTGCTTAGTGGCAGGCCAACCCTTCTTATGGAAACCATAGAGGACAAAGAGAGTCCGATTTAAAAAAATGAACTGGTACGGTCAACATAAATCCGTAAAGCCCGTACCACATCCAAGGAGGCTTCACCAGCAGAGAGGTCTGGGAAATTAAAGGCCGGTACTATGATTTCCTCATTGATGTGGAAACTAGACACCACCTTAGGTAGGAACCCAGGGCGAGTGTGAAGCACTGCCCTGTCCCTATGGAAAATCAGAAAGGGAGGGCGATATGAGAGAGCCCCCAAATCGGACACCCTTCTGGCCGAAGCAATCCACTGAGCCCAGTACTTCAAATGGCAGTCCTTGGAGAGCCCTCAGGACCACAGCCAAGTCCCAAGGAGCCACAGGTGGAACAAAGAGAGGCTGTATGCGAAGTACACCTTACATAAAGGTGTGGACATCAGGAAGTGTAGCAATCCTATGCTGAAACCACACTGAGGGCAGAAACCTGCACCTTCAGGAAAGCAAGGCGAAGACCGTGATCTAAGCTCGCCTGTAGGAAAGCCAAAACCCTGGATAACCTAAAAACCTAAGGATCATAGCCTCTACGGCGACACCATTCAAAGAAAGTATGCCACACTCGGTGGTAAATTCTTGCAAAAGCCAGCTTCTGTGCTCTAAGCATGGTATTAAGAGCTGGAAAAACGCCTGGACCTCAAGAGGGCAGTCTCAACAGCCACGCCGTCAAAGACAGACGACCCAGGTCCAGGTGACGGCAAGGACCCCCAAACAACAGTTCCAGACGTAGAGGCAACAGCATCGGAGCGTCTATGCATAGACTCCGGAGATCTGAGTACCAGTGCCGTCTGGGCCACGCTGGAGCTATCAGCAGGAGCGTGCCGCCTTCTTACTTGAATTTGCAAATCACTCGTGGAAGAAGGGAGAACGAAGGGAAGAGGTATGCAAACTGGAAGGTCCACCGGATCGACAGAGCGTCTACCAGAAGTGCCTCTGTGTCTCTTGTTCTTGAGTCGTACACAGGAAGATTATTTTGTGTCGGGAGGCCATGAGGTCTATCCCTGGAAGGCCCCACTTGTTCACCAGTAGCTGAAACACCTCCTGGTGAAGAGACCACTCTCCTGGATGCACGTCTTGACGGCTGAGAGTCTGCTCCCAAGTTGAGGACTCCTGGTATAAAACACTGCCGAGATGGCAAGAAGATTGCCTTCCGCCCACGCCAGACTGCGGGACACCTCTGTCAGGGCCGCCTGACTGCGGGTTCCTCCTTGGCGGTTTATGTAAGCCACCGTGGTTCACCTGCACAGGTTTTCCGTGGAGACATGTCTTGCTTGTTGGAGAGCTTTGAATACTGCCCTTAGTTCCAAGATGTTTATTGGAAGCACAGATTCTGCTGGCGTCCACCTTCCCTGGAAGAAGAGTGGACCAGTCACTGCTCCCCAACCTCTGAGACTGGCGTCCATCATCAGAAGGACCCAGTCCGCAATCCAAAAGGGGCGATCCCTGTTCAGGTGAGTAGTCTGCAGCCACCAGGCTAGAGACAGACGTACCTCCGGAGAAAGCACCATTGTCTGTGTCTTTATCCGTTGGGGCAACCCATTCCATCTGGAGAGGATCAAATTCTGCAGAGGTCTGGAGTGAAACTGGGCAAACTCCACCATGTCGAACATCGACACCATGGATCCCAGTAACCTCATCGCCGAGTGAATAGACACCCGGCGACTCTGCAGGCAACTGCGTACTTTTGCCTGCAATGCAGAGATCTTTTCCTCCGTCACAAAGATCCTCTGATATTGGGGGTCCAACAGGGCTCCTAGATGGAACATCCTCTGTGATGGAACCAGAGAATACTTCTTCCAGTTTATCAGCCAGACGTGCGCCTGCAACACAGAGACTGTCAGATGCAGATGGTGCTGAAGGATCTCTGAAGATCTTGCCAACAACAGGAGGTCGTCCAGATAGGGCAACAAGCGGACCCCCTGCATCCGCAGGTGGGCTGCCATAACTTTGGTAAACACTCGAGGCGCCGTGACCAGACCAAAGGGCAGTGCCTGAAATTGGAAGTGTTGGTCGACTACTGCAAACCTGAGGAAACTCTGGTGTGCTGAGACAATGGGGATATGCAGGTAGGCATCCTGAATATCTTGCAACACCATGAAATCCCCAGGCTCCATCGCCAAAATGATGGAACGCAGGGTCAGCATCCTGAACCGAGGAACCCTCAAGAATTTGATGAGTGATTTGAGGTTGATCTTGTAAGACCCATAGGGCTTCTGCACCAGAAAGAGATTGGAGTAATACCCCGATCCTCTCTGGGACAACGGGACCAGCACTATAACTCCAGCCTGTAGCATAGAGAGGATCACCTTCCGGAATTCCCGGGCCTTGTCTTGATCCGACTGAAGGCCCGTGGTGAAAAATCTGCTAGGAGGCCTCCGTCGGATGGAGAGGGCGTACCCCTGAGAGACCACTTCTCTTACCCAAGTGTCCACGGTTGTGAGACACCAGCAGTGGGCGAACTGAAGAAGCCAGCCTCCCATTTTGGGGTCCCCCAAGGGGAGGCCCGTCCCGTCAGGCTGAAGGCTTATCATCCGACTTGGGAGTAGGACGTCTTGTACTCCAAGCCTGATTCTTTGGCTTGGCAGATTTCTTGGCCCCTGCCTGCCTAGGAAAGGACTGCACTTTGGACTTACCCTGGGCCCAATAGGGCAGAAAGGACGATGTACCAGACCCTGATGGGACTGTAGCCGATGGCAGACGCGCAGACTTAGCTGCTGCCAGAGTGGCCACAATTTTGTGCAGATCAGGGCCAAACAAGACCTGTCCATTAAAGTGCAAGCATTCCAATCCCTTTTTGGAATCTGCATCCACTTTCCAAGAGCGCAACCATAGGGTGCGGTGAGTCGCCACTGCTGCTGAGGAGATTCTGGAAATGAGGAGCCCTATATCCAAGGCTGCCTCATTAATGTACGTGGTTGAGTCTCTGGGTATTACCCACTAACTTAACCTGCTCAGATGACGAGTCAGTGTCTAGAGACGTCTCCAAGCTATCAGCCCAGTGCTCCATGGCTCTGTCCACCCAGCACACGGCCATAACCGGCCTGGATGCCACCCCCTCCCCGCAAAGGAATAAATGGATTTCAGGCATATTTCAACCTTGCGATCCGTAGCATCCTTTAAAGGAGGTAATGGAGGGCATGGGCAATGTAGCACTCCTCACAAGGCGTGTGACATGAGAATCCACCTGTGGAGGGGTTTCCCATTTGGAAAAATAATTGTCTGCAAAGGGATATGCAAAGGCAAAGCGTTTTTGAGGTTACCACCACTTACCTGGGTTTTTCCACGCCTCCTCTAAATGATCCACTAACTGGCCCGATAGAGGAAATACAGTGGCATCACGTTTAATACCCTTAAAGGCGGCATATTTGGATTTGGCCACGGGGTGGATCGTCATCCTCAATAACCAAGGCCGCATGGACTGCCCGTATAATGGTATATATAATTTAGACTTAGACTCCGCCTCCTTACTATGGGGGGGCTCCTGGTCTGAAAAGTCACAAATCTCACAGTTATCAGATGTCATGTCATCCTCATCATACTGAGCCGTCTGAGACACTAAAGGCCGCTTAGCAGGCCGCAATGATGACTCCCCCTGCAAAACGTCCGTCAGGTGCTGTACCGTATTGGACAGCGAAATCACCCACACAGGCTCCTACGAGACCATGGGGGTGAAAGCGGGAGACACTGGGGTACCATCAGCTGCCTGGGGAACCCCTGCATGGGTGATGACACTACCGACTGCTGTGATAACCCCATTTGGGGAAACGCATGGGGCGTGGCCAGCTGGCCCACAAGGGTTGTAAGTGCCTTAGCAAAAACAAGCCCAGGGCGGTTCCTGTACAGGCGCATTGACAGAAATCGGGCATGACATTAGATAACACGCGCTACATAAACCTTCCGTGTTTCCGTCACCCTCCGCTACTGGTACATTACATGTGGTACACTTTAGCTGGAGAGGAAAATCACGTTCACTCTCAGACTTTATGAGTGTAACGGAGTGTACGTGACTCCCCTCACAGACAAATAAGTTTTACTGTGAGGCAATAAGCACCCTGCAACCCGCACCGCAAGGGCTTTAGCAGAAGAAGAACAGGGATAGTAAAATGGCTGACAGTCGGAAGTGAAGTACAGGCAGACAGCGCTAGCATTGTCACATACAATGTAGAAATAAATCCCTGCACTATCAGCACTGTGATCAACTACTCAGACACAGAACCGGGTAGGAAACAGTGTTGCATACTCTGACCTTATTAGGAGGGGAGGTATGCGGGGGGACCCGGACCACTATGCCACCTGTATCAGCGTCCAGCAGCATTCGACACTTCCATGGAGAAAATGGCCGCCAAGGATGATGGTATGTTTACAGGACTTATCCAGTTTTATGTTCTGAATTTTTTGGTTTATTATTTATTCATGTTTTAAACTATTTCATCATTTGAGTGTTGAAATAAATACGGTAATAATTTTTCCCTCTATCCGGTTTCAATTTTTTTTTACTATTCTGCTATGTTCAATTTATCCTATAAATTTGGGTAATTCTATTTACATCTCGCTGTCATTAGCGCTGGTAAAGTTTTTACACAACCATTGTGAATTTTTGACTGCTTAATGCTGACACGGTTGTAAACATTAGTTAGATCATTTTAACCGTGTCAGTAGTGTAACTTTAAACATGATTCTTCATGACCATATTTAAAGCTATAATGGAGACATGGTAAAATGTTTTAACAATCAGTATATTGAACTGTTGAGAAAACATGTATTCCCCCGGGGTTAGGCGTTCCCATCACAGCTGATACTTTGTGCATGGACAACTTTAAACAAATAAAGTTGCAGGTGCATCCAGTAGAATGTAATAGAATATCTACATAACATTCCCACACAGCCCACCCACAGCCACAGCCAGAGCGATGTGGTCTCAGTTACACCAAACTACGATGCGGTGGTTAACGGCAGTAAATCATAGACTGGAGCACCTACTGCCTCTGGCCGGTTGAACTTGGACTTTCGAAAAATCTCAGGATCCCAGAACGACCCGGAGACAGAAAGCACCCGGCACAGTGCACTTAGCACTTCCCTGGCGCTGCCCGCCCGCTGCTTCATGGCGTCCCGGACACAGAGCAAAACTCTCCTGCAGTTTGAATAAGGCCGCCGCTGTCACGGGTTGCCAGGCAACAGGACAGCGGAAACACTGCGAAGGAACAAGGGATAGTCACGTGATTTCTCGTAACATGTCGGCGGCCATATTTGTCTCTGGCAAATTAACCGAATACCCACTGTAAGCCAGGATATTACTTAGAAACAGCATAGCTTTTAATAATCATCCGTGACGCCTTAGTTATTTTTTTTTTTAGTTTGTCTCATGCTAGAAATACATATTTCTGTAATTTGTGTACTAGATGTAAAGCAGCCTTGGAACTTACAGTAAGATATCTGGGGCTACAGTCAGGTGCATAAATATTGGGACATTGACAGAATTTTCATATTTTGGCCTCTATTCACCACCACAATGGCTTTGAAATGAAACAAACAAGATGTGCTTTAACTGCAGACTTTCAGATTTCATTTGATGGTAATTATTTCCAAATCAGGTGAACGGTGTAGGAATTACAACGGTTTCTATATGTGCCTCCCACTTTTTAAGGGGCCAAAAGTAATGGGACTATCAACTCAAAAGCTATTTCATGGACAAGTGTGGGCTATTCGCTCGTTATTTCATTATCAATTAAGCAGGTAAAAAGTCTGGAGTTGATTCTAGGTGTGACATTTGCATTTGGAATCAGTTGCTGTCGACTCTCAATATGAGATCCAATGAGCTGTCACTATCAGTGAAGCAAGCCATCATTAGGCTGAAAAATCAAAACAAACCCATCAGAGAGATAGCAAAAACATTAGGTGTGGCCAAATCAACTGTTTGGAACATTCTTAAAAATAAAGAATGCACCAGAGAGCTCAGCAACACCAAAAGACCCGGAAGACCACGGAAAACAACTGTGGTGGATGACAGAAGAATTATTTCCCTGGTGAAGAAAAACCCCTTCACAACAGTTGGCCAAATCAAGAACACTCTCCAGGAGGTAGGAGTATATGTGTCAAAGTCAACAATCAAGAGAAGACTTCACAAGAGTGAATATAGAGGGTTCACCACAAGATGTAAACCATTGGTGAGCCTCAAAAACAGGAAGACCAGATTACAGTTTGCTAAACAACATCTAAAGAAGCCATTACAGTTCTGGAACAACATCCTATGGACAGATGAGACAAACATCAACTTGTACTAGAGTGATGGGAAGAGAAGAGTATGGAGAAGGAAAGGAACTGTTCCAAAACATACCACCTCATCAGTGAAGCATGGTGGTGGTAGTGTCATGGCGTGGGCATGTATGGCTGCCAATGGAACTGGTTCCTTTGTATTTATTGATGATGTGACCTCTGACAAAAGCAGCAGAATGAATTCTGAAGTGTTTCGGGCAATATTATATGCTCATATTCAGTCAAATGCTTCAGAACTCTTCGGACGACGCTTCTCAGTGCAGATGAACAATGACCCGAAGCATACTGCAAAAGCAACCAAAGAGTTTTTTAAGGCTAAAAAGTGGAATGTTATGCAATGGCCAAGTCAATCCCCTGACCTGAATCCGATTGAGCATGCATTTCACTTGATGAAGACAAAACTGAAGGGAAAATGCCCCAAGAACAAGCAGGAACTGAAGACATTTGCAGTAGAGGCCTGGCAGAGCATCACCAGGGATGAAACCCAGTGTCTGGTGATGTCTATGCGTTCCAGACTTCAGGCTGTAATTGCCTGCAAAGGATTTGCAACAAAGTATTAAAAAGTGAAAGTTAGATTTAGGATTGTTTAGTTTGTCCCATTACTTTTGGCCCCTTAAAAAGTGGGAGGCACATATAGAAACATTGTAATTCCTACACCGTTCATCTGATCTGGATGTAATTACCCTCAAATTAAATCTGAAAGTCTGCAGTTAAAGCACATCGTTTGTTTCATTTCAAAGCCATTGTGGTGGTGAATAGAGGCCAAAATATGAAAATTCTGTCAATGTCCCAATATTTATGCACCTGACTGTATATGAAAGTATTTTTTGCTATATAATGTATTGGCTCCCTGGTTACATGTGTATACAGGTTGAGTCTCGCATATCAAAATATTCCGAAATACGGAATATTTTTAGCTTGACTGAGAAAGTGAAACCTTTGCTTGCAGATGGTTAAATGTACACAAACTTTGTTTAAAGCACAAAATTATTAAAATATAGTATAAAATAACCTTCAGGCTGTGTGTATAAGGTGTATATGAAACTAAATGAATTTCATGTATGTACACAAACTTTTTTTGATACACAAAATTATTAAAAAATATTGTATAAAATGACCTGCAGGCTGTGTATAAGGTGTATATAACACATAAATGCAGTCTGTGTTTAGATTTGGGCCCTATTCACAAGATATTTGTTTATGGTATACAAGTATTCCAAACAACAGAATATTCCGATATCCAAAATACCCCTGGTCCCAAGCATTTTGGATATGGGAGACTCAACCTGTATATTGGTTGTGTTTTGTCATATTGGTTTTGTGTTGGTGTAACACATTTGAAGGGTCAGTTTTCATCCATTGCACACAGTATTTATTTGCCATACTGTACACACTTTATTATTGTATTTGTCATCATATTATTATTATTATCATTTATTTATATGGCGCAACAACTGTTCCGCAGCGCTTTACAAAGTACATAAACAAATAGGTGACCTATGACTTACAGTACAATACCATACCTCCCAACATTTAAAGTTGTGTAGGAGGGACAGGGCACGTGGCCCGAAAGGGGGCATGGCTTAAGGAAAAAGGGGCGGAATGTATGGAAAATGGGACAGAGCCTCGCGGCTTCCCTCGTTTTCGTCACTTTGGGGGCGTGCCAAGCACTATGCAGAGCAGCGGTTTGTGCTCTCCCAACTCCCTCCCCCCCACCGCGGGACACTGCGGCCCACGGGCGGGACAGCCCCAGAAAAACGGGACTGTCCTGCTGGAAGCGGGACAGTTGGGAGGTATGCAATACAATACAGGACAAGGACATGGATAATATCATACTTGCCTACTTTTGAAAATGACTTTGAGGGAGATTGTAGATGGCTGCAGAATGCGATGCGCCTTTGTGGGGGCGTGGTCTGCTCCACCCAAAGGGCGTGTCTAACTCCACCTATGGGCGTATATATTCCTATAAGCTGACACCCTAGCTCCCCCACTGACATTAATACATCTCTACCCTGCCATATTGACATTAATAGATTCCCCCCCAGATGCACACATTCATTTATATGAATAGATTCACACACATCACATGAATAGATTCATACACACACACACACACACACACACACACACACACACACACACACACACACACACACACACACACACACACACACACACACACACACACACACACAGTCTCATACACATCCCATGAATAGATTCATACACACAGTCACACAGACAGTCTCAGCACATCCCATGAATAGATTCACACACACACACAGTCTCTCACACACAGACACCCAGTCAGTCACACACATCATATGAAGATTTCACCTCCCCACACACACACACACACACAATTACATCACATTACTACACACACACATACATCACATTAGTACACACACACACATACATCACATTACTACACAAATACATCACATTACTACACACACACATCACATTACTACACATACATCACATTACTACACCCACACATACATCACATTACTGCACACACATACATCACATTACTACACACACATACATCACATTACTACACACACACACATCACATTACTACACCCACACATACTGTACTACACACACACACATCACATTGCTACACATACATCACATTACTACACCCACACATACATCACATTACTACACACACATACATCACATTACTACACATACATACATCACATTACTACACATACATACATACATCACATTACTACACCCACACATACTGTACTACACATACATCACATTACTACACCCACACATACATCACATTACTACACACACATACATCACATTACTACACCCACACATACTGTACTACACATACATCACATTACTACACACACACACATCACATTGCTACACATACATCACATTACTACACCCACACATACTGTACTACACATACATCACATTACTACACCCACACATACATCACACTACACACACATACATCACATTACTACACACACACACATCACATTACTACACCCACACATACTGTACTACACATACATCACATTACTACACACACACACATCACATTGCTACACATACATCACATTACTACACATACATCACATTACTACACATACATACATCACATTACTACACATACATCACATTACTACACCCACACATACTGTACTACACATACATCACATTACTACACACACACACATACATCACATTACTACACACACACATACATCACATTACTACACACACATATACATCACATTACTACACACACATACATCACATTACTACACACACACACATCACATTACTACACACACACACATACATCACATTACTACACACACACATACATCACATTACTACACCCACACATACTGTACTACACATACATCACATTACTACACACACATCACTACACATACATACATCACATTACTACACACACACACATACATCACATTACTACACACACATACATCACATTACTACACACAAATCACATTGCTACACATACATCACATTACTACACCCACACATACTGTACTACACATACATCACATTACTACACCCACACATACTGTACTACACATACATCACATTACTACACACACATACATCACATTACTACACACACATACATCACATTACTACACATAGATCACATTACTACACCCACACATACTGTACTACACATACATCACATTACTACATACACACATACATCATATTACTACACACACATACATCACATTACTACACACACATCACATTGCTACACATACATCACATTACTACACCCACACATACTGTACTACACATACATCACATTACTACACACACACACACATACAATTACACAGTAATAGATCGCCCTCCCTCCCCCATGGCACTGACATGAGTTATACATGTGGCAGGAGCTGCAGGGAGCTCTAACACTCACAGTCTCAGGCAGCTCCTCTGTCTCTGTCTTCAGTGTCCTCCGGCGTCGGCTCCTCCCCCCTCTGTCATCACAGGCTGGCCAGGGAATGCTGGGAGCAGCAGTCTGTGAGCAGGGGAAGGCGTGCCCAGGAGACCTCACAGCAGCCACACTCCTGCCTCCCTGCACCCAGTGAGTGCGCCCCTGCGTCTTAAGCTCGGGCCCCGCCCCCTTTACCTCCGGACTCGCGCATGCGCAGTCCGGATTTTTAGACAGGGCAGAGGGAATGCGGGGGATTCAACCTACTTTACGGGGTAGCGGGAGCTCCCACCTGTATTCGGGAGACTCCCGCGAAAATCGGGAGGGTAGGCAACTCTGGATAATATACATTGCTACATTAGCGACCATAACACCCTAATAAGCTACAAAGCACAGCATCCAAGTGTTAGGTTCCCTAGCGGGGAGTAAGAAATAGATGAAAGTAGAGAAGGAGAAACACAAGAGGGTAGAGGGGCCTGCTCGTAAAAGCTTACATTCACTTTTATCCTAGCATAGCTGGCAGCTGTTTCTAATTTCCAAGGACAGTCCATGTTTTAAAGATTAGTCACTGGAAATAGCTGTCCCTTATATTCAATGTTGCCCATTTTAGGGGTGAGCGGGTTCGGATTTCCCCGAGCCCCCCCGATCCGAGGCCGATCCGAGTCAGGCTCGACTTTTCCCACCTGACTCGGATCTGAAATCGAGGCAAAACGTCATCATCCCGCCTTCCGGGTCTCGCGGGTTTTGGATCCTATATAAGGTACCCGCGTCGGCGCCATTTTCTCACTCAGCTGTGGACAGTGAAGAGGGAGGGTGGGAGTTAGGGCTGGCTGGGCTGTGTAGTGTAGTGCAGTGTAGTGCTGTGCTGTGCTGCGCTGCTGTTGTCCATAGGGGCTGTGTCCACTACTTCAAAGTCCATAGGGGCTGGCTGGACTGTGTTGTGCAGTCAGTTGTCCATAGGGGCTGTGTCCACTCCAAAGTCCTGTGCAGTGTCCCAATCCTAAAGGGGTGCTGTAGTGTTGTCCAGGGGGTGCTCTGTCCGTCAGGGGTGCTCCCCCCAAGTGCAAAAAAAATATTTTTTTTTTCTGTGTTTGTGAATTGTGTGCACTGTGGCTGCACGTGCATCAACAAAGGAGCAGCGCCAAGCGTGCGCCTGTGTCCCATAAGTAAAAGGCTGGCTGGCTTATCCGTTAAAGGGTGCTGTAACCCCCAAAGGGCACTCCAAACAAAATAAAAAAATATATGTTTTTGTGTTTGTGAATTGTGTGCGCAGTAGCCGCACGTGCATCAACAAAGTAATGCCAAGCGTGCGCCTGTGACCCATAAATAAAGGTCCGGCTGGATTGACCGCTAAAGGGTGCTGTAACCCCCAAAGGGCACTCCAAACAAAATAAAAAAATATATTTTTTTGTGTTTGTGAATTGTGTGCGCAGTAGCTGCACGTGCATCAACAAAGTAGTGCCAAGCGTCCGCCTGTGTCCCATAAATAAAGGGCCAGCTGGATTGACCACTAAAGGGTGCTGTAACCCCCAAAGGGCACTCTAAACAAAATAAAAATATATATTTTTTTGTGTTTGTGAATTGTGTGCGCAGTAGCAGCACGTGCATCAACAAAGTAGTGCCAACCGTGCGCCTGTGTCCCATAAATAAAGGGCTGGCTGGATTGACCACTAAAGGGTGCTGTAACCCCCAAAGGGCACTCCAAACAAAATAAAAATATATATTTTTTTGTGTTTGTGAATTGTGTGCGCAGTAGCCGCACGTGCATCAACAAAGTAGTGCCAAGCGTGTGCCTGTGTCCCATAAATAAAGGGCCAGCTGGATTGACCGCTAAAGGGTGCTGTAACCCCCAAACGGCACTCCAAACAAAATAAATAAATATTTTCTGTGTTTGTGAATTGTATGGGCTGTAGTTGCACGTGCATCAACAAAGGAGCAGAGCCACGCGTGCGCCTGTGTCCCATAAGTAAAGGGCCGGCTGGCTCATTTCTTAAAGGGTGGTGTAACCCACAAAGTGCACTAGTCTCCAACAAAAATAAAAAATAATTTTCTGTGTTTGTGTGCGCCTTAGCCGCACGTATATATCAATATTACATAAATGGAGGACCAAACTTTCTCCGATAAAAATAAAATAGGGAAAGATCAAGAACCACTTCCTCCTAGTGCTGAAGCTGTTGCCACTAGTCATGACATAGACGGTAACATGCCATCAACGTCGTCTGCCAAGACCGATGCCCAATGCAATAGTAGAGGGCACATACAATCCCAAATGACAAAGTTCAGGAAAATGACCTTGAAAAAAACATTTAAATCATTTGAAGAGAAACGTAAACTTGCCAATATGCCATTTACGACACGGAGTGGCAAGGAATGGCTAAGGTCTTTCCCTATGTTCATGACTAGTGGTTCAGCTTCACATGACGATGGAAGCCCTCCTCCCACTAAAAAATTCAAACGAGTTAAGCTGGCAAAAGCACAGCGAAGAACTGTGCGTTACAAGAAGATATCGCAAATCCCCAAGGAGAGTTCAAGTGTGGTGGTGGTTGCAATGCCTGACCTTCCCAGCACTGGACGGGAAGAGGTGGCTCTTTCCACCATTTGCACGCCCCCTGCAAGTGCTGAAAGGAGCACCCACAGTCCACTTGCTGATATGCAAATTGAAGATGTCACTGTTGAAGTACAACAGGATGAGGATACTGGTGTAGCTGGCGCTGAGGAGGAAGTTGGCGAGGAGGATTCTGATGGTGATGTGGTTTGTTTAAATCAGGCTCCGGGGGAGACAGTTGTTGTCCGTGGGATGAAAAAGCCCATCACGGTCATGCCTGGGCAGAAGACCAAACATTCCACCTCTTTGGTCTGGCAATATTTCTATCCAAATCCGGACAAAAACTGTCTTGCCATATGTACCATATGTAAAGGTGAAATAAGAAGGGGTAGGGACGTTAACCACCTAGGAACATCCTCCCTTATACGGCACCTGCAGCGCGTTCATAAAAAGTCACTGTCAAGTTCAGAAACTTTGGCTAAGACCGTAAGCAGTCCAGGGACATCTAAATCCCGTTGTCCTGTTGTATCCAAGCGCCTGCAAACCACACCGTCAACTCCCTCCTCGTCAATTTCCTCCTTAGTCAAGATCGGAAGTAGTCCTGCAGGCCATGTCACTGGCATGACTGACTCTCCTATCCGGGATTCCTCCGGAGGATCCTGCATTGCTACGCCTCCTGCTGCCGCTGCTGCTGTTGCTGCTACTGGGAGTCGTTCATCATCCCAGAGAGGAAGTAGGAACACCACTACTTTTACTAAACAATTGACCCTCCAACAGTCCTTAGCGAGGAGGATGAAGTACGACAGCAGTCATCCTGAAGCAAAACGTATAACTGAGGCCTTGACTGCTATGTTGGTGTTAGACGTGCATCCGGTATCCGCCATTAGTGCAGTGGGATTTAGACAATTGATGGAGGCAGTGTGTCCCCGGTTCCAAATCCCGTCTAGATTCCACTTCACTAGGCAGCCGATACCGAGACTGTACAGAAACGTCAGAAAAAGTGTCCTCAGTGTCCTGAAAAATGCCGTTGTACCCAATGTCCACTTAACCACAGACATGTGGACAAGTGGAACAGGGCAGACTAAGGACTATATGACTGTGATAACCCACTGGGTAGATGTATCACCTTACGCAGCAACAGCAGCAGCGTCACCAGTAGCAGCATCTCAGAAACGCCAGCTCATTCCAAGGCAGGCTACGCTGTGTATCACCGGTTTCAGTAGGAGGCACACCGCCGACAACCTCTTAGAGAAACTGAGGTAAATCATCGCCCAGTGGCTTACCCCACTTAGACTCTCCTGGGGATTTGTGATATCTGACAATGCCACCAATATTGTGCGGGCATTACATCTGGGCAAATTCCAGCACGTCCCATGTTTTGCTCACACAATAAAGTTGGTGGTGCAGAATTTTCTGAAAAGTGACAGGGGTGTGCAGGAGACGCTTTGGGTGGCCCGAAAAATTTCTGGCCACTTTCGCCATTCAGCGACTGCGTGCCGAAGACTGGAGCGCCAGCAAACACTCTTGAACCTGCCCCACCATCACCTGAAGCAAGAGGTTGTGACGCGGTGGAACTCAACTCTCTATATGCTTCAGAGGATGGAGGAGCAGCAAAAGGCCATTCAAGCCTATACATCCACCTATGACATAGGCAAAGGAGGGGGTATGCACCTAACTCAAGTGCAGTGGAGAATGATTTCCGTGTTGTGCAAGGTTCTCCAGCCCTTCGAACTTGCCACACGTGAAGTCAGTTCAGACACTGCCAGCTTGAGTCAGTTCATTCCCCTCATCAGGCTTTTGCAGAAGCAGCTGGAGAAAGTGAAGGAGGAGCTAAGACAGAGCGATTCCGCTCGGCATGTGGGACTTGTGGATGAAGCCCTTCATTCGCTTTGCCAGGATTCCAGGGTGGTCAATCTGTTGAAATCAGACCACTACATTTTGGCCACCGTGCTCGATCCTAGGTTTAAAGCCTATGTGGTGTCTCTCTTTCCGGCCGACACAAGCCTGCAGAGGTGCAAAGACCTGCTGGTGAAAACAATGTCAGCTGAAGCGGAACGTGACACGTCAACAGCTCCTTCTTCATTTTCTCCCGCAATTGGGGCTGCCAGGAAAAAACTTAGGTATCCAAAGCAACCCGCTGGCGGTGATACAGGGCAGGCAGGACCAAGTTTGGACATCTGGTCCGGACTGAAGGACCTGGCAACAATATCTGACATGTCTACTGTCACTGCATATGATACTGTCACCATTGACAGAATGGTGTAGGATTACATCGGTGACAGCATCCAAGTAGGCATGTCAGACAGTCCGTACCTGTGCTGGCAGGAAAAAGAGGCAATTTGGAGGCCCCTGTACAAACTGGCTCTATTTTACCTGAGTTGCCCCCCCTCCAGTGTGTACTCCGAAAGAGTGTTTAGTGCAGCCGGGAACCTTGTCAGCGAAAGGCGTAGGAGGTTGCTTCCACAAAATGTGGAGAAGATGATGTTCATAAAAATGAATTATCAACTCTTCCAGGGAGACCAGCCTCCAGAACGTACAGAGAGACCTGTGGTGGTGGATTCCAGCGGGGACGAGTTAATACTCTGTGAGGATGAGGATGTACACAACACTGAAGAGGGTGAGGAATCGGTGGATGAGGACGACATCTTGCCTCCGTAGAGCCAGTTTGTGCAGGGACAGATTAATTGCCAGCTTGTTTTGTGGGGGCCCAAACGAACCAATCATTTCAGCCACAGTCATGTGGCAGACCCTGGCGCTGAAATGATTGGTTTGTTAAAGTGTGCATGTCCTGTTTATACAACATAAGGGTGGGTGGGAGGGCCCAAGGACAATTCCATCCTGCACCTCTTTTTTTCTTTGCATTTGCATTATGTACAGTTTGGGGCCTAGTTTTTCAAACTGCCATCCTGTCTGCCACTGCAGTGCCACTCCTAGATGGGCCACGTGTTTGTGCCGCCCACTCGTATCGCTTAGCATAGTCATCCAGCTACCTCGGTGCAACCTTTTGGACATAAAAACACTATTGTGAGGTGTGATGTGTTCAGAATAGACTGGAAATGAGTGGAAATTAAGGTTATTGAGGTTAATAATAGCATAGGAGCAGAAAAACCCACAAATTCTGTGATTTTAGCTGTTTTTATGCTTTTAAAAAAAAAAATACAGATCCAAAACACAAAACCCAGAACCCAAAACACGGAAGGGTGGTTTTGGCAAAACCAATCCAGATCCAAAACACGAAGAAAGATCCAGATCCAAAACCAAAACACAAAACACGAAAAGTTGCCGATGCACACCAATAGCCCATTTACACATTACAGTTCCTGATATTTTGGATACTGAATAAATTTTTTCACTTACCATTCTTATGCTTTTTGTATTATCATTTAATATTAATATTACTTTTTTTTTCATGTGCATTGCACTAAAGTGTGGGGTGGCATTCTAGCCTGACCAATTTGGCCTAAAATGGTTGGTTAAAAATGGATCTTCACCCTCTGCAAATATACACTATACAGTTCTTGTGTCCTATTTGGAGAAAGGGGCTATAGGGTGATTCTCTGTGTTATGCACAGGACATTTACATACATTTAAGTATGTGAACTGTTTCTTTACCACAATTACTATATTGTTTCTGGTGGTCTTAAATACTTTGTTGGTAGAAAATATATACCAGAAAAAATTCACTACAGTAAACAGTTCCTTCTGAAATTTTTAAAAACTCTGGCCCTGATTCAGAGCCGGACGCTCTGACAGAGCGCTTGCTCTGAATCAGGGCCGGCCCTCTTACTTTTTTGAGCGGCCTCCTGGCCGCTCACATAGCTGTGGGTGACCACCAACAGCTATAGCGAGCGGCCAAAATGATGGTCGCGATGGTCAAGACCATCGCGACCATCGGGCTTGCGACGAGACCCTTGCGGTAGGGTCTCGCTGCCGCAAGCCCTGGAGTGCTTTTGGCTCTATCAGAGCCAAAAGCACTCCCACTGACATCACTAGTGATGTCAGTGGGGCCGGCCCCAGACGGTAGGCGTTCCCATGGGAACGCCTCCGTCTGGGCAGCCACGCCCCTGGCACGCCCACCAAAGGGGGCGTGCTGTCAATCACCATCGACAGCACACCCCCTTTGGTGTGAGACCCATAACGACGGCTTGGCCATCGTTATTCGGGTCTCGCGCATGCGCACGACGGAGCTGCCTCCGTCGTGCGCATGCGCACTTTGGCAACATCGACCCGCTTGCGAGCGCTCAGCGCTCGCGAGCGGGTCTGAATCAGGCCCTCTGTGTGATGCACAGGACTCAATATAAAGGGGGGAATTAAATTAGCCGCAAAATATATCCTGTAGCTAAATGATCGCCCCGCGTTGGGAGCGGCTATTCAATTAACTAGCCTTTTCCCTGTATGGTAAACGGTGGGTTAATGTGCGCCGCTAACCCATTGATTCTGCGTCAAATGCGGAAGCAATGGGTTTCCCCGCACATTAAAATTAGGCTGCAGGGAAAAATTCTGCCTCTGGTGAACACGCTTGGGTTCCTGTAGCTAATTTAATTGGGCCGCGCAATCAATAAGCTATGAGGTAAACCCCAGTGCTAATTGAATTTTCCCCAAAGAAGTATTATTATTACTCAAAAGTGTCTTTTATAAATTTTTTGTCAACTTTGAATTGTCACGTGAGGTGGGTGAAAATGATGCAACAGTTATGAATATCATATGTAGGTGGGAACATGATGTGAGAAGTTGACATATGTAAAACAACATGTATAAGTACAGGCATTGCCTGCTCCACTCAATTATCTGCTGGAGCTTCCCGCACTGGCGACTGCTGATGTAGAGCGATGTAAAGCGTCCTCCATCCTGCTCCAGCGCACCACCTGCAATCAAGGCCTAAAGCAGTACACAGTTCTGCACCCAGTGGCATAACTAACATATTTGGCACCCAGGGTGGGTCTTTCATTTGGCACCATCCATCAGTATGCTTCAGTCCTCCCCAATATGCCCCTTCCCCCTCCCCAGTGTCCTCTCCTCCGGTAGCCAGCTCCGACTCTTGAATTCACCTGGATCTGTTCTGCATGTACAGTGCAGATCAGTTCCCAAGTCCTCTCATCAGTGTGACGGACATGATATGTCAAGTGACGCTGATGAGGGGACTCGGAAGCTGCTCTGTGCTCTAGGCACTGTACATGTAGAAAACAACACTCAGTTACTCCCATAGTGCTGAGCAGCTGCGGCGTCAACATCATGACGTAACGCCGCGGTCCCTCAGCTCTGTGGGAGTGATTCCCAGTTTCGCACTACTGTATCCACTCCCGGAGTCTGGACTGAGAAAGGCTGAGTCTGTCTGTGAGTGACACAGATTCGACTTCACAGTTCAGCGGGCACGGCGGCTGCTATTAACATCAGTAACAGCTAGGCTGCACCCACACTGCTGCAGAACTGTGGCACCCACTCCCAAAGTGGTACCTGGTGCGGACCATCCCCATTAGTACACCACTCCCTGTACCTTCTACCAGGAACTCAGGAAACCAGGGGAGGGCTTAACTAATACAGCAGCCAACATGTCTACAAATCTGGTGAATCCTCCATCTAGGCCCTACATCAGCATGACCCCATGTAGGCCTAAACACCATCCTCACCTCAGCATACTGGACCTCATTCAGAGTCAGTCGTTGCGGCAGCACGGTCGTACGCCACCGATGTTCGCTAAACTGCACATGCGTAAAGTTCGCAATGCGCGTGCGCAAACTAGCTGCTACCATCAGAAATATCTCTCTCCTTGAACACAGCCAGGTCGGTAGTTTGAGTGACAGAATGAGGCGTTTGTGGGTGGTAACAGGGGAAGGTGCTTGAAAACGGGGGAGTGGAGATCCGAACGCAAGCGGGCCTAATTATGCGAACGGCATTTAATGGGAGTGCATAATTAACAAAGTAGTGTCATAGCACACGTGACATGGGTGGTTTGTACACTGACTTGATCGTAGTGCTTAAGAGAGGGTATGGTCAACCTTAAGCACTACGACCAGTTCCGATGGTTCCCGATGCTCGCGATTAATCCTTATATCCCAGGAGATGACGTGTGTGGTGAACGAGAAGGGGGCGTGATTTAGTCTTACTGCCGATTCTTACCCTCGGTCGTTCAGCTAACGATCTCATCTTAGGACCGCAACTTGTGATCGCTTAATTTGCATATCCGGCCCCTTTCCCCTATGACCGTGCGGCCGCAACGACCGACTCTGAATGAGGTCCACAGTCTTGTAGATCTCTACAACATAGTGGTTCCCACTATGCCTATACTCTAATAATCATGCACCCTATGGGCCTGATTCAGAACCACATGCAATGCTGATGTTCATATAGTTGAGTAATCCCAGATGATCTATCATCCAAGCACTAACTATGCCTGACGCTAACCATGCCTGACACTGCATAGCCTCCAAGATTAAATAAAGGATGTCCAGTGTACATAGGTTGTAGGTGATGTAATATTCCCACTTCTAACTGCCAAAGCATTAAGGGGTAAATTTACTAAAGTGAGAGTTTTTAGAAGTGAGTTTTAGAAGAGATGTTGCCCATAGCAACCAATCATATTCTACTTAATATTTAACTAGCACATTCTAGAAGATAATAGCTAGAATATGACTGGTTGCTATGGGCAACATCTTTTCTAGAACTCACTTCTAAAAACTCTCATGTAACCCCCCTTCAGTGTGCGGAGTGGTACATAGGTGCATTTGTAGTGATACACCTCCTATTGCCTCAGGCTAGCTCTCCAGGGTGTGGGCAATACCTGAGAAGGGGGTCCCTGCCCATGCAGGCTTTATAACAGTACCCTTTATATAGAGCCCCCAGCAGTGGTCCCTCGATGCAGTGCCCCCAGTGGTAGTCCCCTCCCCCCTATGTAGTACCCCTAGTAGTAGTCCCCTCCCCCCTATGCAATGCCCCTAGTAGTAGTCCCCTCTCCTTGTAGTGCCCCTAGTAGTAGTCCCCCCCAGTAGTAGTACCCCCCTTGTAGTGCCCCCAGTAGTAGTAGTCCCGCCCTTGTAGTGCCCCCAGTAGTAGTAGTCCCGCCCTTGTAGTGCCCTCAGTAGTAGTAGTCCCCCCTTATAATGCCCCCAGTAGTAGTAGTCCCCCCCTTATAGTGCCCCCAGTAGTAGTAGTCCCCCCCCTTGTAGTGCCCCCAGTAGTAGTAGTCCCCCCCTTGTAGTGCCCCCAGTAGTAGTAGTCCCCCCCCTTGTAGCGCCCCCAGTAGTAGTAGTCCCCCCCTTTGTAGTGCCCCCAGTAGTGGTCTCCTCCTTATAGTGCCAGACAATTATGCAGTAGACACACATAATATAAATAAAAAAAAACACTTACCTGACACCCGCTCCTGCTCCCGCCACCGAGATCAGCTCCTCCATCCGCCGCTTTGCATTATGGGAGTGACGCGTCATGGGAGTCACTCCCATTACCCACTGCGGGAGCCGGAAGATGTCCGGCTCTGGCAGTGGGAGCAGCAGCCGATGAGAGTCTGTCTGACTCTCATCAGCTGCTAAAGCAAACACACAGCTGCCGGCTCCGGCGGCTGTGTGTTTGTGCTGTGTAGCGCTGACCGAACTCCGTCCGGTCAGCGCTACACACGCGGTGCAGTCTGTGTCACAGTGACACAGACTGCCCGCGGCCCGCATGATGCTGTGGCCTGGGGGGCACATGGCACCCTGCCCCCCGGCCCAGCCCGCCACTGGATACTTGGCATGTCAGATGGTTTAGGACAATCTTATGGATATGGTTACATACATTACATCACACTCTTCTTCACCAGCACAGTCTTTAAGCACAGTCACAATTGATGCTTTGCATTTTACACACACAGGTCTACCTGGCCCTACGCTGGCTGGTGCCTGTAGTTCTCCACTTCACATGTGCAGGTCCACCTAGCCCTTCGCTGGCTGGTGCCTGTAGTTCTCCACTTCATACGTGCAGGTCCACCTAGCCCTTTGCTGGCTGGTGCCTGTAGTTCTCCACTTTATACATGCAGGTCCACCTAGCCCTTCGCTGGCTGGTGCCTGTAGTTCCACAGCTTCACACACATCTCACATAATTCCTTTTGCACTCTGCCTCTCATTTGTCTCTTCTAAGACAATATACACTTTTTATTATAACCTCCTACTTATGTAGGACTTAACACATAGGCTTTCTTCTTTATTATTCTTTAATCCTCACTTTAAATCTCACACTATTGTGATGCCATGGGACGGTTCTGTTGGGTTGGCCTGGGGGGTCCCGTGCTCTGTATTTGTTCCATAGGAGTGTTAGGGACCTGCCTGATAGAGGTCACCTGGACCTGGTGGGCAGGCCCATAATTATGGCCATTATTATGCTAAGAACCTCTTGGATGCAATTTAGCAGTATAATTATTAGGTTCAGCATAGATAGAGTGTGCACTTGCATCTGTTTCTTTTTCTGCTTGCAGCACTACAAGTCTCAGCAAGTAGCACCTCACATTGTGCTTAGGGTGTGCAATCTAGGGCCCCTCCCCCTATGTATAATATACAGAGTGTCTAATACCCAGTCTGCCTCTCTCTGCTCCCCTTCTCTTTAACATGGGACAGCAATATACGGAATTGCGGCCGGCGGTTCGATTCCCGGCAGCCCGACATCAGCAGAGATCCCGGCAGCGGAAGCCCGACAGCGCTGGAAATCCCGATCGTGGATAGGTAAGTATTGTCTAACCTAACCCTCCTTAGGGTTGCCTAACCCTAACCTCCCCCCAAGTGCCTAACCTTAATCCCCCCTGTAAGTGCCTAACCCTAACCACCCCCTTCCCCGCTGCCTAAACCTAAGTCCCCCGGAGGGGTGCCTAACCCTGTCCCCCCCGGGGTGCCTAACCCTAACCCTCCCTGCCCCCAGCATAACCCTAACCCTCCCGAGGGGGTGCTTAACCCTAAGTCCCCCCCAGGAGCCCTAAACCTAACCATTCCCCCCACGGCTGTCCGCCCACGGCGCCCAGCATCACTACGATCGGGATGCCGGGCGCCGGTCTCCCGGCGTCGGGGAAATTCCGGGCATTTACATCTAGGCGCCCGGCATTTCACCCTTGCCGGGATATGACAGTCGGGAAGCCAGCTGCCGGTATTTAGGCAGTCGGCTTTCCGATTGCATACCCAATATACAGACCTTTCTATTGCAGCTATCACACTCTCAGCTGCCGCCCATCCCTATCCTACAGGAATGGCTCCTATAGCCACACTGCTACCACAGTGACCCCCCTTTAATGGCTGCTGGGGGGCTTTTATGCATAAGGGACTCCTCTCGTACCTTAACAGTAAAAGCTCCTGGGAAATTCCTCTTCCCCATCACTTCAACACATATACTTGCGTCCCTTACCCCTCTCATGGGTGCTGAACATTTCACTGGGTGGCTCAAACTGCAGGCTTCCAGCTCTTTCTCTGTGGTCTCTCACAGACTTTATCTCAGTGGTCTCACTCCAGACCTATTTCTCCTTTGGCGTTAGATGGGCATCGTGGCAGTCACCACGGCCCTGCCAGGGGAGCACGAGGGCTACATTTCTGCTTCCAGCTCTGACTCTTCCCAAAGATGTCTGCTCTCTCCCAAATTCTTCTTCTCAATCCCCTTTGTTCTTAATCCCCCCTCCTTTCTCTTATCTGACTGCTACACACCCAGTCTTCCCATCCCTGTGTTTCTATCTCTCCAGCCCCTCCTTTAACTGAAAACTGATCCCCAGGGTCTCAGGAATGCAATATCTACAACAGGAAGCAAGCTTTAACACTGAGAGGGGTGTATTTACAAATACCATCCCTTAGAGCAGGGGTCCTCAAACTATGGCCCGCGGGCCACATGCAGCCCGCTGAGGACATTTATATGGCCCGCCGGTTGTTTATGCCGTCGCTGCCTGTCTGTCATTTTTTTTTACATGAGAAGGACGGTCATTGGTGGAAGAGGGAGAGGGGGCGGCGGCCGCCGCCGATTGGCTGGCCGGCTGAAGCGCTGGATCATGAGAATTGTTGGCTGCAGTCTAGCTTCAGGCGGTGAGAGGAACCGAACAGCGCAGCCGGACTACAACTCTCATCTCCCAGGATTCAGAGGAAGCCAGGGCATTTGGGAGGGCCGCCTGAGCGGTGACTTGTGGGCAGGGAAGGTCAGAAGTGGGAGCGCGAAGAGCGGGAGAGAGAGTGCGGGAAACGGAGGCATCACAGCGCAGAGGCAGCTTGGAGGAAGTTGGGAGCATTATTACCTCAGTGTGAGCCTGAGGTAAAAGCGGAGTTTCACCAATCAGACTGCAATGATGGGCACTGCAGTCTGTATGTCTCTGTGTGGGCAAAGTTATTGCTGGTATATTGTTTTTGTAGCGCTGTATATATATATTGTTATTTTACTAATAGCAATTTGGAATCCCTAGGAAACAATGATGTCAAGAAAAAGAAAAATTGACTCGGAGTGTAGGATATTCAATTTGATATTTCTATGCATCTCTCCCCTCTGAGACATATCCTCATCTCAGGAACCATGCACTCAAAATGGCAACCATCTTTGGCAGCACTTATGTCTGTGAACAGACTTTTTCTAGAATGAAACATTTGAAATCTCCAACCAGATCAAGACTAACGGATGCACACTTGCATCACTTGTTACGACTAGCAGTGACAAATATGGAACCAGACATTGACCATCTCATTAGCCAAAAGCAGGCCCATAGTTCCCGTTGAAATACTGGTAAATTTGTTGATTTAACTTTACTTCATTTTAAATATTGTATTTGTTCCCGTTTTGTTTCTTCACTTCAAAATAAGATATATGCAGTGTGCATAGGAATTTGTTCATAGTTTTTGTTTTTACTATAGTCCGGCCCTCCAACGGTCTGAGGGACAGTGAACTGGCCCCCTGTTTAAAAAGTTTGAGGACCCCTGCCTTAGAGGGTGTTACGCTCACTTTAGTAAATTTAGCCCTAAGGGTTATATTTACTAAAGTGTGGGTTTTTAGAAGTGGAGTTGTTGCCCATAGCAACCAATTAGATTGCTAGCTATTATCTTCTAGAAGGTGCTAGATAATGTCAGGAACACCGATATCAGGTCCCGACGTAGAACCCAGCCAGCAGAATTACTTACCTCTGCTCTCCGCTTCGTGGGCCTGGGCAGCCACTTGATTTCTTCATGTCAATGCTCCAGCTGCAGGGCGCAGACCTCTCCTCCACGCTGACTGGCATCCCTAGACCTGTATGATGTCTTCCTCCAAAATTGCCTACAGTTCATGGGCGTGGCCATCTTGTTGTATCTAGAGCTTACCTGTGTTTCCGGGTGGCACATGCAGAAAGAAGCATGAGCGTGCGCGTTTGCAAACCATCGGGCCACTTGCGAGTGCCCAGTGCTTGAGAGAGACTCTGAATGAGGTCCCTAGTCTGCAAGGGGGAGGTCAAACTAGGGGTTCTCACTGCAACCTTCCCAAATTAAGATTGTTCCATTCCTGTCTACATCGAGGATATCAAGTCCCACTTTCAAGAGTTTGCCACCCTAATTGATTCGGCGCGTCTGGAAATTTAATTTCTTCATCTATTGTTCAGCAACTAGCTGTCCCTGTTTACCTTTTGTCTCATCCTATTACTCTCACTGCGGTTAATGGGACACGTATCGATAACGGCATAGTCACCCATACAACTAAAGACCTCAAAATGAAGATCGGAGCCCTACACATGGAGCAGATAGAGTTCCTAGTCATCCCAGCCACTACTCATGAAGTAGTTCTTAGATTGCTGTGGCTACGTCAGCACAATCTTCATAATGACTGGTCTAATGCTCAGCTTCTGTCCTGGAGCTCCCAGTGTCATCAGCAATGCCTGGATTGAGTGGTTCGAGTTGCGGACACCAAGGCTCTTCTTGCTAACGATCTTCCCCGTCAGTATCAGGACTTAGCCTATGTATTTTCTGAACAAGCGGACGATAAACTACCACCTCATCGGCCTTGGGATTGCCTCATAGATCTGATGCTCGGAAAAGTGCCTTGCCAGGGGTCGTACATACCCCCTGTCAATTCCTGAGATCCAATCCATGTCCCAATATATTCAAGAGAATCTACAGAAGGGATTTATCTGGCCTTCCTCTTCTCCCACAAGTGCTGGGTTCTTTTTCGTCAAGAAAAAAGATGGTGGGTTACGACCATGCGCCAATTTTCGAGGCCTTAACGACATCACCATTAAGAACAAATATCCATTGCCTCATCACAGAACTCTTCGACCGGGTTAAGGGCACCCATATCTTTTCAAAACTAGATCTCAGAGGAACTTATAATCTAATAAGGGTTCGTGAAGGGGATGAATGGAAAACCGCATTCAACACCCGGGACGGGCATTATGAATATTTAGTGATGCCCTTCGGTCTCTGCAATGCCCCCATGGTGTTTCAAGAATTCGTCAACGAGCTCTTCAGGGACGTTCTATACCAGTTTGTAATTGTCTGCCTGGATGATATTATTATCTCTTCTAGTGACCTCAGGACCTGATTCAGAGCCGGACGCTCTGACCAGAGCACTCGCTCTGAATCAGGGCCGGCCTAGCTGAAAATGGTGCGGCCTCCTGGCCGCTCGCATAGCTGTGGGTGACCACCCACAGCTTATGCGAGCGTCCATGATGATGGTCGCGATGGTCAAGACCATCGTGACCATCGGGCTTGTGACGAGACCCTTGGTAGAGTCTCGTGGCCGCAGGCCATGAAGTGATTTTGGCTCTATCAGAGCCAAGCCGGACCCAGACAGTAGGCGTTCCCATGGGAACGCCTCCGTTTGGGCAGCCATGCCTCCGGCACACCCACCAAAGGGGGCGTGCTGTCACTCACCATCGACAGCACGCCCCCTTTGGTGCGAGACCCCAAGTGACGGCTTCCCCGTCGCTCGCCGGGTCTCGCGCATGCGCACTTGGGAACCATCGACCCGCTTGCGAGCGTACAGCACTCACGAGCGGGTCTGAATGAGACCCTCAGTACCTACCTACAACATGAGAGAACTGTTGCTCCGATTGCTTGCCAACAATCTCTTTGGGAAATTATCAAAGTGTGTTTTCGAGGTTCTTACCATTGCATTTCTTGGATACCTGATCTCCGGTCCAGAATTGCAGATGGACACTGAGAAACTAAAGGCTATCCAGGATTGGGTCTTGCCCACTTCGTTGAAGGCTATTCAGAGATTTCTAGGCTTCTCAAACTATTACAGGAAATGTATCAGGTCCTTTTCCACCATTGTGGAGCCTATCACAGCTATGACCTGAAAGAGAGCCAATCCGGCTAATTGGTCTCCAGAAGCCCTTACCGTCTTTCATACTCTCAAACAAGCTTTCACCTCTGCACCAATTCTTCTACAACCTGACATTGAAAAATCCTTTGTCCTAGAGGTGGATGCATCTGTGTACACAGTGGGAGCAGTCTTGTCTCAGACATCTCCGGAAGGGAAGCTCGTATCTTGTGAGTTCTCCTCATGCAGATTCTCCCCTGCCGAGAAGAACTAATCCATCAGGGACCAAGAACTGTTGGCCATTAAGTTGGCTCTGGAAGACTGGAGATACCTGTTAGAACTAGCAAAACACACAATAACCATTTACATGGATCACAAAAAGCTCCTATACTTGAAGTCGGCTCACTGCTTGAATCCTTGCCAGGACCGCTGGGTGCTATTTTTCTCCCATTTCGACTTTGTCTTGAAATATCGCCCAGGATCTTTGAATATCAAAGCTTGTGCCCTGTCCAGGCCCATGTTGGAGGAAGAGGAGCAAACTTCTTTGCAAGAGTATCCCATTGTCAATCCTCTGGCCTTTGCGACCACTGATGTATCGTCTACTCCTCCTTGGGGAAAAACCTTTGTCGCTCCCGAACTACAGTTGTTATCTTGGGCTCACGATTCCCTTTTCTCCCGCCACTCTGGTGTGCGGAAAACATACTTCTTTCTTCAACTGATGTATTGGTGGCCCTCCATGAAAACTGAGGTGCAATAATTTATTTGGCCCTGTCCCAAGTGTGTTCAACATAAAAACTCCCGACGATCAACTGCAGGGTCACTCCATCCCCTCTCAATTGCAGTTAAACCTTGGACACATTTATCGATGGACTTTATTACAGATTTACCAGAATCCAGAGGGTTTACCGTCATATGGGATTATAGTGGATTGTTTCACTAAAATGGCTCACTTTGTCCCTCTGCCACATCTACCTTCTGCTGCCACGTTGGCACGACTATTTGTTCAGGAGATATTTAGTTTACAAGGACTACCACAGGAGATGGTCTCGGATCGTGGAGTCCAATTCGTGGCCCATTTTTGGAGAGCCTTGTGTACGGCTATGCAAATCAAATTACAGTTTCTTCAGCCTATCACCCTCAATCGAATGGACAAACAGACAGGGTGAATCAAGATTTGGAAACTTTTCTCAGGATTTACATGTCCTCTTCTCAGGATGACTGAGCAGATTTGATACCCTGGGCGGAGTTCGCCCACAGCCTCCATTACCATTCCTCTATGAGTGTGAGTCCTTTCTTTGCCAACTATGGATTTCATCCGTGCATTCCTGAGTTCCAATCGTCATCCATCATGGAAGTCCCTGCTGCCAGATCTGCTTTATAGCACTTTGCACAGATTTGGAGATAAGACCAGTCATCCCTTAAAAAGGCATCACATAGCTACAAAGTTTTTGCAGACAGAAAACGTTCCACTGTGCCCAAATTCTCTCCTGGTGATCGGGTATGGCTTTCGACTAAAATTTGAGACTCAGGGTGCCCACCATGAAATTCGCCGCTCAGTTCATTGGGCCATTTCCAATCAAACGAGTTCTTAACCCTGTGGCATGTAAATTACAGCTTCCTCCTAATCTTTGGATTCAAAACACTTTCCATGTTTCCATGTGCAGACTGCTCGGGGAGTAGAGTTTGAGGTGGTGAAGATCTTGGATTCCCGTTGGTACCAAGGATGATTACAGTACCTTGTGGATTGGAAAGGATATGGCCCTGAAGAAAGGTCCTGGATCAAGGCTGCAGACATACATGCCCCTAGGTTGGTGCACAACTTCCATTCCAGATTTCCACGGAATCCGCCCTTAAAAGGGGGGTTACTGTCAGGAACACCGACATCAGGTCCTGACGTAGAGCCTAGCCAGCAGCATTACTTACCTCTGCTCTCTGCTTCATGGGCCTGGATTTCATCATGGCAACTCTCCAGCCACAGGGTGCAGACCTCTCCTCCACGCTGACTGGCGTCCCTAGAGCTGTATGATGTCTTCCTCCAAAATTGCCCACAGAGTCTCCAGTTCATGGGCACGGCCATCTTGTTGTAGCCAGAGTCTACCTGTGTTTCCTGTCAGCTGGGACTCAATCACCAATCAGCAACAGGCACTGCATATAAACACTTCCTGGATGATCATTCAGTGCCTGTACAATGTCTTCTCAAGTCCTAGTATTTGGCTCCTGATATCATTTGATCTTGGACTTCCTGTTATCCTCATGTCCTGCTCCGTGTCGTAAGACGCCACTTTGGATACAAAGCCTGCAGCACCTAAAGACGCCACTTTGGATACAAAGCCCACAGCACCTAACAACACCACTTTGGGTATAAAACCTGCAGCACCCATTGATGCACATCTGTGTACTTTGGGCCTGATTCAGAGCTGGACGCTATTTGCGCTTGCTCGTCCAGAAAAAGGGGCTGGCTTTTTAAATTAACCGTTCGCTCTTTGCGGTCTGTTCACGCCTCTATGTCTGAACGAGCGAACAAACATGCGAACGTAATTTTGAAAAAAACGCCCCCTGGCCGCTCGCATCATACGTCATGTCCGCTATTTATTAGATTAATCGAGTACATCGGACGGCGTATGAACTGCTCGCTATTCTTGTGGTTGGTTTTTCCTACCACAATCATGCAAGCAGTTCTGACTATAAAACAACCAAGTGACGTGGTCGATGACGCTGCTTTCGTAATTATGCACACCCTTAAAATGCCCGTTTTGACCGTTTGGCACGCCTGCGTTCGGATCTCCACTCCCCGTTTTCAAGCACCTTCCCCTGTTACCACCCACAAACGCCTCCTCCTGTCACTGAAAATAGCAGGCATTCGCTATTTAGCGAGCACACGATTTTCGGCCGCACTGACTGGTTCGCGCATGCGTATTAAAATCCATACACATGTGCAGTTGTGCGAACATCGGTCGGAATGAACGAGCGTCCGCTTACGAGTGGCTCTGAATCAGGCCCTTTGTCTATATCACCGTGACACATCTCAGTGTACTATATCTGGAGTTCGACCGAACATTGTGTACACAAGACTCACTCTCATCGCAAGCCTATGACATCACAGTCTAGCTAGCTTTACCTCTACACCTTTGACCCAGGATTCCGTCTCGTCTTACTGGATGAACCCCGGTGACTCGGACTCAGGATTCCGGCCTCCGTCTATTGAGGATAACTCTGCATCATCTGACTAGTGTCCTGCTTGTGGAGTTCATGCACTAATACCAGTCGTCCCACTCCTACTATGCTGCTGCATTCTTGTCACAGGTTCATGTTCTGGACTTTTTGTTCTGATTCTACCCATCATTCCCAATTCTCCGCTGTTTGTTCAATAAAACCTTGCATTCTTTCAAAAGCTACCAAGAGTCAAGTCTTAATTCTCCTATGAGGAAAAGCTATCTAAAACCTCCTCAGTTATTGCTACTACGTTCTCAGCCCGCAGAGACTGATTCATCTCAGGAGGCCAACTTTCATAGAGTCGTGACAGATAAATAAGTTGAATCAGATTGGTTGCTATGGGAACTACACCCACGGTCACACACAGTGCCCCAAAGCCGCAGCATGGTTGTCATGCTGTGGCCATTTGGGGATAGGGAGGGGTGGCGTAGGCCATGCGTGTCACCCGTTTTCTGGGAGTGCCAAGGTCTGTGTCGGAGCATGCAGATTTCCTGGCCTCGCAAGCGGGCAGGGGACAGTCAGTCTGAGTAAGCTTCAGCGTACTCAGATGGCCGATGCTGGAAACACCAATGGTCGCGATGTTGATCCGATGCTGTGTCTTTGGATGCAGCACATTGGATTGCATATGATGACAGGAGGCGTCTTTTTCCCTCACGTGCCTCCTGCAGTATTAGCATATTTACACATCGCTACTGTGTCCAAAGACGCAACAGTGATGTGTTCTGTGGCCATCTTTGATCAGCCGCATTGTTAGATGGCTGCCAATTATCACCTGTGTGACACGTCGACCATTTTTGTGTCGACCATTTTCATGTCGAACTTTTGACCGTTTCGATCTTGTACCAGACAACCTTTTTAAATGTCGAACTTTAGTGTCTAAAAAGCAGACAAGACTTGATATCACCCATCAGTTCTCCAGAATCGACGAGCCTGCATAGATCGTTTACACCCCTGCCTCTTTGTATCCCCTGAATCCTGTCACATCTACAAAGGAGGATATTTTAGCTCTTCGGCCTATTATTACTGCCTTCATGGAGTCTCTGGAAGCTAAGCTTGACAATGCAGTGACCTCCATCAAGTCAGACATATCTTTTCTGGCAAGCCAAACCTCTAAACTTGAGTCTCACCAAGACAGCATACAAAAAGCTTAACAAGAAACAAATATAGACCTGGACTATATCGCTAATAAACTGACTGAGCTCCGCAATAAGAATGAGCAATTGAATAATTGAGACCAGTGCAATAACATCCGTATCTGAAATGCGTCTGTATAAGTAACCCAGGATGCCTTGGAATCATATTTCCAGTGCCTTTTCTCTCTCTTGATCCCTGAGCGTGGCTCATATACACTGCCCTTTGAAAAAGTTCATAGAGCTCTCTGACCAAATTCCTAAGAATAAACCCCCTCAGGACATTATTAATTTTCTCAGCTTTAAGGAAATATACTATGTTCTTGCTCAAACTTCATGACAATGCTAAATTGCAATTCTAACAAGATCTTGCACTGATGACGATCGCTAAGAAGAGAGACCTTTGCGAGTTGATCAGGGCTATTTGTGATAGAGGTATTCGTTACAGATGGAAATATCCCTTCAAACTTATTGTAGATCTTAATGACAAGATGGTTCTTATCAGAAACCCCAAGGCTGCAAGGATCTCTTAACACACTTGGAGGAATTCGTTCCTGTTCACCCACTATGGCCCTGAGCACAACTGATGACTGCATGTGTTCTAACGCCGTTTTCTATTTGACTACCTGGCATCCTGTATGGTAACCCCTTTCTCCTGATCATAATTCCCGCAGCCGGCCGCCGCAGTTTAGAGGAAGAGGCCAGGAAATCTCCATCACATGAGGGAGATCCTGGCCTCTTCCCTCCCCCCCAACGGCGGCGACATATTTTGAGACCTATTATGCCCACTCCTGTGAAGCCCTGAGTCATCTGCAAAAAATCTATACCCTAAATTGGATAAGTATCTGTTTGAGCAATCTAAAATGCCATTCCTTGAATATAGTATCCAGTACCTGGATGCTGAGAAGATACAAACCATTTTGGATTTTCAATAACACCAGGATTTAAAAGCAATCCAAAAAATTCTTGTGGTTAACTAATTATTATATACAGAACTTCCATTAGAACTTTAACAAAAAAACAAGCCAATACCAAAGAATAGACTCAGGAGGCTCTGGCGGCTTTTCAAGCATTGACAAAGGCCTTCTCCAGTTCTCAAGCAACCTGATATATCCCTTCCATATTTTTTTAAAAGTAGATGCTTCCCCTGAAGGAGTTGGTGATGTACTATCCCAACATTTTGCTGATAATAAATTAAATCTCTGTCGATACTTTTCAAAAAAGTTTTCCCCTGTGGAGATAAATTATACAATTGCGGACAGAGACGTACTAGCCATGGCTTGGCTTTCGAGGAATGGAGGTATCTCCTTGAATGTGCCATTTTCCCAGTGACCACCTTCACTGAAGAGTCTTCTACATCTGCGAATGGCTCAATGCCTAAATCCCTGTAAGGCATGCTGGTCTCTCTTACTTTCTTATTTCAATTTGTCCTTGTACAAAAAAACTTAAAGCCGATGCCTTATCTAGGGTCTACCACCCCGAAGACTACGAAACTTTGAAGCTTTGCCCCATCTTGGACCCAGCGAGCATATGTTTAACCTCCACCACTACTGTTTCTAAAATTTCTCCGGGGAAGACTTTTGTTGCTTCTGGTCTTCATCACAATCTAGTCTTCAGGGCACATTCTCTGGATATGCTGGAAAGTGGAAAACCTCTTAAGCAAAACAATTTTTAAACAATATATTTCTGCTTGCGCCAAATGAGCACAGTTTAAAACTCTACGCTTGCTTTAGTCCAGAACTTTACTACCCTTAACTATATCTACTAAACCTTGGACTCATCACGCTATAATTTTATAATGGACCTCCCTAAGACTGGGACATTTGACACCATCTGAATGGTAATATACTGGTTATCAAAATTGGCACACTTTGTGCACTTTGCAGGACTTCCTAGCACTCCTACTCCAGTTTTGTAGGGGTCTATGTAAAAGCTTAGATTCGATTAAGCTTCTCTTCCTCATATCATCAACAAACCAACATAATAACTGAGAGAGTCAATCAGGATCTGGGATCCTTTCTTCGGATGTTCATTTCTGCCTCCCAGGATGATTGGGTGAAACTACTACCCTGGACTGAATTTTCCAACAATAATCATTACCACTCCTCAAGATCAACTCCATTCTTCACGATCTATGGAAAACACCCCAATCTACTCCTTCTTCACTATCAAACTTCAACCGAGGTCCCAGCAGCAAATTCAAAGGAAAATTTCAAAAAGAGCTCTTCTCACTATAAATTATTTGTTTTCAAATAACGATGGGTCTCCCCAAATCTTAAAGTAGGAAACAGAGGGGGAGATGTATTAAGCCTTGGAGAGAGATACAGTGGAGAAGTTGCTTAAAGCATCAAGCGATCAGCTTCTATGATTTATCTAGTACAGTCTATGAAAGGACATGCTTTGAGCAACTTCTCCACTGTATCTCAAGGCTTCATACATTTCTCCTAGGGGTATATTTACTAATGTGAGAGTTTTTTAGAAATTAAGATGTTACCCATAGAACCAATCAGATTCTAACTATTATCTTCTAGAAAGTGCTAGTTACATGTTAAGTAGAATCTGATTGGTTGCTATGGGCAACATCTCCACTTCTAAAAACTCTCACTTTAGTAAATTTACTGTCTTTTAACATGTTATAGATCAAAGTTGGGGAACCTCCTGCCCGGAGGCCGCATAAGGCCCTCGGAATCATTTGGTCTGGCCCTCTGAGCTTTTCTCTGCTAGTCTCATCTGGCTAGCAGGGTGTCTAGAATGACAATCGTCAGCCAGAATCTATGCAACAGTGCCACCTGGAGCATCCTTAGGGCACTTCAGACGGTCACACCGTTGCCCTTACAGCTCCCTGGAGCATCCACAGGATGCTCTGGGCATTGCTGTAATCACCGGCGATTGTGACCCCAGCACTGTGTGACGTCACGCAGAAGGGGTGTGGCCTGCACGGGGGCCACAAATAATGTTATATATATATCAAAATGGCCTTCGGCAGAAAAAAGGTTCCCCATCCTTGTTATAGATAATATAAAACAATCTATGTTTTTTTTAGTATAGATTTAGCTCCTTTAGCTTATAACTTGATCTGTTACTGCTTTTGACCACAAGAGGACAGCAGAGACTAGCAAATGTTCTTGGTTTATTTATTTATTGCACTAACAAATTCATACTATTTTGAGTTTTTGTGAAGAAACAATATTTAATTATTTGACTTGAATATCTACCAGAAAAGACTATGGGGTATATATATTAATGTTCGAATGTGATTTCACAATCGATTATCATTCGATTTGCATTTGATTTTGCATTTGGAGATTTACTAAATACCGAATGTCAAATCGAACATAATATTGAATCCCACTCAAAATCAAACATTAGAAAAACACACAAATCTCACATTTACTAAGGTTCGATTTGAAAAGGAACACCAAATCGAACTTAAAATCAATCTTCAAATCCCCAAAATAATAGACCTTTATACTTTTGATTTTAGCGTGAGCAGGTATGATTGACACAGATGCATGCACAAATCAGTGAGATCCGTGCATGCATCTGTGCGCAAAAAGCTACAAAAGTTTTACAATTTAAATTCATTTGGGGATTTGAAGTTTGTTTTTGAGTGGGATTTGGTTTTCAATTTGTACATGGGCATGCAAAATCGGACAAATCGAATTCGATTTAAAAAATTCTTCTAAAATTGAATTTTAGTAAATGTGGGGTTTGATGAAGGATTTTTACATTTGATTTGATTCGATTTGAGGTGAGTTAAAACATCAAATCGATTGTCAAATCGAACTCTAATAAATATATCTCTTTGAGAAGTTGACGTTCATGTAATTTTTTGGTGTTTTAACATTCAATTATTCCATGTTTTTGGTATATATCTTAATATACTTTATTAATTGGTAAATTCTTAACATTTTTTTTATACTTTTGTGTTTTACTTGTTAGTTTTTAACTGTGGTAGTTTGGAATGTAAGGAGCAAATTTTTCATCTTTGTCTCTTTGCCTTGAAGACAACAGGTCCTAGAAGGTTCTGTGCAGACACTAATGGGCTGATCCGTACAGTAGTTGATGCACAGTTGGGCACAATTGCTTCACAAATTGCAGGCTCAATTTGCATTCAATAATAAAAGTGACTTGTATATGACAGGCAGATGTCAGATACAGTTAGGTCCATGCTTTTAACTATTTATTTTATTTGCAGCAGAAACATTTATTTTAATCGCTATTAGCTTCAATAAAACTTCTAATACAACAGAAACAAGTCCCCATCTCATTTACAAAAAATTGCTTAAGCACAAACACAAAAGCATAATATATGCTGAAGCAATTAAGAAATTCCCAATCAGTGCCATAAGAGCATTCACAAGTCTATCCAATCACAAGCGGTTCCCTAATGCTGGTGACTTTCATAGCCCGTTTTTTGCCCCTGGCCTTTACTGTCGTAACTTGCACGAACAGCAATTCCGCACCCATCCTATGTTAGAACTCCCTTATCCTGCCCCCTTCCTCCCATACAGGTGCAAGCAGACGTAAATGACAGAATCACTCAAATCTACATGGGCGCATATGTGTGTGCCTACGTTTGTGGGCATTGGCATAGCAAAATCACAGTTTGCACTATGCAACCTGGTGTAGTACTCACTTTGCATCAACCCTCAAATGGCAAATTTAATCCAGTGCTATGCAGTAAAAAAGTGCACCTTTTCACACCAAAAGTATAAATCAAGTCAATGGAATATCCTGCTTGCCAGACGTCACATGAAACTTGGACAGAAAGGGGTCTACCTAATGAGGAACTTGCAACACAAAGTACATTTGCA
Organism: Taudactylus pleione; assembly: GCA_031769625.1. NCBI lineage: Eukaryota > Metazoa > Chordata > Amphibia > Anura > Myobatrachidae > Taudactylus > Taudactylus pleione. The sequence goes on along the minus strand of JAUIMM010001503.1, from coordinate 427,806 downwards.
ATCCAATTCCAAACTCATAATGATTTTTCAGAGGAAATTAGCGTTATGTTTTGTGCGCACCCCCTGAGCAAGTGAAAAGGTAGAGAAATATTTATTTTAAGGTAAAAATGTTGTACCACAGTGCAGAACCTCTAGTACACCCACCAAATGAATAAGCATGCACTTGGAGGAGTTTAAACAACATAATTTGGCCAATAAAGACATGTCAGTTTTCAGGTGAATTTCTCAGGTTATCAGGTTAAATGATGTGGTCCAGGTATGTGGAGGTGTAAGTGATGTGGGACAGGTATGTGGAGGTGTAAATGATGTGGGACAGGTATGTGGAGGTGTAAATGATGTGGGACAGGTATGTGGAGATGTAAATGATGTAGGACAGGTATGTGGAGGTGTAAGTGATGTGGGACAGGTATGTGGAGGTGTAAATGATGTGGGACAGGTATGGGGAGGTGTAAATGATGTGGGACAGGTATGTGGAGATGTAGATGATGTAGGACAGGTATGTGGAGGTGTAAGTGATGTGGGACAGGTATGTGGAGGTGTAAATGATGTGGGGCAGGTATATGGAGGTGTAAATGATGTGGGACAGGTATGTGGAGGTGTAAATGATGCAGGACAGGTATGTAGAGGTGTAAGTGATGTGGGACAGGTATGTGAAGGTGTTATTGATGTGGGGCAGTTATGTGGAGGTGTAAATGATGTTTTGTGCGCACCCCCTGAGCAAGTGAAAAGGTAGAGAAATATTTATTTTAAGGTAAAAATGTTGTACCACAGTGCAGAACCTCTAGTACACCCACCAAATGAATAAGCATGCACTTGGAGGAGTTTAAACAACATAATTTGGCCAATAAAGACATGTCAGTTTTCAGGTGAATTTCTCAGGTTATCAGGTTAAATGATGTGGTCCAGGTATGTGGAGGTGTAAATGATGTGGGACAGGTATGTGGAGGTGTAAATGATGTGGGACAGGTATGTGGAGATGTAAATGATGTAGGACAGGTATGTGGAGGTGTAAGTGATGTGGGACAGGTATGTGGAGGTATAAATGATGTGGGACAGGTATGGGGAGGTGTAAATGATGTGGGGCAGGTATGTGAAGGTGTAAATGATGTAGGACAGGTATGTGAAGGTGTAAATGATGTGGGACAGGTATGTGAAGGTGTAAAGGATGTGGGACAGGTATGTGGAGGTGTAAATGATGTGGGCAGGTAAATGGTGTAAATGATGTGGAACAGGTATGTGAAGATGTAAATGATGTGGAACAGGTATGTGAAGACGTAAATGATGTGGAACAGGTATGTGGAGGTGTAAATGATGTCAAAGTCAAATAATTGGATATGATCGCTTACAATTATTATCTGACGATATAGTCGTCTGCTCGGATGACTTGTTACTAGGATGCTACTTTGCGTCGCGCAATCCAATGCGCACAAATGCGAATTCACAGCACACATATACTGACGTACATAACGCACACATATATATATTTGCATATGTACACGTAGATGCTCATATGCGTATTCACATACATACATATGCACATTTGCTATTTCAATACACAGATGCACATATGCGAACAAATACATATAAAATGGTTCCCACACATTATACTTAATAACCAGAGTTATTAAAGGTTTTGTTAGCTAATAATTCTGATGTAATATGTACTTAAACGAGATCTAAGGTTCAGAATACAGTGGATATGTCATGTTTGGTATCATACTAAATCCCTGTTTATTTGCAGACCTCCGTTTCTATCGGCAAAGATATCACATCATGCGTCTGCTATTATGGATGATAGGGAGTTATTGAATAGAATGTTTTTACTTGAATGCAGTGTTGTAGCCAGTATTAATCAGTTCTTCAGTGGGAAGCTACACAATGTGACTGTTGGAAGAATGAGCCATACCCCTGATGACACCGTATGAACTGACCAATGACCAGATTGACCAGAAGCAAAAACCAATGAGAACCTGTCAAATTGTCCCATTGTTAACTCTGAAATCTGTAAGGTATATAGGCTGTGTCCTGATCTCAGTGTTCAGACATCTTCTTGCGACCGCAGACTTCTGGATTGATGAATGTATACTGGGACCAGTGTGCACGTGTATGTATCGGCTGTACTATTTTCATTGCTTTTTACGCTAATTGTTAAATCTTACATCGTGTTATCCCTTTTACATAAATAACTTTTTGTGCTTTGGAACTACATGATTGAACTGGAAAGCAATTCTTTCTTAAGCGACTTGCAGCGCTAAATAGCAATTAATAGGTATTCATAGATGGGGCTCGCGACTGATATCACGTTACCGAAAATCACACATATCGTACGGATTTCGATTGCTCAACAAAGGGTGGATGCGTCATATACAGGTAAGAATGCAATCTGTTTAAAGCCTGTGTAGCACTTTATGTTGTGAAACCAAATATCCGTTTTTGGGTGATCTAAGGAGCGCTGATTAGAATCCAGGGACAAGAGAGAAAAGTCAGTTTCTTTTATTGTCACTTTTGTGCTGCAATAGGCGATTCGCAAATAGCGTATGCGTCTTCCCTGTATTACTGCCGTATGTTTAAGCAATCATTTTGATAGATAGTCTTGTATCGCTTGTTAAAACTTCTGAATAGGTATTGTCACGAGGAAAGCATTTTTCTGTGCAGAAAACAAAGGGATATGAATGTGAACGTGTGCTTGTGATGTGAAAAGGAAAAAGAAAAACGGAAAAAGTTTTTTTCTTCACTGTTGGAACGAGACAGGAGAGACCCGGTAGGTGTCTGACCAGGCACAACTACTACTAGGTACACACAGCAGGTATACTGGCAGCGAAAACAGGGGATTTCTGTTTTCGGCGAAAACTAAGGGGTTTTCGGTAGACGCACCCAATAGTAATCGCAAAGTCCAATGATAGGTTAGCGTCTCTGGGCAATGCGATCGGACCGCATGGTTGTTTGAACTGTGATTGTGACTTGGGTTGTGTGGGAGTACGAGTGGAGGGTAACTCAAAGTAGGAAGCAGTCGGACAAAGCTTGGTATCATTTGTCCAGATAGCAGAATAATTGCATAGACTATTTTCTGTTTCCTCGTTGTGCACTCTAATGGAAAAACGCTTAGCGGTCAGCGATGCACAATGGGTGGAAGTGAGTGGACGCATCTTGTTTAATTCGTCCACCGTCGAAGTCCCTAGTGAGAAAAGCGAATGCGTTGTCCCAGATGGGTGCTAAGCAGTCGCTAGGGATGGTAGAGGGAGAGCTGCTTATGAATGGGCCGATTGGATCGGCAAGGTATATAATGAATGTGAAGTATAGCGAGTACGCTACAGCATACTGCGACATATGGGTCAAAATGATCAAAGGATGTATGAAACCCTTTCTGAAAGTTGGCAGTTTCGATTAAGAGGTACTGAGTAATGTTAGAGACAACATATGTTTAGTTAGTCAAATCTTTGAAGAAAAGAGTATAATGATTGTTTAAAGTTATGGCAGCACGAGGGGAACACGTGACAAAATAGAACGCCGCAAAATAGCGTACACACGTGGCAAAGTAGCACACCACAAAACAGTGTACTCATGCTGGAAAGCAGCACGCCGCCAGGTAGCACATCCATGCTGCAAGGTAGCGTTACCGCGCATAGAGAAGATAGCGCATGCGCACCTCCGCCACCATATGCGGCCGTCTGAAAGTACAGCCGATACCAAAAATAAAAAAAAATTGTAACAAGTAACTTATATCCTGTTTTAAGTCACCTCAAGGAAAATGTTATTGTAGAAGATGATGAACCTACTGTAATTTCAGCCATTGCACATGCTGTTCATTTGCTAGATGTTCCACAGAGACAGGAAAAGGCAGCGGCTGAAATTAGTGAGATATAGAGGAGTATTCAATATGGGAGTGAAAACATCGTTTTTGCGTTAATATCGGAGGTATTACGTCATTATCGGAGGTTTTAGTTTTACACCATATTCAATTTCAAAGACTGGGCCTGATTCAGAGCTGAACGCTCTGACCAGAGCGCTCACTCTGAATCAGGGCCCTCCTACCTGTTTTTGGAGCGGCCTCATGGACTGCGGTAGGGTCTCGCTGCCGCAAGCCCAGGAGTGATTTTTGCTCTATCAGAGCCAAAATCACTCCCACTGACATCATTACTGATGTCAGTGGGGCCGGACTCGGACGGTAGGCGTTCCCATGGAAGCGCCTCCGTCTGGCAGCCACGCCCCGGCACGCCCACCAAAGGGGGCGTGCTGTCAGTCACCATCGACGGCACGCCCCCTTTGGTGCAAGACCCTGCGCCGGGTCTCGCGCATGCGCATGACGGAGCTCCCTCCGTCGTGCACATGCGCATTCACCAAACATAGACCCGCTTGCGAGCGAACTTCCCTCGCGAGCGGGTCTGAATGACCCCCACTTTTCGCAGTTTTGAAAAGTCTTTGATAAAAAACGGGGATAACTTTTCACCATTGAATAGGTGTCGAAAAAAAGTGCAGAATTGGGGTTTAGAGGTGCAGGCTTAAAAAAAATAGCCTGCACCCCTGGGAATGACATTTAAAAAAGAACTGTGTCAAAAAAAGTTTAAAAAAAAATAGGGACACACCAAAAAATTATTTAAAAAATTGGGGTGAAAAAAAAAAAAAGGGAAAAAATTGATTAACAATAGGGAAATAGGTTCAGGGCTATTCTGCAAGGTGTTTTCTAGAATAGATTTATAGCGGCAGATGCACAAATGCAGAATTTTTAAAAACTTACTTTAGGGACTTAAAAATATGCTAGTACCTTTTCATGTACCCCAAAATTGATGGCACCACTTAAAAAAATGAAAAAAATAACCTAAGTGCTCTTCTGCAACACTTCTTCAATGTCGGGAAAAAAACACCTGCTGCGGCTATTTAAATCAGCGACTTTCATTTAAAGGCTAAAAAGGGGGTACCCATAGTGATCACCCATGTTTTTACAACTTTAGGGGGGTCCTACAATTTTTTTAAGGAAAAATTCGTAACTTTACGCAAATCCAACTTCGGAGGCTCCTGTTTTCGTTAATTTCATATTGAATACGGGGATAAGCGCGCGCGCCCGATACTTTAACGCAGGTAAAAACTCCGATATGAAACGTAAACTTCGACAGCGAAGTTTACGTTTCATATTGAATACCCCTCTAAGTGTGTCAGGGCCATAAAGGGGCAATTGTTAACATTTTAGATATTTAGGTAATCATTCATAATTTTGGAATGTTAGCATTAAAAGGTGATTCTGACCATAGTGGATGTTTTACATACATAACTTGGAGGTACTGTATGTGTTAAGAGTACGCTGTCTTAGTCATTGTGCATTTTGGTAAGATCAGGTGTCCTTGTTTACAGTAAATATTGAGATTGAGAATTGAAGTCAGAATAGTTACTATATATGTTAATAAGAACAGGTTTCTCTTTGATCTACTTGGAAGTCTAGACAAAAGATCCATTTGTTGTTTAACAGGAGGTTCACTTTGATCAAGTATTGACCAAAGTTAGGATTCTAGGTTATGTAATAGCTTTCTTTCCAAAAAGAGTATTTTCACAGGACTGAAGTCACACTGAACAGCAGGCTCTATTGTTAAAGAAATTGTGGATGAAAGTTCTCTGTGTATAGTTTGTATGTACTTCTGATAAATCCTTGCAATACAGCAGTTAAGGAATTCACTTCTGAGTAAGTTATAACAGGTGGTGTGTTCTACTGTATTATCTGTGTATTAGATTGCATGTAAACCACATATAATATTATAGTTATAACTGATTATGATTTGAAGGTTTACTGAATATGCATAATACATTGTTTAAGATGATTTGTTGTTGTGCTCTGATTCATTTATGTTATGTTTAAATGTTGCTGCTTCATCTCTCACAAACAGGGCACAAGTTTGCAAAGGACAAATTACAGCCATGCCAGACTAAGGTTAAATACTTGGGACACTGTCTAACCCAGGGGCTAAGACACTTGACAATGGACAGAATTCAGGCCATACAGACCATGACACTGCTGCAAAACCAGCAGCAAATCCGTACCTTCTTGGGCATGGTTGGATACTGCAGGACGTGGATCCCAGGTTTTTCTATTTTGGTATTACCATTGCAGGACTTAGTTTCCTCCTCAAAACCCGAACGTGTCATACACACTGAGGAGACAGAGCAGGCTTTCCTTAACCTTAAGGATAGTCTGACAAGAGCACCTGCCTTGGGAATACCAGATTATGAGAAACCCTTTGAGTTAATTTGTACAGAAGCTGATGGCTGCGCAGCAGGTGTCCTCACACAGAAACATGGTAATGCTAGCAGACCTCTAGCATACTACAGTGCACAATTGGACACTGTGGCAAGATCACTCCCTACGAGTTTAAGAAGTGTAGCTGCAACTGCTCTTCTGGTAAATAAGAGCAAGGACGTAGTATTATGGCAACACAACTGTCTATACACCGCATGCAGTATCTGCTTTGTTAAATTCTGCCCAAACCAGACATGTCTCTTCAGCAAGGTTCACAAAATGGGAACTAGCTCTGATGGCACCTGCAAATATTACCATTAAACGGTACAATACGTTAAATCCAGCAACGTACATACCATATGTGCTTCGAGATGCAGAAAGGGTGGAAGGAGGTGAGTTTCTGGTTGAAGGTGAGTTTTTCAGGTATACTACACACATGATTGTATGGAATATTTGAATCAGACCTTTACTGCAAGACCAGACATACGTGACACACCATTAGAAGATGTAGATTTGACGTTTTACACGGATGGGAGTTGTCATAGACAGACAGACACAGGAGAATTATGCACAGGTTACGCTGTTGTAACTGGCGAGGATGTTGTAGAAGCTGAATCACTTGGTCCACCTCACTCAGCCCAGGTGGCTGAACTGGTGGCATTGACAGCATGTGAGTTGGAAGAAGGTCATATCAGCTAACATATACACAGACTCTAGGTACATCTTCGGGGAAGAACATGATTTTGGGGCTCTTTGACGTCTTAGGAACTTTATGACAGCAGCAGGCACACCAGTAGCACATTCACAGCACATAACAGGACTTCTGACAGCAATTCAGTTACCAAAAGCAGTAGCTGTCATTAAATGCAAAGCCCACACATGCAAGGAAGACCCAGTGTCAATGGGCAATAACAGAGCAGATGAAGCTGCCAAATGGGCAGCAGGGTTGCACATAAATATATCAACAAACAAAGTGATGGTGTTCCAGACAATAGACACACAGAAAGTAATTGAAATGCAAGATCTGTGTTCCCTGCAGGAAAATTCTGTCTGGAGATAGAAGGGATGTGGTCAGGAGTCCCCAGGATTCTGGAGAGATGGACAAGGTAGGCCTGTTGCTCCCAGGGCATACTACCCAAGCTTGGCTGAGGCAGCGCATGGTCTGACTCACTTGGGAAAAGAAGTATGTGCAAGTTGGTCAGAACATATGGAATATATATGTTATACCGGCGGCTGCATGGCCGGCGGTTCAAATTCTGGCAGCGCCAGCCCGTTGTGGATGGAAATCCCGATCGTCTACAAGGTAAGTATCAACTAACCTAATCTACCCCATAACCCTCCCTAGGGGTGCCTAACCCTAACCTCCCCCCTGTGCCTAACCCTAATCCCCCCTCTAAGTGCCTAAACCTAACCCCCCTTTCCCTGCCATCTAAACCTAAGTCCTCCAGGGGGTGCCTAACCCTAACCCACCCCCCCTAGCCTAAACCTAACCTACGGGGGGTGCCTAACCCTTAGTCCCCCCCAAGAAACCCTAAACCTAACCCTCCCCCCCGCGCGGCTGTCCGCGCTCGGCATCCCTTCGATCGGGATGCCGGGCGCCGGTCTTCTGGCATAGGTTAATTAACCCTCGCCGGGATTCTGTAGTGGAGATGCCGGCGGTCGGCATAACGACCACCGGCATCATAAACGCATCCCGAGCATATTGGTGTGTACCAGGCTTTTCTTCTCAAACTGGAAAGAAAGCAATGTCCTGACTTGTTTGAGGAAAAATGTCGGGAAGACAATACCAACCGAGCCATCCCATATCCCTCCGACAGATGGTCCTTTTCAGGTAATACAAATTGACTTCATCCACTTACCACCTTGCAGGAATTTCAAGTATGTATTAGTTTGTACTGATGTATTTTCTAATTGGGTAGAGGCATCTCCACTTCTCCACCCACTGTCCTGTGGGTGGAGAAATGTGCGGTGACCTGGTCACCGCCGGAGAATAGACGCCAGCCGCATGAGCCCAGCATCTATACTCCCTGTCTGCAGCGCTTGGGGGCTGTGCGGCATGTCCGTAAGTGCCGGGCACGCCCCCAAGAGTGACGAAAAAGGGACGCGTCTTATAGACATGCCCCCTTTTCAATGACCACGCTCCCTTTTTCGTCACTCTTGGGCGTGTGCCCGGCACTTACGGACACGCCGGACAGCCCCCAAGCGCTGCAGACAGGGAGTATAAATGCTAGGGTCATGCGCCCGGAGTCTATTCTCCGGTGGTGACCGGGTCACCGCACATTTCTCCACCCACAGGACACTGCGACCCGTGGGTGAAGACGACACCCGCAGGCTGTGAGGGCAGGGCGCTTTTTGCCCTCCTTCTGGAGGGCAGGGTGTACCAGGCAGACGTAATCCCCCACATTTCACTCCCTCACTACTCCCCTCATTTACCTCTCTCTCAGCGATCCCCTCACATTCCTCTGTGTCAGTGACACCCCCATACATTCCCCCTCCTCTCTTTCTTAGCACTCCTCCCACATTCCCTTCTGTCTGTCAGTGCCACCCTCCACTCACACATGTCAGTAACACCCCCTTCTGTCTGTCAATGCCACCCCCCCCCACACTCACACATGTCAGTAACACCCCCCTTCTGTCTGTCAGTGCCACCCCCCCACACTCACACATGTCAGTAACACACCCCGGTACTTCCGTATCTTTGCAGACCCCTGGTTACGCTACTTATGTATCTTCACTATTCACTATTCACTATACTTGAGGAAATACCATTCGGCCCCTTGCTGGCTCGCTTCGCTCGCCACGCTGCGGGCATGGTGGTTCACTTCACTCGCCACATGGATTTTTCCTCCTCCATGCCCACTTGGATGGTAGGGAATAACGTTGGATGGTAGGGAATGATGTTGGACATTAGCGTAAAGATGAGCCAGTGTCCAACATCATTCCCTACCATCCAAGTGGGTATGGAGGGGGAATAAAACCATGTGGCGAGTGCAGCGAGCCCGCAAGAGGCCGAATAGCATTTCCTGGTTACGCTACTTACGTACCGTAACCAGGGGGCCGCAAAGATACGGAATTACCCATCCCCTTTCTGTCAGTGCCACCCCCACACTCACACATCAGTAACACCACCCTTCTGTCAGTGCCACCCCCCCCACACTCACACATGTCAGTAACACCACCCCTTCTGTCTGTCAGTGCCACCCCCCCCACTCACACGTCAGTAACACCCACCCTTCTGTCAGGGCCACCCCCCACACATATGCCAGTAACACCCCTCCCCCTTCTGTCTGTCAATGGTGCCCCCTGCCCCCCTCCCCATTTACCTTTGTAAAAGTGAGCTGCTTTGGGGCCCTCACTGCTGCCTGTTGCCGCCTGGGGAGGAGTCTGCACTGCTGTAGACAGGAGTGTGCTGCAGCTGCTCAGCATGTGTGGTCTGACCCGGCCAACTGCTCTGTGCTCTCTTCTCTTTGTCAGGTGGCTGGTCCAGGGGAGGGGCCAGCTGCCAGCCAACAGTCACCAGGAAGCAAGGCAGCTAGTATACAGTCACTGTCACGGCTGTCCAGTGCCCAGCGCTGCAGTGCGGATCGATTCTGCAGTGATATTAATCCACTATGTGCTGGATACCGACTGGCCCATTATTCTCAAGGGACACCTGTTATATTACTGGTAGGTCCATCCCTGAGCGGGCGGGCTCCCTCCCTGCCCGGGAATCCAGACACGGCAGTCCCCCCCTGATGGCGGCCCTGGGTGGAGGTGTAAATGATGTGGGACAGGTATGTGGAGGTGTAAACATGGACGCCGAGAGGGGGGGGCGGGTACAGTTTACCCGGGCCCGTGCTTGCTAGAGGGCCGCGGCGTTTCCCCCCCCTCCCTCACAGCAACTCAGCACAGAGCTTGTGCTGGGCTGCTGTGTGAGACTGCTCATGGCTGCTGCAGCAGCCGGAGCAGTCTCCTATGGCTGTGGGGGGGAGCGATCACACTGATCGCACCCCCCCTGCTTAGCACCGGGCTGGGGGGCTTACAGCGCCTCCCTCCCCGGCGCGCAGCGCCGCTACGAGGCGCTGAAAAAGTTATAATTTTTTCCCCAAGGGGGCGTGGCCATGCCACCCGCGATGAGGCCACGCCCCCTCCATTACCTGGCCAGGCTCTCAACAGCCCTGGGTGTAAATTATGTGGGACAGGTATGTGGAGGTGTAAATGACGCGGGACAAATACGTGGAGGTGTAAATGATGTGGGACAGGTACATGGAGCTGTAAATGATGTAGGTCATTTATGTGGACGTGTAAATGATGTGGGACATGTATGCGGAGGTGATGTATTGACAGGAGAGGAGTTTTAGAACTTGCAGATGAGAGGTAAAAGTGTATATTTTTAACGTTTTACAAACTTGTATAAAAACACTGAAAACTACTGTAATTACATTTTTCTGTACCTCAAAATGCTTGTATGACGCTTGCTTGGTATAATTTTTCCACCATTAATAAAAAGTGCACAAATCAGCCATTTTCCATCTTTTACAACCTCCAGTACTTTCCTTATGTCTATTAATAGCCTTCTGTATGGTCCTGCTATCTCAGTGCCTGATTCACTACGGAACGCAACTGCCCAATGCAATAGCAATTACACATGCAGTTCAACTGCGATAGTATGCTAATCCATTGCTACACTACATAAGGACACCCACCTTACCTTACACACATACGTAATGTTAAGCAAGACTGCGAAAACATCGGTACAATAGAGTGCCATCGCAGCCTCACACACACTTGCACAAGGTCAGATCTTACTCAGGAATTGCTAACTTCCACGCACGCTATCAGGGCATCGTAGTGGATAATTTATGCCCACCCCTGCAACGGCGTTGAAATGCCCTGGCATGCCGATGTTCGGCCGACCACCCCCCAGTCACCACTCACAAATGGCACTTCCTGTCCATCACTCTGTGATGGGTCTGCGTAGTCACTGCAATCTCAGTGGCTGGTTCACGCACTGCGATGCATACGCATGCGCTGTACGCAATAATCAGCCGATTACGTGCGTATTAGCAACTGCATTCCTTGCTGAATCAGGCCCTCAGTTGTCACTTTCTGGGGGTCCAGGATGGTTTCCCCACTTTTTCATGAACTTCACCCAGGTCGCATTTTGTAGAAAAGTTGCAGACTCTCGCCGGGACTACTTTGAATTGAATAGGCATTTTTAATTGGATCTTGCATTCCTCAGGTGCACACATTTGTACAATGTATGTGAGTTTCATGAGACAAACACACTTTTGCATACTTTCACCTATTTGGATTGACCCCAAAAACTTTTACTGTTGTTGTATTTGTATTATCTTATTCTTGTAGGTTAGCTGTATGCAACTGTCTAAAATAAATCTGTGTCTATTGGTACTGGCTAATGAGATCTGATTAGTTATATTGTAGAGTGACTCATAGCAGTTTTAAAAAATGGAATTCGTTTGACCTGGGTCATAGTGCAGGTCATATTTTTATCATGGACTATAAGAATAGTCTGTGAAGCATTGTGCTCTTTCAGCATGTTAGATAACAGGTTTATTTGCTTTAACATTTAGCCAGTAAGTATAATTTAGCCAATAAATATCAATTGCCACTTTTTCTGTGTTCTCGGCTAAAATAACATTCAATACTCCTTCAGTTTTAATCAGTCTATAAGTGTCATATGAAAATCTTTCTATGATATATAACTTATTTATCTGCAATGTTAAGGTGTTGAGATTCTTAAGCTGTTATATTTTGTAGATGAGTAACTAATGATATTGCCCCTTGTTGCCTTGTGTGTTTCCAATGTTATACCCGTGGCCACTATTTAAGTGAAATTGTTATGAAAGCATTCCATTAGGGTAGCTGATATAGTTGCAGTGATTTGGGGTATTTTCAAGGTTTCTTCTATTATCCAGGAAGTCTCTTTTGAACAGTTCAGTCCCTATTGCCCTTTTAATACAATATATTCTGCTAGCTGTAGTTACATCAGATTTGCATTCTAAAATATATGAATAGAGCAGGATCCTCCATTCTGGATTCACGTAACAATCTCCTACTGGTACACATCATATCTTTAAGTAGACTCAGCTGAACTGAAGGCCACTAGCCTGATAGCTGGACCAGAGGCGGATCTAGGATCAGCTCCTGTAGCTGGCACAGATAACAATGGTCAATAAAACCCAATGTGACTCAGACAGTTGAGTAATTAGAGAACATGTCTTAGGGGACTATCTGGCTGTAGGGTTACTAAACCCTGTGGATACCCTGTAGGGAGCACCTGGCTCTGGGGAGGGCATATGAAGTGCCCCTGGCTCAGTTAGAGCATATTGGAATCTGTGCATTACATTTCATAATTATTACTTCTTTATGGAGGAGGGAGGGCAGCAGTGCTGTAGCCACAGTGGGTATTGTTTTCTTTGTGGTATGTTTAGGGTAGTTTAGGGTACAGTAATTGTTATGCTGGAAGGTGAACCATCTGCCCATCTTCAGCTGTCTAGCAGAAGCTGCAAGTTGTTCTCAGGAAGTTGAGTGTACTTGGTAACATGTATTATCCCTTCAGTACTGACCAATTACCCAGTCTTTGTTAAAGAGAAACACTCTTACAACATTATGTTGCCAGTACCATGCTTCACTGTAGTATGGTGTGTTTTGGGTGGGGTGCTGTGTTTGTTTTTTTGTCAAACATAGTGCTTGGAGTTTAGTCCAGAAAAATCTATGTTGGTCTTGTCTGACCATACAACCTTTTTCCATATGAAATCCAACTTGTCCAAGTGTTTTTTTTGCAAAGCACAAACAAGACTGAATAGTAAATCAAGTTTCCACGGCTACTCAGAAATATATTCCGACTGCGCACAGGGCACACAGTGATATTGGTGTGAGTGGTGGGTGAAGGCGCTGCTGTCACCAGTCTGTATAGTACTGCTGGTCACATGGGCCACTATCACGACATGGCCCCTATTTAAAGCAATACAACTAGAACACATCAAATAAAAAAAAAATGTTGGCAGAAGCGATTTCTTCGTGGGTAAAAGCATGGGAAACAGGTAGTAAGTAATAATTGTAATAAATATACTCTTTGTAGTCATCGGATTGTGTATAGAATCTAATTCTATTGGAAAATTTGTAGATGACACCATAATAGTGGGTTTGATTAGTGATGGGGATGAGACCAGTTATAGGGAAGAGGTGGATCAACTTGTAAAGTGGGGTGAGGACAACAAGCTGCTATTGAAAAGTAAGAAAACCAAGGATGTGGTGATAGATTTTAGGAGGACTAGGAAAATTGCCCCTCGGCCCCTATTTTTCAATGGTTCAGAGGTAGAGGATTACTGCATTTAAATTCTTGGGAATTATTTTTTTGATGACCTCTCATGGTGTTCACATATCTCAACGGTATTTGGGAAGGCTCAACAATGCCTATTTTTGATAAGAAAACTTAGAGCAAGTGTTTTATCAAGGCCATTACTTGTAAATTATTACTTTAGTGTAATTGAGAGTCTTTTAACGTACTCCATCACTGTTTGGTATGGAAACTCTAAATGTTTGGACAGTGGATCATTAGTTAGGGTGGTTAAAGCAGCTGAAAGAACCATTGGCCAATCCTTGCCGAGATTACAAGAATTTTTTGTTAAAAGGTGTGTATTAAAAGTGATAAAGATTGTTGCTAATTCTATCCATCCGTGTCATTCCCTGTTCTCCCCATTATCCTCTGGTAAGTGTCCTAGGTGTATTGGGTGCAGAACTAGCAGGTTGCAGTACAGGTTTTTTTACTGCGATTGTTAGTTTACATTTTTTAATTTATAATTGTATTTTTTGCGTAATTTTTCTAAACTGAGTTTTCTTGCACTGCAATTCCGCTGATACATTTGTAATGTGGATGTGGCAATAAATTTGATTGATTGATTTGTATACTATTAGCAATGGACATATGTGAATGTAGACCACTTGATCACATTAAATTCTATTCCAGTGTGGATGAATATTTTTTGGGTTCGTCACTATGCAATACAAGCCATTCTTTGGTGATCACTATAGAATGCAGAACGCACATTAATAAGATAATGGGTAAATGTGGAGCCTATATTTGTTTTGCTTCCTTTTGGATAAATACAGTTACAATATATAGAACTATACTTTGGTGACCACAGTACAAACCAGAGTCCATATTGCAAAAACTTCAAATCCAGACTTCGTCAACATAACCAACATAATACCATCCACCATGATGGGTGTCAAGCTTCAGTGCTTTTTGACGCCAAGGGCTGTGTGTAGCATTTTACTTTAATACAAGGTTATTTCTTTTGTATACAATTTATTTCTTTGCACATTTTATATGTTGCAAATACTTTCATTATTTAGCCAGAAAGTGATGCAGAAAAGTGGTGGGTAGATGCTGCTTTTGAATATCTGTTATTTACAATTTGTAAATGACTGTTAATCCAATTGTAACGTTACTTCTCCTTCAATAAATTCTGCTTATAAAATATAAATAAATTGCAAACCCTGGAAAGCCAGTGTAATGAATATGCCTGGGAAGTCACTCACTAGTGATGTTTCTTCAGTGCCTACACCGAAGTATTCTTCTTACTGGCTCTGTACAGTTAGAAGATGTCAGGTCTTCCTTCACGGAACTGCTGTATCTCAGGAAACCCCTGCCAGAAACATTAAACACAGCCTTAAAACGGACAAGCAGTTTCAACATAATTGCTAATAGGGAATTAAAAAAGCTAAAATGTGGCAGCTTTAGGTAAATAGGATTGCTAAATGAAAGGGTGCATAAACATAGCAAAATAACACGCTGAAGGATTAAATTGAGTCTGTCAGTAATTGACAATATCTCTCAAATGGTATCAGATAGTTAGCAACCCACACACTGACGTCCAAAGTTAATTACTTACTTAGCTAACAGGTGACACAGGTAACAGGTGACATCGCAGCCATTGTTTCTGGAAACCAATATTAAGGGCTGAATGTGGTACAGTATCTCAGTCTCTATTCTAGTGACAAATAAATAATGAATATCTTTATACAGTCTTATTCTGAGTCCTTAATCCATTTCTATCAGGCAAATGCAGAGCTGGATTAAGTGTTTGGAGGGCCAGATCACTTAAAGCAGGGGGAGCCTTTTATGGACTAAAATTAAGACCGTAATGTCATAAATCTTGAGAGAGCTACTAGTAGGTGTTCTGTATTAAGTATTCCTTTTTCATCACAAAAGGAATATTTGTGTAACACATCTCCACATGATACACACGTCACAACAATATTACTCACCTGATACACACAGATCACTATACACAAGTCAACACCAATATAACACACTGATCACCATAGGCATATTTATAATGCTGCTCAGAGCAGGGGGCCCAATGGTGTCAGGTGCCCGGAAAGGGGGTGTGGCCTTGTGACCCCCGTACCCCCTCCCCCCCCCCCCCGGTTTTGTCATTCTGGAGATTTCGGGCTGCCTCCAGAGACTCTCCCCGCACTGCCGGCTCCTCCTCAGTGACTGTGAGCCGGGCACTGCACGGCAAGATCACAGTGCTCCTGGTCATTTCGTGTCTTCCCCACAGAGGGAGACAGCCGTTGCTGTCCACACCCCACACATCTCCCTAGTGACGCGACTGAGGGGGCCTGCAGCACATGGGCTCCTTCGGGCCTCCTGATGGCTATACACAGGCCACACTAATATCAAGCATTGATCACTATACACAGAGTACACCAATATAAAATATTTGAGGAACACAACACCTAGTTAGTATATTTTGCAGGTGAATATATTTATAACATTAATTAGTTACTAAACACACTCTTTTTTTGAGGCTATGCAACCAAAATATATTTTTATTTTTACTTTATTGATCTACACACTCACATATAGTATATGATTCAGCACATGCACAGTAGCGCTGCAGCATCCCCATTGAGAAGTGAAGCAACTGCATTTATTTAGCGATCACTTCACTTCTTACACATCGCAGGGACGGGCTCCGTTCAGATCCTCTGTCCTTGCATGTGTATTTTAATGCAAAATGTGGAGAAACCATCCTGGACCCCACCTTCATAGCAGAATCATACTGTATATAGAAGGCTGTTAGTGGGCATAAAGAAAGTACTGGAGGTTTTTTTAATGGTGTCAAATGGCTGATTTGTGCATTTTTTATAAACTTTGAAAACTTTAATTTGGTGGTA
Organism: Taudactylus pleione; assembly: GCA_031769625.1. NCBI lineage: Eukaryota > Metazoa > Chordata > Amphibia > Anura > Myobatrachidae > Taudactylus > Taudactylus pleione. The sequence continues at coordinate 411,392 of JAUIMM010001503.1, read as the reverse complement.
ATATGAGGCCATTTTTTTTAAACACCTAAAAATGACATGTGATTAATTATTGGGCCAATTCAGCTACAGTAAGTGAAACTTCTAAATGCCTAATTAGGGGTTGTCCAAGGGGTTCTGTACTGTGTCCCGACATTTTTACTTTAAAATAAGATGTGCCCTACCATCTCACACAAAAAAACGTGATTTGTAATTGGATTGAAACTGCACTTTAATGCAGTTACACGCAGTGCGAGTTTGCCGTGAAAACAACTTGCATGTATCCAACTCGCACCTAATTGGATTGACCCCTAAGAATAGAACAATGTAATGTGAACGAAGGGGTGAGGCATAACGTGGAAGGGGAAGAACAGATGACCTTTGATCTGCAGTGCAGTGTTGGTGAGTGGCCCTGGGGGAGGAGCCATCCACTAGCTAGTAGTTTAATGTAGTTGATCTGCTATCCACCTAGGTGCCCTGATGGCCCTTGAAGTCTCACTTTGCTCTAGTTGGTGCCAGTGTCACCAATCCAGTCCTGATAGTGTTTGGCAAGTATGGGGGGGCCTGTGAGAGGGGAGCCCGGGGCATGTGCCCCATGGCCCACCCCTTAACCAGGCTCTAAGATAATTAATTATGTACAATTCCCACTTGTGGAAACTTCCTGAGTAGCTATCTTAAACTGCGATCTCCTAAATTAAAAATTTCCTTGCAAAATTAGAAATGTCCAAAACTGCTACTGTCCCACTAGAATTGGGGCTGTAAACAGACAGTGATGCTCTCTCGTACCTGTACTGGCAACTGTGATTACCTGCTGCTGGTGTCTTTAGCCCAGATACTGCTTGGCTAAATCATGGTATGTTTGAAACTGAGAAACAAGTGAAAACTGTATTCCTCCTAGTCACTACATTAAATCAATAACTCCAACATGCCTAGTCCCTCCCCCAACCAGTTCCCACATTAAATCAATAACATTGACATTTATAAAATAGGCTTCTCTAACGTCAACTATCCCAAAATTAAATTGACGGCATTCCCATTTCATGCATATTTCAATCCAACACTCCCCAAGATTAAATCACAATAAATAATCCTACTCTCCCCCTACTCAGCCCTAGCACTAAATGAACAATCTTATCAGTTCACCATTAAACAGCACCAACCATTTAATGAATAGTCCACTGATACATAAATACCCCAAATGTCATTACATTAATGGTGTCCATCCTTACCCCACCATTAAGTTAATAATCATGTCCACGCCCATCATTATTACACCAGGATCCTAACCAAGCTTATTATTTTCCCTCCGGACTCCTGAACTATATGCTGCAGGACAGTGGGCCCGATTCACTATGGATCGCTATTCTGCTTATACGCACACAACGCAGTTGCTAAAATCAGCGGTGACGTGTAACTGTTTGCATTTGCATTGCGATCGCAGCCTGACATAAGGACACCCACTTCCCCTTACTCACATCTGTATACTAGGGCAACATAGAGAAACAATCAGTAACATCGAGCAACATTGCACCCATATGCACAGTTAATGCAGGTCAGACCTTACTCAGGAATTGCTTACTTCAGCGCATGCGTCCTTAGGCGGCATCTGGTATCACAATGGCTAAGTTGTGCATGCCCATACAAAGGTGTTGAAACACACTGGCACGCCTACGTTCACTCGACCACCCCTCTACCACCACCAACAAATGGCACTTCCTGTCAATCACTCTGCAATGGGTCTGCGTAGTCTCTGCGATCGCAGTTCGCAGCGTCTGGCTCGTGCATGCGCACTGCGATGCATATGCATGCGCTGTGTAAATTAATCAACCAATTACGTGCATATAAGCAACTGCATTCCTTGCTGAATCAGGCTCAGTGTTTCTTAAACTCGGTCCTTATGGAACCCTAACAATGTATGTTTTCCATATCAGGCTGGAGAACCGGTGTGTTAATTGACTAACACAGTGGGGGAGATGTAAGAAGCTCAGAAGCTGTATCAGTGCACGTTATGTGCACTGATAGCGTCTCTACCCAAAGTATGATCGGGGGTTTGGCGGTAAATGACAGGGGCGCCATGTGTCATTATCGGCGTTGCCATCTACAAGATAGAAGCGCCAATAGACTGGGCCATGTATGAACGATCAGATCTCCGGGCCGAACTGTTTCGCTATCGACAGCTACAGCCTGGCGCTGCCATATCCCCACAGCAGGGACAGAATTGTCCCTGCTGTGGCAGCTGCCGGCTCCAGGCTGTGCGGTGGGATCTCGCGATACTTGCGAGACCCCGCGCATGCTCAGTATAGCTGGCGGGACTGAGACACTGCGCATCAGCACTTGGCTGATGCGCTGCGGTCTCTAGTGGGGAGAGCCGGAGGTGGGAGTTATCGCTTCCCTGCTCCGGCCGATGAGATGTTTATACATCTCATCGGTAGTGCTTCCTGCTTCGCCTCGGTAAAGAGGTAAAGCAGGAAGCGATATAGCGGCACGTTAAGTGCCACTATAATACATCTACCCCAGTAGATCTACAGGTGGTACTAATGTCCAAAAATTCTATGAAAACATGTACTGTTTCCATGAGGACTGAGGGTCTCATTCAGACCCGCTTGCAAACGCTGAGCGCTCGCAAGCGGGTCGATGTTGAGGCCCTGCGTAAGCCCCGCGTAATTCTCACACTCCGGGGCTCACTACAAAAGGGGCGGCTGGTCCCGTTTTGTAGGCGGGGTGGGGGGGTGGCTGGCCAAACGGAGGCGTTCCCGAAGGAATGCCTGCCATTTGGGGGTGGCCCTACTGACATCACTCGTGATGTCAGTGGTGAGCTTCCGACTCTATTAGAGCTGAAAGCTCACTGGGGCTTGCGGCAGACGAGACCCTACCACAAGGGTCTTGTCGCAAGCCCCAATGGTCGCGATGGTCTTGATCATCGCGACCATCAGCCTGGCCGCTCGCTACAGCTGTGGGTGGTCAGGAGGCCGGCTCTTTACAGAGAAGCGGCCGCCCTCATTCAGAGCGAGCGGCTCAGAATGAGGGCCAGAGTTTGAGAAACAACACTGTAGACAAGTGGTTCCCAAACTTTATTGAATCACGGCTCCCTAGAGTATCAGCATTGTTTTCACGGCACCCCTAAGCCAAAAGTTTGTTATTGAGAAATTCTGAAAAAAATGTAGTAAATGAAGTAGTAAAGTGAAGTAAATTGTGCTTACCTGTCAACTTTAGGTTTGCTTATATAGTGGTGGACAGGTTTGTGCTTCTGTTTGTGCACATATTTACAATACATTGACCATAATGAATTTGATTTGGTGCCGGACCAGCTACCTGAGGCACCCCTGCAAGTGTCCTGGAGCACCCCAGGGTGCCGCGGTCACAGTTTGGGAACCACTGCTGTAGACTGTATAATGACAGTCCCTGCTGTGGAATACTGTAATTTACAGTATTGGTGCGTGAAGGGGGAATTTAGAAGTAGGAGTCTAGAAAGGGGTCAGGGCCACATCAAGTCCCTAGTAGTTTTTGGGATTTTTCTTACATGAGATTAATCCCCAGGTCCCTGGCAAGTACAGGCCAGTCACATAAGAGTCTTCCTTAACTATATGTGGTTTCTCTGCAAACTGGAACCTCTGAAGATATTGCTCCTACCTGGACAGATGGTGCCATCAGTTGGTATTCACTGTACACGTAGGAGATCACATGGTACTGAGGATGCCTGTTTGCTTAGGAATATAACTAATTTCATCATCATATAGCAGAGGTTCAACCAGATAATACATAGTAACAGAAGTTAAATGAAGAAAATGGGAACTTCTCTGATCAATTTTATATTATTAATCTGTATTTGCTAATGTGGTACTATTTGTATCAGTAATGTTTCTTTAGAATTGGTGCCTTAATGTAAATTATTGCCTCTGAGCCTTTTCCTTCTAATCCTGCCAGTTGTGCAAAATCTCCAGCCACTTCCCTCTAGTTCTCTTCAACCTCAGCCCCCTTTGTATCTCTCCATCCCACCTGGGTCTCTCCAGTCTTATTCCCCAGTATCTCTCCAGTTGCAGCCCCCAGTGTCTCAAGCTTCAGCCAGTCCCCTTCTGTCTCTCCAGCTGCTTCTGCCTTTTAAGCCCCAGGGTCTCTCCAGATGCAGCCCCCCAGTCTCTCCAGACCCCCAGAGTCTCTCCAGCTCCAGCACCATTCTGTCTCTCTAGCAAAGCCCCCCAGTGTCTCTCCAGCAAAGCCCCCATCTCTCCAGGTCCCAGCATCTATCCAGCTCCAGACCCCTTCTATCTCTCCAGCAAAGCTCCCCCAATGTCTCTCCAGCTTGCCCCTAGTGCCTCTCCAGACCCTGAGTCTCTTTAGCTACAGCCCTTCTGTCTCTCTGGGCAAAGCCCCTAGTGTCTCTACAGAAAAACCTCCCAGTGTCTCTACAGAAAATCCCCCAAATGTATCTCCAACCCCCAGTGTCTCCCCAACTCCAACACCATCCTGACTCTCCAGCCCCCCCAGTATCTCTCCAGCCAGCCTCCTTCTGTCTCTTCAACCCCCTTCTACCTCTCCAGATCCCTTTTACCTCTCCATCCCTCTAGTGTCTCTTCACAACTCCAATGTCTCTCCAGATCCCCAGAGTCTCCAGCCCCCTTCTGTTTCTCCAGCCCAACAGTCTTTCCATCTTCCTTCTATCTCTTAAGCCTGTAGGGTCGCTCCAGCCTCCACATCCCTCCGGCTCCAGTCACTCAATTTCTTCTTCTGTGTCTTTTGTCTGCTCCTCATCCTCTCTGCTATGCAGCTCCATTGCTTTTCAGCAATGTGGTGCAGCATGATATTATGACATCACGCACACTGTGCATTAATAAACAAAAAAACTTTATTGCACCGGCCAGTGCCATTAGTGCATGCAGATTCATTGACAACTGCCAGCTCCCTGGATCCCATACATGCCTGTGGCCTACTGATCACTGCAGCTGTGTAGGCAGTGGTGCCTGGAAGTGGCATTTGTCATATACATCATATGTATACTGCCCCACTTCGAGCACTAGCTTTGATGATGAAAATCATTGCAAATTGTGTCATAAAGCCCTGCACAGTAAATTCACTGATTAAGTGGCCAAGATCACAGAGGCAGGCCTAGTCTCCCGGGCCTAGTCCCTAGAACTCTTGGGCATTCTTGTAGAGTAGCTACAGTATGTATGACCCCTGGCCAGTTTAACTCCTTTGCCACCTAAAAAAAACACTAAACAAAAAATGACCAACAATCTTAAGATGGCTCCATGCTGTCATTTGGGGCCTATTGGCCGAAAACTCCCACTGAAGTATATGGCCAGTCCACCACTGGGGGCACTCAGCTGTCATTCCAAGGATTCAGGTATCTTGAATAATCACTGGAATTACAGGTGTTTTTTTTCAAGTGGAGTCTGTAAAATTAATACATTAAGGAGCACAGGGTGTTTGGATCTGGAACTTTTTGGGGGTCCCTGGTCTGCCAAAGAGGCGCGGATAAAGACTAGAGATGAGCGGGTTCGGATCTCAGAGATCTGAACCCACCCGAACTTTGCAGTAGGATCCAAGCCGGCTCGGGTTTTCCCGCCTGTCTCAGATCACAAAACAAGGCAAAATTTCATCATCCCGCTGTCTGATTCACGCGGGTTTTGGATTGTATAAAAGGTCCAGACGTGGAGAGTGAAGAGGAAGGAGGGGGCTATGATTGCTGTGTATAGGGGCTGGCTACTGTTCTCACTTGTCAAAGGCTGGCTGCTTAATGTCCATAGGGGTTGGCTGTTGTGCATAGGGGCTGGCTGGCTGCTGTCCTGTCCATAGGGGCTGGCTGTTGTCCTGTCCATAGGGGCTGGCTGTTGTCCATAGGGGCTGGCTGGCTGTTATCCTGTTCATATTGACTGGCTGGCTGTTGTCCATAGGGGCAAGCTGGCTGTGTTGTCCAGGGGGTGCTCTGTCCATCAGTGGTGCTCTTCACCCCAGTGTGAAAAAAAATAAAAAAAAATTTGTGTGTGCATGTTAGCCACACTTATCAGCAACGTAGTTTCACAGGGGTGTTGCCTGTGTCATTTATCAAGGGGCTGCTGCCTCGTTCAGGGTGCTCTCACCCCCAACTGCCAAAAAAAATGAATTCAGTCAATAAATGTGTTTTTTTTTGTGTGTGTGTACACGTTAGCCATGACATCACAAACGACTCAGCTGAGATTTGCATAAACATTTTCAAAAGGTGAAAATAGAGGATATGGTTTAAAAAATGGAATAAAGCAGCTAAAACTGTGTTCTCTGATTATAGTGTCCCTACTCCCTACCCATGGCCCCTCTACCTAAATTTCATTGAGTCAGAGGGGCAACTCTATGCAACTGTATTCCAGAGTGCAGCTGCTCCTCCTGTAGCCCAGGTCAGAAGATGTGTAGGGACCCAGGTGTGGTGATATGGACTAAAATGGACCTCACATCCACTAAAGTGGACAATGAATCCTCAACCTAACAGGAAGCACAGCTGTAATTTATACATAAGACAGAATGGGATGATGATATAGGCTTGGGTGATGGTATAATCTTGGGTGATTAATAAATCATCTTCTTCACACAATATTAATTTGTCCCCGCTGGTGTCCACCATTACAGGTGCCTCTGTAATTTTGCACGTAATTGATGGTAAAGGTCTTTCTCATAGAATTTGTATTTCATTTTGATGGACATCATCTTTTCCACATTTTGGGGAAGTAGTCTCAGGCCGATCACTGACAAGGTTCCCGGCTGTGCTGAAAACTCTTTCTGAGCACAAACTAGAGGATGGGCAACTCAAGTAAAGCAAAGGCAGTTTGTATAAGGGCCTATAAATTGCCTCTTTTTCCTGCCAGTAGTTCATTACATCTCTTCAGATCTGGGAAGACGAAACAATATCTTCATCCCTTCTGGGGTGAAAATCCACTCCCAGCAGCAGGCATGGTGCTCAAGAATTCTCAAGAAAGACACAACGTAAGACTTAAACCTTATATCTTAATTGTTGCATTTGCTGCTCTGTTCCGCTTTTCCACATATCTGCTCTGGTTAAGTGGACAGTGGATAGTAAGGCAGTTTAAAGGCCACTAAATGTGAGCATGTGGTAGGGAATATAGATTGTAAGCTCCATTGGGCCAGGGAGTGATGTGAATGGATAAATAAAGCACTGCAGAAAAATGACTGGTTATAATTAATAATAAGTAAATATGTTTTTTTTAATGTCCCTGTACAGATTGGGAAATGCTTTTCATGTGGAAGCTTTGCAAAGGATTATTTAACAGTCAATTGTTTTGGAAAGCACTACTAGAAGTCTTCCTGGTCCCCTTCTGGGATGAGAAACTCCACTCCAAGCAGCAGCAGGGATGGAGCTCAAGGATTCTTCTGGGGCAAGGACTGATGTAAATGAGTAAAATATTTTTTTGTAAATGCCTCCCCTCCTCCCTTCCCCTTCTCCCTCATATATTTACTTCGGAATCAAAAAATTAAATTAAATTTACTACCAATCAACCCTTCCTGTCCCTGCCTTCAACTACATACATACTCCAACTCCCTCAGGCCTCTCTTGAATAATAAAAACATTTGATTCCTGATGTGCCATGTTGGAAGTTGAACTGCCACGTGTTTGTGCCGCCCAATGCTGCCGCTTAGCTTAGTCAGCCAGCTAGCTTGGTGCAAATTTTGGGCCTAAACTGGATGAAAACAATATAGTGAGCTGTGTGGTGGTCAAAATTGTCTAGAAACAAGTGGAATAAATGTTGTTGAGGTTAAAAATATTGTAGGAACAAAAACAGGCCAATTTTATGTGATTTTAGCTGTTTTTATGATTTTTTTAAGAACCAATCCAGATCCAAAACCAGGGAAGATACAGATCCAAAACCAAAACACGGGAGTTGGTGCTCATCCCTAATAAGGACCCAAAATTCACATAATGGTGTGGGCACGCTTCCTCCATACCGGCCCGACATTTCTCATGGTGACCCTGAATATCTTTTGCAGTATTTTTATATTGTAGTACAAAACATGTTTTACTTAGATGTGGGTTTGTGACCTTTATTGCAATAGAAATTGCTTGTGCAACCCTAACTGTACACCTGTATACTTGTTGCAAAACATAGAGTTATGTTGCAATGCTTTTTTCTCAACAGTAACTTATCAACAAACCCTATCTTCATGACAACAGTGAGCCCTACCCTAATCAAAGTAGGGCTGTGCCTGTAATCAGCAGCCATATCATCTGATATCCTGTGTAGGATTCTCTGTAACAGTGAACAGTGAGCAGTCAGACAGCAATGGAAACAATGTTCTTAAACTAGGTAATTATGTATTTATTTACTTACATAGCACCAACAGCATATTCCAATGTGCTCTACAATTAGGACCAAGGGCCCTCATTCAGAGCCGCTCGCTATTTGCGGTCATTCGTTCAAAAACAAGGGGTGGCTATTCAAATGAACCGTTCGCTAATTGCGGTCTGTTCACGCCTCTAAGTCTGAACGAGCGAGCAAAACTTGCGGTTGTAATTTTGATAAATACGCCCCCTTGCCGCTCGCACCATACGTCATGTCTGCTATTTATTAGATTAATCGAGTACATCGAACAGCATATGAACTGCTCGCTATTCTTGTGGCTGGTTTTTTCAACCGCTATTTTGCGAGCAATTCTGAGTAAAAAAACCCCAAGTGACGTGGTCAATGACGCTGCTGTATTAATTATGCACTCCCTTAAAACGCCCGTTTTGACCTTTAAGCATGCCTGCGTTCCAATTCCACCCCCCCGTTTTCAAGCACCTTCCCCTGTTACCACCCACATACGCCTCCTTCTGTCACTCAAAATACCAGGCATTCGCTATATAGCGAACAAACGATTTTCGGCCGCACTGACTGGTTCGTGCATGCGTATTAAAATCCGTACGCATGCGCAGATGTGCGAACATCAGTCAGAACGAACAAGCGGCTGCTTACGAGCGGCTCTGAATCAGGGCCAATATTCTTTGCATTTTCTTCTATATAAATTAATAAACAAATAACTGAACAAACATAACTAAACAAATGATTGCCTCTCTCAAACGTCCCTCTCACAAAACAGAAGTCTTTAACACAACACTTACATTCAGTTCTCAGTGTCTCTCAACAGGCCTTCAACCTGTTCTTTAGGCAGCGAGAGACTGACTACGGAGCGTGACACACCCTTTATCAGCCTCTCACAGGTGGTTTGGCAATCAAGGCTGCTAATCAGCTTCTTTGGTATCACGCTGCAGCCAATGAGATTCATACAGAGATGCCCATAGGCTGCCGCACTAATACCCTGCTGTGCACATTATGATTCACCAGTGACCACACCATTAAAGATTCCACCAGCCACAAGAAGGTGTGTCTGGATATGGCCGCTGGTATCATTGCACACCCGCGACCCACCAATGTCTGGCTAACCAACCCATTGTTACCACACAGAAATGCCACTGAAATTGCTTCTCTCTGCATCCAAAATTAATTCTACGGCTCTGAGCGTTAACCATGCGCAGTGCGTCTTGGTGCATGTGCAGACTGAAATCATTGTATGTGTGCGGCATCGACTTTGCGTCCTCCTCTGAATCAGGCCCACAAAGTATAATATATGGATTTTTGTAAAACTGGGTTAAAAAGTCTATTTATACGACTGTAGATAAAGTGCAAACAAAATGTACACAATCATCTACTTGCAAACAGAGAATAAAAAGCTTCCGCTCCCTATTGTGCAACCTGCAAAGAGTTAATCCCCAGATAGAGCTGTGTGTGACATATTACAGTATTGTTCTGCTACAAGCCGTGTGCAAATTTCCTTCCCCTGCCATGCCTGTCCCTCCCAAAGCTGTATGAGTACATGGGCTGCTGAGCTGCTGTACACTCATTCCTCCTCAGCATCACCATGCCTAAGTGTCCCAAGTGCAGCAAGGAAGTTTATTTTGGTAAGTAATCCATAGCCAGAGCCATGAACCTTTCTACAACTTTTCCTTCCTGTCCCAGCAGATGACAGGCAATTTACACTCCCCTCTAAGTACTGATGACCTTTCCTGAAATACCAGCAGCTTCTAAACTACTGTATAAGTGATTGGATAATGATGGATTATTTTGCACCCAACTGTTTCGTATCTTTCCTTGTATTCTGGCTGTGATTATAATACTGAAATTGCACTGTTACTATAAACAGGTTCATGAAACAGATGAGGTCCTTATTACATCTAGTTAGCTCTATTGACAACGTGTGAAATCTGTATTAGATGATAACCTGTTACTTACAATATGGAAAGAAGACACATTTTTTATGTTGGGGCATGGCGTTTTAACGTGATTGTGCTTTATACCTAATTTTGTTAAATTAATTAACAATGCCTTAATGCCACTTGACATAATGTGGACATAATGATCTGAACTTTGGATATATTAAATAATGTGTTTTGGCAATACTTTACAACATGTTACTCTACAACATATTCTTATATAGTCTGGTAACCAATATATCCCCCATACCCATTTATTATTGCTAGGATTCTAACCTAGCCAGAAGCCTTTCTGTAGAAACGTGGAAAATAATATTGGTCATTGTAATTCAAAACGTTCCTATCAATATTTAATGAAGGTCTATGTGTATGTGTGTTATATGTGTGTGTGTGTGTGTGTGGATGTGTGTTATATGCATGTGTGTGTTAAATGTGTGTGTATGTGTGTGTTATATGTGTGTGTTATATGTGTATGTGTTATGTGTGTGTATGTGTGTTATATGTGTGTGTGTTATATGTGTGTATGTGTGTTATATGTGTGTGTGTGTTATGTGTGTGTATGTGTGTGTTGTATTTGTTATATGTGTGTGTAGGTGTGTGTATGTGTGTTATATGTGTGTGCAAGTGTGTGTATGTGTGTTATAAGTGTGTGTGTGTTATATGTGTGTGTATGTGTGTGTTGTATGTGTTATATGTGTGTGTAAGTGTGTGTATGTGTGTGTGTATTATGTGTGTGTATGTGTGTGTTGTATGTGTTATATGTGTGTGTAGGTGTGTATGTGTGTTATAAGTGTGTGTGTGTTATATGTGTGTGTATGTGTGTGTTGTATGTGTTATATGTGTGTGTAAGTGTGTGTATGTGTGTGTGTATTATGTGTGTGTATGTGTGTGTTGTATGTGTTATATGTGTGTGTAGGTGTGTATGTGTGTGCTCTGCCTCTGTTAGCTGGTGGGGTACAAAGTGCTCAATGTATATTATGAGCCTATGCGACCTTATAGCTCTAGTGAATTTCTGCAGCAATATAAGGAATCAGCGGTTGCCTGTCACCGTCCACACACAGGGACTCGGTAACTGCGTTTCACTATAGTGAAACCACCTACACGTCTATAACTACCACTGGGATTTATTACTGATTAATTACAGCCCCTGTTTAAACCTGCAGATTACTTTTTATGTTTTCTTAATAGATCATGCATCAAACATGTTGGATCTGTTGCTCTGAGAATATCTAGACATGTTATTCCTAACTCCTAACTAATTAAGTACAGTAATTACTACATCACTTCTACCTGAATGACTTTATTGCAAGTGTCGGCTTGTAGTGGAACTGTAATAGACTGATAGTTAGAGGTCTATAGCTTTACAACTCTGTAGGAATGACTCTGCAGTTTAACAGTGTATTATATAAATTATATACAGTATATATAATGTTGAAGAGTCAGATGCAAAATAGGTTTCAGATGTTTAGGATGTTTCCATTCATACCGAGCATGCAGAGCAAATATTTTATTTATTTGCTAATTTCTAATTTTAACTTACTATTGAATATAACTCTATAAGGCGTTTTTTCTTGTCCCTTCTGGCCATTATTTCCCAGCAGTACAGATTTCTGTTAGCAAACCATGTCAAAGTGGTTTCTACAAGTTCAAGAGAAGTTTCCAAACCGCACCCTGTGAGTTCCGTCTGCATTTTTTTTGTCTTTTAAGTGTACACTAATCCACTTCATGACTGAAGAGTTTTCCCTGCTTACTGAGCAGTTTTAGGATATAGTTGAACCTATTTTGCCATATTTTTTTACCTTTATCTAGCAATTGGCCCAATTTGACAGATGTATACCTTGAGAAGAGCCCAGATGCCTGAAAATGATTTTATTGCAATCGATAGAATCATTATCTTGTATATTTGGTGACAGCAGATGACCTCTGTTTGAAGGCGCTTCAAATCGTCTCCACACTAACAGGATGATGCCGGAAGTGATCTGACCCTATCTTGTACAATTAGCCCCTAAATGTGTATGGCCAAACTGAACTTAGGGCCTGATTCAGACCCGCTCATGAGCGCTATGCGCTCGCTAGCGGGTCGATGTTTGGGCACTGCGCATACGCACGCCGGAGCCAGCTCCAACGTGCGCATGCGCGAGACCCGGCTAGCGATGGGCGCTCCGTCGCTCTGGGTCTCGCACCAAAAGGAGGCGGCTGTTGATTTTGATCGACAGCTCGAACCGTTTTGGAGGCGTGGCTAGGGGGTGGCTTCACAAACGGAGGCGTTCCCAAGCAAACGCCTGCCGTTTGTGGGCGGCCCCACTGACATCACTGGTGATGTCAGTGGGAGAGCTTCCGGCTCTACTAGAGCCAGAAGCTCTCTGGGGCTTGCGGCCACGAGACCCTACCACAAGGGTCTCGTCGCAAGCCTGATGGTCGCAATGGTCTTGACCATTGCGACCATCATCCTGGCCGCTCGCAATAGCTGTGGGTGGTCACCCACAGCTATGCGAGCGGCCAGGAGGCCACTCCAAAAAAACAAACAAACGCCCTGATACAGAGCGAGCGCTCTTGTCTGCCTGACAAGATCAAAGTATGAGTGACTTCACACAGTTAATGCAGGGATATAATCCATGATGTTAGGCTTATTGCAATATATTCTGTTATTTCCAATTTGAAGGAGTGATACAGCAGTAACTGCAAGTGTGTGTTATTATTTGTTTAACTTGAGAATGACCTTGGTTTGTGCAATTGGGCTCCCCTTTTGCCAGTTACAAAGTTTTCAGTGCAAGCTGGATCTCATAGTGTTGGTTAAATTATAAATAGTTTACCTGGATCCATTAGGACTAGCAAGCAAATAGAAGGTTTTTCCTGCACTAACCCGACATTACACTATGTTGTGCAGTAGCTTCTTGGGCCCACTCCCACCATACTTCTCTTCCTTGGCCATTCTACCACTATTGATACAGTTGATCGCCCACTTCTACTCCACAGCCTTCCCTCCCTTGCTCAGTTCTCTACGCCTTCATTTTTGAATGCTTCTTGAGTGTCTCTATAATTGAAACATCCTACCCTGCAGTACCTCTATTTTTTTGGGTTTCCTCAATACTCTTTTCTCAGCCCTCTGCTTTTCTGATTCTATACCTCTTCACTCGATAAACTAGTACACTCCTAGTACACTCCTTGTGTCTTCCACTATCACCTCCTATACAGATGTCCCACAAATCTATCTCTCATGCCCTGACCTCATTCCTGTTTTAAAGTGTCTAACTGTATGTCTGCCATATCCGTCTTACATTAAATCTCAACATATCAAAATCTGAGTTCACCGCCTTCCCCTGCTCCTAGTGTCACTACTCTCCTGTAGTCTCCCTCACAATTGACATCACTCTCAACCTTGTTCCTCATTTCAACTGTCTGCTCTCATCCTCATTAGAAACACTGATAGAGTACTTCTTCTCACTCAGATGTTATGAAACCCCTTATACATTCTCCCTAGCTCCATTGCTCCTGCTATTTGGCTTTCCCTTTAACTGTCTTTCCAATCTACAATCAATCCTAAATGCTGTGGCAAGACGGATCTAACTCCAGTGCAACACTCTGCAAATTCCTACCCAGTCTCTCCATCTCCACAGTCCAAGCTGCTCAGTCATCTTCACAGCCTCACCAGCTCCTCCACTTCATACATCTCTCTCCCTAACAAGATAGGCTTCTTCTCATCCTCTTTGTTCTGCCTTTGAGCTACATCTGTCCTCATCTCTGGTAACCACCTCTCTCTCCTGCCACCATGATTTCTCCTGTGCTGCTCTCTGCAGACCAGATTCTCCTCTAATCTTCAATCCTCAAAACGTTCTCAAATTCTACATCTTCACTTTAGACTATCCCACCCCACCTGATACTACTTCCTATCCATGTTTTACCAGCTCCAGTCCTATGTCCAGTCCAATGAGCTCTTTGTCTCAGCTTTGCTCTCACACTTTAGGCTGTCTCTCACACTGAGTGTACTTTACATATTGGGGAGATGTATCAATCCTCCTAACGAGTGGAGAACTGGACAGGTGGAGAAGTTGACCATACAGTAGCAACCAATCAGCTTTTAGCTATCATTTATAAAGTACATTTTATAAAATGATAGGTAGGAACTGATTGGTTGCTATGGGCAACCACTCTTTAGAAGGCTTGATACATCTCCCTAGTCCTTTTGATTGCACTTCTTTGCCAACCTCATTTGTAATTGTTTATGTGCAATTTGCAGCTATGACTGTCCAGCACTACAGAGTTTTGTGGCATCTTAGAAATGAACAGTGATGGTTATGAGAATGGGACTCATAGGGGTAAATTTACTAAAGTGAGAGTTTTTAAAAGAGGAGATGTTGCCCATAGCAACCAATCAGATTCTACTTAACATTTAACTAGCAGATTGTAGAAGATTATAGCTAGAATCTAATTGGTTGCTATGGGCAACATATCCACTTCTAAAAACTCTAACTTTAGTAAATTTACCCCATAGATTTCTCTTGGAATGTATTTTATACTTGATTTGTATTTTCTTTAGTTGTCTACCAGTGTATTGGTAATTTCAAACCGAAAAGAACAATGTCAGTGCATAATTTGGATATATCTGCAGATTAATGCTGGATACACACTATACGATATGTCGCCTGATCCCTTGGATCAGGCCGACATCCTAGGCACATCCTCTAGTGTGTGCCCACTGTGCGTGCCTCTGCTGCCTGCATGCACGGATGGCGGAGCGACCCAGCTGCCGACGCCAGCAAGTTCAATGGTGGCGCTGAACGAAAAATGGGGCGATCGGTCACCGACGTGCAGTGTATATTGCCTGCCCGATAAGTTGTTCATTGACACCATTGCATCAGGGGTTCACCTAATGTGTACCCACTTTAAGTTTGCAGCTAGATGGGTCATCCTGGTCTAACAGAGCTATGTTACCACAGTGTTTCCAACATCTAACATACCATATTTTAATATTGTCCTACCCCCGGTTCCCTCCCCTAAAATAATCCTTGCAAGTCTTAGAACTGTATGTGTGGCATTGTAGGGGTGTCAAACAGTGGGACATACCTCCCAACTGTACCCAAATCTAGGAAAAGTACTGATAATCGGGATGGTGGGACTATGCCACCTAAAAGAGACAGTTGGGAGGTATGGGCAAGAGCTGGTTACGGAGTATTATGTATGTGTTTTGTTTGTAATCTGTGGACATTAATGAGCATGGCAGTTGCCCACAGAATCTTGGCTAATAGCCAAAATGATACTGTTATACCAAGTCCTGCACTAATCCAGGTGCCAAGACCTTCTGGTATATCAAATATGTAGTACATGTGTGTTGCCGTGGAAGGCAATGAAAATGACTTTTCCTTTTATTCCCAACTTCAGCTCACAAAGTCCTTAGAAAATAACATATTGCCATATAGCTATTTATAGCTAAAATTACAGGTCAGACATATTAAATTATACATTGCTTTACCCTTGGGTAAAGTATAAATGTTCTGTTTTCTACCAAACAATGTGTTTTTCAAGACTTAGCTGTTATGATAAAGTACAGTATAAATAATTAAGAACAGCTATTACATCTGTGAATACTGTGAATAATGTAGCACAGAAACCTGGCGTAGTCTAGCGAATGGAAAAACGACAACGACAAGTAATAGTATAAAATAAGGTTCTGTTAATTTTTGCTTTTATGTTTTAGCTTATTCCATATGGTGTAAAATCTGCCTGTCTGATCTTATGCCATCTGAGCTATAACATGTTATAGGACTGTTGTCCTATACCATGCTGCCGCAAGTATTCCTTTACTAAAGTCACCATTTTTATTCATATATTTGCCTGACCACACTTATCAGACACAGTTTAATGCATGCTGTTTTCTTGTAGACCTAAAAATCTTTGACAATGTACTGAGCATGTGATGTAGTTGGCAGAGCTGGCACTATCCCTGGGGTTGCCATAGTGGCTTTAAAAATGCTGGAGTGGCATTATGTCATTTATTCATTGTTTTAGGTGCCCCCAAACATTGGTGTCCCAGGCAACCATCTGGATTTTCCTAATGGTAGCACCTCGGCTGGTAGTTGGACAATGGTCAGAGTCTGCACTGACTGCATACACTGTGGAAACATTAGGCATTGGGAACATTGCCATACAAAGGGACAAATGGGCATGGATGATTCATAGTGAGCATTACCCCATCCAGAGTGTGTGGGGCCATGTCCGAGTCTCATGTCTAGCACTTCTGTGCTAGGCTGCAATTCCCTCCTACATTACTCTATTTTGTTGCTTGCGGCACTGGAACTTCCTCCCAACTTATCGCAAATTGGGGCGAATGTGCCAATCGTGAGACATTCCCCTTAAATTGAGATGGTTGACATGTGTGCATTGCTCTTGATGTCAGTGCACTTCCTCCAATCACTTGCAACAATGCTTTATGTCCACTGTACATAACTCCCATAAAGGCCTATTTATCATTAAATATTTGCGGCATATTCCTTGGAAACACCCATTTTTGGGGGATACTCGCAAATATTAAGTATCCCCTGAATGTATTATGGAGGTACCGCAGCTGCAACCCCAATAGGTTTCTATGGGGGTTCCAATGCTGTCTGGTTTACCAAGCTCCAACTTAGCTAATGCCATCTGAAGATGGAGTTCTGCTGCTATAGCCTATAGCCTACACTTCGCAAAATTTACCAGGAGAGTGTTCCTCCAGAGCCATCTCCGGCAATGGGCATGGCACATGCATGGCCTGTAGATCGCGCATAAGCTGGAGTTGGAATAGAGAAGAGAGGCGGTCTCTTCACTCCAGTCACATTGCACGGACAAGCTCCTTTTGGAACCCTGTTCCTGTGTGTGCTATTTGATATATTCCGGTGGTATTATCACGTACCGCAATGCGATTTTGGGTGTTAATATCGCATCCAGATCACATTGAGTATGTGGTTATTGATAAATGGGCCCCAATGTCCTGTTATCAGTGAGACAGTATAGAAAAGTGGAACCATTTATCCAGAGCTGAGTATTTTGGGGAGAATTTGGTGTGGGTAGATTGGAGTGTGCGATTATTTTGTCTCAATTATTTATATCTCAGAGTAGAGAGGGACCCTAGAAGGAACCCTGTGGCATGTTAGATGTTAGCTGGTATGGGCTGAGCTTTATTTAAATTAGTCCCTAGGTGCCAGTATGAAACGTGTGCTTGCTTTGTTTAGCCATGAAAACGATTTATCCTAGAGTTTTCTTTATTTTCACTAATGCGTTTTAGTCAGCACTGGCTGAATGGGGACAGGTAGAGATTATGTGGGGGTAAACTATACACATATACAATATATACAGGTGGCAATAGAAAGAAAGTAAATGACTGCCTGGAAGCCAGGGGGGGAGAAGATCCAGAAATGTTAGGGAATAGAGTACCGCTCTGCTGCCTTGACAAGGTTTTATTGATATAGTAAGACGATAGGAGTTTTTTTCTGTTATTGCTACAAGTATTGATAGACCCTATTACGATTGATACTAAATAGGGCCTTTAAATGTCATATCAGAGGTGGACCCAGTCAGTCTTTCTTTGGCTATGTAAACTTTTTAAAATGGCACCCACTGATATCTATAGAAAAGAATTGAAGATATTAATCTTCCACATTAAAGCTTGTGGTATCCGGACATCGAAACCCTTTTGACCTATTGCTTAGATTTTACATTTCTTTGACCATTGGCGCCCTACTGATCTCATTAGTGACACTAATTATACACTATGTAGACAAAAGTAATTGGACACCCCCGCGCAAGCCAAATTCATACCATGCATACCATTGCACACAACTTCCAAATGGCCACTAATGTGGCGGTTTCGACAAGAGCACTTGCAGTTCTGTGGAAACAAGGAATGTTTTTATCAGGATGACAATGCCACCTGTCATGTTTCCAGGGTGACTCTGGACTGGTATACAGAAAATTTGGTAACCCGGATGGACTGGTCAGCTCAGAGTCCAGATCTTAACCCCATTGAGAACCTCTTGGACTAAGTGGAGTGACAGGCGCATTCTTGGCCAACTCGACCTTCTTCAGTGTCACAGTTGGTCACTGTACTTATGTTGAAACATACTGGACGGGATGCATGACACATCGCATTCAGGATGCGAAGCATCCTGCTGCTCTTCATATGCATGCCGGTGTTGGTAACGCCAGTATCCATGAAGGATGCGCAAGGACCGCTCTCTCTGTAAGAGCGGTCCTTTGTGAATGAGGGACTTCTGGATCTATGACCCAGAAGCCCCTCTGGTGTCATTCTGCACACGAGTCACAAAAGGTGCTGGGAGGGATCTGATTGGATCTCTCACACAGCACTCTGCGGAGAGAAACCCATAGGCTACCCTCCGCAGCCAGGCCCCGGAATGCATTGCAATATGGGGCTTGGTGCATATGAGAAATGCGGTCAAACCCACATTTTCGGGGTTTGACCGCATTTCTCCCCTTGCTGCATCCTGCCCACCGCCTGCTCTTGTCCAGAAACTTGTGGATAGTTTGCCAAGAAGTATGTCTGTATAATCACTGCACGTGGTGGACCTACAAAGTACTGACGTCAATAAAATCTTGTTGATCTATTTGCTGTCAGTGTCCAATCACTTCTGTCTACAAAACTCTACATAGTGTATTTATTGGAAATTACTGTTAATATAGTTGCATTGCTGATAGCCACTGCATGTGGTTATGCTCTGCTGTATTACCAGTGTAGGATCTTTCATAATCTACAGAGATCCTATTTATAATGGGAATCTTTACAACTGCAGATAGGTTATCAACCTAGGTAAAGAGTGTATGTATCTGTAGTAATATAACCATGCACATTCATAAAGCTTTTGACATACTGTAATTATATTACAGTTCATTGTCCAAGGTACACACTTAAACATATTCAAAATAAATAATCGGCATTTCGTAGAACTTGTCAATAAGGCTTCCTTCCTCACCATTTCAGTACATCACAGTTTGGCTGCAGCAGAAAGTGTTTGCTTGTTGTTAGCACAACATAGCAAATATGACCAGCACAACAAACAGAAGACCTGCAGCAACCATTGCTTGTCCTACAGTCTGCCACCGCAGTTGTTGTTTTGTTTTATTGTGAGAGAATAATTTCCATACCTTTGGCGACATATTTCAGCATCACCCTTCTTTGCCTAACAAAAATCTCTGCCCTCGTCTTTGGCATAATGCAGTATTTGTGAAAGGGTCTGCGTAAATAAAGTCAGTATGAGCTTACAATAATTGTATTCCTTCATTCATATTTGCATTTCAGTGTTTGGCTGACTGGGTAGGATTGGCAACACCTTGAGTCAAGAACGTTTAGTGGCCAAATCACACACACCATGGCCTCATCTTTAATCTATTTATTCATGTAGTTAAGATACAATACTTCTACTTTCATGTGGTGACAAAACAAGGGAACAGGTGTACAGGTGTTACAGGAGCATCTATACTGAGTGTCCTCCCATGCGCAGCACTTATCTCTATAAACAAAGAAATGAGTGAAATGAGGAGGGGCTGTAGCATCTATTTCTCCAAATAATAAGTATTACAGTGACAAAGATTTTTTTGATACAGAAGAAAAATGTACATTTAATCCTCTGCGACAAACCTATTATGAGCTTCTTGTGGACAGACTGAACATCAGATGGGTGATGGTGAATATCCATTTGTGTGTAACGTCCCAAAAATTTATTTTTGGGAAAAATCTATCTATTTTCACCTTTTTGTCTTTTTTTGAAACGTGTTCCTTGTTTGCTCACTCTACCTTATGGAGCATACACGGTCAGATTTGTCAGATCTATCAAATGAACGATTTGAACGATTTTACCAAAGATTTGAACAATTTGAACGATTTTTGACTGCATTAAAATGAATGGAATCGTCCAAGTCCGACTGCAAACACATCAGATGTCAGATATCGTTATCTGACCATCGGGAACGTGCATCGCTCAAATCGTTCATCTGGCAGATCTGACAGATCTGACAGAAATGTCAGATTTTCCTTCAGATATGAACGATTGAACGATTTCTAAAATTGTTATCGTTCAGATCTGAAGAAAAATCTGACCGTGTGTATGCACCATGAGACTACAGGTTTATCTGCTGTTGTAAATGGTCGGATAGAAAAGGAGGAGGCAGAGTCAAATGTAGGATTTGCAGAGGGAGGTTTGAAAATGTTTGATTTTGGAGGGGGGTGAGACCGCCTCACGGTGAATGCGAGGCTAGCACTTAGCAAGCCATGGCCTGCCTCCTGCAACCTCTCTTGTAATGCAGGATGCACTGGTGGCTATTCTGCACTGCTCGTCCTTTGTGTTACCCTGCAGTGCAGATCTGAATGTGTCCTAAACCAATATCAACTTTCTGTAAGAGTCTGAGATAGTATACAATAGTATACAGACACAGTGCTATGGACCTTTTTAAATAGGCCCCTAAAGCTCTGTTAATATTTGGAAGAGTGGAAGATTCAGTGGTGTAACTATAGTGGATGCAAGGAGTGCGGCTGCTATGGGGCCCGGGCTGCCTCCAGGGCCCGCGCTCTCCCTGCACTCACTCATGCATGGATTGGGACACCGGGAGTCACCAGTTAGCAGTGTCAACCCGCCCTTTTTTCTGGGTACTCAGCCATTTAGAATACTGGCGCTGCTGTCGCCAATCCCCCGCTGCCACCACCAGTCCCCAGCTGTACATGAGCCACACTAAAGATGGTGCTGCCGCTCCCAATCCCCTGCTGCTGCCGCCAGTCCGCTGCTGTGCAAAACCGACAGGTAAGTTTGCTGTTCTTGGCGGGGAGTGGAGAGGGGCTGTGATGAGGGAGGGGATCTGTGCTGAGGGGCTGCGATGTAAGGGGCTGTCATGTGAGTGGGGCTGTCATGTGAAGGGGAGCTGTGCTGTGAGGGGCTTATGATGAGGAGGGCTGTACTGTGAGGTGCTGTGTTGAGGAGAGAAGTGCTAAGTGGGGCTGTGCTGAGGGGGCTGTGAAGAATGCTGTGAGGGGAGAGGGTTTTGAGGGGGTGCTGTGCTGTGAGGCGGCTGTGAAAGGGGCAGTATGTGGTGCTGTGAGGATGGTCAGTGAGTGCAGTATAGAAAGGTGTAGAGAAGTATAAAGGGAATTGGTTGCAAAGCTGTATAGGGGGTGTAGAGCAGTATAGCCCTGAAGTCCTGGGTATGTTTATTTTTCATGTGGGGGGCTAATGTGTGTTTTTTTTTACCTCTCTGTGCCAATGGGGGGGGGGCTTTCAAGATTTTGCTATGGGGCCCACACAGTTCTAGTTACACCCCCTGCAGAGGTGATTTTTGCTGAGGTGATTTTTACTGTGGTGGGAGTCATTGACTTGGGGACATGTAGGTATATTAATGTTGAGTGGATCTTAAATGTTACTATTACTTAGTATTTATGTATCTATCTGTCTGTCTGTCTGTCTATCTATCCTTATAATACATTTGTTATGGTTGTGTCTGTACACAGAATTTTTTTGGGGGGAGAAATGTATTCCATGGGACTGTGTATGAACTGTGGAGACAAAAAATATATTTTTTAAATTTTAGTTTGTCTGTCTGTCCTTTCCGGTATCACACAAAAACTATGGGAATTATTTGGATTGCGCTTTTAATATTGTATAGCTTAGTCACCTAGAAAGAAACTGAGGTATGTATTATCTCAATGTGAGAGAAGAGCAATAAAGGAAATACCAGACGCTTGACACTCAGCGTGTACAATGTGCAGGCTCCTTAAGCTAAAAATGAATAGATGTATATAAATATAATTTTTTTTTCGGACAAATATACTTTTAGGCACTGTTTATGAACTATGGAGACTATTTTTTTCTAATCAGAATTTGCACAGGCTCAAGTCCAAAAATTATTATTTGTATATAAATATATATAGACAATATATACATATTGCAAATGCAAACAGTTATATATGTATGCATATATAAATACATAGATATATATCTCAAAATCTATTTCATAGGAAAATCCAACTGTATATTAAGCACTAATCAGACACCTTATCTTGACATGAAGTTGCAGTATTCATTTCAATCTACTAGATGCAACACCAAGACAAATACTACATATCATAGAGTCGCTGCTCATGTTCTTGCAACCTTTCAGTGTTAGTGTAGGTTAACTGACTTGCTCCCAAGTTAGCAGCCCCAAGCATCTTTTTGTGTTAATCCCTGAAGGAAAAACTGCAAATATTGTTTACAAAGACATTGTGTGATCAATGTTTACAATATAAAATATACATCACAATATTAGATGCCACTACTATATTTGTAACATTAGTTCCGCTGAGCAATAACAGACATCCACGTGAGAGAATCTGCAGGCAAATGCTAGTATATATATATATATATATATATATATATATATATATATATATATATATATATATATTATGTATATGTTGTTTTCAATAATAGAGCTTCAAGTTCATTATACGAAAAAAAAGTTTTAAAAACAAAAAAAATAATCATTCTGTAATTACAAGTTGATTTACTTTTTCTTTCTTTCTTGCGATTACTAATTCATTTCTGAAAAGATGCTAGAAAGAAATTGTTGTAATACACAGTAGTGGAATAAGCCATTATTTTCTATTAGTTGATGAAATGCTTATTTTGTTTTTCTAAAGCTGAGAAGGTAACTTCTCTAAATAAAGACTGGCACAGACCATGCCTAAGATGTGAGAAGTGCAACAAGACTCTGACTCCTGGCAGCCATGCTGAGGTACAGTATACTGTGTACACCATTATTTAGTTGTTGTTAATTCAGCACTGTCACCCAATTTATACAGGATTGGAAATTAAGTGTATTATCCAATAGGCAATTTCCCCCTTTCTCCCAACATTCTAGACATGTGTAAATGGGACAATATAAGACCCTCCTCCACTCCACACATACTTTATCTTGATCTGCCCAAACCCCGCCCAGACATGCTCATGTTTAGGTGAAACACTGCCCTTTTTGAGGCCTGCTAATTGGGTAGTGTCTAAATCCCCTTCACGGAGATGACCGTGACGTCATCAGCCAGTGTCCAGCGTCATTCCCTGCCATCCAAGTGGGCATAGAGGGGGAATATAATAATTTGGCAATTCTAGTGAGCCACCGTGCCCAAAGCGTGGCGAGCGCAGCGAGCCCGCGAGGGGACACCAAACTAGTTAAAGTCGGGACAAAGTACTTCTTTAGCTGTCTTTCATGGGCAGCAACTGCACTTCCGCCCTCACCCACGTCACTTCCGGGTCCCTAGCACATAGGGGAAATACAGCCAACCCTGCTAATTGGGTCTGTCACAGCGAAAAAACGGAACAACTGGTAGGTCTGTCTTCCTGTCTGTGGATCAATATACACCTATCTGTAATGGCTCAGGCTTGCATGCCACAGCATAAGATGGGTTTTCACTACATAGTAAGAATAAAAGAATAAACATACAATATATGTTTACATATACAGGTTGAGTCTCCCATATCCAAAATGCTTGGGACCAGGGGTATTTTGGATAACGGAATATTCCGTTTTTTGGAATATTTGCATAAAATAATGAAATATCTTGGGAATGGGACCCACATCTAAACACAGAATGCATTTATGTGTTATATACACCTTATACACACAGCCTGAAGGTCATTTTATACTATATTTTTAATAATTTTGTGCATAAATACATGAAATTCATTTATGTTTCATATACACCTTATAAACACAGCCTGAAGGTTGTTATACACTATTTTTAATAATTTGTGCTTTTAAACAAAGTTTGTGTACATTAAACCATCAGAAAACAAAGGTTTCACTTTCTCAGTCATGCTAAAAATATTCCGTATTTCGGAATATTCCGTATTTCGGAATATTTGGATATGGGAGACTCAACCTGTATTACTGTTTTTGGTTTTGTATAAAATATCACAGGGAAATATTCAGAGCAATATCACAATAAGAACTGTAGCATAACAATACAAGTTGGATACATGAACACATAGAAATGTGTACAAAGGTGATAGGAGCCCCATATCTTTATGTGCTACTGTCAATCTTTGGGATGGTTGTATTTTAGCCTATACCCAACCAACCTCTCCACGCATTTCAATCTTGAGCAAATATATAAACTCAGGAGTTAGAGGAGCTGAGATACTCTTCTATTAAAATGCCACACATAACATGGCAGGTGCAGATGCCACCCATTCATATATGGAACATAGGCTACCTCCCCAACTGCTGCGCTGTATCAGTTCCCCTTGGCCAAATGATGTGAGGTTAGTTGGGAGCAGTTAGAATACCGAACCCTATTAGCAACAGGGCTAGGCCTGGTCAGACAGATGTTATAACAAATCATGGAAAATAGAAATCATAAATGAAAACTGGACAAGCACATACTGTACAAAGTTGGTGGAGGAGGTACAGATATGAGACAGAAAGCAGACAGGTGTCAGTGTCATGTTCGCTGGCTGCAGCTGTCACAGGTCTTGCAGATATGTTCAAACAATACATATTTGACTGGAAAATGATGTCTGAAGCTTACAATATGTAAAGTATATGGTAATATAGAACCATAAACTCTGTCTTGCTCGCACGCTTTTAATATATATGTCTACTCACACACACATACATTACATACTCAGGGCACTTCAGTCTCTGCCCCACCCGCCCTCCACTCTATCAGATACCGCCCCCCTTTCTGCTGTTCTAACCTCCGCCGATCCATCCTGGCCGAGACCCGCTCCCCTTCCTTCTGGCTCTCATATTTACCGTGTTTCCCGTGGCCGGTCCTCACCCTTTTATCAAGACATTGAATGATACAAAAAAACGTACCTTTAATAGTGTTCACCTCGTGCATTCCCTCATGTTGCCGCCAATCGTGATTGCGCCCTGAAACGTTGACCTAGTCAAGTCTGGAGGAAATTTTTTTTCATATAGCACAGTAAGACCCAGAGTGCCATCCATCAATTGCCAGTATTTATTACATTACAGGAGAGGCCCCGGGCCAGTGGTAAATTAACCGGGCCAGTGGTAACTTAAGAAGTGTCGGCCAATACTAATATATATATATATATATACAGTATATATAAGTCCCATAGGCAGCACTCCGGACATAAAAAAAACAACACTCAATGCAATAGAAATTGCATTAAGTGTAAAAATTTTTTACGTCTGGAGTGCTGCCTGTGGGACTTCATATTACAATGGACCTCATCACAAGCTTGGCTGTGGAGGGCACCCGGCACAGTTTGAATGTTCCGGATCATGGACGTACATGTGTGTGTGTTTGTGTATACACACACACTTTATTTACATACATCTTGTGTTCCTATTCCAGCATGAAGGCAAACCATACTGCAATCAGCCATGTTATGCAGCACTCTTCGGACCAAAAGGTGAGACCGCCTGTGCCTATATTTTGGTGTGCTTTGCAGACATAATTGCAGGAAAATATTAATGGTTGGGGGCTATTTATGGCAATGTTGCACATCACAGATTGTAAATGGTACATAGCTGTTTTATAAGCATGCACTGCAGTACTTAGTATGTTCTTCTATTCTTCTATGCTTAGGGTTTGGTCGTGGAGGAGCAGAAAGTCACACTTTCAAATAAATAAGTAAGTAGAGTGCCACACCCAATAATGTATATACTATTGGATTGTATCTGTTTGGTCATTTATTAGTGGTTATGAAAAACTGGTATATGTGCGGAATAAAGGGACAATGATATGCCATACTATATTTTCAATTGTGTTAGTCTACAGCCGGTTTGAGGATGCTGTTTTGGAAATCACAAATGGTGCCATCGTGAGGTAGCCACTTTTTGCTGTGGATGAGAGGAGGATGTTATTGTCTAGTAACAGTTAATGGAAAAACCTTAATATGTCTACCTGTAGATGAGGTACAGGAAAAATACACAGCACAAGAAATAATTTCTTTGTGGTTATTACTTATTTATGAAGCACACAGCAAAGACCTTGCCTTCCACTGGTGTATCTGTATGGTCACTTTAAGGTGCACATCTGCCCTCTGCTCTTAGGAGATGCCTTCACAAAGTAAAAGTGTGGTTTTAAGTGTGCGGCAAGGAATCTCCAGAGGCGCACTGTGCATAAGGGGAAAGTTCATGACAAAGTCCAACTTTCTACCACTTCAGAAGCACCTCAGTGCACCTTGGACCTGATTCAGAGCCGCTCGCAAGCAACCCGATGGAATGCGTACGCACATGCGCATGCTTCGTTCTGCGCGTGCGCAAACTACTCTGTGCGATCGCAGCCCGCTCGCTCGCCCAGCAAAGACAGCCCGGAGAAATGAGTGACAGGAGAGGCCATTTGTGGGTGGTAACAGGGGCAGGACACTAATAACAGGGGAGTGGAGGTGCAAACGCAGGCGTGCCTGGGTGTTTCAACGCCGTTTTTAAGGCATGCATAATTAATAGGCAGCGTCACAGTACGTTACATGCCTGTTTTTTACACTGAAGTCCTCGCAGTGCTTGCGATAGGGTAAGGCAACCACAACGCTGCGATCGCATCCGATGGTGCTCGATTTACCAATGTTTTAAAACACTTCCTGGAGATGACATGCGCTAGTGGGTGTCTCAACATACGCTAGTGGGTATATGCATACACAGAGCGATCGCTCACACCGCCGAAGTGGGTGTGCTTTTGCCTTGGCGAGCGATGGCTTCCCGTGGCGTCACTTTGACAAGTTTGCATACGCTGGATGCGAGCGGCTCTGAATCAGGACCCTAGTCCATACATACTCCATACATACCAAGGATGGTCTCATTCCAACCAACTCCTTCCATCCGTCAGTGCCAAAGTCCGCTCCTCCACAAAAAAGTGCACTCTACCAAGAAATCTATTTTATTCACTACTCCGCAAATCTACGTGCACTGTTCAGCCTCCTTTGTATTTTACAGATGCACAAATCGAGTAACACAATCAAACTTTGTTTTGCATTCTGCAGAGGGCACTTTGTGCTTCCTAATGACCTCCAAAATTCTATTATGTGGTGGTTATCTAGCACTTGCACTTGTGGACAGGGGGATCTATGAAGGATTTTCATTGCCCCAAAGTTTTTATTTCCAGTGAACGCAAGTAAGTGGCACTGGGCAGCATTGGATAAACTGTAAAACAAGCACAGTGGATGGCAAGCACAAAGGCTAGTGGGTACGGGGACATTGAAATCACTTGGTACCACCATGCCACACGCTATTACTAGCATTCTAAAACTACTTGTGTTTTTAAACCAGTGCTAATGGCAATTAATTCCATTTCTTTAGAAATTGGCTTATTAGTCTCATTGGTGAAGAAACTAAAATTATCCATAGAATTCTTTGTAGAGTTACCCAGAACAGCTGACTGCTTCCCGTTCTTTTGATATGTAGGCGGTATCTAAGAAAATTAACAGATTCCAAAAGAGGTTATGACCCGGTCGATCACATTTTAGGGGTATATTTATTATCCCCTGCATTTATTCCCTGACGAGTACACATTTCTTATTGCAGAATATTACGTCAATAAGTTATTTGTCAGCAGAATCAGTATTTTCCAGTAGGGATACGGGCTCTGATAATAGAAAAAAGTAAATGCACAGGTATCGGCCCGAGGGTTACTCACCGCATTGTAGCCTATAGCTTAAAATTGCTAATACCATTAGATATTGGAGGCCAAGCTAAGAAGCTTGAGGATTTTGCGGTCCTCATATAAATCTATGGGGATTGCCTGTATGAAAAGAAATAGAGGGATTGTAGAAATTATATCCGATATCTGCTGCTGTACTCTCCTAATACATATCCGGAATGTATGCGGTCATAGTAAATGATCGCTCTTAGGGGGTGGTACTCATAAAAGCTTGGAGAGAGACAAAGTACCAACCAATCAGCAACTGTCACTGTACACTCAGGCTGTGTTTGAAAAATGGCAGTTGGAGCTGATTGGTTGGTACTTTATCTTTCACAATTTTATCTCTCTCCAAGCTTTGATGAATACCCCCCTACATGTCTGCAGAATAGTATATGTACAGTAACATCTTTATGTATAGTCACATCTTTATGTTTTAGAATTTTGTCATAGTTGATTGTATTTCTAAGGCCTGATTCTGAGTCGCACACACCCGCGGCTGCTTTTTCTGTTCAGCCGCTGCAGGCTACTTACTTCCTTATGCGTCTGCACGTGAAAGCCTATCCCAGACACAGCTGTTACCTATGCAGATCCAACCATCATTATTATTAGCTGGACTTGCACACTCCCCATGGTGGGTGCAAAAGATCTGTCTGAAAAAGACATCCAGTTACGCGATGACCGTTCCATGCGCTCTCATGGTCGCTGCCTTGTTACCGTCCAGTAATGACCATTTCATGGGAAGTGTGGTCCTTTGATGGACGGATTAATCCATATCCATTAGAGATCTCCGTCCATGTCTGATCCTGCACATGCGCAGTCGCCATCTGCATAGTTGGCACATGTGCAGTATGCTGAAATACCTGCTCTTATTTGCCAGTCCAATAAAATGTGATTGCCCATCACTGTGATTGCAGAACATATTTCCGTGAAACCAATACCATACAGAGACAATTCACTATAGAAATGCAGAACTTTTCGGGGGGAACTCCATGCACTGCGCAGTTCACTGCAGACATTATTCTAGTGATATTATTCTACATTACATTAATATTTACTTTTTTCTCTCTCCTAGGGCTAATGGTGCACAATATCCAGAAGAATTCTGCATCTACTAGAGAATGAATTTGTCTTCACCTGCCTCCTATTGATAAGCCACTTTATATATATATATATATATATTAATTTCCGGAAAATATCAGTAACGGTGATCTAGTGCTTTGTCCACAATGTTTTCTAACTGTGTAAATAGTTAGCAAAGTAACAAAAATGGGATATCTCAAATACTGCTAAACTTACCAACAATGACTATTGTAATAATTGCTTAGATTTTTTTTATATATAAAGTCAAAACACTATGCAGGTGTATATGATTATTATTGAATAAAGCTAAAAACTTGTAAAAAAAAATGATCTGAGAGATTTGTTTATATTGGTATTGTTTTGTTTTTTAAATGAAAAATAAATATGGTATAATGACTATGCAAGGATCCGGGCGAGTTCTCTGGCACATTCAGGTGCATTGCTTGGATGGTAGATTGTGCTATGGCATTATACAGTACATGTTAATATGGTGAAATAAAACAATACAACATTCATTTTAGAAGTTTTAATGCTTTACTAAAGGTTATTATAAAGTTTCTGTGATGTTATTGTCATTCCTTCCAGAGCTTGTATACTGACAGCCATTAGTTTTTCGCTCTGGGTCTCTCTCTTTTTGGAGATGTTTTTATCATGTTCTATGGCAGACTCTATGAGGTTATCTATTGTAAGTCCCCTCCAGCCAGGTTGTGAGGTCTGAACCCGAACCTTTAAATCGTCTTTCAGACCGTCCATGAGTACCGTGACTATCATTCCCCTGCGGTGAGTGCCATCTTTAATATCTTCTATCCCAGTGTACTGGGTGATAGCCTGCAGAGCCCGGTCGCAATAGTCTTCTGCAGTTTCACTCTCCTTTTGCTTAATTGTGAAGATTTTGTTCCAGTTAACTACTACTGGAAAATATATACCCAATTGAGTCACAATGCGGGAAATGTTACCTTGTTTTACTTGGTCTGTTAAGGGAACGTCTCCATCCAATACACAGTCCGTGATAAATTTTGTCACGTCGGTATTGTGTGGCAGACAGGCCCTTAACACTACACGCCAATCTTTATTAGTGGGCTCATGAGAACTACCCAAATTTCTCAAAAATCTTTGACATTTGGCTAGTTCCTTTTTGGGATTGGGGAAATCATTTATGATGGAATTCAGTTCTGCTCTTGTCAATGGACAATGCATTACTACTTCCCTCGTGGGCACTACACCGTTTGCATCTGCATTTCCATTCGGAACAGTTATTGTCCGAATGGGATGCAGACCGGCAGCGTTGCTACCTCTGACCTGGTTACCTGGCTGGGGGTTTAATCTGCTGCTGCTACGTATGGTATTAACAACTTCCTCTACGGGTGCAGAGTGTGTTAACACTTCCCTTGCTGTTACCGATGGAGATGGCGGCGCCACCCGTGATTGTGGTGATGCAGCATCTATCATTTGCACAGCATGGGAAATGGCAGACATTACAATAGGCTCATCATCCATATCATAAACATTTTCTTTATGGTTGCTTAAGAGAGGGTACAAGTTGCTTGTTACATTTTTGAATTATTGAAAATGAAAACAGCACAGTACATATATGGCCTACAACGGCCCACAGAAACATCAAATAAAGTCAAATAGCAATATGAATTCAGTGGGCAAATATACTCATACAACATGAAATAAGGGAGCAAGAAAGAATAAGTCTTAAGTCGCTTAGTTTTGAACGTGCTGCCAAATATTACTAACTGAAATAGAAAGAAAAATAAAATACAATATAAAAGCAAAAATCAAAATAACTAATCAAATAAAATAAAAAACATAAGAATTTAAGAAAGAAAATAATAGAGAGAAAGAAAGATAATAAAATAATATAATGGGGAAAAGTAAAAGAGGAAGTCGCCACATCCTAAGAGGCACTTAAGTATTTGTTTTGTACTCAGCAGTCTCTTTAAAATTCAGCCAGCAATACCAAATGTCAGTAAAATCTAGGGGAGATGATTTAGACAATGAGAGATCTTCCATATACATATACTGATCTATTCTCTGGAACCATCGAGAGATGGGAGGACAAGTCGAAGACCTCCAATAACATGGTACAGTAGCCCTCGCAGCATTCACCAGATGACGCAACATGGATTTTTTATATATGGATATTGGAAGGTCTGATAAATTTAGCAACCAAAATTCAGGTTTATCAGATAAAGGAAGACCAATGATCAATTCCGATAATTGTCGAACCTTCCTCCAGAATTCAGCTATCACCGGGCATTGCCACCAAATATGGAAAGGAGTGCCCACTGCCTGTTGACAACGCCAGCATAAATCAGATAAATTTGGAAACATCCGGTGGATGTGAACAGGGCATCTATACCACCTTGCCAAAATCTTATATTGGGTTTCTAGAACTTGGAGTGAAGAGGAACTAGCAAAAGTAAAATCAAATATTTGTGACCACTGATCCTCAGTTAGGTCCCTCCCTAATTCACTATGCCAAGCAGAGACATAAGAAGGTAGAGATGGGTTAGAGCACTCAAGACATATTTGATATATGGAAGAAATAAGGTGTCTTGGGGGGTCTACTGCCATACATAAAACTTCAAATTTAGTTGGAGTCCAGCGAGGTTCATTAGCCTTAAGAGAATTCACATAATGTCTTAGTTGGAGAAACACCCAAAAGAGCTGGGAGATTATATATTTGCTGGAGATCTGTAAAGGATCGTATTCCACTAGGTGTCACTAGATGGAATATACGTGTAATACCTTTTGTGGACCAACTAGATAGATTAGATGCCATAAGGCCTGGGGGAAAATCCGGGTTATCTACCAGTGGAGTAGGTAATGAAGCACATGGGCTAAATGAAGGGAGGTTTCTAAATTTATTCCAACAGCGTAGAGTGGGGCCTAGTGTCGGGTGAGATAAAGACGGACATTTAACAAGCCAAGGAAGGACATGAGGTGGTTTACCTACTGTGTGACCTACTACACATGTCCATTGTTTGGTTGCAGATAGACAAGACATTTCAACAATCCTAGACAAATGGACTGCATGGTAATAAGTAAGGAAGTGGGGTAATTGCAAACCACCTCTCAAACGGCTTTGCGTTAATACAGCCTGTGATAGTCTGGATCTACTTGAGCCCCAAACAAAATGTCCCACTAAGCTTTGCAATTCTCGAAAAAAGGAAACTGGTATGGCAATAGGCAACATTTGCATCAGGTATAAGACCTTAGGTAAAATAGACATCTTAACCGTATTAATTTTACCCAACCAGGATAGCTTCAATAGAGACCATCTCTGGAAATCTGTCTTAAATTGTTGAACAAGAGGGGGAAAATTTAACTGGTACAAATTATTATTTGAAGGGGATAGAAGAACACCCAAATATTTAAGACTAGAAGAAGTCCAAACAAAGGGAAAAGCACCTCTAAGACTTGTCACAATGCTGTCAGGTGCTGATACATTCATGGCAACGGATTTGGAATAATTGATTTTAAAATTAGAGATCCCACTGAATCTATCAAATTTATGCATGAGGGCAGGGAGAGAGGTCACCGGCAAAGAGATAGTAGCAAGGAGATTGTCAGCAAATAGTGCCAATTTGTACTCATGGTCTCCAATCTGCACACCTTTAATATCCCCG
Organism: Taudactylus pleione; assembly: GCA_031769625.1. NCBI lineage: Eukaryota > Metazoa > Chordata > Amphibia > Anura > Myobatrachidae > Taudactylus > Taudactylus pleione. Next base: position 378,850 of record JAUIMM010001503.1, on the reverse strand, counting down.
TTACACCGGATAGCCCTCGCCAATGCCTCCATGCAAAGTACAAATATAAGAGGAGACAGTAGGCATCCTTGACGTGTACCATTATTGATCGGGGAAGGCTCTGAAAGGGCTCCATTGACCTGTACTCTGGCCGTGGGAAATTTATAAAGGGCTAAAATACGATGAAGACAGTGAGAGCCTAACCCCATATATCGAAGAAGGCCTTCCATGAACTGCCAATCAATCCTGTCGAAGGCCTTCTCTGCATCTGTTGAGAGTAGGATAACAGGGGACCCAGTACTTCTAACAAAATGGATTATATCAATAATCTTAGAGGTATTGTCTTTAGCCTCTCTACCTCGAATAAATCCAACTTGGTCTTCGTGTATCAAGCCAGGGAGAAGAGAACCCAGCCTATTTGCCAGCATTTTAGCATATAATTTTAAATCATTATTTAATAAAGAAATAGGCCTATAGCTAGCACATTGGGCAGGGTCCTTCCCCTCTTTAGGGATTATTGAAATATGTGCTTCAAGTGTCTGAGGGGAAAAACCTACCCTATCGGAAACTTCATTACAGGCTTTCAAAAAAAGGGGCAACAGCATAGCTCGAAACGTCTTATAGTAACTTACAGGAAAACCATCGGGGCCAGGGCTTTTCCCAAGAGGGGTATTTGATAGTGCAAGATCTAGTTCCTCGTAAGTAAAGGGGCGATCGAGAGAAGTCAGATCACTCTCATCAAGTTGTGGGAAATCAACCGAAGAGAGGTAATTTCTGATCGCTTCATGAGGCGTTAATGAATGGGTAGGTGATTGTTCCTTACATAAATTATAAAGTTTCAAATAATAATTTTGAAAGGCAGCTGCAATCTGAGGAAAGGTATGGACAACATTCCCCCCTGAATCCCGAACATTAGAGACATAAGATTTTAACCTCTGAGTTTTTAGAGCTCTAGCAAGCATTTTGCCAGGCTTATTTCCCCATTGATAAAATTTATGCCTGCATTTCTGTAAATCCAATTTAGTTTTATCCTGAAGAAGCTTATTAAGAGCCTGTCTTGCTTCAGTAAGTTCTCTCAATGTAGTTGCATCCAAAGAGGATTTATGGGATGTTTCCAGGGACTGAATATGGGCTAGAAGTTGTTGCCGTTGAGCCATCCTTTCCCTTTTTAATCTAGAACCCAGCTGGATACAGTGTCCTCTAATCACACATTTGTGTGCCTCCCACACCATTATCTTAGACACATCTGGAGTGTCATTAATATCGATATATTCAGTGATGGCTTTGAGAAGATCGTTTTTAGTACAGGGGTCACTAAGTAAGATCTCATTAAAGCGCCATGTCCATGGTCTGGGTGTCGAGTTAGGAAAACATATATTTGCAAAAATTGGGGCATGGTCAGACCAAGTAATATGACCTATTTGACTATAGGGAAAATATTGAAGATTTCTATGATCTACAAGAAAGTAATCAATACGTGCATATACAGAGTGTGGAATAGAGTAAAACGTATAATCTCTAACCGTTGGGTGTTGAATCCTCCATAAATCTATCAATTGGTATTCAGAAAAGAGTTGACGTACTCTGCGATGGTCCCGCAAGGAGACTCGGGGCGATCCCAAAGAACAGTCTAACACAGGGTCCAAAGACCAATTAAAGTCCCCACCTATTATTACACATCCCTCTCTCAATGGTTCCAAAAGTTTCAAGACCTTGTTAAAAAATTGCCTCTGTTTCTGATTGGGAGAATAAACATTTACAATAGTGTATACTTGATTATATAACTTACATTTCAATATCTGACATCTGCCTTCCACTAGAATATGATGAGATATATCTGTAACGGCGAGCCTACGAGAAAGAAGTATAGCCACTCCCAGAGATTTACTCTGAGAGTTATTACTACAAAACACATGGGGGTAATAATAATTCCCAAGCTTAGGAGCAACTAGTTGTTTAAAGTGTGTTTCTTGCACAAAGGCCACATCTACTCTCTCTAGGTGAAGTTCTCGCAGTAAAGTGGACCGTTTCTCAGGAATATTAAGACCTTTAACATTAAAGGAACATAATTTTATGTTTTCTGACTTAAGGGAGGCCATGGCAGTGGCTGTGGAAGAAGTTAATCATAGATAAAGAGTGAGGCATTATATGAATCTTATAAAGGTTTACATTGGCAATAGAGATGTAGCGACTAAAAAGGGAAAAAATAAAAACAAAAAGATTAAAATAAAAACAAGAATAATAAAAAAAAGAAATAAAATAGTGCAAGAGAAACAGAAAGAGAGTCTTATTAGAAGAAACAGAGAAATATATCCATGAGGAAAAATTTCCGCTATTGGAGCAAGCCGGAGACAATGGTCGGCCCATGCTCCAAGGTCAAAAATGCGGAACGACCCAACTGGGGTAAGGCAGCTATAACCACCCCCCGGGAATAAAGAACTAACATATACGCTGTAAACGGTAATATCAAAGAAAAAAAAATCCACATAATAAGAATAACAGTACCATCTACATTAGTATCATAAATGTATGAGGCACATCCATAGAACAATTCTAGAAGAATTTTGTAAAGAAACTTACTAAAACATACACAACCTTACAAAATCTGCTGTGTGGTGAGAACGAAAAACATAAATAAATTCTTTCCGTTCGTATAAATGACAAATAGAAAACATTAAACTGTTACGTAAGAACCAAGACAATTATAAGAATCTATAATCATCAAATGACCAGTGAGCAAACTGACCCCCAACAATATCAAAAGGATACAATTCCGGACATGTATCCTGTCTGTCTAAGCTCAACAAAGAGGCAAAAAAAAAAAATCACATTTAAATATTGCAAGTGGTCAGGTGCCCGAGGCTGTCCTTTCAACTCGCGGAGAAGTTGAATTATGCCTCTGCCCCCTCACTGTTGTCCAAGGAGCTTTTGCAACAGGTGAGACGGGTGGGTCTAGACGTGAGAACAGGTGGAACCAATCTTGGAGAGGAGGTATTGAAATAGAGAGTGCGTCACAGAAATTATCCAGGTCTTCCGGTGACTGTAAGACGAGTTGGCGACCATCATGCATGACTTGGATACTCAGAGGAAATCCCCAGCGAAAACGGACACCTTTCTGTTTAAGAATGTCAGTAAGAGGCTTAAGAAGACGCCTTTGATGGAGTGTATTCCAGGAGAGATCTGGGAAAATTTGAACTTTACTGCCGTTAAATTCAACACCATCCAGTTTGCGTGCTTTGCTGAGAATCTCTTCCTTAAGATGATGGTAGTGAAGTCGACAAATAATGTCTCTGGGAGCCTCAGATTGGAGACCCTTTTGGTCTTAGGGCCCGGTGTGCACGATCGAAAAGAATTATATTATCTGGTTCTGCATCTGTGAGTTCATTGAACATTTTGGTTAGTGCATCAACGATAGCAGGACCTTGGACATCCTCCGGGATTCCCCGGATACGTAAATTATTACGGCGGCCTCTATTATCGAGATCATCTAATCTCCGCTGCATCATTCTCATCTCTTGTGTATGCGTAGATACAATGTCCCGAACTTTTTGTTGAAAAGAACTAACTTCCTCCATGTGTGTCTCCATGTCAGACACCCGGTGAGCAACATGAGAAATTTCCTTTTGAAGAGTAGCAATTTCCGCCTTGACTGTGGCCCCAATTTTCCTATCAAGGTCTAGAAAGTCTTGTTTCGTGGGGAGAGAGCGTAAGTGCGTTAGAACCTCAGCCATAGCGGCATCTGATATATCTCTGGAACCAGTATGAGTTGGTGACTCCATAAGTCCAGTATTATCAGACAACGTAGATGGGTTAGAATCAGAACGTGCGTTATCTTCAAAAGCACCACCGTCAGGGGTAAGATAGCGAAATAGATTAGGTTGCAATGATGTATCCGCAGTCTTCTTTGCACTAGGTGTCCGCACTGTCTTCCTAGTTTTTCCCATCAGAGAGATAGAGACAGGAGAGACAAAAAAGAAAACACACACATGGAGAAAGAGGAAAGAGCAAGCACAGCAGATATGCAGTACAAAAATATTAATACATGGATAGCCTCAGAAGGTACATTCCCAGGAAGCGGTCACCACGTACCAATCCCCATAGTATACGGGTGAATCAGGGGGTCATGGCCATCTAGTAGCGTACGTGTCAGCCCAAAGAAAACAACATCTATCTCAACAACGATATATAGGAGATATAATAGTAATATTAGGCAATACAATATGTTATAGACACCTGCTATGAGATCAATCAGGAGGACTTTTGTAAATAGGGAGGTGTGAAGTTACAAACGTGGCTACACGGGGGAGCTCCGAGCCCAAATATGTTATAGTATCAATATACACTCATAGGAATGAAAGGAGATATATTGGAAGAAAGTAAAAACACATATGGGTTTGCTACTTTGCTTGCACAGGGAATATATCTGTTATCCGACAAAGTGGCACAATATTTTTTGTTGGGTACTTTCCACTGGTTCTCTTTCTTTGTGGTGAGCAATCACAGTTCCTGCAACATATCAGCCCAGATATCGATATCTCCTCACAATAAAATAATGCATTCAGTAGTCCCAGTGACCAAACGTAGGATATTAGACCCTTGTAGTAGCTTCAGCGGTCAGTCAGGGAACATATGCATAGAGAGGGAGTCACAGTGAGCCGTCTCCTATATGGAAGCAATGCAGCACCTCTCAGGATAGTGGCCTCACCCTCCGGGAATAAGCTGGGGTAGATAGGAAAGGAAGCCAGAGCACCAGTAGCGGGGATGTACAAGGGCAGCCGCCACCCAAGGCAGAGGGATACAGGCCCCGTCAGCAGCTGAGATAGCGTCCTCTGTAATAAGGTAAGGCTACAAGCAGTCAGCAGTCTTAGTGACCACAGTGGGATGCACTGACTGAAGGTGGATAGAAGCGCGCGTCAGCGCTATAGTAGCGGCGCTCCCGTCAGCAAACACCACCGGACCTGCAGGGAGGATGCGGTGAGAAGGGTAAGCAGTTGTATGCTGCTGAGTATGTGCTGTGGGTCACGCGGTGGGGAGCATCTCCAGTGTCCAGCCGACTTCCGCGGCAACGCTGAGGCGGCGGCGGGTGACGGCCGAAATCGAGGCCGCGGCTTTTCGTGCGGACTAGGCCTCGAGTCTTTAGGGATCAATTCCAGGCCAGCGGGGTTTCCAACCACTCTATGGGAGGATCTGTGGGGGACAGGGGACTGGCAACCTAAAGTATAAAGTCGCCAATGCCCCTAGTTAGATAAGGAAGATGCTATTTCTGGGCTATATGGCTGGAGCCCTCAGGAAGCACGTCTTGCTCGTTCTGCAGTCAGGCCACGCCCCGCTTGTTACATTTTTATTGGTATTTTTGGTAACCGTACTTGCACCTCCATCCACATAAGGTGGGGAGGTGAGCGTGAACTGCTGGCAATACTCCCCACGACGCTACTTTGCCGCACGTGCGCGCCAATTTGCGGCTCGCCCGTATTGCATCTCAGCGTCGTGGATGTATTTTCTGGCAATGCATTCGCAACGCTAGTTTGCGTCGTTTGCACATTTTTAAGCCAAGCATCCCCTTCATGCTGCCATATTTTTAAACATTCAAAATATTTAATCTTTTTCTCTCGGGATCGCACCATACTGATGTGATCCTGGACATTATCTAACACATTTTTATCAAAACTACCAATTCTGGGGAACGGACTAACACTCTTTCTCGTCATATTAAACCATATATCACAATACTTTATTGCATAAGTACCGTACTTAGTGTGCATAATACGACGGGCTGATCCAATTGGAGCCTCCATTAGCAGCACATCATTGTCTAACATTTCTACTGTTTGCGTGGCTCCCATTCTGAGACAACTCCTACGCTTTTCAATAAAAATTTAAACTGGTGAAAGACAATCAAGATACTTTCACTTACCTACGGACGTTATTTCTAGATGCGCCAGCTCACCTACGGACGTTATTTCTAGATGCGCCAGCTCACCTACGGACGTTATTTCTAGATGCGCCAGCTCACCTACGGATGTTATTTCTAGATGCGCCAGCTCACCTACGGACATTATTTCTAGATGCGCCACGTTCACCTATTATCTCTCAGCTCACAATCACACCTAGTGCAGCTCAACTACAATGCTCAAATTTTATTGAACACTGCAGTCACACTGAGAGCCAGTCCCTAACAAAAATAACAAACCATACACCTGCTCTGTGTACTGAACGGTAAGCTGCTTACCGAGCGGCTAGGCTAACCCTTGCACCTAGCCCTTAAGGATCATACGATACCCTTAACTGTCCAACACATACTCACTGTTACACACTTTTTCTCTGCGCAGAAAATAAACGTTTACCCAGATATTGGTAGATAGAAAAAAAAAAAATGTAAACCTCAATGGCTTTGTTCAAACATGTGGCAGCAGAACTGGAAGTGCGTATATGCTTATTGTGCGACCGGCCGCATACACAATTATGCGACTACCACACAAGCGTATAATGACTTTTTAACTGCGTACGCAAAAATGCATCTCAGCCGCATACTCAATACTGCGGCACCCCTCTAAACGTAAGGTTCTATCAACAGAGAAAAAAAAACTTTTTTTTTTTTCCTCTCTTGTCCCTGGATTCTGATCAGCGCTTCCTCTACACAATAACTGGCAGTACGCTCTCAGCAACACTGTGGTAATGAAAGACTAATGCGTCTTTCAAAAGGCGCTTCCACCCTTTTGCTGAGAGAGGACTGACGGAGTGTTATCGTGTATCAGAAAGTGTGATAAACCTATGAGCCCCCACTGTTAAATTCGTAAATAAACCTTTTAATACATTCCTGCCTATAAACCTCTAAGATTCACCTGCCTAGAACCTCTAAGACAAAACCTGCCTATAAACCTCTAAGATTCACCTGCCTAGAACCTCTAAGACAAAACCTGCCTATAAACCTCTAAACACAACGCTAATTGCGTACGCAGTATGACCGCAAATAAAGACAGGAGTGGAATCTTGTGGTTCCAACGCACAAGTATTATTCAGGTAAAAGTACAGTCAGTTACGCGCAATCTATACATACATAATTTAGGCGTAAAAGGAAATAATACAGACCAAGTACGGTTATACATACGCTGCGCCTCTGGACCCAGAGATAGACTTCTGACTAGATATCCTCAGTTCACCCAAAATTCAGCATGAACTGGCAAACCAGTGTTTGGACACATGTATTTATTCCCCCCCAGACTGAAACAGGACAAAGGGGAAACTTCCTGCTGATCTCATTGGTTCCCAGAGGAGGAGCATATGTAATGACACATTTAACAGGTTGTTTCAAATAGACTTTCCCTGCCTCTAACAGCCGGGGTATTTCTGGTAACGCCTCCTGTAACATTCCATCAACTAAAACATTTTGTTGCCTATAAGTTCTGCGATCCGTAACTTGAGTTTGCATGATGCGATCTCTCCACCGATAACACCGGGATTCTGTAAAAAGCGTACGCATCAGAACGAGACCAAACATATCTTGCTTATGATGTATAATACCTTAGATATCAAAAACCTCTATTTCTTAGCATTTAAACTAACTTAACCAACTTGAATCATACAATTTGATGCTAATGGAACTTTATGTGCGAATATGTAGTGTGTGGGTATTCAGGGTTTGGTAAGGACGCTAGTTATTAATGGGTGAGATTTAAGTGCATAATCTCTCATACACGAAGTGAACATCCAGCAGTGTGGATGGCTGAGAGTTGTAATTCTACATGCCCTCTGTCAGCAGGCCCCCACCTGCTGTGTTCAAAGGAAAACAAAACCTCTTTTGTTCTCACAGACTCTTGTGTGAAGTGCAAATGTATTATCACCTCAAACTTTTTGGGATTTGGAGCCATCTTGTCTAGGATTCAGGCAAATCCAATTGTGTAGATATTATATTACAATTGCCACAACTATACTTTATCTGCATCCGGGGATTCCCAATTTGTATGTAAAAATACCCATTGTCTCTTTTTATTTACTTCTACTCAGACTGCTGGTTTTTCCCGTTGCCCTTGGTAGGTAAACAAAAACCTTGCCATCTGTTCTTAACTCCTGGGTTATAACTTGAATTAATGCTGACCACACAAAATGGTATCTTGCGATCTCATTTCCAACATGGAGTCTTGCGGCCATTCGCAAGATGGCGTCGCTGCGATTAAATTTTAAACTGAACTTGTCTCACTCAATTATTCAGCTTTGACAAACCTTAAACTATCCTGGGAAGGAACAAGTTGTTCAAGCAATGGGTTGCTCACAGGAACTGGTTTAAAAATAGGAGGTGGTGAATAGCCATTGGTCTGGCTGACCAGCTGAGCACACAGGTGCATTAGTTATTCACAGGGAGGCGTCCTTAGAATGTCTTGGATACCAAAATAAACGAATGTCTGAGTCTGTAAGGAATGCTAAGACACCGATTAGTAACTGCCTCTCCGCCAACTGCCCCATGCACATAGCAAGGGGCCACACACTCCATGTAGATGACCCCTGCCCCAGCCCGGTCCTGCTCGAAGGCCCCTAGAATCTTTGGGCCCTGGGCAGGTGTCCAGTGAGCGCATATGTACGTTAGATGGCCCTGTTTCCAGGGCGACCGACACTACAGTAAACTGGATAGACACCTGAGCGACCGTGCAGGTGGCCTACCGTCATGCACACCGGCTGAACGGTTTGGTAAGTACAGTATACTCACTTACCAACCGGGCCGCTCGATATGGCCAGACATTACAACTGGGTAGGTATTTAACTTGTGATATAAGTGTTGGCGGTTAATGGCCAGTTGGTGAGCTGCCCATACACACCAGCAGATGCGCACAATATATCTATAAGCTACATTGCCTCTGCTGTGCTGCACGGCTGACGCAATATATCTGTGAATGACATCACTCACAGATATATAGTGAGTATACACAAGTCGATACACTTCACAATATATCTTTCGGCGGCTATACGAATGATATAGTACATAGTGTGTACCCAGCATTACTGTTTCCTACTGGTACCTTCTAAATGCAGCAGTGGCAGGAGTCTGTATATTCTCCAGCTTTATCTGACTGTAGAGCATGCAGACTGTTACAATGTAAAGCTAGGTACACATTACACGACTTGCAAACATTGCAACGTCGCCAACGATTTCCCCATAACTCCTGGGAAACGATCTAGTGCGTCGTTTGGTGGTTAGATCGTTAACTATATAATGTAACAGTATCTCCTGGTCGTTTGGTAGAGTGTACTAGCGTAGTTCGTTGCATCTTCAGATGTACATGCAGGAAGATCTGTCAATCTAACGATTCCCCGCATATCGCGCAGTGTGTACGCTCTACCAAACGACCAGGCAATACATTATATAGTTGACGATCTAACCACCAAACGACGCCCAATATATCGTTGGGCGTTTGTTAGATTGCACAGTGTATATGCACTAGATCGTGTGTATGTACGCAGAAGTGTGAGCTTGAATGGATATGAGAAAGCAGCAGCTTTATGCTGGCTGAGCTGTGGCAGGCATTATTATATTTTCGCAACTGCGTTGCATGAAATTTCGCAGCTGTGATGGAGGCCCTGTGTCTCACACTTTATATTACTAATTAATTAGCTTACTGCATACATTGTACTGTTCCTGCTTTATTTGTGTACGCTGCATGTCTGTAATTACACTTCTGTTACCTGATCCCAGCTGGTCTCCCGCAATTTTAGCACATTTATAAATTTATGCTATATGAAAATCCTGAACTATAGTCACCTATCATTACTCCTGTGTTTCAGAGACTTGTGTTATCAGGCATTGCTGTTCCTGTATGCACGATTATGGTTACTTATCTGTATCCCTCTCCACACTAAGGCTGGGTACGCATCAAAGACATTAGCACGCCCACTATGTCTCAGCGTGCGATTGCATTGTGTATGCTTACGCCCACCAGCCTATTCATAAGACGCCCACTTGCACACGTCATTTCCAGGAAGTGTATGCAACCATCGGTATGTCGAGTACCATCGGATGCGATCGCAGCGCTTGTGGCTAACCATACCCTACCGCAAGCACTGTGAGTGATTCAGTGTGAAATACAACTAAGTGACATGTACTATGACGCTGCCTCTTAATTATGCACGCCCTGAAACAGCGTTGAGACGCTCAGGAACGCCTGCATTCGCACCTTCACTCCCCCGTTTCTAGTAGCCAGCCACCCACAAACGGCTTCTCCTGTCACTCATTCAACGGGGCTGTCTAGTACAGCGAGCGTACACTTCCTGATTTCTCGCTCTGGTTCGCGCACGTGCTTTGAGATGCGTACCCATGCGCAGTATGCAAACAATCGGCTGGCTGCACGCTTTTCCTTCACTACTTTTGATCACAAGTTAGGAGCTAAGGCTCTGATTCAGACCCTGTCGCTATGAGCGTACTCTCGCATGATGCATATCCAAATATTTGAAAGTGACGCGGCGGGGAGTGATCGCTCACCAAGGCATAAGCACAACCCATCTTACCTGTACAAGCGTTCACTTTGTGTATGCAGGCTCCCCTTAGCGAATGCAGAGATGCCCACTGCCCCGCGTCATCTCCTGGAAGTTTGTGAAAACATCGGTAAATCGACCACTATCGGATGTGAACGCAGTGCTTGTGGTAGCTTTTTTTTACCGCAAGCATTGCGAGGAAAAAAGAGGAAAATAATGGCTGGTGACGTGTACTATGACGCTGCCTGTTAATTATGCACGCCTCTAAAATGGCATTGAAACACTCGGGCACGCCTGCGTTCGCATCTCCAACACCCCGTTTCTACTAGACTGCCCCTGTTACCACCCACAAACGGCCTCTCCTGTCACTCACTCTACTGGGCTGGCTTTGCTGTGTGAGCGAGGGATCTGTGATCGCATAGTGTAGTTCGCGCATGCGCACTGCGATACATACACATGCGCAGATTAGCAACGATCAGCAATTGCAAACGGACTGCGGATAGCGTCCAGGTCTGATTCAGGCCCTATATCACATGGTGAGATTTGATTGCTGCTTAGTTTGTATGTATATTATACACTAACTGGGATACCCAGCGTTGCCTGGGTTGAAGACTGGACCCTGAAGTACACCACAGCCTTTGATTGTTTACATTGCTCTTGCCTATAACCCCATTCCATTAATCCTGAAAAGGACCCCAATGTTTGTTAACAAACATGGAAACAGTGGCGCAACTACCGTGGATGCAAAGGGTGCAGCTGCTATAGTACCCGAGCTGCCTCTGTGGCCCCGCCGCTCCCCCTGCACTCAGTCACGCACACAAGTTGGGCCAGTCCAGTCAGGGCTGTCAAAGGGGGCCCGGGTGTCAGCAATGTTGATTTGGTGCCAAACCGCCAGCTGACTACAGCTGACACACTAGCCGCCAGTCATGGAGAGACAGCGCCACCGGTTGCGAGGCAATCAGAACTAGTGGACTGGCATGCAATCAACAGTGGCGGCTCCTGATTGGCTCCTGGTCCACAAGCTCCGATTGGCTCGTAACCGGCGCCAGATTCAAATTGCCCCAATGCCGTCTGCCCATGTCTACCTCTGTCTGCTGGTGCGACAGCTGTAATTAGCTGGCAGCATGGCCCCAAATCCACACCTGCTGGCTGCTGATGGCACACAAGGGGTGGCGAGAGACTGCTGGAAGGACATGAGGAGGTGAATTGCTGGGGTGGCATAATGTGTAAGGGGCACTGGTATTGTGTGGAATAATATGTTATATGGGGCACTACTATGTGGTGAAATCTGTAAAGGGCATTACTGTGTGGTATAATGTGAAAGCAAAGAAGAAGTACTCTCTTTTTATGGGGCACTCGACCTACTCGATTAAAATTAAAACTTAGCTTTTTTTTTTTTCTTTTCTTCAAAAATGTTTTTATTGAAGTCAACAAATACACTCTGGTACACAAGTAAATATGACAAGAAACAATGACATAATTACAATTTATAGCATACAGTTCACTTGTGGTTTGAGGTAATAGACTTGCCACAATTTTCTCTTTTTACCGATCAATTGAAAATTAAACAGTAATATATTATAATGACTTCAACCATAATAGAAGAAATGAAGGGGGAAGAAAGTAGATAGGTGATGGGGGGGTGGGGGGGTGGATAAGTATAAGAAGAGAGAGATGGAAAAAAAAAGGGAGAAAATAAATAAATAAATAATAAATAAAAAATAAAAAAAACAGAGAAGTGGGATGGGGGTTATGAGCCATGCACTCCCAGGGTCAATCCCCTACTACTCTTCTTTTATTTATGTAGGTTTTTTTTTTTTCTCTTAAGCGTAAGTTATTGGGGGGTCTTGTAGCAGTATTCTAGTTTCATACCATTGTGTTGATTTGAAACACTGTTGTATTTGTCTTTTAATCTCAGGATTTAAAGCCTCAATAAAGCTTTCCCAAATTAAGAAGAATTGTTCTGCTTTCTTTTCCTTGTTGATAGAAGAGTTGACCCAATCCATTTTGAAAATATAAAATAATTTCTCTTTGAACATGGTTAATGAAGGAGGGGTAGGAGCAATCCATTGTTGCAGGATACATTTTTTAGCTACAGCCGAAATAATTAATAATAATTTTTTACAACCCTTGGAAACTCTAGTTATTCCTGGAATATAACCCAATATTGCCCATTCTGGTGTTAATGGAAGATAATTGATTAGGTCAGCTAGCACATATTGTTTCACTTCCATCCAAAATTTTTTGATGACCCTACAGTCCCATAGGCAGTGGTATAAAGATGCCTCTAAATGGGCGCATTTTGGACACGCAGAGGAGGTTGCAATACCAATCAAGTGACAACGTTTGGGAGAAAGATAGCTCCTATAGAATAATCTGTAGAACATTTCTCTGTAAGTTGTAGCTGTCAATGTTTGGAGGGAATACTGTAGCGTGCGCAAAATATTAGTTTCTGTTAGATTTGGAAAGCAAGTCTGCCACTTAGTGATACCAGTGGAGAATGTTCCCGTAAAGTAAGGAATTCTTAGTAGGTGGTAAAACAGGGATATAGCCCTATATGGATAGCCAGCCGACAAGAAGGCAGTGTCTAACCTATTATCCCAATCCAAGGGAGATAAAAAAGATAATATTTTACTGGTGTAGTGTTGTGCCTGTAGGAAGGCCAAGTTACAAGAATGAAGAAAATCGTATTGTGTATGTGCCTGTTCAAACGTTAATGGGCATTTAAGTGAAGAATTAGTGAAATGTCTAACTGTACGAAGGCCCAGTGAATCCCACCTTCGGAAAGGGTGTGTTGCAGACCCATTCTGAAAGTCATTGTTTCCCAGCAGAGGGAGATGTAGTGAGTAGGAAGCATGAATTTTAAATTTGTTACGTATCGAGTGCCATGTTGACCATGTTGACATCAGGAGTGGGTTATCAAGCAAGTGCGGTGGTATATCGTGTTTAGGCATATGTAAGAAGTAAACCAAGTCCAAACCAGATAGGAACTGTCTCTCTAATTCATAGTGGGCGAAATGATTTCTATGTAGAATCCAGTCATGAATGTATCTACATATTGCAGCTTGGTTATAAAGGAGAGTATGGGGAAAGTTAATTCCCCCCTCTTCCTTAGTGCGTTGAAGAATTTTCAAACTAAGTTTTGGTTTTTTGTTATTCCAGATAAATTTCCGAAAAGCGGCATCTATCTTTTTAATATCAGTTAAAGTGAGAAGTATCGGGAGGACTTGTAGAGGGTATAGCAGTTTAGGGAAAATTATCATTTTTATTAGATTGGCCCTTCCTAGGTAAGAAAGCTGAAAATGTTGCCAGCTGTCCATTTCCGCACAAATTTTATTTATTATTGAGGTAACATTTAAAGAATATAGGTTGTTAATATTCTTGGGTAATTGTATACCCAGGTAAGGTATGCTGGAAGATGCCCATTTTAAGCCTCCTAAATTGTCTCTAGGTCTAAAAGGTCTATTACCCAAAGCTAGTGCCGTAGATTTAGTAAAGTTAATAGTAAATCCAGAAATGTGACCAAATCGTTCCAATTTTTCGAACAAGGGGGTCAAACTAACCTCTGGATTAGATATGAAAAGCATGAGATCATCCGCAAAAGCTATAAGCTTTAATTCGTAATCTCCAATGGAAGCACCGCGCAACAGCGACCAATCTTGAAGAGAACGGATTAGCGGGTCAAGTGCTAAATTGAATAAAAGGGGTGAGAGCGGACACCCCTGTCTCGTACCTCTAAACATATGTAATGTGTTGCCGAGAAGGCCATTGACAAGTAACTTAGTACATGGATTCAAATAAAGATATTTGATCATATTAATAAAAGACGTACCAAATTCCCTGGCATCGAGAACTAGGAACAAATATTCCCATAGAATTTTGTCAAAGGCCTTCTCAGCGTCCAAACTCAACAGAATAGTGGAAGATCTCTGATCCGTTGGGGAGGAGGCCAGAACTGCAACTGCCGAGCGAATGCCCAACACCGATTGGCGGCCTTTTGTGAATCCTAGTTGATGTGGGGTAAGGATTGTCGGCATCATATTATGTAATCTAATCGATAAGATCTTTGCCAAGATTTTATAATCCTGGTTAAGCAAAGTAATGGGTCTATATGAAGACAGCAAGGAGGTATCCCTATCTGGTTTGGGAATCAGGATTGTTGTTGCCTCGTTAAATGAGGGATATGCAATGTTATTCGAGTAGATTTGTTGCAGTAAATTGGTAAGTGTAGGTGTAATGTCGTCTTTTAGGATATTATAGTAATTTGCTGTAAAGCCGTCAGGGCCAGGTGATTTATTCAATTTGAGCGATTTAATAGCCATGAGAACTTCCTCCTCTGTGATATTATCTTCTAAACATTCCCTCTGCTGGGTGGATAGTTTTGGTAGAATTGTCTCATTAAGAAAAGTGCTTGCATTTGCTAAGTTAGACGTTTCAGCTGCATATAAATTTTGGAAATATACTTCCAAAAGTTTTGTTATATCAGATTGAGATGTAATGGTCTCTCCCGTTATAGGATCGCAAAGACTAGTGATGTAATGTCTTTTTAAAACTTAGCTTTTAATAGTTTGCCACTAAAAGATAATAATTCCACAATTTTATATCAAAAGGACATCTGTACACAAAACATAGAACAGAACAACATACAGTCTGGTCCAAAATAGGTCCATTTAGTTAAAACTGACTGACTTGATAAGGGAGATCAATGTATATCTAATCTCTCAGTTTCCAGTTATGGTAAATCAGACATGATAATCATGACACCATGGTCAGACAGATGGGGAAAATATTAGAAAAACGTAATTATCAGGGAATAAATACCCTTTGCTTAAAGCGTCGGTGACCACCTGATCAGTATTCTGTTCGTTCAGGATTATACACCAGTGTTTATCCAAGAGTTTTTTATATATCCAAAAAAATAACATGCGGAAAATGAATATACAGTATGTATTAGTGTATCTCAGAATAACACATGAGTAGCAATACCGTGATAGTAACAGAAGTAATATTGTTATAATGTATATCAATTTTCACAGGTATCCTCCTGATAATACTTATTGAATCTCACACAGTTGAGTTGAATCATACACATTTTGTAGGCAGTTTTACACAGTATCCAACATTTCAAAGTAAATAGTCTGTTAATTACAGTGATCACTTAACGTGTTTTTGCCAAAGTTAAAAGAGAATAGTCAGAGAGAAAGTCTCTCCACTAGTGTATGGCAGAAATGGCTGCTGCAGGGTGTCTTACACATGTGGCCTGTGCGTGGATCCCCCTATACATGGAGATAGAAATTATAGATCACAGGCATCTGCTGTTGGACAGAACACTAGGGGGGGTGAATCTGATGAGAATCAGTGCTGACCCATTCCCCTGTGTCTGTGCAATAAAGGTGCCTAAGCAAAGGTAAGTATAATGTTCACATAGAAAGAATAGTGATGAAATATATATGTGTGAAAAAGCGTTGATCCCCAGGGGGCTGCTTCTCACAGTATGTGTACAAGGCAGAGTGGACTGTTAGTGAGCAGTCCTGGAAATTCCCTATTCCACTGAATACATGCAGTAAAAAGGGACATCGGTGCAGAGGGCTATCCCCACTATGCCCTGATGAAGGAAACAGCGCAGGGACAGAGAAAGGGTGTGCTCTGCACTCTGTTCCCAGAACAAGATACCGTACCTATGATTCAGGAGGTTGCTGCTTGTGGTGGTCAGCCAATAGGGGTTCCCCCTGTGCACTAAGTGGTTCCCCGAGGTAGCCCAGACGCACGTTTCTCTGGGAGGCTTTCTCAATGGGTCGCCTGCTTTATTTTCCGCATGTTATTTTTTTTTATATATATAAAAAAACTCTTGGATAAACATTGGTGTATAATTCTGAACGAACAGAATACTGATCAGGTGGTCACTGACGCTCTAAGCAAAGCGTATTTATTCCCTGATGATTTAATTTTTCTAGTATTTTCCCCATCTGTCTGACCATGGCGTCATGATTATCATATCTTATTTACCATAACTGGAAACTGAGAGATTAGATATACATTGATCTCCCTTATCAAGTCAGTCAGTTTTAATTAAATGGACCTATTTTGGGCCAGACTATATGTTGTTCTGTTCTATGTTTTGTGTACAGATGTCCTTTTGATATAAAAATGTGGAATTATTATCTTTTAGTGGCAAACTATTAAAAGCTAAGTTTTAATTTTAAATCGAGTAGGTCGAGTGCCCCATAAAAAGAGAGTACTACTTCTTCGCTTAGGGTGTTTAATACAACTCTCAAGGGTGCACCTCCATAGAGAGATTTTTTCTTATATATATTTTCTTATATCTTGGTATATTTTGGAACATACCTGCCTTCAATCAATCTATTCAGTGGTCTAACCCTATCCCCCTCTCGTACATGCTCTGTGTGGTATAATGTGTAAGGGGCATTACTGTGTGGCAAAATGTATAAGGTGCACTACTACTGCACAGCATAATGTGTATAGGGCTACTACTGTGTGCAGGGGAGCAGTGAGGGTGGTTCCAGTGGAGCATGAGCTCCGGGCGCCAAAATGCACAGAGGGCGCCACCCAGGGTTCCGGAATTCATGGAGTGCAACATACTATGACAGCCATCTGTTAATTTTATCTCATTTTGTTTGCTATATATCCTAAATAAGTTACAGATTTGAGATCTGTTTCTACATGTCATGCTCCCCCAAGCTGCCCAGATTGCCTCCCCTCCGGCCCACCCTCCTCTGTGATCATCTTCTGTTACCTCCCCTTAACTGTCAAATTGAATACATTCACTTTTCACATCTTTAATTCCCTCCCCTCTCTACCTTGTGATCTGCTCTTTGCCCCTCCCCTCTCCTTTCTTATTGGCTTCTGTCACCATCCCTCTCAGGTCAGCTCTTTACCCCTCCGCTCTCCATTCTTATTGGCTTCTGTCACTGCCCGTCTCCTCTCCTTTCTTATTGGCCTCTGTCACCTCCCCTCTCTGATCGGCACTTTTCTCTTCCCTCTCCTCTTTGATCCCCTCCCTCCTTCTCTCTTCATTCTGTGCTTCAATGGAATTAAAAATGACACATCTGAGGTAAAATCCTAAACTTCAATTATAAGGTATGAGTTGAAAAAAAGTCACTGCTTTGCTTTCTAAAGTAATAAGGTGCTCCCAGGCATGACCACACAGTGTTATTTGAAAGGTCTTTTTAAAAATATTAGGAGGCCTGAAATAATAATAATTATGGTAGACAGAACACGATTATTACTACTTACATTAATATAGGTGCAATGTATATGTGCGAAGTAGGAGCATGGCTGATAATGGAGCTTCCCATAGGTGTTCCCACTCCATTGAAAGCTGCTTGGGACAGTAATTGCAGTAATAAGATGTGCACCCTGTGGAATCTCACTCTAGCAAATGTACTCTGTCAATTTAAGTTAAATGATCAGAATACAATCTCCTCTATTGACTAATAACAATGATTCAAATGAGATAAAAGCCAGATCCTAGGGTGCTATAAATAAATAAAGCAATGCCAAAAGAGCTACCCCTTAATGTCAGATAGTGTATAACCGAAGCTTTCTATTTCCCCAATTAGACCTCAATGCCCAGCATGATACTGTCACTGTTTGCTGTTTTTCTCTTCACTTCAGTATTCCCCCACAGGCTGGCCATACCCCATTGGCACAGTTCAGTACAGGGAGGGGGTGCTATGACATGCTCTTTCTCTGGGCACCATGGTTCCATGCTACTCCTCTGACTGTGTGGAATAACCTGAATGAGCTCTGTGTGGCATAACCTGAATGGGGTCTCTGTGGCACAACATGAATGGGCTCTGTGTGGGGGCAAATGTATGTTTTTTTACTTTTGGGGGGGCCTTTTAAGATCTTGCTATGTGGCCTACAAAGTTCTAGTTACATGCAAACACAGAGGCTCTGAATCTAATATGAACTTGCAAGTTTGCTCAGGCTGAGGTGAAAATTATACTTTTGTTCCATTCTCACAGGTTTTTGGCAGACTGCCAATTTCCACTGAAGCCATCTCTGGAACCTGTGTAGTTTAAAAGTGTCCCCATTTTAAACAATTCTGTGACAGTGTGTGGCCATGACGATGTTCAAACCTATTCATACACCAATACAATAATCCACATTAGTGCACACCAGTCAATAAATGTTCAATTGTGTCTATAAAATTAAAAAAGACTCTTAAGGGTAAATTTACTAAAGTGAGAGCTTTCAGAAGTGGAGATGTTGTTCATAGCAACCAATCAGATTCTACTTAACATTTAACTAGCAGCTTCTAGAAGATAATACGTAGAATCTGATTGGTTGCTATGGGCAACATCTCCACTTCTAAAAACACACACGTTAGTAAATATACCCCCAGTCACTACTTCTCTAAAGGTTCTAAAAACTCCTTTGTACAGCACTGTTAGGCAAAGTCATCTGAATGGTTTGTTCTTCCATATATAATAAAAGCACTCATGCTGTGGTTGAAGCATGAGTACAGTTTCCGCAGCTCCCCGCCTCCCTCTTATTTGTCAGCAGCCCAGCATGCACTGTTATGTGATGGGCTACAGTGGGAAACTTATAATATGTGATAAACCTTCTCTTACTCTTGTTCTTGTATCTGCTAGCTGTGGGCACTCAGAGGTAATCCAGTTCTCTGCGGGAACTGTGGGAGACTGCTAGCTGCTGCTGAGATGCTTATGAGCCTGAAGAAGAGACAAAGTATCTCGAAATGCTTTGGAAATCCATCTTGTGCTGCTGTGGCCACATTTACCCACACGGTACTTAGAGCCAATGGAGGAAGGTGTATTGAGCCTTGAAGACTGTTAAAGTGGAGAGAGTTAAAAGAGGGTTGGTACTTTATCTCTCTCCACTTTAACATTCTCCCAAATCTTAGTACAGCTCACTCTAACAGAGGCTAGGAAATCTCCATCAGCTGAAAGAGACCCTGGCCTCTCCACTCCCACCATTTTGAGAAACGGAGGCCGTCGCCTGCCCCTCCCCGCCCAGAAATGGCAGCAGACTGTCAATCACTGACAGTCTGCTGCCAGACAGCATGCGTGACCGCAGACCCGTTCTGCACATTCTAGTGCAATGCTGAATCAGGCCCATTGTCCTGTCATTTTTACATTGAAATAAGGATATTCTCTAGTTACCACCTATTCTGGAAGTGCAGACTAAATTCCACATTGAGACTTGCAGATTTCTGATTGAATGGCAAAAAGTCACAGCTGCAAGTTTTTAACCTGCATTAAGCAATTTTATTCTACATACTTGGTTGGAGAGTTTACCCAACTAATGAATTATTTTATTATGTTGAGTTTGTGAGATTTGAAACTGTTGAACAAAATCTCCCTTTAAACTATTCCACCCACAATCTTCTCACTGCTGTACAGTCTGCCTATTGTATGATGATTGTATGATATCAAAGAATGAAGTAATGGGCCTTTGACAGGATTTCTTCTTTTTCATAAAAAGTTTATTTTTAAATGTAAACTCTACAGCAGGCAATTGGGAAACAATACTGAATGGAGTGTTGTCAGCTTAACACAAAGTAAGCTGTCCTCTCCAACTGATGTGATAATATTTAACTATGTTATGAAAAACAGTAACAAGTGTTGCTATTTGCACAATGTTTTTTCTGATGCTGATAGATATTTATCTATATAACAAGTGAGAAAGTGTGTATGTCCGTCTTTTTGTCCTTTATACACATTCAGAGTTTTAGCCCTGGTCCCATCATATTTGGCATGGTGGTATAAATTGACCAGGATAAGGTTTTCGCCTAGGTTTGAACTTCATCAGGGCCACTCACTGTCACAGATTTGCTTAAAATGGGGACACTCTTAAATAACACAGGTTCCTGGACTGGCTGCAGTGGAAATTGGCAGTCTGCCAAAAACTTGTGAGAATGGAACAAAACTATAATTTTCACCTCAGCCTGAGCAAACTTGATGACTGATGCAAGTTCATATTATTGCATGTAACTAGAACTTTGTAGGCCACATAGCAAGATCTTAAAAGGGCACCCCATAGGTAAAAAAACCACATACATTTGCCCCCACACAGAGCCCATTCATGTTATGCCACACAGAGCCCATTCAGGTTATGCCAGATAGTAGTACCCCTATACACATTATACCATGCAGTAGTAGTGCCCCTTATACATTATGCCACACAGTAATGACCCTTACACTACACAGTAATGCCCCTTACACATTATACCACACAGTAATGTCCTTTACAGATTTTACAACATAGTAGTAGTGCCCCATATAACACATAATTTCACACAATAGTAGTGCCCCTTATACATTATGTCCCCTCAGCAATTCACCTCCCCGTGTACCTCCAGCAGCCTCATGCCTCCCCCCAATCAGAGCTCGTGGACCGGCAACCAATCAGTAGCCGCCACTGGTGATTGGCTGCCAGTCCGCAAGTTCTGATTGCCTCGCGAATGGCATTGCTGTCTCTCAATGACTGGCTGCTAGTGTGCCAGCTGTAGTCAGCTGGCGGGCTGTCACCAAATCAACATTGCTGACACCTGGCCCCCTCGACAGCCCTGACTTGTGTGCATGCCTGGGTGCAGGAGGAGCAGCGGGCGACAGAGGCATATCGGGCACCATAGCAGCAGCACCCCTTGCACCCATGGTAGTTAAGCCACTGTTTTCATGCATGTTACCAAACAGTGGGGTCCTTTTCAGGATCAATGGAATGGGGTTATAGGCGAGGACATTGTAAACAATTAAAGGCTGCAGGTGTATTTCAGGGTCCATTCTTCAACCCGGGCAATGCCGGGTATCCCAGCTAGTATATGTATAGAGTATCACATGTAGGCGGCACTCATTGCAAGAAAGAAAACAAGCAGCAAGGTGGTATCACCAATGTTTCAATGTATTAAACATTTTTCATCAGGGTGTATAACCATAAACAAACACTTACCAGTTTATAACCTCTCTCTGTCCATGGTGCCGGATCACTGGCAGAGTCACATCGTGCGTGATGATGTCACGGAGGTCAGAACATGTGATCAACAGATACAGAAGTTGAATGGTAAAGAGGTTACGAGGCAATAAGTGTAAACAAAACAAAGACATCTAAAAGCATCTGATTATATGGCACAGAACTAGAGAAAGTCACAGTGATATGGATAGATACAATGGACTCAAGAATTACATGACAGTACAAATAGTAATTATAGCATTGTTAATGTAGAAAATAAGCATCAGAGATCCCTAATAGGCATAAACAAAAATGATCAAAGTCTGTAAATAGAACAGTTCAGTCACATATAAATAATAATAAAAGAGAGAGAATGCAAAACAAAGAAATTACTAAATAAAATAAAATAAATCACCAATAATGGAAATAAATAGTAATACAGCATAGAAACAAACAAACAATAAGTGATGACAAAATATAGATGATCAGCCATGGCCAAAAGTTTTGAGAATTATAGTATTGGTTTTCACACATGAATGGTCTGCTTTACTGTTGGCATGACACAGGATGAAGACTTTTGGAGAATGGCCTGATGTCAAGAAGGGCAGCAAAGAAGCCACTTATCTCCAGGAAAAGGATCAGGGACAGACAAATATTCTGCAAAAGGTACAGGGATTGGATTGCTGAGGACTGAGGTAAAGTTATTTTCTCTGATGAATCCCCTTTCAGATTGTTGGTGGCCTCTGGAAGAACACTTGTCCGGAGAAGGAAAGGAGAGTGCTATCATCAGTCCCGTGTCAAGCCAACAGTACAGCATCCTGAGACCATTCATGTTTGGGGTTGCTTCTCAGCCAAGGGCTCACTCACAATTTTGCCTAAGGACACAGCCATGAATAAAGACTGGTACCAAAACATCCTCCAAGAGCAACTTCTCCCATGCATCCAAGAACAGTTTGGTGATGAACAATTAATTTTCCAGCATGATGGACCTTACCATAAGGCAAAAGTGATAACTAATTGGCACGGAGAACAAAACATCAAAATTTTGGGTCCATGGCCAGGAAACTCCCCAGACCTTGATCCCATTGAGAACTTGTGGTCAATCCTCCAGAGGTGGAGACAAACAAAAACCCACAAATTCTGACAAACACCAAGCATTGATAGGCAAGAATGGGCAGCCATCAGTCAGTATGTGGCCCAGAAGTTGAGTGACAACATGCCAGGGAATTGCAGAGGTCTTGGAAAAATAAGGGTCAACACTGCAAATATTGACTCTTTGCATAAACTTAATGTAATTGTCAATAAAAGCCTTTGACACTTATGAAATGCTTGTAATTTTACTTCATAGTAATATCTGACAAATAGGTCTAAAAACACTGAAGCAGCAACCTTTGTGAAAACCAATATTTGTGTCATTTTCAAAACTTTTGTCCATGGCTGTATAGTTCATCTGACCTCACTGCAGCCCAGCACAGGTTGGGGAGAGAGGTTGCTGCTGAAAGGCAAGAGAGGGGGAGGGGGTGGTGTTGGACCTAAGCCCCTTCCGGGCCACTCCAACAAGCCCGAGCCAGGGTAATAAGTACCCGCCCCCACCCCCCTCTCGGTGGCTGTGTTTGTCATTAGCAAAGCTCATAGTGGATTCCTTAAGACTGTCGATATGCTGGGTACAATGCAAATCAGTGCATGCTTTATTTATAGAGAGATATTATACAATATTTCTTCTTTGTGCCTTTTCAATGAAAATGCTTCATTGCCCCACATAGCTATAGACAAGAGTGCAGCAATGGATATACTGTAAGTATGGCATATCAGGAAAAGCCCGGGACTGATGAGTCATGTGACAGCACTGGAAAAGTAAATTGTTATATTTCATTTGGTTTGTTAACGTTATCAATTGCAGTAGAATTAAATAACAAATAAGAGTGGTAAAAACCATTGATTGATATATTGATTGATGAAATGATATATTGAAGCATTTAAGGCCTGATTGAAAGTCGAACACACGGCCGATGCCGGACGTAGCTGAATGATTTTTGTTCTGCGCGTGCATCTAAGTGGAACTGCGCATGTGCACACGGAGCCCGTGCCCTTAGATTGGCAGGTGCAATTGAAATGCACAGTCTTAGAAATGTCTTGAAAATGTATTGGGCGTTCCTGGGAAGTGACTGGGCGGTGGATAGTTTTAGAGGATTTTAAGAGATCTTAGAGGATTTTAAAAATCTATGCTCTCAGCGAAGCATTTTACAAAATAACCTTAGAGGATTTTAAAAATCTATGCTCTCAGCATTCTTCAAATCAAGAAAAAAATAAATATCAATCTAATCTATCTCGGGAAGAAAGAAGGGCACTTAAGACCCTGACAAAAGATACCTCTATCGTAATAAAGGAGGCGGATAAGGGAGGGGCCCTGGTAGTTATGAATCGTGAAGATTACATAACTGAGGCACATAGTCATCTAAGAGACTAGATATTATAAAATGCTAACAAAAGATCAGACAAAGGAATATCAGATACTGTTGAAGAACTTGTTGGACCTTGCTGTAGTTTCAGGGGTCACGTCCAAAGAAGAGCGCCGGTTTCTGTTTCCCTCCTTTCCCACTTTCCCCACCTTTTACAGTCTTCCCAAAATTCACAAGTCACTCTCCTCACCCCCGGGTCGTCCTATCATTTCTGGTGTCAATTCCCTCACTTCCAATCTTTCCTATTACGTTGATTCATTTTTGCAACCCAGAGTGTGCTCACTGAGGTCACATCTGAAGGATACCACACATTTTCTCAATCTGATACAATCTATAGAGTGGAAGGAATCGTACGCATTCCTTTCACTGGACTTCTCTATGCTATGTACCAACATTCCACATACAATTGTATGTGAGGTGGTTAAGAGACGTCTTCTTTTAGATGATGATCTCAGTGAAGCATACCAATCTTTTCTACTGGATGCTATTTAATTTATTCTCTCCCACAATTATTTTCTTTTCCTTGACACATTTTACCTACGGGTGATGGGAACAGCCATGGGGACCAGATTCGCACCCAGCTATGCGAACCTATACATGGGCGAATTCGAAAACGCCCATGTTTGGGGGAGCGGGTGGGGTGCATCTCTGGTCTTCTATGGGCGTTACATTGATGATCTTTTTATTATTTGGGATGGAGATCTTTCTTCTGCACTTTCCTTTGTTAATTCCCTTAACACTAATTCTTATAATCTGTCCTTTACTCATTGTTTTCACCCCACTAGTGTAAACTTCTTGGACGTGACCCTCGAAATTAGAGATAACCAAATTGTCACCTCTAATTATGTTAAAAAGGTTAACACCAATTCATATCTTCACTATAAAAGTGCACATTATGGCCCATGGAAGACGAACATCCGGAAAGGCCAATTGATGCACCTCCGTCGAAACTGTAGCGATATAGATGTCTTTATTTCACAAGCTCATGATATGATGGATTCCTTCAAAAGATGTGGATATCCTGAAAATTTATTGATAAGAGCTTTTTCTGAGGTGTTAGAGATGGAACGTAAATCACTACTTGAATCTAATCCTCAAAGAAAGAAAAAAGATATTGATACCACCCATCTATCCTTTGTATGTAAATATAATAGCCAGGCAGATGATATCAAAAGAATTATAAAACAAAAATTACCAGATCCTACGACACGATCAGATTCTTGGTGATCTCCTACCGAGTGTTCCACAAATCATTTACAGAAAAAATCAATCTATTAAAAACATCCTCGCACTAAGCCATTTAAAATCGATAAAAAATACCAAAATTTCTGAATCGGTGGGAGAAAGTATCTGGTTAATATAAAGACCCCCTGGTTTCCATAAATGTGGTAAGCCTCGATGTAATATGTGTACCCACATGGACAGAAAGACCACCACTATTATTATACCAACAACAAAGGAACAATATCATTTAAAAAGCTTTATGAATTGTGAAACATGTTTTATCATATATCTATTAACGTGCGGATGTGGGTTACACTATATGGGTCATACCACCAGAGCTCTTCGTGTACGATTTATGGAACACAGACGTAATATTTTAAACAAATATCCTCACCATAGTATCTCACAACATTATAACAAGATACATAATGGTGACCCAAAGTGTCTTTCGGTTGTGGGCATATAATTTATTCCACTACAGCACGAGGGGGAGACAGGTATAATAGACTGTGTCGCCAAGAGGTCTATTGGACATTACAATTTGATTCTTTTTACCCCAATGGGCTAAATGAAACTATTGAACTAAACTCTGTCTTGTAATATACAATATAATAATAATAATAATAAAAAAAATCTTTAATGAGCAATACGTATGCAATTCATCTATGTGAGATAAGGGGAATGGAATACAATAAAGATGTCACTATATACTGCTTTAAGGATAATTCAATATATAAAGATAATAAACATTCACCATTTGGAATATGATTCCTTGACGTACCACTATCTATTTGATTGAGTTAAAATGAAATGGTACTAGTATGCTTCTGAATTTAGATAAAAAATCGGATGACTAATGATTAACATCTGCGATGTGCAACATAAGTGTAATTAATACAAAACCTTCATCTCCTTATTCTATTGATTGTATCACTTGTGGGGATTTATTCTTGCTTGTTGATTGAAGCATCAGAGTGATATGAGGTTACCTAGCAATATATCTAACACACACACACATCATGTGACCAGTCAGGTGAAAATCGGAATAAGTTTATAACCTCCGTTCTTAATTAATAAAATTGTAGGTGGTTTTTTAAACACACAATTTTCATCCATTAAGGATTACATTCCGACAGACCTTTTGAACTAGGCAAATATGCTGACATGACCGGGTGACACTGTAAGTAATCATAATATGGTGCAACCCTCGTAACTGCTTGTCTACTAAATTTTGTCAATAAAGCTGCGCAAGGCAGCCTAGTAACATAGTAAACATACATCTTTACCATGTGATCGGGAGTTTCACCACATGATCAGATGAAACCCGGAACTAGGTGATATCTCCCTGCTCTGTACAAACAGAGCTGCGGGGGGTTACCTAGCAACACAACAGCTACACAATAATGAACATTTGATTGGATCTAAAAACAACACCTGACAGTCACATGATCGGAGAAACACAGAAATAATGAAATAAGGTACTATCTGGGTATAGATATATTTTTTGTGAATCTTTATTTTTGTGTTGTTTTCTACAGATAAGGAATTATTTAGGGAGAAATGGGATTGCCTTCTAGCCATAATGATTGCTTCTAATATGTATTATATGAAACGGATGTATACACATATGTTTGGTTCTTAATTGACACTCAGGTGTCCATGATTCGGTTAATGAAAGAGGTATATAAGGACCATGAACACTGCACTTGGGATATGCTTCTGAAGAAGCTGGACACTTTTAACCAGCAAAACGCATTAAGCCAGCCTCCTGCACACTGCTACAACTCTTGGGGACACCCTTCATCATACCAACTGTTACAGTGTGTATATTAAAATCAATAATAATAATTCCTTATACAATTAGAATCAAATATATATATATATATATATATATATGTGTAATTCACATATTCCAGAGAGAGTCAGATCCCAGAACTAGTCTGACAAGATGGTTTAACATACCCATAGATGGGAAGAGACCCCACAATACAAGCTAATTAGCATTTGTTTACCCTAGCTAAGAGCCACAGCTTCCTGCCTGAGACCCTATACAATAAGGTTTGAATGTCCTTTTATGGGCAAGATCCCACAGGTGAGGAATAGGAGGAGGGCATTCACACAAACACTCTACAGAGACACAGGTAAGGGAGAGCAGGAGGGCATTCACACAAACTCTTGGAGAAACACACATGCTTGCAAGGACACACCAGGGAGACACAAGGACAGCAGACTTTCTCCCCAGAAGACTGCCAAGATGCAGCTTCAATCGCCTGGAGATATCTGCTCATAATGGCTAAGTAAACTGTACATTAGTTAGCCTATAATGGGTATTTGTAACTAACTTTGATTTAATCTGTTTATAACTTGTATAGATAGTTTGTAGTGATTTGGGTTCAGTTTTATACATATAGCTGGCTGTGATATAGGTGTACTCTTTCCCCCTTCCTTCCCATGTGTTGTATTCTCCTGGTCTGACTGTATCATTGTGTAGTTGAGATTGGGATGGAGATTGGGTGAAATGCTGCAATCTGTAGATGTATATTTGTTTGATATCAGCTAGTGGTTGTGGTTCCATGGGAGGTGCAGATTGCTAGCCATATTGTGATAGTATTGTGAAGTTATATATTATCATAGTTTGGGAATTTAAAGATGCTACCTCCATGTGGTATGAACAAAGGAAATTCCATGTGCTCTCCCCCTTCCCCCATTGACCCATGTGTTCAATAGAAATTGAAGTTGGTCCATGTGGTTGGTGGATGCTTTATAGTATTATGATAGAATTGTGTACTATGAGTTGTATACTGGTATTTTAACTATTACAGAGGAATCAGCTTATATGTATTATACAACATTATAGTATCTGAAAAGCTTGTATAGTATAGTGGATGCAGTGTTATATCATGGAAGTTGAAAATATTAGACACTGGTATACAATATAATGTACTGTTTTGGTCCAAAGATATTACACAGTTGTAGTGGGTGAAGGTATTGGTATTACAGAACATGGCATTATGGGAGTCTTCAATGTGAGTTTTCAAAATGGAGTTTGTGTTCAGAGACCATGAGGTTTGAACAATAGGACAAAGGGTCCCAACAACCCCCACTCACACACTCGGCAATCATATATATATATATATATATATATATATATATATATATATCTCTCTCTCTCTCTCTCTCTCGTCTATATTGTATTTTAACAAGCATTGATTTTATGAAGATTTGATATATAAAAACGTTTTACTTATAACACTTTGTGTGCATCGTTATCTTTATGAAAGGAAATTATCCAAATGATTTAAAAGGTATATAATTCTGGTTAACACTTTGCGAAGTTCATATATTTATGTTACTTATAACCTGATAGTTATTATATGAAAAATAGAATAATTTGCTTTAGATATATTGGGATTAAACGAGCTGGCAATGGCCGGTGTGTACAAATGGAAAAGAAGAAAGGGAAAAAAACACCCCTTAGCACCAACACATTGGAACTAGGGTTGTGCGCCGGCCACTTTTCGTGTTTTGTGTTTTGGTTTTGGATCTGGATCTTTCTTCGTGTTTTGGATCTGGATTGGTTTTGCCAAAACCACCCTTCCGTGTTTTGGGTTCTGGGTTTTGTGTTTTGGATCTGTATTTTTATTTAAAAAAAACAGCTAAAATCACAGAATATGTGGGTTTTTCTGCTCCTATGCTATTATTAACCTCAATAACATTAATTCCCACTCATTTCCAGTCTATTCTGAACACTGAACACCTCACAATAGTGTTTTTATGTCCAAAAGGTTGCACCAAGGTAGCTGGATGACTATGCTAAGCGACACGAGTGGGCGGCACAAACACGTGGCCCATCTAGGAGTGACACTGCAGTGACAGACAGAATGGCAGTTTAAAAAATTAAGCCCCAAACAGTACATAATGCAAAGAAAAAAAAGAAGTGCAAGATGGAATTGTCCTTGGGCCCTCCCACCCACCCTTATGTTGTATAAACAGGACATGCACACTTTAACAAACCAATCATTTCAGTGCCAGGGTCTGCCACACGACTGTGGCTGAAATGATTGGTTCGTTTGGGCCCCCACAAAACAAGCTGGCAATTAATCTGTCCCTGCACAAACTGGCTCTACGGAGTCAAGATGTCATCCTCATCCTCATCATCCTCATCCGATTCCTCACCCTCTTCTGTGTTGTGTACATCCTCATCCTCACAGAGTATTAATTCATCCCCGCTGGAATCCACCACCACAGGTCCCTCTGTACGTTCTGGAGGCTGGTCTCCCTGGAAGAGTTGATAATTCATTTTTATGAACATCATCTTCTCCACATTTTGTGGAAGCAGCCTCCTAAGCCTTTCGCTGACAAGGTTCCCGGCTGCACTAAACACTCTTTTGGAGTACACACTGGAGGGGGAGCAACTCAGGTAAAATAGAGCCAATTTGTACAGGGGCCTCCAAATTGCCTCTTTTTCCTGCCAATACAGATACAGACTTTCTGACATGCCTACTTGGATGCTGTCACCAATGTAATCCTCCACCATTTTGTCAATGGTGACAGTATCATATGCAGTGACAGTAGACATGTCAGAAATTGTTGCCAGGTCCTTCAGTCCGGACCAGATGTCCAAACTTGGTCCTGCCTGCCCTGCATCACCGCCAGTGGGTTGCTTAGGATACCTAAGTTTTTTCCTGGCAGCCCCAGTTGCGGGAGAAAAAGAAGAAGAAGGAGCTGTTGATGTGTCACGTTCCACTTCAGCTGACAGTGTTTTCACCAGCAGGTCTTTGCACCTCTGCAGACTTGTGTCGGTCGGAAAGAGAGACACCACATAAGCTTTAAACCTAGGATCGAGCACGGTGGCCAAAATGTAGTGGTCTGATTTCAACAGATTGACCACCCTGGAATCCTGGCAAAACAAATGAAGGGCTTCATCCACAAGTCCAACATGCGAGCGGAATTGCTCCGTCTTAGCTCCTCCTTCACTTTCTCCAGCTGCTTCCGCAAAAGCCTGATGAGGGGAATAACCAGACTCAAGCTGGCAGTGTCTGAACTGACTTCACGTGTGGCAAGTTCGAAGGGCTGGAGAACCTTGCACAACACGGAAATCATTCTCCACTGCGCTTGAGTCAGGTGCATACCCCCTCCTTTGCCTATGTCATAGGTGGATGTATAGGCTTGAATGGCCTTTTGCTGCTCCTCCATCCTCTGAAGCATATAGAGGGTTGAGTTCCACCGCGTCACAACCTCTTGCTTCAGGTGATGGCAGGGCAGGTTCAAGAGTGTTTGCTGGTGCCCCAGTCTGTTCCACTTTTTCTGACGTTTCTGTACAGTGTCTGTTTCACCTGCCTAGTGAAGTGGAATCTAGACGGGATTTGGAACCGGGGACACACTACCTCCATCAATTGTCTAAATCCCACTGCACTAATGGCGGATACTGGACGCATGTCTAACACCAACTTAGCAGTCAAGGCCTCAGTTATACGTTTTGCTTCAGGATGATGTCGTACTTCATCCTCCTCACTAAAGACTGTTGGAGGGTCAATTGTTTAGTAAAAGTAGTGGTGTTCCTACTTCCTCTCTGGGATGATGAACGACTCCCAACAGCAACAACAGCAGCGGCAGCAGTAGGCGTAGCAATGCAGGATCCTCCGGAGGAATCCCGGATAGGAGAGTCAGTTATGCCAGTGACATGGCCTGCAGGACTACTTCCGATCCTGACTAAGGAGGAAATTGACGAGGAGGGAGTTGACGGTGTGGTTTGCAGGCGCTTGGATACAACAGGACAAAGGGATTTAGGTGTCTCTGGACTGCTTACGGTCTTAGCCAAAGTTTCTGAACTTGACAGTAACTTTTTATGAATGCGCTGCAGGTGACGTATAAGGGAGGATGTTCCTAGGTGGTTAACGTCCCTACCCTTACTTATTTCACCTTTACATATGGCACATATGGCAAGACAGTTGTTGTCCAGATTTGGATAGAAATATTGCCAGACCAAAGAGGTGGAATGTTTGGTCTTCTGCCCAGGCATGACCGTGATGGGCTTTTTCATCCCACAGACAACAACTGTTTCCCCTGGAGCCTGATTTAAACAAACCACATCACCATCAGAATCCTCCTCGCCATCTTCCTCCTCAGGGCCAGCTACACCAGTATCCTCATCTTGTTGTACTTCAACAGTGACATCTTCAATTTGCATATCAGCAAGTGGACTGTGGGTGCTCCTTTCAGCACTTGCAAATGGTGGAAAGAGCCACCTCTTCCCGTCCAGTGCTGGGAAGGTCAGGCATCGCAACCGCCACCACACTTGGACTCTCCTTGGGGATTTGTGATATCTTCTTAGAACGCACAGTTCTTCGTTGTGCTTTTGCCAGCTTAAGTCATTTGATTTTTTTAGCGGGATGAGGGCTTCCATCGTCATGTGAAGCTGAACCACTAGTCATGAACGTAGGGAAAGACCTTAGCCGTTCCTTGCCACTCCGTGTCGTAAATGGCATATTGGCAAGTTTACGTTTCTCCTCAGATGATTTAAATGTTTTTTTAAGATCATTTTCCTGAACTTTGTCATTTGGGATTGTATATGCCCTCTACTATGACATTGGGCATCGGCCTTGGCAGACGACGTTGATGGCATGTTATCGTCTATGTCATGACTAGTGGCAGCAGCTTCAGCACTAGGAGGAAGTGGTTCTTGATCTTTCCCTATTTTATTTTTATCGGAGAAAGTTTGGTCCTCCATTTATGTTATATTGATATATACGTGCGGCTAAGGCGCACACAAACACAGAAAATAATTTTTTATTTTTGTTGGAGACTAGTGCACAAAGGGTGGGTTACACCACCCTTTAAGAAATGAGCCAGCTAGCCCTTTACTTGTGACACAGGCGCACGCTTGGCCACAGTGCACACATTTCACAAACATAGGAAATAATTTTTTATTTTGTTTGGAGTGCATTTTGGGGGTTACAGCACCCTTTAATGGACATGCCAGCCGGCCCTTTACTTATGACACAGGCGCACGCTTGGCGTTACTTTGTTGATGCATGTGCGGCTACTGCGCACACAATGAGTGCACTTTGGGGGAGCACCCCTGTTGCACAGATCACCCCCTGGACAACACTACAGCACCCCTCTAGGACCATGGGCGGGTACAGATTACCGGGGCTGTCCTCAGCCTGAGGACAGTGCCTTTTTGTTGGTTGCACTGAAACGTTGCTGATGGTAATTAAAGATTTTGAACGAGTCCCCGAGTGCCGCATCATATATAATCAGAAATCAACATTGCTTTACAGCTTTTTAAACAAATTGGTGTACCAACCCTGGTGTAGGTCCCGCGTCCCATAATTTCTGATGGTAGTCCTGAGTGTCAGGTATATTGGCTCATTATGATTAGCATATCATGCTCACAGTATCATTATATTTGTATATGTGCTATTACCTTCTTGCGTGTACATGGGACTATTTATTTTTATGTATAGTAACTATGCAAACCCCAGTCAGGATGCGCCGACGTGATGATGTAGTTCTGGTTTTACCGGAAGTAGCTGCCGCTGGTTGCAGCCTGCCAGGTCCATGCTGGAACCTCAACTTTGGATATTTAAGATGAGTTTATGATGTGCATTGGGCCTGATTCAGAGTTGTGCAGAGTTCACACAGAGAGACGCAACTGCTGTGTGAAAATATGTAAAAGCTGCAGAAAAACGCCCGCTGCATGCTTTTGTGATCCGCTGCTGCGTCTGAAAATGCAGTATCGCACGATCTGCATGAATATCGTTCATCCGAGTAACCCTCTGGTTACCAAGGACGGCCATAAATTTCACACTTCCGGAGCAAGTGAAGCAAGCATCGGTACACCCAGAAAATGGGTCTGATACACCATCCTCTTCTATAACGCTGGCCGCCGACCCCCCTTCCCCGTCCCCAAACGGCTGCAGCATGTCAATCATGCTGTGGCTTAAGGATCACTGCAACAGTCATCGCAGACAGAGATCTGCACATGTGCAATAGATATTATGCGCATGCGCAGATTGGCAAACATCGGAGATATACGTAGACCATAGGGTTTTGCATACAACTTTGAATCAGGCATATTGTTCCCTGAGGAAAGATTTAAATTCTGAAACATTGGAACACAAGTGTTGAGTGCTGACTCATCTGTTCAAAAGTTCCCTGAGTGCTGATGCCGATTGCACCTGGGAAAGAATATACATTTGGAGCAGAGCAACGCCCCCACAACATTGTTCATGCCCACCACATTACTAGTCAGAACCCTGTGACATTGATCACAACCCCTGCGCCGCCACACAGTAGGCCCTTCATAAGTTTCAGCTCCAGGCCCACATGGGCCTTAATCTGGCACTGCTAGAAGGTGCTAGATAAATGTTAAGTAGAATCTGATTGGTTGCTATGGGCAACATCTCCACTTCTAAAAACCTGCACTTTAGTAAATATACCCCCAAGACTCATAATGCTCAGATTCAGTAATCTGCCAAACTCAGTAACCAGGAATGTTACAGTACATCCTGCCAATGGTCCCTGTTTTAAAATTGGGACATATTAGCTCATACCATACACTCACCCACTCCACATTTATCTGACCAAATTGATTCATAGGTGTAAATTTACTAAAGTGAGAGTTTTTAGAAGTAAGTTTTAGAAGTGATGCTATAGGCAACATCACTTTTAAAACTCACTTCTAAAAACTCTCACTTTAATAAATTTACCCCATAGCCCCAAAACAATGCAATGAGGAAAGCTGCTAAAACTGCCAAATCATTGCATTCATTTTCTACTGTCTGTTTCCCAATTACCATTCACCATGAACATTTGAACTTTTCCAGTGATCTTATAAAGGTAAATAACAAAGGAACAATGGAGATATCTTTCTTTACAACATTAAATAAATGTATTGGTCTATTTGCATTGTTTTGCATGCCTGGCACATCTTGTACCAGACATGCCGACATTCTGGCTGCCCCATCTGGGAGGGGGGCAGCCAGATCGGCAAAATCGGTCGGCGTGGCCGGGTGTTGTAGGCGGAGCGGGGCGTGGTCCCGCCCCCGCTAAACAATGCTGATAATCCCCGCAAAATGATGCGATTCGGCATGAATCGCGTCACAGGCCCCCCGCTTCCTGGGGATTCTCACTGATCGCAGGTTGGGACAGGAGGGGTCGGTAGCTTGTGGGAGACTTGCCTGCCTTTCAGGGAGGCCGGGAGTGGAACCCGATTTTCGGGAAGCTCCCGACCAAATCGGGAGGGTAGGCAAGTATGTCTTGTACCTAGAATTTACAAAAGGCAATTAAAATGGTCAGCTATGGCACTGATAAAACGCTGTAACACACGGTAACATCATGATCTTAGCACTCACGTTTCCACACCTGTAGCTTATTTACATCTCTTCAGTGTTCAAACAAAGGACCTGATTGATTAAGGATCGCTGTTGTGATCGCAGCTCCATAATTACACGCAGGTCTGCTGCGAAAATATGCTAATGATTGCTATCACACTGCCAGCATAGAGACGCCCACTGCCTCCCTCTACCGCTATCTCACATCCACAATACATCAGTTCTGCGTTATCATCAGTAAAATCGAGCACCATCGGCCCCTCACGTAGAATTACAGCGGCCCTGACCTTACTCAGAAATTGCTAACCTCGTAGCACGCAGTGAACACTCAAGCTGCGTATACCGTCGCAGTGGCTAATTTATGCATGCCCATGTAACGGCATTCAAATGGTCAGGCACGCCTGCGTTTCTCCAAGCACTCCCCCATCACCACCCCCAAACGCTGACTACCTGTCACTCACTCTGCGATCGCTTACCGGGCTCTGCGTGCGATTGCAGTGTAACCTACGTGCACTGTGATGCATACGCATGTACAGTACGCAACAAGCAGCCAACTGCGCGCACTGCTGCAGGTGCGATCCATAATGAATCAGGCCAAAGTCTTTTTTTCCACCTTTGACCTGTCTGGTTTACAACTGATAATAGGTTATTATTATGTATACATATATATATATATATATATATATATATATACACTATATACTACTCTCCAGAAACCTCTGTGACTACAAAAAACATGCAATCTCAATACCTAATGTATTTATGTATTTTGTCATGAGCAACTGAGTCATCCATATGAGTGCTATCACTCAGTACATCTACCTAGGCAGGGTGTGCTCTCCCATTTACCCTCAGACAAGGGCTTTAGGCCTATTTATATTCTCCGAAAACACCCTTCTGGGGGATACCTAAACAAATTAAGTATCCCTTAACTATCCATTCATTTCCGACAATAGTCGCAAGTAGGGGTGAGCGGGTTCGGATTTCTGAAATCCGAACCCCCCCCGAGCCCCCCCGATCCGAGGCCGATCCGAGTCAGGCTCGACTTTTCCCGCCTGACTCGGATCTGAAATCGAGGCAAAACGTCATCATCCCGCCTTCCGGGTCTCGCGGGTTTTGGATCCTATATAAGGTACCCGCGTCGGCGCCATTTTCTCACTCGGTTGTGGACAGTGAAGAGGGAGGGTGGGAGTTAGGGCTGGCTGGGCTGTGTAGTGTAGTGCAGAGTAGTGTTGTGCTGTGCTGCTGTTGTCCACTACTTCAAAGTCCATAGGGGCTGGCTGTGTTGTGCTGTGCTGCTGTTGTTAATAGGGGCTGTGTCCACTACTTCAAAGTCCATAGGGGCTGGCTGTGTTGTGCTGTGCTGCTGTTGTTAATAGGGGCTGTGTCCACTACTTCAAAGTCCATAGGGGCTGGCTGGACTGTGTTGTGCAGTCAGTTCTCCATAGGGGCTGTGTCCACTCCAAAGTCCTGTGCAGTATCCCAGTCCTAAAGGGGTGCTGTAGTGTTGTCCAGGGGGTGCTCTGTCCATCAGGGGTGCTCCCCCCAAGTGCTAAAAAAATAATATTTTTTCTGTGTTTGTGAATTGTGTGCGCAGTAGCCGCACGTGCATCAACAAAGTAGTGCCAAGCGTGCGCCTGTGTCATAAGTAAAGGGCCGGCTGGCTTGACCGTTAAAGGGTGCTGTAACCCCCAAAGTACACTCCAGTCCAAACCAAAAAAATATATATTTTCTGTGTATGTGAATTGCGTGTGCAGTAGCCGCACGTGCATCAACAAAGTAGTGCCAAGCGTGCGCCTGTGTCATAAGTAAAGGGCCGGCTGGCTTGACCGTTATAGGGTGCTGTAACCCCCAAAGTACACTCCAGTCCAAACAAAAAAAAAAAATATTTTCTGTGTTTGTGAATTGTGTGCGCAGTAGCAGCACGTGCATCAACAAAGTAGTGCCAAGCGTGCGCCTGTGTCATAAGTAAAGGGCCGGCTGGCTTGACCGTTAAAGGGTGCTGTAACCCCCAAAGTACACTCCAGTCCAAACAAAATAACAAAATATTTTTTCTATGTTTGTGAATTGTGTGTGCAGTAGCCGCACGTGCATCAACAAAGTAGTGCCAAGCGTGCGCCTGTGTCATAAGTAAAGGGCCGGCTGGCTTGACCGATAAAGGGTGCTGTAACCCCCAAAGTACACTCCAAACCAAATAACAAAATATTTTTTCTGTGTTTGTGAATTGTGTGCGCAGTAGCCGCACGTGCATCAACAAAGTAGTGCCAAGCGTGCGCCTGTGTCATAAGTAAGGGGCTGGCTGGCTTGACCGTTAAAGGGTGCTGTAACCCCCAAAGTACACTCCAAACCAAAAAAATATATATTTTCTGTGTTTGTGAATTGTGTGCGCAGTAGCCGCACGTGCATCAACAAAGTAGTGCCAAGCGTGCGCCTGTGTCATAAGTAAAGGGCTAGCTGGCTTGACCATTAAAGGGTGCTGTAACCCCCAAAGTACACTCCAAACCAAATAACAAAATATTTTTTCTGTGTTTGTGAATTGTGTGCGCAGTAGCCGCACGTGCATCAACAAAGTAGTGCCAAGCGTGCGCCTGTGTCATAAGTAAAGGGCCGGCTGGCTTGACCGTTAAAGGGTGCTGTAACCCCCAAAGTACACTCCAAACCAAAAAAAAAATGTTTTCTGTGTTTGTGAATTGTGTGCGCAGTAGCCGCACGTGCATCAACAAAGTAGTGCCAAGCGTGCGCCTGTGTCATAAGTAAAGGGCCAGCTGGCTTGACCATCAAAGGGTGCTGTAACCCCCAAAGTACACTCCAAACCAAAAAAAATTATATTTTCTGTGTTTGTGAATTGTGTGCGCAGTAGCCGCACGTGCATCAACAAAGGAGCAGCGCCAAGCGTGCGCCTGTGTCCCATAAGTAAAGAGCCGGCTGGCTCATTTCTTAAAGGGTGGTGTAACCCACAAAGTGCACTACTCTCCAGCAAAAATAAAAAAATATTTTCTGTGTTTAGCCGCACGTATATATCAAATCGATATAACATAAATGGAGGACCAAACTTTCTCCGATAAAAATAAAATAGAGAAAGATCAAGAACCACTTCCTCCTAGTGCTGAAGCTGCTGCCTCTAGTCATGACATAGACGATAACATGCCATCAACGTCGTCTGCCAAGGCCGATGCCCAATGTCATAGTAGAGGGCACATACAATCCCAAATGACAAAGTTCAGGAAAATGACCTTGAAAAAAACATTTAAATCATCTGAAGAGAAACGTAAACTTGCCAATATGCCATTTACGACACGGAGTGGCAAGGAACGGCTAAGGTCGATCCCTAGTATGATCATGACTAGTGGTTCAGCTTCACATGACGATGGAAGCCCTCCTCCCACTAAAAAAAATCAAAAGAGTTAAGCTGGCAAAAGCACAGCGAAGAACTGTGCTTTCTAAGAAGATATCACAAATCCCCAAGTGTGGTGGTGGTTGCGATGCCTGACCTTCCCAGCACTGGACGGGAAGAGGTGGCTCTTTCCACCATTTGCACACCCCTTGCAAATGCTGAAAGGAGCACCCACAGTCCACTTGCTGATATGCAAATTGAAGATGTCACTATTGAAGTACAACAGGATGAGGATACTGGTGTAGCTGGTGCTGAGGAGGAAGTTGGCGAGGAGGATTCTGATGGTGATGTGGTTTGTTTAAATCAGGCTCCGGGGGAGACAGTTGTTGTCCGTGGGATGAAAAAGCCCATCACGGTCATGCCTGGGCAGAAGACCAAACATTCCACCTCTTTGGTCTGGCAATATTTCTATCCAAATCCGGACAACAACTGTCTTGCCATATGTACCATATGTAAAGGTGGATTAAGTAGGGGTAGGGATGTTAACCACCTAGGAACATCCTCCCTTATACGGCACCTGCAGCGTGTTCATAATAAGTTACTGTCAAGTTCAGAAACTGTGGCTAAGACCGTAAGCAGTCCAGGGACACCTAAATCCCATTGTCCTGTTGTATCCAAGCGCCTGCAAACCACACCGTCAACTCCCTCCTCGTCAATTTCCTCCTTAGTCAGGATCGTAAGTAGTCCTGCAGGCCATGTCACTGGCATGACTGACTCTCCTATCCGGGATTCCTCCGGAGGATCCTGCATTGCTACGCCTCCTGCTGCTGCTGCTGGGAGTCATTGATCATCATCCCAGAGAGGAAGTAGGAACACCACTACTTTTACTAAACAATTGACCCTCCAACAGTCCTTAGCGAGGAGGATGAAGTACGACAGCAGTCATCCTGAAGCAAAACGTATAACTGAGGCCTTGACTGCTATGTTGGTGTTAGACGTGCGTCCGGGAGCCGCCATTAGTGCAGTGGGATTTAGACAATTGATGGAGGTAGTGTGTCCCCGGTTCCAAATCCCGTCTAGATTCCACTTCACTAGGCAGGCGATACCGAGACTGTACAGAAACGTCAGAAAAAGTGTCCTCAGTGTCCTGAAAAATGCCGTTGTACCCAATGTCCACTTAACCACGGACATGTGGACAAGTGGAACAGGGCAGACTAAGGACTATATGACTGTGACAGCCCACTGGGTAGATGTATCACCTTACGCAGCAACAGCAGCAGCGTCACCAGTAGCAGCATCTCAGAAACGCCAGCTCGTTCCAAGGCAGGCTACGCTGTGTATCACCGGTTTCAGTAAGAGGCACACCGCCGACAACCTCTTAGAGAAACTGAGGGAAATCATCGCCCAGTGGCTTACCCCACTTAGACTCTCCTGGGGATTTGTGATATCTGGCAACGCCACCAATATTGTGCGGGCATTACATCTGGGCAAATTCCAGCACGTCCCATGTTTTGCTCACACAATAAACTTGGTGGTGCAGAATTTTCTGAAAAGCGACAGGGCTGTGCAGGAGACTCTTTGGGTGGCCCGAAAAATTTCTGTCCACTTTCGCCATTCAGCGACTGCGTGCCGAAGACTGGAGCGCCAGCAAACACTCTGGAACCTGCCCCGCCATCACCTGAAGCAAGAGGTTGTGACGCGGTGGAACTCAACCCTCTATATGCTTCAGAGGATGGAGGAGCAGCAAAAGGCCATACAAGCCTATACATCCACCTATGACATAGGCAAAGGAGGGGGTATGCACCTGACTCAAGTGCAGTGGAGAATGATTTCCGTGTTGTGCAAGGTTCTCCAGCCCTTCGAACTTGCCACACGTGAAGTCAGTTCAGACACTGCCAGCTTGAGTCAGGTCATTCCCCTCATCAGGCTTTTGCAGAAGCAGCTGGAGAAAGTGAAGGAGGAGCTAAGACGGAGCGATTCCGCTCGGCATGTGGGACTTGTGGATGAAGCCCTTCTTTCGCTTTGCCAGGATTCCAGGGTGGTCAATCTGTTGAAATCAGACCACTACATTTTGGCCACCGTGCTCGATCCTAGGTTTAAAGCCTATGTGGTGTCTCTCTTTCCGGCCGACACAAGCCTGCAGAGGTGCAAAGACCTGCTGGTGAAAACACTGTCAGCTGAAGCAGAACGTGACAAGTCAACAGCTCCTTCTTCATTTTCTCCCACAACTGGGGCTGCCAGGAAAAAACTTAGGTATCCTAAGCAACCCGCTGGCGGTGATGCAGGGCAGGCAGGACCAAGTTTGGACATCTGGTCCGGACTGAAGGACCTGGCAACAATTTCTGACATGTCCACTGTCACTGCATATGGTACTGTCACCATTGACAGAATGGTGGAGGATTACATCGGTGACAGCATCCAAGTAGGCATGTCAGACAGTCCGTACCTGTACTGGCAGGAAAAAGAGGCAATTTGGAGGCCCCTGTTCAAACTGGCTCTATTTTACCTGAGTTGCCCCCCCTCCAGTGTGTACTCCGAAAGAGTGTTTAGTGCAGCCGGGAACCTTATCAGCGAAAGGCGTAGGAGGTTGCTTCCACAGAATGTGGAGAAGATGATGTTCATCAAAATGAATTATCAGCTCTTCCAGGGAGACCAGCCTCCAGAACGTACAGAGGGACCTGTGGTGGTGGATTCCAGTGGGGACAAGTTAATACTCTGTGAGGATGAGGATGTACACAACACTGAAGAGGGTGAGGAATCGGTGGATGAGGAGGATGAGGATGACATCTTGCATCTGTAGAGCCAGTTTTGTGCAGGGACAGATTAATTGCCAGCTTGTTTTGTGGGGGCCCAAACGAACCAATCATTTCAGCCACAGTTGTGTGGCAGACCCTGGCGCTGAAATGATTGGTTTGTTAAAGTGTGCATGTCCTGTTTATACAACATAAGGGTGGGTGGGAGGGCCCAAGGACAATTCCATCTTGCACCTCTTTTTTTTCTTTGCATTATGTACAGTTTGGGGCCTAGTTTTTCAAACAGCCATCCTGTCTGCCACTGCAGTATCACGCCTAGATGGGTCACGTGTTTGTGCCGCCCACTCGTGTCGCTTAGCATAGTCATTCAGCTACCTCGGTGCAACCTTTTGGACATAAAAACACTATTGTGAGGTGTGAGGTGTTCAGAATAGACTGGAAATGAGTGGAAATTAAGGTTATTGAGGTTAATAATAGCATAGGGGCAGAAAAACCTACAAATTCTGTGATTTTAGCTGTTTTTATGCTTTTTTTCAAAAAAATACAGATCCAAAACACAAAACCCAGAACCAAAAAAACGGTAGGGTTGTTTTGGCAAAACCAATCCAGATCCAAAACACGAAGAAAGATCCAGATCCAAAACCAAAACACAAAACACGAAAAGTGGCCGGTGCACACCCCTAGTCGCAAGTCCCTTAGGTTTCTATGGAGGTTGCGTAGCTGTCAGATTTACCAAGCTCTGGAATGTGAAAAATTCCCGAGTGTGGCCCCCACAGTTAACGCCATCTGAAGATTGTGTTATGGTGCATACACACGGTCAGATTTTCTGCAACGATGAACGATGCGCGTTCCCTCTTGTCAGATAATGATATCTGATATCTGATGTGTTTGCAGTCAGATTTGGACGATTCCATTAATTTTAATGCAGTCAAAAATCGTTCAAATCGTTCATCTGACATATCAGACCGTGTGTATGCACCATTAGTCCCTGAAGCCTATGGGACACATTTTGCAAAACTTACTGGGAGAGGGTTCCTTTCCCTGGCAATGGCCGCCGCACATACATGGTCAGTAGATCGCACATGTGCAGGAGTCCCAAAAGAGAAGTAAAGAGACTGTTGATGCGGTCACTTTGCTCCGAACACATTGCATAAGCATGGTGATTTTCGTCCCTGTGGTGACCCCCTCCCCAAAACAGGTACAACAGTGCTCAGAGCATCCAAAGAACACTCCAAACAGTTCCAGGCAGTGCTACTGGCTGTAGGGTGCCGTTCCAGGCACCCTGCAAGCCAAATGCACGTGCTGTGCCAGTAACCTACACCCTGGATGATGGCACTGCTCGCCTACCCCTGGTTACAGTCCTGAGCTGAGCTACTGGGATTCAGTGCCTGTCATCTAGGGGGAAGGGAAAGGGCAAGCAAATGGTTGTGCCCCTGCACCTAGGATGTCTGGCCTATTGCCCCTCTGGGTACATCTGGCCTTTGGGTAACGTGAAAAGAAGGTAAACAACAGCACCTCAATCTGTATAATAATCAATTATTATTATTAATCAATTATGAATTAATAGTGCCTCCATATTTGTTATCATGAATAGTGCCCAGTATCTAGAAATGCCATTAATAGTGTCCCCGTAGTTGAATCAGTATGTTTGCAATTTTTTTTTTAAATATTAATTATTGACCCCCTATTTTGTTTGTAGTCTAATGGTATCTCTGATCACTTATCTACAAACATTTCCTCCACATGATGCAGACTAACCCATTTGGGTTTAAAAAAAAACAAACATTGAAGAGACTAAGGGCTCTATTTACTACAATCCGCATATTGAATGCGGATTGTAGTGTGATATTACCGAGTGAATTCGCATTGCGAATTCAGGCAATATCACAGGGATTTACTATAAATCCCTTGCAGGGACAGAGCTTGCGATAAAGCTCTGTCCCTGCGGATCCCATCCGCACTCTAGTCGCGGTATTTTTGGAAAAAATGCCGCGACTAAGAGCCCGCGCAAGCGCAGACCGACCACCGCTACTACCCCCCCACCGATGCTAAGCCCCACCCCCGGCGCTAAGCCCTGCCCCCCACGATCGCGGACCCCCGCGACCCCCCCCTCCCCCCCCTCGCGACCCCCCCTCCCTTCATTGCACTTACCTGCATCCTCCTGGCCTCCGGTGATCTTCTCCGGGCTTCCCGATCAGGTGATCTCCCATACTGCACTGGGGCCCGATCACCTGATGACCGGGCCCCAGTGTACTATGGGAGACCAGCTGACTGGAGAGGAGCCATCACCGGAGGCCCGATCACCGGTCCCTGGATTCAGGTAAGTAAAAAAAAAAAAGTTTAATTTTTTTCTTCTTTTTTTTACAGTAATCAGCTTGCGGTCTGCTTAGACCACACAGCTGATTACTGGTACCGGCTCCCGCCTCTGCTCTCTCCGTTAGAGCAGAGTGGGAGCCCGGTAACCGGGGGAGACCCTGGATAACGCCACCTCCAGGTGGCGTTATTATCACAGGGTTTCCCCCGGTATTTTTTTACAATTTATTTTTAGTAACTATGGTCGGATCACATTTCCCATTACAATTATGGGAAATGCGATCTGCTTTACTAAAAATAAGTGATAATTAGGGGTTGGAGTAGAATTTTACTAATTCTACTCCAATTGCCCCATAGTAACTACAGGTGAAACTAAAATAATGTGAAAAGGGTGTGAAAACACCCTTTTTCACTTTATTTTAGTAAAAATAATGTTAATAAATAGAGCCCATAGACTGCTTCCCAGCAGTACTTGAAATGAGCTAATGTCCAGCAAGACAGCCAGTAAATCAGGAGTCTCTCATCTATCAGATAATAACAATATAGGGGCCCTATTATTAACAACAATATGGGGCACTGCTGATTTTTCATTAAACAGATGGGGACATTGCTAAGTTCTTTCTATCTCTTGTATCCACCAGCCAGGGGTAGCAGAAGTGGCCCAGCATTTGCTACTTTGCATTGGGCCAGCCATCCATAGATTCCCTCCCAACCTCTTCGAGGACCATGACTGATGCTTAATGTTAACAAGAGTGTGTTCTAAAACTGCACACAATTTAGGGTTTAGAACATCCAAGTAATTGGACATTAAATCCAGCAGCTTGGAGGGCAAAATGATGGTGACGATGGGCAGTTTAACACTCACCAAGAATTACAAACGATTCCATCCACCCTAGGCTAATTCATACGTAGCATCTTTGCTACTCCACCTCACCCTCCCGTAACCAATTTTAGCAGGTATTTTAGGGATGTTATTGCCACAACAACTAAGCACAAACAATCCCTCTTTTAGATTGCAATTGGCCATTTTAGATACCACATGCTGTTTTGCATCTGTTCCAGAGAACAATCACCTGTTGAATAGGCTTAATTCATAACATTGCTTATCATTCATATGTTAACCTGGCTAGTGTGCAGAACAGCTGAAGCACAACACAAATAAAGCTTCCAGCTTGTCTATCTAAGCAGCCTGACTACTGCTTCAATAGCATTTATTTTTAAAGAACTGTATTTATTGTAGGTCATACATAGTAATCATCATGACACAATGACATTTCATAAAGCAAATGTAAGACTAAGGATTAACATTGGATGAATTGCGTAGTAGGGCAGACAATAGTACATGGTGATGTATACTGCTAAGTATTTATTTTTCTTCTGATGCCATTTTAATGGAATAGTCTGTTCCTAGGAAATTGCCACCTCCTCAGGCCAATAAAAGTCCAAGACCTTTGTTTTCTGATGATTTATTTTATATCTTCACACTTTACTATTTAGGTCGATCATCGAGGAGATGTAGAAGGGAATGGGAGGGCTCATTATAGTCAGTAAAATAAAGC
Source organism: Taudactylus pleione (assembly GCA_031769625.1). NCBI lineage: Eukaryota > Metazoa > Chordata > Amphibia > Anura > Myobatrachidae > Taudactylus > Taudactylus pleione. Next base: position 334,498 of record JAUIMM010001503.1, on the reverse strand, counting down.
ATAAAGAGCCACTTACGCCTTTTACGTCCCACTCTCACACCTGCTATTTCCAGATTGGCTCCTATCCTTGCAGCTGCAGTCTGCGCTGGGATCAAGTGTTGGCTCCCAGCGTTGGAAGTGTGGTAGCATGGAGAGATGTGCCCTCAGCTGGACACATAAGCAGCCGGTACTGGATTCAGACACACTGGGCCAAATGTAATAGGGTGTCAGTTTTAGTAACAGTACAAACTCGCACTTTCTCGCACTTTTAAAAAGTGCGAGTTTGTACTGAAACTCGCAAATTCAATAGCCTGCAAACTTTTCAGCTCGAGGCCATTGCATTTGCGAGTTTAGGCGGGTCTAAGACTATGTAAACTGACACCTTTTAATGCGAGTAGCATTAAAAGGTGCGAGTTTTAGAGAAGCCATCACAGATCAGTGAGATCCGTGATGGCTTCTGTGTGTTTTAAAAAAAAAGAAAACGTGCACCCCCTCCCCAAAAGCATAACCAGCCGCGGGCTTTATAAAGCCTGTTCTGGTTCTATAAATACAGGGGCCAAAATTCGTAGGGGGCCCCTGTATATTAAGAACCAGCACAGGGCTTTGTTGAGCTGGTCCTGGTTCTGGAAAATCAGGGGACAAAACGAGTAGGGGTCCACTGAAAATTCCAGAACCAGCACCGAACTCTTTCTAGCGGGGGGATAATGCCACAGCCAGGGAAAACCTTTCACCAGCCAAAGCATTATCCCTGACCGCTAGTCAGTCCAGGCCGGAGATCCCTGGGGAGTTGGGTACGCCCCCAATAAAGGGGTACCCCTCTCCAGGGCACCCCAGGCCTAGACTGATATCCCGGGGCTATCCCCGGCACCCTATGCCCGTGGGTGCCGGGTTGATAGTGTTAGTGTAAAGTGTAGGGGTGAGAGGGTTCGGATTTCTGAAATCCGAACACCCCCGAGCCCCCCCGATCCGAGGCCGATCCGAATCAGGCTCGACTTTTCCCGCCTGACTCGAATCTGAAATCGAGGCAAAACGTCATCATCCCGCCTTCCGGGTCTCGCGGGTTTTGGATCCTATATAAGGTAACCGCGTCGGCGCCATTTTCTCACTCGGCTATGGACAGTGAAGAGGGAGGGTGGGAGTTAGGGCTGGCTGGGCTGTGTAGTGTAGTGTAGTGCAGAGTAGTGTTGTGCTGTGCTGTGCTGTGCTGCGCTGTGCTGCTGTTGTCCATAGGGGCTGTGTCCACTACTTCAAAGTCCATACTGGCTGGCTGTGTTGTGCTGTGCTGCTGTTGTTAATAGGGGCTGTGTCCACTACTTCAAAGTTCTTAGGGGCTGGCTGGACTGTGTTGTGCAGTCAGTTGTCCATAGGGGCTGTGTCCACTCCAAAGTCCTGTGCAGTGTCCCAGTCCTAAAGGGGTGCTGTAGTGCTGTCCAGGGGGTGCTCTGTCCATCAGGGGAGCTCCCCCCAAGTGCTAAAAAAATAATATTTTTTCTGTGTTTGTGAATTGTGTGCGCAGTAGCCGCACGTGCATCAACAAAGTATTGCCAAGCGTGCGCCTGTGTCATAAGTAAAGGGCCGGCTGGCTTGACCGTTAAAGGGTGCTGTAACCCCCAAAGTACACTCCAGTCCAAACCAAAAAAATATATATTTTCTGTGTTTGTGAATTGCGTGTGCAGTAGCCGCACGTGCATCAACAAAGTAGTGCCAAGCGTGCGCCTGTGTCATAAGTAAAGGGCCGGCTGGCTTGACCGTTATAGGGTGCTGTAACCCCCAAAGTACACGCCAGTCCAAACAAAAAATTTTTTTTTTTTCTGTGTTTGTGAATTGTGTGCGCAGTAGCCGCACGTGCATCAACACAGTAGTGAAAAGCGTGCGCCTGTGTCATAAGTAAAGGGCCGGCTGGCTTGACCGTTATAGGGTGCTGTAAACCCAAAAGTACACTCCAAACCAAATAATTTTTTTTTTCTGTGTTTGTGAATTGTGTGCACAGTAGCCGCACGTGCATCAACAAAGTAGTGCCAAGCGTGCGCCTGTGTCATAAGTAAAGGGCCGGCTGGCTTGACCGTTAAAGGGTGCTGTAACCCCCAAAGTACACTCCAGTCCAAAGCAAATAAAAAAATATTTTCTGTGTTTGTGAACTGTGTGCGCAGTAGCCGCACGTGCATCAACAAAGTAGTGCCAAGCGTGCGCCTGTGTCATAAGTAAAGGGCCGGCTGGCTTGACCATTAAAGGGTGCTGTAACCCCCAAAGTACACTCCAAACCAAATAAATTTTTTTTTTCTGTGTTTGTGAATTGTGTGCGCAGTAGCCGCACGTGCATCAACAAAGTAGTGCCAAGCGTGCGCCTGTGTCATAAGTAAAGGGCCGGCTGGCTTGACCGTTAAAGGCTGCTGTATCCCCCAAAGTACACTCCAGTCCAAACCAAATAAAAAAATATTTTCTTTGTGAATTGTGTGCGCAGTAGCCGCACGTGCATCAACAAAGTAGTGCCAAGCGTGCGCCTGTGTCATAAGAAAAGGGCCGGCTGGCTTGACCGATATAGGGGGCTGTAACCCCCAAAGGGCACTCCAAACAAAATATTTTTTTTTTTCTGTGTTTGTGAATTGTGTGCACTGTGGCTGCACGTGCATCAACAAAGGAGCAGCGCCAAGCGTGCGCCTGTGTCCCATAAGTAAAAGGCCGGCTGGTTTGTCCATTAAAGGGTGCTGTAACCCCCAAAGGGCACTCCAAAGAAAATAAAAAAATATATTTTTTTGTGTTTGTGAATTGTGTGCGCAGTAGCCGCACGTGCATCAACAAAGTAGTACCAAGCGTGCGCCTGTGTCCCATAAATAAAGGGCTGGCTGGATTGACCGCTAAAGGGTGCTGTAACCCCCAAAGGGCACTCCAAACAAAAGAACATTTTTTTTTCTGTGTTTGTGAATTGTGTGCACTATGGCTGCACGTGCATCAACAAAGGAGCAGCGGCAAGCGTGCGCCTGTGTCCCATAAGTAAAGGGCCGGCTGACTCATTTCTTAAAGGGTGGTGTAACCCACAAAGTGCACTAGTCTCCAACAAAAATAAAAAATTATTTTCTGTGTTTGTGTGCGCCTTAGCCGCATGTATATATCAATATAACATAAATGGAGGACCAAACTTTCTCCGATAAAAATAAAATAGGGAAAGATCAAGAACCACTTCCTCCTAGTGCTGAAGCTGCTGCCACTAGTCATGACATAGACGATAACATGCCATCAACGTCGTCTGCCAAGGCCGATGCCCAATGTCATAGTAGAGGGCACATACAATCCCAAATGACAAAGTTCAGGAAAATGACCTTGAAAAAACCATTAAAATCATCTGAAGAGAAACGTAAACATGCCAATATGCCATTTACGACACGGAGTGGCAAGGAATGGCTAAGGTCTTTCCCTATGTTCATGACTAGTGGTTCAGCTTCACATGACGATGGAAGCCCTCCTCCCACTAAAAAAATCAAAAGAGTTAAGCTGGCAAAAGCACAGCGAAGAACTGTGCGTTCTAAGAAGATATCACAAATCCCCAAGGAGAGTCCAAGTGTGTTGGTGGTTGCGATGCCTGACCTTCCCAGCACTGGACGAGAAGAGGTGGCTCTTTCCACCATTTGCATGCCCCCTGCAAGTGCTGAAAGGAGCACCCACAGTCCACTTGCTGATATGCAAATTGAAGATGTCACTGTTGAAGTACAACAGGATGAGGATACTGGTGTAGCTGGCGCTGAGGAGGAAGTTGGCGAGGAGGATTCTGATGGTGATGTGGTTTGTTTAAATCAGGCTCCGGGGGAGACAGTTGTTGTCCGTGGGATGAAAAAGCCCATCACGGTCATGCCTGGGCAGAAGACCAAACATTCCACCTCTTTGGTCTGGCAATATTTCTATCCAAATCCGGACAACAACTGTCTTGCCATATGTACCATATGTAAAGGTGAAATAAGTAGGGGTAGGGACGTTAACCACCTAGGAACATCCTCCCTTATACGGCACCTGCAGCGCGTTCATAAAAAGTTACTGTCAAGTTCAGAAACTTTGGCTAAGACCGTAAGCAGTCCAGGGACACCTAAATCCCATTGTCCTGTTGTATCCAAGTGCCTGCAAACCACACCGTCAACTCCCTCCTCGTCAATTTCCTCCTTAGTCAGGATCGGAAGTAGTCCTGCAGGCCATGTCACTGGCATGACTGACTCTCCTATCCGGGATTCCTCCGGAGGATCCTGCATTGCTACGCCTCCTGCTGCTGCTGTTGCTGCTGCTGGGAGTCGTTCATCATCCCAGAGAGGAAGTAGGAACACCACTACTTTTACTAAACAATTGACCCTCCAACAGTCCTTTAAGTACGACAGCAGTCATCCTGAAGCAAAACGTATAACTGAGGCCTTGACTGCTATGTTGGTGTTAGACGTGCGTCCGGTATCCGCCATTAGTGCAGTGGGATTTAGACAATTGATGGAGGTAGTGTGTCCCCGGTTCCAAATCCCGTCTAGATTCCACTTCACTAGGCAGGCGATACCGAGACTGTACAGAAACGTCAGAAAAAGTGTCCTCAGTGCCCTGAAAAATGCCGTTGTACCCAATGTCCACTTAACCACGGACATGTGGACAAGTGGAACAGGGCAGACTAAGGACTATATGACTGTGACAGCCCACTGGGTAGATGTATTACCTTACGCAGCAACAGCAGCAGCGTCACCAGTAGCAGCATCTCAGAAACGCCAGCTCGTTCCAAGGCAGGCTACGCTGTGTATCACCAGTTTCAGTAAGAGGCACACCGCCGACAAGCTCTTAGAGAAACTGAGGGAATCATCGCCCAGTGGCTTACCCCACTTAGACTCTCCTGGGGATTTGTGATATCTGACAACGCCACCAATATTGTGCGGGCATTACATCTGGGCAAATTCCAGCACGTCCCATGGTTTGCTCACACAATAATCTTGGTGGTGCAGAATTTTCTGAAAAGCGACAGGGACGTGCAGGAGACACTTTGGGTGGCCCGAAAAATTTCTGTCCACTTTCGCCATTCAGCGACTGCGTGCCGAAGACTGGAGCACCAGCAAACACTCTTGAACCTTCCCCACCATCACCTGAAGCAAGAGGTTGTGACACGGTGGAACTCAACCCTCTATATGCTTCAGAGGATGGAGGAGCAGCAAAAGGCCATTCAAGCCTATACATCCACCTATGACATAGGCAAAGGAGGGGGTATGCACCTGACTCAAGCACAGTGGAGAATGATTTCCGTATTGTGCAAGGTTCTCCAGCCCTTCGAACTTGCCACACGTGAAGTCAGCTCAGACACTGTCAGCTTGAGTCAGGTCATTCCCCTCATCAGGCTTTTGCAGAAGCAGCTGGAGAAAGTGAAGGAGGAGCTAAGACAGAGCGATTCCGCTCGGCATGTGGGACTTGTGGATGAAGCCCTTCTTTCGCTTTGCCAGGATTCCAGGGTGGTCAATCTGTTGAAATCAGACCACTACATTTTGGCCACCGTGCTCGATCCTAGGTTTAAAGCCTATGTGGTGTCTCTCTTTCCGGCTGACACAAACCTGCAGAGGTACAAAGACCTGCTGGTGAAAACACTGTCAGCTGAAGCGGAACGTGACACGTCAACAGCTCCTTCTTCATTTTCTCCTGCAACTGGGGCTGCCAGGAAAAAACTTAGGTATCCTAAGCAACCCGCTGGCGGTGATGCAGGGCAGGCAGGACCAAGTTTGGACATCTGGTCCGGACTGAAGGACCTGGCAACAATTTCTGACATGTCTACTGTCACTGCATATGATACTGTCACCATTGACAGAATGGTGGAGGATTACATCGGTGACAGCATCCAAGTAGGCATGTCAGACAGTCCGTACCTGTACTGGCAGGAAAAAGAGGCAATTTGGAGGCCCCTGTACAAACTGGCTCTATTTTACCTGAGTTGCCCCCCCTCCAGTGTGTACTCCGAAAGAGTGTTTAGTGCAGCCGGGAACCTTGTCAGCGAAAGGCGTAGGAGGTTGCTTCCACAAAATGTGGAGAAGATGATGTTCATAAAAATGAATTATCAACTCTTCCAGGGAGACCAGCCTCCAGAACGTACAGAGGGACCTGTGGTGGTGGATTCCAGCGGGGATGAATTAATACTCTGACGATGAGGATGTACACAACACTGAAGAGGGTGAGGAATCGGTGGATGAGGATGAGGACGACATCTTGCCACCATAGAGCCAGTTTGTGCAGGGACAGATTAATTGCCAGCTTGTTTTGTGGGGGCCCAAACGAACCAATCATTTCAGCCACAGTCGTGTGGCAGACCCTGGCGCTGAAATGATTGGTTTGTTAAAGTGTGCATGTCCTGTTTATACAACATAAGGGTGGGTGGGAGGGCCCAAGGACAATTCCATCTTGCACCTCTTTTTTTTCTTTGAATTATGTACTGTTTGGGGCTTAATTTTTCAAACTGCCATCATGTCTGCCACTGCAGTGTCACTCCTAGATGGGCCACGTGTTTGTGCCGCCCACTTGTGTCACTTAGCATAGTCATCCATCTACCTCGGTGCAACCTTGTGGACATAAAAACACTATTGTGAGGTGTGAGGTGTTCAGAATAGACTAGAAATTAGTGGGAATTAATGTTATTGAGGTTAATAATAGCATAGGAGCAGAAAACCCCACAAATTCTGTGATTTTAGCTGTTTTTATGCTTTTTTTAAAAAAAAATACAGATCCAAAACACAAAACCCAGAACCCAAAACACCGAAGGGTGGTTTTGGCAAAACCAATCCAGATCCAAAACACGAAGAAATATCCAGATCCAAAACCAAAACACAAAACACGAAAAGTGGCCGGTGCACACCCCTAGTAAAGTGTAAAAATAATTTTTCCATATTGTCTTTAGTTGTAGAACCACAAGTACCAGCAAGCCTCCCCTGCATGCTGGTATTTGGAGAACCACAAATACCAGCATGCGGGGCATTATGGGCCCGCTGGCACTTGTAGTTCCACAACTAAAGAAATACGTAAATAAACAAACATACACTGTGAATGTACAATTTTATTAAAACATACATGCACACTCACACATACTCACCTAGTATCTGAAGTAATCCATAGGGGTGTACCTGAAAAAAAAAATCCATACTCACCTCTCCTATGCGTAGATCACGTCTACTGTGGTCTGCCGGGAGATCACATTGTCAGCACAGCAGACAGAGCCTGAGGAAACTGCAGCGGCCAGGTAAGTGGAGGACATGGGAGAGGTGAGCGGAAGAGGGGTTGGGGGGGGACAGAATTACCGCAGCTGTAGGCAGTGCTGCGCATGCGCTGCTTTTACGGATGTAGCAGCGCATGTGCAGTACTGGTTACAGCTGCGGTAAGTTAGTGTAGGCAGGGAAAAGTATCTATTTCCCGAATAGCTGTAATCGCAAATGTCAACTTTTCAGAATAAATAGTTATGGGGAGGAGGAATGATGAATTCCTCCGGTAATTAGGTAGAACTCCATGCGAGTTCTAAACCTAATTACCTCCAGAGAATTTTATGTGTTAATGAATAGGCCCCTGAGTGTGACACTATTTACTACAGCCCACCACACCTGAAACCTCAGCCTGCCCACTACCCACCATACACAGCCACACTACAGTACCATTCAGTACTCCTGCTCTCCCTAATTCCTAATATCCCCACCCAGCACCCTTCATGTGTCCACCCCCATAAGTCATGCCTGTACCCCACCCTAACACTGTGGCACATCCACTGTGAGTCGGGGATGGATGGTAGTGGGGCTTGGGAGGGGGGGGGGTTCTGGGCAGGTTGAGGGATCAAGTGCGGTGGGATGTAGAGAACAGGTTGACTGTGGAGTGTTCCTATTGCATTGCAGATGCAGAAGGTGGAGTGTCAGTATAAATTTTGCAGTGCTGTATATGGACAGGGTATAGTATACAGGCTGAAGATGGGGTGTTAGTTAGAAAAGAGTAATTGGTTGAAACATGTTGGGATAATACACAAGTTTACCCACATCAAAGGAAGAACAAAGGCTCTTTGGAGAAGGTTCCGAGCACGGCAGCGGTCACGTGATCCCCCATTGCCTGACAGTGAGAGAGACGAGGAGAAGACGGAAGTACGGACAGCAGGGAGATCAGGAACCGGGGCGCGCAGGAGCGGTCAGCATGAGGCACCGACAGGTAAGTCTCTGTCAGTGTTGGGGAACCCGGCAATCAGCCTCAAGAAGCTCTGAGCCGGCATATCCCCACCACAGACGGCAGCATCAACTCCGCAGCAGCTGGACACTGGGGGGCACCTGCACATAGGCGGACCCCGGTGTTAGATAACTGGAGTTTAAGCTTAGTCCAGAGCACTTCATGTACTCACGCTGATAGTTCGCAGCCCAAGTGTTACTTATAGAGACATACTGACACTCACCGAGGTTATGCATGCATTTCCTTTCTCTTTATTAATATTTTCTGCTGAATACCAGAATCTGCAGCACCAACCAGCTGTCTATTGTATATAGGCTGCGGATCTGCACGGTGCACACTGATGGGATAAGGACATCCACTGTAATTTGATATCAAATTTCCTCAGTGCATCACTTTGTTATTATATTGATTGTATCATCATATGTTGATTTTTACTTTTATTAATGTGTTCATTTCAATTGTGTATTCATAATGACCTGTTGAACCATACTTGCCTACTTTTAAAAACCATTTCAGGGAGATTGTGAAAGCAACATCTATGAGCACGTGTTACAGTGGGCGTGTACTGATAAATCTGAGGGGCGTGTCCTAAACCTGACTTACATCCAATGTAAACCCAGCCCAAAAGCAGTTAGTAAGATCTGTTTGTTGATGAAAACACACTAATACTTTGCAGAAATTCATAGGGATCATTGTGCCTTATAATAACCAAAGCAAGGAAATTACACTAATGATCCCATTTGAATGTATATATCTCTGTTTTTTAATATAACAGCTTCATAATGGGGGTAAGGATGAAATTAGGGAGATTGCTAGAGTCTTCAGGGAGACAGGGAGATTGCTACAATTTCAGGGAGTCTCCCTGACAATGAGGGAGAGTTGGCAAGTATGGGTTGAACCAAACAGTAAACTATTTTACCTACTGTCTTAACTCAGTAGTATTTATCCATTGAGGGTGACAACAACAAATGATATAACTCTTGTTTACTTCACAACATATTAAAACAACATAGAAGATAAGCATAGCACTTTTTCTGAACTTGTTATTGCTAATTAGGTTGGTCCCTATCAAGTGCAGCTGCTATCAGAGACACAGCTCCATCCCCATCTGATCCACGGTGTGCAAAAAATTGTAATAATTCTAAATCTTCCAGGTATGTATAGAAGGTGCAGTGCTGTATATGGACAGGGTATAGTATACAGGCTGAAGGTGGGGTGTCTGTATAGAAGGTGCAAGGCTGTATATGGACAGGGTATAGTATACAGGCTGAAGGTGGGGTGTCTGTATAGAAGGTGCAGGGCTGTATATGGACAGGGTATAGTATACAGGCTGAAGGTGGGGTGTCTGTATAGAAGGTGCAGTGCTGTATATGGACAGGGTATAGTATACAGGCTGAAGGTGGGGTGTCTGTATAGAAGGTGCAGTGCTGTATATGGACAGGGTATAGTATACTGGCTGAAGGTGGGGTGTCTGTATAGAAGGTGCAGTGCTGTATATGGACAGGGTATAGTATACAGGCTGAAGGTGGGGTGTCTGTATAGAAGGTGCAAGGCTGTATATGGACAGGGTATAGTATACAGGCTGAAGGTGGGGTGTCTGTATAGAAGGTGGAGGGCTGTATACGGACAGGGTATAGTATACAGGCTGAAGGTGGGGTGTCTGTATAGAAGGTGCAGTGCTGTATATATGGACAGGGTATAGTATACAGGCTGAAGGTGGGGTGTCTGTATAGAAGGTGCAGTGCAGTATATGTACAGGGTATAGTACACAGGCTGAAGGTGGGGCGTCTGTATAGAAGATGCAGTGCTGTATATGGACAGGGTATAGTATACAGGCTGAAGGTGGGGTGTCTGTATAGAAGGTGCAGTGCTGTATACGGACAGGGTATAGTATACAGGCTGAAGGTGGGGTGTCTGTATAGAAGGTGGAGGGCTGTATATGGACAGGGTATAGTATATAGGCTGAAGGTGGGGTGTCTGTATAGAAGGTGGAGGGCTGTATATGGACATGGTATAGTATACAGGCTGAAGGTGGGGTGTCTGTATAGAAGATGCAGTGCTGTATATGGACAGGGTATAGTATACAGGCTGAAGGTGGGGTGTCTGTATAGAAGGTGCAGTGCTGTAAATGGACAGGGTATAGTATACAGGCTGAAGGTGGGGTGTCCATATAGAAGGTGGAGGTCTGTATATGGACAGGGTATAGTATACAGGCTGAAGGTGGGGTGTCGTCCCTGGGTGTGTATAGAAGGTGCAGTATAAGAACAGGTTGTAGTATACAGGCTGAAGGTGGGGTGTCTGTATAGAAGGTGCAGGGTTGTTTATGGACAGGGTATAGTATACAGGCTGAAGGTGGGGTGTCTGTATAGAAGGTGCAGGGTTGTTTATGGACAGGGTATAGTATACAGGCTGAAGGTGGGGTGTCTGTATAGAAGGTGCAGGGCTGTATATGGACAGGGTATAGTATACAGGCTGAAGGTGGGGTGTCTGTATAGAAGGTGCAGTATAACAGGTTGTAGTATAAAGGCTGAAGGTGGGGTGTCTGCATAGAAGATACAGGGCTGTATACAGGCTGAAGGTGGGGTGTCTGTATAGAAGATGCAGTGCTGTATATGGACAGGGTATAGTATACAGGCTGAAGGTGGGGTGTCTGTATAGATGGTGCAGGGCTATATATGGACAGGGTATAGTATACAGGCTGAAGGTGGGGTGTCTGTATAGAAGGTGCAGTGCTGTATACAGACAGCACTGCACCTTACAGACAGGGTATAGTATACAGGCTGAAGGTGGGGTGTCTGTATAGAAGGTGGAGGGCTGTATATGGAAAGGGTATAGTATATAGGCTGAAGGTGGGGTGTCTGTATAGAAGATGCAGTGCTGTATATGGACAGGGTATAGTATACAGGCTGAAGGTGGGGTGTCTGTATAGAAGATGCAGTGCTGTATATGGACAGGGTATAATATACAGGCTGAAGGTGGGGTGTCTGTATTGAAGGTGCAGTGCTGTATACGGACAGGGTATAGTATACAGGCTGAAGGTGGGGTGTCTGTATAGAAGGTGGAGGGCTGTTTATGGACAGGGTATAGTATACAGGCTGAAGGTGGGGTGTCTGTATAGAAGGTGCAGTGCTGTATATGGACAGGGTATAGTATACAGGCTGAAGGTGGGGTGTCTGTATAGAAGATGCAGTGCTGTATATGGACAGGGTATAGTATACAGGCTGAAGGTGGGGTGTCTGTATTGTAGGTGCAGTGCTGTATACGGACAGGGTATAGTATACAGGCTGAAGGTGGGGTGTCTGTATAGAAGGTGGAGGGCTGTTTATGGACAGGGTATAGTATACAGGCTGAAGGTGGGGTGTCTGTATAGAAGGTGCAGTGCTGTATATGGACAGGGTATAGTATACAGGCTGAAGGTGGGGTGTCTGTATAGAAGATGCAGTGCTGTATATGGACAGGGTATAGTATACAGGCTGAAGGTGGGGTGTCTGTATAGAAGGTGCAGTGCTGTAAATGGACAGGGTATAGTATACAGGCTGAAGGTGGGGTGTCCATATAGAAGGTGGAGGTCTGTATATGGACAGGGTATAGTATACAGGCTGAAGGTGGGGTGTCGTCCCTGGGTGTGTATAGAAGGTGCAGTATAAGAACAGGTTGTAGTATACAGGCTGAAGGTGGGGTGTCTGTATAGAAGGTGCAGGGTTGTTTATGGACAGGGTATAGTATACAGGCTGAAGGTGGGGTGTCTGTATAGAAGGTGCAGGGCTGTATGTGGACAGGGTATAATATACAGGCTGAAGGTGGGGTGTCTGTATAGAAGGTGCAGGGTTGTTTATGGACAGGGTATAGTATACAGGCTGAAGGTGGGGTGTCTGTATAGAAGGTGCAGGGTTGTTTATGGACTGGGTATAGTATACAGGCTGAAGGTGGGGTGTCTGTATAGAAGGTGCAGGGCTGTATATGGACAGGGTATAGTATACAGGCTGAAGGTGGGGTGTCTGTATAGAAGGTGCAGTATAACAGGTTGTAGTATAAAGGCTGAAGGTGGGGTGTCTGCATAGAAGATATAGGGCTGTATACAGGCTGAAGGTGGGGTGTCTGTATAGAAGATACAGGGCTGTATATGGACAGGGTATAGTATACAGGCTGAAGGTGGGGTGTCTGTATAGAAGATGCAGTGCTGTATATGGACAGGGTATAGTATACAGGCTGAAGGTGGGGTGTCTGTATAGAAGGTGCAGGGCTATATATGGACAGGGTATAGTATACAGGCTGAAGGTGGGGTGTCTGTATAGAAGGTGCAGTGCTGTATACAGACAGCACTGCACCTTACAGACAGGGTATAGTATACAGGCTGAAGGTGGGGTGTCTGTATAGAAGGTGGAGGGCTGTATATGGAATGGGTATAGTATATAGGCTGAAGGTGGGGTGTCTGTATAGAAGATGCAGTGCTGTATATGGACAGGGTATAGTATACAGGCTGAAGGTGGGGTGTCTGTATAGAAGATGCAGTGCTGTATATGGACAGGGTATAATATACAGGCTGAAGGTGGGGTGTCTGTATTGAAGGTGCAGTGCTGTATACGGACAGGGTATAGTATACAGGCTGAAGGTGGGGTGTCTGTATAGAAGGTGGAGGGCTGTTTATGGACAGGGTATAGTATACAGGCTGAAGGTGGGGTGTCTGTATAGAAGGTGCAGTGCTGTATATGGACAGGGTATAGTATACAGGCTGAAGGTGGGGTGTCTGTATAGAAGATGCAGTGCTGTATATGGACAGGGTATAGTATACAGGCTGAAGGTGGGGTGTCGGCCCTGGGTGTCTGTATAGAAGGTGCAGTATAAGAACAGGTTGTAGTATACAGGCTAAAGGTGGGGTGTCTACATGGAAGATACAGGGCTGTATATGTACATGGTATAGTCATACTTACCTACTTTTAATAATCTCTTCCCGGGAGATGCCCGGGTAAGAGAAGCAGCAGGGGGGCGATGGGGGCGGGGCCTAATGATTTGCATCATTAAGCCCCGCCCCTAGTGGCAAAACTGTCGCGATTGGGTAAAATTTACATAGGGGCGGGGCCAAATGCTGTGATTCATGTAGAATCACATCTTAAGCCCCGCCCCCTTCACGGAGACCCGCGATCACCGTGGGTATTCTCCTCATTCTGCCCACTTCACTAGGAAGTGGGCTGAATGCGGGAGAAATGCCTACCCTTCCGGGGGTGCAGGGGGTTACCCAAAAAATCGGGAGCCTCCCGCGAAAACCGGGAGGGTAGGCATGTATGGGTATAGTATACAGGCTGAGGGTGGGGTGTCTGTATAGAAGGTGCAGTGCTGTATACAGACAGGGTATAGTATACAGGCTGAAGGTGGGGTGTCTGTATAGAAGGTGGAGGGCTGTATATGGACAGGGTATAGTGTACAGGCTGAAGGTGGGGTGTCTGTATAGAAGGTGGAGGGCTGTATATGGACAGGGTATAGTGTACAGGCTGAAGGTGGGGTGACTGTATAGAAGATGCAGTGCTGTATATGGACAGGGTATAGTATACGGGCTGAAGGTGGGGTGTCTGTATAGAAGATGCAGTGCTGTATATGGACAGGATATAGTATACAGGCTGAAGGTGGGGTGTCTGTATAGAAGGTGGAGGGCTGTATATGGACAGGGTATAGTATACGGGCTGAAGGTGGGGTGTCTGTATAGAAGGTGGAGGGCTGTATATGGACAGGGTATAGTGTACAGGCTGAAGGTGGGGTGTCTGTATAGAAGGTGCAGTGCTGTATACGGACAGGGTATAGTATACAGGCTGAAGGTGGGGTGTCTGTATAGAAGATGCAGTGCTGTGTATGGACAGGGTATAGTATACAGGCTAAAGGTGGGGTGTCGTCCCTGGGTGTGTATAGAAGGTGCAGTATAAGAACAGGTTGTAGTATACAGTCTGAAGGTGGGGTGTCTACATGGAAGATACAGGGCTGTATATGTACATGGTATAGTATACAGGCTGAAGGTGGGGTGTCTGTATAGAAGATGCAGTGCTGTATATGGATAGGGTATAGTATACAGGCTGAAGGTGGGGTGTCTGTATAGAAGGTGCAGGGCTGTATATGGACTGGGTATAATATATAGGCTGAAGGTGGGGTGTCTGTATAGAAGGTGCAGGGCTGTATATGGACAGGGTTTAGTATACAGGCTAAAGATGGGGTGTCTGTATAGAAGATCCAGGGCTGTACAGTCAGGTGCATTAATATTGGGACATTGACAGAGTTTTCATATTTTGGCCTCTATTCACCACCACAATGGCTTTGAAATGAAACAAACAAGATGTGCTTTAACTGCAGACTTTCAGATTTAATTTGAGGGTAATTACATCCAAATCAGGTGAACGGTGTAGGAATTACAACGGTTTCTATATGTGCCTCCCACTTTTTAAGGGGACAAAAGTAATGGGACACACTAAACAATCCTAAATCTAACTTTCACTTTTTAATACTTTGTTGCAAATCCTTTGCAGGCAATTACAGCCTGAAGTCTGGAACGCATAGACATCACCAGACGCTGGGTTTCATCCCTGGTGATGCTCTGCCAGGCCTCTACTGCAAATGTCTTCAGTTCCTGCTTGTTCTTGGGGCATTTTCTCTTCAGTTTTGTCTTCATCAAGTGAAATGCATGCTCAATCGGATTCAGGTCAGGGGATTGACTTGGCCATTGCATAACATTCCACTTTTTAGCCTTAAAAAACTCTTTGGTTGCTTTTGCAGTATGCTTCGGGTCATTGTCCATCTGCACTGTGAAGCGCCGTCCAATGAGTTCTGAAGCATTTGACTGAATATGAGCATATAATATTGCCCAAAACACTTCAGAATTCATTCTGCTGCTTTTGTCAGCAGTCACATCATCAATAAATACAAGGGAACCAGTTCCATTGGCAGCCATGCATGCCCACGCCATGACACTACCACCTCCATGCTTCAATGATGAGGTGGTATGTTTTGGATCATGAGCAGTTCCTTTCCTTCTCCATACTCTTCTCTTCCCATCACTCTGGTACAAGTTGATCTTTTTCTCATCTGTGCATAGGATGTTGTTCCAGAACTGTAATGGCTTTTTTAGATGTTGTTTGGCAAACTCTAATCTGGTCTTCCTGTTTTTGAGGCTCACCAATGGTTTACATCTTGTGGTGAATCCTCTATATTCACTCTTGTGAAGTCTTCTCTTGATTGTTGACATTGACACATATACACCTACCTCCTGGAGAGTGTTCTTGATTTGGCCACCTGTTGTGAAGGGGTTTTTCTTCACCAGGGAAATAATTCTTCTGTCATCCACCACAGTTGTTTGCCGTGGTCTTCCTGGTCTTTTGGTGTTGCTGAGCTCTCCGGTGTGTTCTTTCATTTTAAGAATGTTCCAAACAGTTGATTTGGCCACACCTAATGTTTTTGCTATCTCTCTGATGGGTTTGTTTTGATTTTTCAGCCTAATGATGGCTTGCTTCACAGATAGTGACAGCTCTTTGGATCTCATATTGAGAGTCGACAGCAACTGATTCCAAATGCAAATGTCACACCTAGAATCAACTCCAGACCTTTTACCTGCTTAATTGATAATGAAATAATGAGGGAATAGCCCACACTTGTCCATGAAATAGCTTTTGAGTTGATAGTCCCATTACTTTTGGCCCCTTAAAAAGTGGGAGGCACATATAGAAACCCTTGTAATTCCTTGTTGTAATTCCTACACCGTTCACCTGATTTGGATGTAATTACCCTCAAATTAAATCTGAACGTCTGCAGTTAAAGCACATCTTGTTTGTTTCATTTCAAAGCCATTGTGGTGGTGAATAGAGGCCAAAATATGAAAATTCTCTCAATGTCCCAATATTTATGCACCTGACTGTATATGGACATATACAGGATGAAGGTGGGGTGTCTGTATAGAAGGTGCAGTGCTGTATATGGACAGGGTATAGTATACAGGATGAAGGTGGGGTGTCTGTATAGAAGGTGCAGTGTATTAACATATGGAAAATGATATCCTGAACAGGTTACAGTTGATATAGAATTTTAACATGTGACATGTGAGGAAAGTAGTGAAGATGGTCTTGGGGAGAGAGTGTACTTTATGTACAGGAACAAGCTTAAACCCCTAGGTATTTGGGAGCATAAATAGTTTCCAGTGTAGTGGTATTTATAGGGTTAATATTTGTAGTTTAATGTCAGCCTATTAGAATCAGTGGGATCATAGCTGGGGGGAGGAGTTTTTGTTTATTTAGTGCAATGTCAGACAGGGCTCTGCCTCTTTTTTTTTTTTGGACTTTCTCTCCCTCCCTCCCCAATTGTCACTTTTTGGGCGGCGGGAAAGAGCATTAGGACGGTGGTTAATTTCATGGCAATTAATTATGGGTGCAATCTGCATCATTGTATGGCTGATTTTACCCTACTGGGGTCGGCGGCACTGGCCTACTGGCCAGGCTTTTGTTCGAATGCACTGGTGCAAGTTTTGGAGATCCTAATAATGTTACTTGCTTAAAGGGCAATTGGCCCTGCAAGTATGGTGGAGGATAAGTGGAATTGCCTTAAGTGGATTTGGCCATTTTTAACTTATGCCACTCTTTCTTTTTGCCACCAGTATTTTGAGATTTAATATTTTTAAATAAAGCTGATCAAGTTTTTATAGCAATAAAGTGGTCTGTGTCTTTATTTTAGATAAGTTAATGATAAGAGTAAGGTTATGCTACACTGAGTTAAGTTATGCTCATATATAACGATAGGGCGTTTATGAGGGGAGAATTGGTGGTAAGCTGAAGCTTTGCCCAGGGTGCCGAGAAACCTTGCACCGACCCTGAGTAAATGGTTCTATAATTAGCACACAAATAAGTGGGAAGAGGGGGAATTCATGTCCAGAACCATTGTTGACTATTCCAATAGCCATAATCTTAGCAGGCAGCAAATTATATAAAGCTGACACCTGTCAGTTAATTTCTCAATTAAGCCCATCTACCTGAGCACCCCAAACATGAACAGTCAATAGATACTATCAAATACTTTCTCGTCATCTAGTGTGAGCATAAGTGAGGAGGTTTTTTGTTCATGAATGGGAGGGATCAGGTTGATAGTCCGTTAAAGGGATTATGTCATCCTTTCTGTATTTATGAACACTGGAAATCTAAGATTACCACTGTTTGTCACAGCATCGTTCTCTTGATGGCAATGGGGACCCAGTGCTGCCCTTCCGGCTTTAGCAAAGCCTTCTAGGCAATGCCGTGTTCCCGTCGGGTGAATGTATCATGCACATGCGCAGATGAACCATCACGCATGTGCATTACACAGGACCCCTCACTGGCAGAGTTAGGCTGCCAGCAGGTGAGTTGAGGACCTTGCCGACAAGGAGGACTTCGCTGGACCTCGCCGGATGGGTAAGTATTGATAAATACCAGTGGCATTTACCTTTGTATTGCAATGATACTAAACGGAAAATGCAGCTGGTGTTTACCTTCGTTAATAAATGGGGCCTATAATTGGCAAAATGTCAGTGTTTAGATAGAATAATTGATATTCCCATAGTTTAGGGAGGGAATTATCTCTCAGGTACAGTACATCTTCCACATCCATATTAGTTACAGCCACGTATTGGGAAGGTCTGGTCAGATTATTGAGGGATTGTATATTATGGACTATTTTTGTCTGTTCTTAAATTTTTGTCTATTTTTATATTTGTCTATGAAACCAAGTCACAACTGTTTTTGCAAGCAGAGTCTGCTGTATTCACTTTGTCATAAAAGCAGTGTTATTATTATTATAATTTCTTTATATGGCGCCACAAGTGTTCTGCAGCATCTTACAAAGGTGACCAGTGACTTACAGATCAATACAATACAGGATATGGACATGGATAATATACATAGCTACATTAGCAACCATAACACCCACATAAGCAGCCAAGCATAAGCAACCAAGTTTTAGGTGCCCTAATAAGAAGTAGATGAAATTAAAGTAGGGAGAAGCACAGTAGGGTAGAGGGCCCTGCTTGTAAGAAAGGGAGGGGCAGACAAACTGGTGTGACACAGATGGGGTAGACAGGGGAGGAAAGGGTATTAGGGCTTTTGTAAGATAAAAGCTGCTTTATGCAAGAGGAGAGTGTTGAGTTGACATTAAGGGACTCAATTTATGAGTGAAGAGTATTCATAGGGGATTGCTTGTGTCTACCTAAAAGGGAGGACACCTGCTGGGCCGCCAGCTTTATAGCGGTGAATGATGAACTAATAAGCCTCCCTCTAATGGTGGCCTTGTGAGCCTTTTAAATGAGCCCATGCACTATATTATCAGAGATGTTACCAGTACAGCACTCAGCTATTGCAGTTTTGGCATCGGCGAAGGTGGATGTGTTGAGGAGCAAGAAGTCATCCAGATGCCATTTACTGTACCTGAGCCATTGGAAAGGCAGATATATCTAAAGAATATATACCACGTGATATGTCCACGAAAATGGGTCAATAACAGATTCCATAATTACTTGAGACGTAATTTGACATATGTGAAACATATGTGAAACATGACAATGCGGGAGTATATTTGGTGAAGGGCAGAGAAGTAAGAGAAATCTTTGGCAGTAGGGCACTCAGTCAGTGTCAATTATGAAGAGCACAATGCTTCTTTATGTACAAGTCCACCTGCTTGTATGCCAAGCACATGTGAAGATACACGCAGCACCTGAGCCGTTGCGGGATCCTAACGTCGATAGCTGCACCCCCAATTCACCTATCGTAAAGGGAAACAGCAATTCAGAAGCTTAGGTAGATGTTCTTGGCTTCTTTCAGGTTGTGACAGCTTCTAATGATACTACGACACTGTCACAATGTGCTGATAGGCCTAATGGAGCAATAGAAAATCATATGTACTAGAACACGTGTAGGACGGTAGGAGTACATCGAGCATTAATGCTTGTAAGTTCAGCAGTCATACTGCAGCTGCATTAGTTTTGCAGGGTGGACGTGGCAATCATGCTGAAGAGCTCAATTCAATTTTAGAGCATTGGGGTAGGGAGATATATTAGCGGCTGATCCAGCTTTATATTATTAATAAGAGAGATTATACACATCTTTGTGGGTTTAAACTTTCATTGTGTTGTACTGGTATGACAGTATATGATAAGGCTTTATAATTGTGTTTTTATGTACATTGTTATGAATTGTAAAATTGGGTAGGTAAATGAAATAGGTACTGTAGGTACTGTAGTACATTTCATTACCAAAATACTTTTTCATTCTAGATTATCTTTGTAAACGTATATGCTTATTAAGGAATTAGAAGATACAGATGTGCTCACATACAGCTTGGCTGAAATCTCACCTAACAGCCCCGTTTGGTATGCCACAGACTTTGAGACCACACCAAGTGTCCCACCAGATACTTTTTCCTCAGAATATGCACCTAAGTCACATAATGATTGCGACAACGTTAATGCAAGGGTACACTGGCATTTTCTGTACTTCTCTGTGTGACTAAGTCGCTAATGTAGGTAAAAATTGCAAAAGTCATAGGGCCTGATTCAGAGATGTATGCAAACCCAATGGTTGGAGATCTGCAAATGTGTAGGTCTCTTTCTGAGACTACAGTCACCATACCCCTCTAGGCTGCACCATGATTGACATGCTGCAGCGGTTTGGGGACAAGGAATGGGCAGCAGCTAGAGTTCCCGAAAAAGGCGTATCGGCCATATTTTCTGGGAGTGGCGAGGGCAGTGTCTGCATCTTCCAACGTAGATGTGCTGGCATCGGCTACGGAACTAAGACGCCCATGCTAAGTAGATTTAGTCTCACTCAGATGCTTGTGATGGTGATCCGATGCTATGTTTTTGGATGCAGAATTCGAATCTGCGATGCTGGCAGTAGGTGTCTTCTGTCCTCAGACACCTCCTGCGGCATTAGCATATTTTCACATCACTGCTGTGTCCAAAGATGTAGCAGCGATGCAAATAGCATCCATCTCTCAATCAGACCCATAGTTCTGATAGGAACAACTGGGCCATACCTTGCGCCATGTATCATTATGTTTAGTCTGTGACTTTATACCAAAAACCATTGCAGTGTGCCTGGTACACAGGGGTGTATCTCCCCATTGGCTAGGATAGCACTCGCCAGGGGCGCCGACCAAAGGGGGGGCACCGCCCGGCAGTGCCACAAGTAGCCAAGGGGTGGACAAGTCCCCCGGCCCCACAAGTGTAGGGCAGACCGCAGTGATAGCGGTCTGCCCTACACAGTTTACAAACACACATCCGCCAACGGCGGCTGTGTGTTTGTAATAGCAGCCAGCTAATGAGAGTCAGACAGACTCATTTGCTGCTGTATCATCCACGGAGGGAGCCGGCTGGATCTCACTCATGAGCTCCGTGTTCCGGCTCCCCCCGCAGCATGTGATGGGAGAGACGTCATACGTCATGACATCTCTCCCATGCAGGAGAAGAGCGTCCGGGACTCAGGACCTCATTCAGAGTCGGACGTAGCAGCCGCATGGTCGTACGCCACCGATGTTCACTTAACTGCACATGTGTAAAGTTCGCAATGCGCGTGCGCACACAGCCAGGTCGGTAGTTTGAGTGACAGAATGAGGCGTTTGTGGGTGGTAACAGAGGAAGGTGCTTGAAAACGGGGGAGTGGAGATCCGAACGCAGGCGTGCCTAATTATGCGAACGGCGTTTTATGGGAGTGCATAATTAACAAAGTAGTGTCATAGCACACGTGACATGGGAGGTTTTCACACCGACATGATCGTAGAGCTTAAGAGAGGGTATGGTCAACCTTAAGCTCTACGACCAGTTCCGATGGTCTCGATTAATCCTTATATGCCCGGAGATGACGTGTAATGCGTACGAGAAGGGGGCGTATTTTTTTGTCTTCCGGCCGCTTCCTCCCCTTGGTCGGCCAGCTACCGATCCGATTTTAGGGACGCAACTTGCGAGTGCATCATTTACATATCTGGTCCCTCTTCCCGTACGACCGTGCGGCCGCAACGACCGACTCTGAATGAGGTCCTCAGAGCGGACAGCGGCGGTCGCGTCAGGAGCAGTGATCAGGTAAGTTGAATTTTTTTTTTGTTCTTTGTGTGTTTGTGTGTGTAATCCTGGCACTACAGGGGGGTGCACTGAAATAGGGGGTGGCCGCTACTGAGGGCTCTTTATGGGGGGGTGCCCGCTACTGGGGGGCACTGTATAGGAGTGGCCACTACTGGGGCAATTTATGGGGGTGGCCACTACTGTGAGCACTGTATAGGGGTGGCCACTACTGGGGGCAATTTAGGGGGTTGGCCACTACTGGAGGCACTGTATAGGGGGACTACTACTGGGGGCACTGTATAGGGGGGGACTACTACTGGGGTCTACTACTGGGGGGCACTGTGTGGGGAGACTACTACTGGGGGGCACTGTGTGGGGGGGACTACTACTGGGGGGCACTGTATAAGGGGGCTACTACTGGGGACAATGTATAGGGGGGCTACTACTGGGGGCAATGCAGCATAGGGGGGATTACTACTGGGAGATTACTATTGGGGCACTGCATGGGGGGGGTGCCAGTTCATTACATTGCCAGGTGCGCTTGGATCACTAGATACACCCCTGCTGGTACACCCGTGATGGAGAGTCTAAGTCATGCCAAGTGTCTCACACCATATGTCGCAAAAATGCTAGCTGGCGACACATCTGTAATAAATTTTCAGAGCCGTCTTTTATTTTCTTGCTTTGATCTCCTTAGTCAGGAGGATACAGCCTCCTGTGACAGCAGCCCTTTCTATTCTATTGACTCATACAGAACACTTTAGAAGTTTTTTTTTCTTTATTGTATAATAAAGATGGCACGTGACTGAAGTGTGCGGTCATAGGCAACAAGTTTTTTCTATTTAAAATTTCCAGATTTTCTGGTTTCTACTTGTTTTCCCTGTCAAAATATGCACTCAACATACAATACAATAGTATATACATAACATAAAGCTCATATATAGAAAAAAATAAACCAAGGCTGAAAAGGTAATTTGACCCAATAAGAGACATTTTGTAATGAAACATAAATCACCTATAGGGTGGGATTCAAATAGCACCACTAACTGAGCGGGTGCTAATTGATCACGTTCCGTATTCAATTAACCCCACTCATCGGGGATTTCTTTTTGGGTCTCCTGATAATAAATCTCTCTCTCTTGGGGCTCTATTTACTACAATCTGCATTAATATGCAGATTGTACTGTGATATTACCGACTGAATTTGCATTACGAATTCAGGCAATATCACAGGGATTTATTAAAAATCCCTTGCAGGGACAGAGCTTGCGTTAAAGCTCTGTCCCTGCGAATATCCTCCGCAGCGAATCCCCTCCACAGCAATCCTGCCCCACTTTAATTTCGCTTACCTCTGGTGATCGGTGCTCTGGTGATGTCCTCTGTGGCTCTGGTCAGCTGGTCTCCCATCCTGCACTGTGACCCGGTCACAGTGCAGGATAGGACACCAGCTGACCGGAGCAACGGAGGACATCAACGGAACAGGTAAGGTTTTGTTTTGTTTTTTTAATATTTTTTTTTTTTTAGCAGTGATCAGAGTGTGGTCTGGTAAGACCACACAGCTGATCACTAGGGTCGGCTCCGGGCTTTTCTCTGCCTGTTAGAGCAGAGCAGGAGTCCGGTAACTGGGGGAGACCCTGGATAACACCACCTCCAGGTGGCTTTATTATCACAGGGCCTCCCCCAATATTTTTTCACAAATTATTTTTAGTAAATCTCAGACAGATCACGTTTCCCATTACAATTATGGGAAATGCGATCTGCTTACTAAAAATATGTGATAATTATGGCTTGAAGTAGAATTTTACAAATTCTACTCTAATTGCCCTTTAGTAAATATAGGTGAAACTAAAATAATGTGAAAAGGGTGTGAAAACACCCTTTTTCACTTTATTTTAATAAAAATAATGTTAATAAATAGAGCCCTTTGTCTCTCTCTTTCTCTATTGATTTCTTAGTCTGTCTCGCTCTCCGAACTTGACTCTCATGCAGATTGCAGAACACGCCTCACTTGTTCCGTTTCTCTATTGTCTATCACTCACTGACAGAGAACTATTCAACCCCTCCCAAACTGAGCATTCACCCTTAAACTTTTGGGTGTGTTATAAGTATAAAATTAACTTTAGAAAACAGCATAAAAAAATTATATGTGTGTGTATAATGGAACGGGGGGCATCCCCAGATTTGCAATTTACCTCAGGAACTCCTGATTGCCTAAAAATAATATAGTAGAATGTTTTTCCATTAATTTCAGTAGACAATGTCTGTCAATGTGCAGAAAGACCACATACATTGCTGAGTGTAATAAATGGTAAAACAGTACATAAACTCCTCTTTTCCCCAATCTTTTTTATGTGGTATTTTGTAATCTATGAAACTCATCCACTAGATAAGCCAATACATTGCATAAATACTAGGGGTGTGCACCGGCCACTTTTCGTGTTTTGTGTTTTGGTTTTGGATCTGGATCTTTCTTCGTGTTTTGGATCTGGATTGGTTTTGCCAAAACCACCCTTCCGTGTTTTGGGTTCTGGGTTTTGTGTTTTGGATCTGTATTTTTTTTAAAAAAAGCATAAAAACAGCTAAAATCACAGAATTTGTAGGTTTTTCTGCTCCTATGCTATTATTAACCTCAATAACCTTAATTTCCACTCATTTCCAGTCTATTCTGAACACCTCACACCTCACAATAGTGTTTTTATGTCCAAAAGGTTGCACCGAGGTAGCTGGATGACTATGCTAAGCGACACGAGTGGGCGGCACAAACACGTGACCCATCTAGGAGTGACACTGCAGTGGCAGACAGGATGGCAGTTAGAAAAACTAGGCCCCAAACTGTACATAATGCAAAGAAAAAAAAGAAGTGCAAGATGGAATTGTCCTTGGGCCCTCCCACCCACCCTTATGTTGTATAAACAGGACATGCACACTTTAACAAATCAATCATTTCAGCGCCAGGGTCTGCCACACAACTGTGGCTGAAATGATTGGTTCGTTTGGGCCCCCACAAAACAAGCTGGCAATTAATGTGTCCCTGCACAAACTGGCTCTACGGAGGCAAGATGTCATCCTCATCCTCCGATTCCTCACCCTCTTCAGTGTGTACATCCTCATCCTCACAAAGTATTAACTCGTCCCCACTTGAATCCACCACCACAGGTCCCTCTGTACCTTCTGGAGGCTGGTCTCCCTGGAAGAGCTGATAATTCATTTTGATGAACATCATCTTCTCCACATTCTGTGGAAGCAACCTCCTACGCCTTTCGCTGACAAGGTTCCCGGCTGCACTAAACACTCTTTCGGAGTACACACTGGAGGGGGGGCAACTCAGGTAAAATAGAGCCAGTTTGTACAGGGGCCTCCAAATTGCCTCTTTTTCCTGCCAGTACAGGTATGGACTGTCTGACATGCCTACTTGGATGCTGTCACCGATGTAATCCTCCACCATTCTGTCAATGGTGACAGTATCATATGCAGTGACAGTAGACATGTCAGAAATTGTTGCCAGGTCCTTCAGTCCGGACCAGATGTCCAAACTTGGTCCTGCCTGCCCTGCATCACCGCCAGCGGGTTGCTTAGGATACCTAAGTTTTTTCCTGGCAGCCCCAGTTGCGGGAGAAAATGAAGAAGGAGCCGTTGACGTGTCACGTTCCGCTTCAGCTGACAGTGTGTTCACCAGCAGGTCTTTGCACCTCTGCAGGCTTGTATCGGCCGGAAAGAGAGACACCACATAGGATTTAAACCTAGGATCAAGCACGGTGGCCAAAATGTAGTGGTCTGATTTCAACAGATTGACCACCCTGGACTCCTGGCAAAGCGAATGAAGGGCTTCAACCACAAGTCCCACATGCCGAGCGGAATCGCTCCGTCTTAGCTCCTCCTTCACTTTCTCCAGCTGCTTCTGCAAAAGCCTGATGAGGGGAATGACCTGACTCAAGCTGGCTGTGTCTGAACTGACTTCACGTGTGGCAAGTTCGAAGGGCTGGAGAACCTTGCACAACACGGAAATCATTCTCCACTGCACTTGAGTCCGGTGCATACCCCCTCCTTTGCCTATGTCATAGGTGGATGTATAGGCTTGTATGGCCTTTTGCTGCTCCTCCATCCTCTGAAGCATATAGAGGGTTGAGTTCCACCGCGTCACAACCTCTTGCTTCAGGTGATGGCAGGGCAGGTTCAAGAGTGTTTGCTGGCGCTCCAGTCTTCGGCATGCAGTCGCTGAATGGCGAAAGTGCCCAGAAATTTTTCGGGCCACCCAAAGCGTCTCCTGCACGCCCCTGTCGCTTTTCAGAAAATTCTGCACCACCAAGTTTATTGTGTGAGCAAAACATGGGACGTGCTGGAATTTGCCCAGATGTAATGCCCGCACAATATTGGTGGCGTTGTCAGATATCACAAATCCCCAGGAGAGTCTAAGTGGGGTAAGCCACTGGGCGATGATTTCCCTCAGTTTCTCTAAGAGGTTGTCGGCGGTGTGCCTCTTACTGAAACCGGTGATACACAGTGTAGCTTGCCTTGGAACGAGCTGGCGTTTCTGAGATGCTGCTACTGGTGACGCTGCTGCTGTTGCTGCGTAAGGTGATACATCTACCCAGTGGGCTGTCACAGTCATATAGTCCTTAGTCTGCCCTGTTCCACTTGTCCACATGTCCGTGGTTAAGTGGACATTGTGTACAACGGCATTTTTCAGGACACTGAGGACACTTTTTCTGACGTTTCTGTACAGTCTCGGTATCGCCTGCCTAGTGAAGTGGAATCTAGACGGGATTTGGAACCGGGGACACACTACCTCCATCAATTGTCTAAATCCCACTGCACTAATGGCGGAAACCGGACGCACGTCTAACACCAACATCGCAGTCAAGGCCTCAGTTATACGTTTTGCTTCAGGATGACTGCTGTCGTACTTCATCCTCCTCGCTAAGGACTGTTGGAGGGTCAATTGCTTAGTAAAAGTAGTGGTGTTCCTACTTCCTCTCTGGGATGATGAATGACTCCCAGCAGCAACAGCAGCAGTAGGCGTAGCAATGCAGGATCCTCCAGAGGAATCCCGGATAGGAGAGTCAGTCATGCCAGTGACATGGCCTGCAGGACTACTTCCGATCCTGACTAAGGAGGAAATTGACGAGGAGGGAGTTGACGGTGTGGTTTGCAGGCGCTTGGATACAACAGGACAACGGGATTTAGGTGTCCCTGGACTGCTTACGGTCTTAGCCAAAGTTTCTGAACTTGACAGTAACTTTTTATGAACGCGCTGCAGGTGCCGTATAAGGGAGGATGTTCCTAGGTGGTTGACGTCCCTACCCCTACTTATTTCACCTTTACATATGGTACATATGGTGACATCTTCAATTTGCATATCAGCAAGTGGACTGTGGGTGCTCCTTTCAGCACTTGCAGGGGGCGTGCAAATGGTGGAAAGAGCCACCTCTTCCCGTCCAGTGCTGGGAAGGTCAGGCATCGCAACCACCACCACACTTGGACTGTCCTTGGGGATTTGTGATATCTTCTTAGAAAGCACAGTTCTTCGCTGTGCTTTTGCCAGCTTAACTCTTTTGATTTTTTTAGTGGGAGGAGGGCTTCCATCGTCATGTGAAGCTGAACCACTAGTCATGAACATAATAGGGATCGACCTTAGCCGTTCCTTGCTACTCCGTGTCGTAAATGGCATATTGGCAAGTTTACGTTTCTCTTCAGCTGATTTAAATGTCTTTTTCAAGGTCATTTTCCTGAACTTTGCCATTTGGGATTGTATGTGCCCTCTACTATGACATTGGGCATCGGCCTTGGCAGACGACGTTGATGGCATGTTATCGTCTATGTCATGACTAGTGGCAGCAGCTTAAGCACTAGGAGGAAGTGGTTCTTGATCTTTCTCTATTTTATTTTTATCGGAGAAAGTTTGGTCCTCCATTTATGTTATATCGATTTGATATATACGTGCGGCTAAACACAGAAAATATTTTTTTATTTTTGCTGGAGAGTAGTGCACTTTCTGGGTTACACCAGCCTTTAAAAAATGAGCCAGCCAGCTCTTTACTTATGGGACACAGGCGCACACTTGGCGCTGCTCCTTTGTTGATGCACGTACGGCTACTGCGCACACAATTCACAAACACAGAAAATAATTTTTTTTTTGGTTTGGACTGGAGTGTACTTTGGGGGTTACAGCACCCTTTAACGGTCAAGCCAGCCGGCCCTTTACTTATGACACAGGCGCACGCTTGGCACTACTTTGTTGATGCACGTGCGGCTACTGCGCACACAATTCACAAACACAGAAAATAATTTTTTTTTTGGCTTGAACTGGAGTGTACTTTCGGGGGTT
This sequence comes from Taudactylus pleione, assembly GCA_031769625.1. NCBI lineage: Eukaryota > Metazoa > Chordata > Amphibia > Anura > Myobatrachidae > Taudactylus > Taudactylus pleione. Next base: position 306,965 of record JAUIMM010001503.1, on the reverse strand, counting down.
ACAGCACCCTTTAACGGTCAAGCCAGCCGGCCCTTTACTTATGACACAGGCGCACGCTTGGCACTACTTTGTTGATGCACGTGCGGCTACTGCGCACACAATTCACAAACACAGAAAATAATTTTTTTTTTGGTTTGGACTGGAGTGTACTTTCGGGGGTTACAGCTCCCTTTAATGGTCAAGCCAGCCGGCCCTTTACTTATGACACAGGCGCACGCTTGGCACTACTTTGTTGATGCACGTGCGGCTACTGCGCACACAATTCACAAACACAGAAAATAATTATTTTTTTGGTTTGGACTGGATTGTACTTTCGGGGGTTACAGCACCCTTAACGGTCAAGCCAGCCGGCCCTTTACTTATGACACAGGCGCACGCTTGGCACTACTTTGTTGATGCACGTGCGGCTACTGCACACACAATTCACAAACACAGAAAATAATTTTTTTTTTGGTTTGGTCTGGAGTGTACTTTGGGGGTTACAGCACCCTTTAACGGTCAAGCCAGCCGGCCCTTTACTTGTGACACAGGCGCACGCTTGGCACTACTTTGTTGATGCACGTGCGGCTACTGCGCACACAATTCACAAACACAGAAAATATATAATTTTTTTAGCACTTGGGGGGAGCACCCCTGATGGACAGAGCACCCCCTGGACAACACTACAGCACCCCTTTAGGACTGGGACACTGCACAGGACTTTGGAGTGGACACAGCCCCTATGGAGAACTGACTGCACAACACAGTCCAGCCAGCCCCTATGGACTTTGAAGTAGTGGACACAGCCCCTATTAACAACAGCAGCACAGCACAACACAGCCAGCCCCTATGGACTTTGAAGTAGTGGACAACAGCAGCACTACACTACACTACACAGCCCTAACTCCCACCCTCCCTCTTCACTGTCCACAGCCGAGTGAGAAAATGGCGCCGACGCGGGTACCTTATATAGGATCCAAAACCCGCAAGACTCGGAAGGCGGGATGATGACGTTTTGCCTCGATTTCAGATCCGAGTCAGGCGGGAAAAGTCGAGCCTGACTCGGATCGGACTCGGATCGGGGGGGCTCGGGGGGGTTCGGATTTCAGAAATCCGAACCCGCTCACCCCTAATTACTACACATACATCACATTACTACACACACATACTGTACATCACATTACTACACATACATCACATTACTACACACACACATACTGTACATCACATTACTACACATACATCACATTACTACACACACACATACTGTACATCACATTACTACACCCACACATACTGTACATCACATTACTACACCCACACATACTGTACATCACATTACTACACATACATCACATTACTACACACACACATACTGTACATCACATTACTACACCCACACATACTGTACATCACATTACTACACATACATCACATTACTACACACACACATACTGTACATCACATTACTACACCCACACATACTGTACATCACATTACTACACCCACACATACTGTACATCACATTACTACACATACATCACATTACTACTCCCACACATACTGTACATCACATTACTACACATACATCACATACAAACACACAGTAATAGATCGCCCTCCCTCCCCCATGGCACTGACATGAGTTATACATGTGGCAGGAGCTGCAGGGAGCTCTAACACTCACAGTCTCAGGCAGCTCCTCTGTCTCTGTCTTCAGTGTCCTCCGGCATCGGCTCCTCCCCCCTCTGTCATCACAGGCTGGCCAGGGAATGCTGGGAGCAGCAGTCTGTGAGCAGGGGAAGGCGTGCCCAGGAGACCTCACAGCAGCCACACTCCTGCCTCCCTGCACCCGGTGAGTGCGCCCCTCCGTCTTAAGCTCGGGCCCCGCCCCCTTTACCTCCGGACTCGCGCATGCGCAGTCCGGATTTTTAGACAGGGCAGAGGGAATGCGGGGGATTCAACTTACTTTACAGGGTTGCGGGAGCTCCCACCTTTATTCGGGAGACTCCCGCGAAAATCGGGAGGGTAGGCAACTCTGATTTATAATAGATTTCAGTTTACTAAATGGCAGAATATGGTTTTATCCTCTATAATGCAAAAGTTTGAGGAATACTTTGTACCAAGAAAAAATGTGACATACACAGTGTTTTGTTTGAATTGTATATGCATTCATAAGGACACTGAAGCATGGGTGACAACAACTGCTATGCTTCTTTATTCAGCCATTTGCAAACTATACACACACTGTACACCAGACTACACCCACTTCCCAGCATTCCCCATGGTCCTAGGGACCGTCACACCATCACTGAAGATTCAGGCTTTCACATATGCAGGGCCGGATTAAGGTCTGTGGGCAACAAACATGTGGGGGCCCCTATTAAATATGGACAAAATGGGGGTATGCGCAATGGGGACCGTATCGCTCGTAAGCAGTACATTGACAAACAGCGATAAGCTAAGTTTAGCACTGTTTGTTAAATACTGAAAGGGGGACATTTAGCAAGTGACATAACCCCTTTAGCACTGACTCCCCAGAGAAATCAAACTTCAAGCACACACAAGAAAAAAATACACAATATACACCCACAGGAAAAAAACACACATATAGGCAACCACATGAAATATTACTCACCAGTTGCACAATCTTATCCATATTACACCGCACATAGTGCTCCTGATTCACATTACACCACATACTGTAGTAATAGTGCCCCTTATTCATGTTATGACACACAGTAGTACCCCTTTTACACAATGCCCACAGTAGTGCCCATTATACACAATGCCCACAGTAGTAGTGCCACTAATACTCATAATGCCAACAGTGCCTCTTACATAATGCCCACAGCAATAGTGCTCCTTATGCAGTGCCCCGAGTAGTGGTGCCCCTTATGCAATGCATCCAGTAATGGTGCCTGTATGCAGTGTCCCCAGTAGTGGTAGTGCTCCTTATGCAGTGTCCCCAGTAGTGGTAATGCCCCTTATGCAGTGCCCCCAATAGTGATAGTGCCCCTTAGACAATGCCCCCAGTAGTGGTAGTGCCCCTTATGCAGTGCCCCCAGTAGTGGTGTCCGTTATGCAATGCATCCAGTAATGGTGCCCCTTATGCAGTGCCCCCAGTAGTGGTAGTGCCCCTTATGCAGTGCCCCCAGTAGTGGTAGTGCCCCTTATGCAGTGCCCCCAGTAGTGGTAGTGCCCCTTAAGCAATGCCCACAGTAGTGACAGTGGCCACAGTGGTAGTTCCCCTTTTGCAGAACCCACAGTAGTGATGCCCTTTATGCAGTGCCCACAGTAGTAGTGTCCCCAGGAGTGGTGCCTCTTATGCAGTGCCCCCTATACAATGCCCCCTTTAGTAGTGCCCCCAGTAGTCATGCCCCCTGTAGTAATGCCCACTGTGGTAGTGCCCCCAATAGTAATGCCCCAGTAGTAATGCCCCCTATAGTAGTGCCACCTGTATAAATGCCTCCACTAGTAATGTCCCCAGTAGTAGAGCCCTCAGCAGTAATGGCCCCAGTAGTAGTGCCCCCTGAGTATTGCCCCCAGTAGTAGTGCCCCCTGTAATAGTGCCCCCTATAATGAAGTTGCTTGCACACACACAAAATAACCCCTAATACTTACCCTAAGCCCCGCTTCCACGTCCGCTGCCATCCGGTGCGGCTGCTCCTCTGAACTATGGGAGAGACGTCATGACGTCCCTCCCATAGTGCACTGTGGGAGCCGGAAGCTGGAGCTCACTCCAGCTCCAGCTGCTGCTGTGGGGTGGGATCCGGGCGCCCGCTGGTAACAAAATCTCAGTGGGCGCCCGGCAAATAAAGCCTCCCTGCGGCACCGGGGTTCAGTGGGCGGGCGGAGGCGGAACTGGTTCCATCTCCCATTCCGGCCCACTTAAACCCGGTAAGTGCGGGGGCCCTTAATGTGTGCCCCACACATTAAGGGCCGGCAGCCCACTTAACGACCGCCCTTTTCACCCTCCCATTAATCTGGCCCTGCACCTACAGTATAAGTAAGGGAGTTTCTACACACATTAAGCATATGTAATGCAATAACATCACATCCTCTTTCCTTTAAAGATAAACCCTGTATCCTTCAGTGCAACAATTCAACAATGCAATATGTTAAGATCATCGTCTAAGTAGAGATAAGCATGTCCAGTTTTTATTGAACCAATCCCACCTGAACATAAGGGATCCGAGTCTGGCTTGGATTTTACTGCCTAACTCGGAATACAAAAAAGGCAATATGTCATCATCCCCGCTGTCGTATTCTCACAGGTTTTGGATTCAATAAAGGTCCCAATGATTGGCGCCATTTTCACTCCGACTGTGGATAGTGTACAGAACAGACGTGCTCTGTCTGTTCAAGGATGCAGTGTTGTCAGGCTGGGGCTGCAATACTTAAAAAGGGGGTGCTGCTGTGTCACTGTTGTCCTGTCAATCAAGAGGCTGGGGCAGCTGCTGCTGTGTTGTCCTTAAAGGGTCTGGGGCTGCAGTACATAAAGGGGGGGGTGCTGCTGTGTCACTGTTGTTCGGTCAATCAGGGGGCTGCAGTACAAAAAGGGCTGCTGCTGTGTTGTCCATAAAGGGTCTGGGACTGCAGTACATAAAGGGGGGCCGTAGTACATAAAGTGGTGCTGCTGTGTTGTCCTGTCCATCAAGGGTCTAGGGCTGCAGTACATAGAAAGGTGTTGTGTCATCCAGGAGTGCTCTCTCAATCCAAAGGTGCTCTACCCCAGTGTAAAAAAAATAAAAAGTTAATTCAAATTAATGATTATCATTCCACAAAAAAATAATTTTTAAATTTTTTTGTGTGTGCCAGCTATGCTATAATTGTTCGGTGACACTGCCAACCAAACCGCAGTTTATCATCCACGTATTTGTGACTCTGCAGGTGGTCCATCTGCACTCCACAGGGGTGATTTGTTGTCCATAAAGGGGTGCTGTGTTGTTCATCAAGGGACTGCTGCCTCGTCCAGGGGTGCTCTTCCCCAGTGTAAAAAAAATAAAAGTTAAATAAAATTAGCATTCAACAAAAAATAAAAATAAATACATTTCTAGTTTTTTTTAGTGTGCTAGCTACTCTATTATTGTTTGGTGACACTGCCGGCGAGACCGCAGTTTATCATCCATGTATTGTGACACTATAAGTTGTAGCACAGTGTGTTATTCTTATTCATAAAAAATCTTGTGACACTGTAAGTGGTAGCACAGTGTTTTACTCATAAATCTTGTGACACTGTAATTGGTAGTGCAGTGTTTTACTCATAAAAAATCTTGTGACACTGTAATTGGTAGTGCAGTGTTTTACTCATAAAAGTCTTGTGACACTAAGTGGAAGTGCACTGTTGTACTCATAAGAAATCTTGTGACACTGTAAGTGGTAGCGCAGTTTGTTATGCTTTCTTATTCATAAAAAATCTTGTGACACTAAGTGGTAGCACAGTTTGTTATGCTTTCTTATTCATAAAAAATCTTGTGACACTGTAAGTGGTAGCGCAGTGTTTTACGCATAAAAATCTTGTGACACTAAGTGGTAGTGCAGTGTGTTATTCTTTTCTTATACATAAAAAATCTTGTGACACTGCAAGTGGTAGCACAGTGATTTACTCCTAAAAAATCTTGTGACACTAAGTGTTAGCGCAGTGTTTTACTCATAAAAATCTTGTGACACTGTAAGTGGTAGCGCAGTGTCTTACTCATCAAAATCTTGTGACACTGTAAGTGGTAGCACAGTGTTTTACTCATAACAAATCTTGTGACACTGTAAGTGGTAGCGCAGTGTGTTATTCTTTTCTTATTCATAAAAAATATTGTGGCACTGTAAGTGTTAGCGCAGTCTGTTATTTTCGTATTCAGAAAAAATCTTGTGACACTGTAAGTGGTAGCGCAATGTTTTACTCATAAAAAATCTTGTGACACTGTAAGTGGTAGTGCAGTGTGTTATTCTTTTCTTATTCATAAAAATATTGTGACACTGTAGGTCATTGATAACACAGTGTAATATTTAAGATTTGTACAAATTGATATGTGTGCTGTACCCCACTTCATTCATGTTTATTGAATGGAGAATGATCAGTTGAAAGGAGAGCAGGAACCACATATTAGGGTTGGAGCTGCTGCCAGTGCCATCAGTCATGACAACACTAGTCCGTCTACTTCATATACTAAAGCCGATACCCAAGGGCATACAGGGCTTACGTCAGGGCACTGCAGAAAGACATAAAATTGGCAAGGCTAAGGCCTTTGCCTTTATTTATGACTGGTGGTTCTGCCTCTTATGATGATGTAAGCCCTTCTCCCTGTAGACTTTTCAAGAAAAAAAAAAAATGTTAAGGCACAGGGACCAACTGTGTGCTCAGAAATTTCACAAATCCCTGAGGAGAGTCTATGTGTGTTGGCAGGTGCCATGTGTGAGCCTGACCTTTCCAAAACTGTACTAGAAGAGGAGCTCCTTCCACAACTTGTGCATCCTCTGATAATGTGGGGATGAGCATGTCGAAGCCGGATAATTGGCAGACAGAATCGGTTTAAAATTAGATCTGCACGACGCCATTTTGCGAATGACAATGAGGCGCCATTTTGTGACTGGCCGCCCAGCGCCATTTTAGTGAATCTCGCCCATTATAAGTACATATGGCAATGTTATTATTAGCGTTGTGCGATTCCCACGCAATAGAGAGAAGTTAAAAGTCCTCATCATATAAATACAGACAGCCACTAAAACATATAAAATGATCAACCCTGCAAAACACATACCATGGTGTACTCCACAAACACGTAGTCGCACAACTCTAACTAGAGTCTTTTCCCAAAACCCCAATACTGACACACTGCACACTTACATAAAAGGTTCCCTTGCATTAACATGTAATATTCAAGGTTTATTCAGTATTAGTAATGTTGTGAAATAAATGTTATTTGATATCTAAGGTTTAGTACATGGTAAGCAGACCGTGTTTGGTGTTGTACTGATCCACTGTGTCTTTGCAGATTTCCGGTATCATCGGTGAGAAGATCGCAACATGTATCTGCAAACTATGGACTATAGAGAGTTAAACATTAAAATGTACTCTATAATGTAACCAGCTTAGATTTATTATGCAGAGGGAAAAAGGACACAAAGGGCTGTTGGAGGCTAGTTTGTGTCCATACGAACTGACCTATGAAATATACTGTAACAGAAGAACCAGGAAGAAGAACCAATGAAATCATGCCAATCTGTTCTATTGTATTGCCTAACCCTGTAAGAGTATATATGTGGGCTCTCTAAACCTGGATGCCAGTGTTCTTGCTTTGCTGTTGACGGAGGTTTCAATATTGATGCCGGTATCTGGGTCCAGAGCGAGTGCATATGTAACAACTGTACCTTGGGTCTGTATGATTTATTTGCGCTAATTATATTTAGATCACAGCGTGTAACCATCTTCTTTTATACTGAATAATAACTGTTTGTGCTTTGGAACCACACTCAAAGTCTGAAAGCATTTATTTCTTGTGCGACTCATAACGCTAAATAGCGACAATTTTAGAAGGTATAGACAGGCAAGAATCGATAAGCAGCACAAGTCTAAATGTGACATAGAATTGAGAATGTTTCTGTGGAAGTGCACCAGGATGAGGAGGATATTTGTGTAGCTGACGCTAATAAGGATGCTGATGATGAGGATGTTGTTTATGAGGATGTTGTTTGTGTAAATCAGGCCCCAATGGAAACAATTGTTGCCCATGATAAGGAAAAGCCCATTGTCATGCATGGGCATAAAACAAAAAAAATCCACTTCTTATGTGTGGAATAATTTCTACCCAAATCCAGACAACAATTGTCAAGCCATCTTTACCTGTTGTCATGCCAGAGTAAGTAGAGGTAGAGGTCCTAATCATCTAGGAACCTCCTCCCTGTTACGCCGTCTACAGCGCATCCAACAAAAGTGTTTGCAAAATTCTGAAACTTTGGCTAAAAAAGTAACAAGCAGTCCAGCATCAGCTAGCTCCCTTCTCTCTGCTAGATCCAAGTTCCTGGCATCTTCACCACCAACACCGTCATCAACAATATCCTCAAGCATGATCGGAAGTAGTCCTGCATCTAATTTGATATGGCTAACTCAGTCCTCCCCTATCTTGGTTTCCTCAGTGGAATCCTTGAGTGCTATGCCTGCTGCTGCTGGGAGTGGATCTTCATCCCAGAAGGGGACCAGGAAGACTACTAGTAGTAGTTCTAAAAAACAATTGACTGGTAAAAAATCCTTTGCAAGGGGGTGCAACTATGACAGCAGTCGCCCAGTTGCACAACAGATCACTGATGCCATAACATCTATGCTGGTATTAGATGTGCGTCCGATATCCACTATTAGTGCAGTGGATTTTAGATAGTTAATTAAGGTCCTCTGTCCCCACTACCAAATCCCATCTAGGTTCCACTTTGCTAAAAACGCAATTCCCAGCCTGTACAGGGAAGTTAAAAAAAACTTAATTAGTGTCCTCCAAAATGCCGTTGCACCTACTGTCCACTTAACCACATATATGTGAACAAGTGGAATAGGGGAAACACAAACTTACATGACTATAACAGCCCACTGGGTGGGTGTATTGCCTTCGGCGGCACCAACAGCAGCAGCATCTAAGAAAAATCAGCTTATTCAGAGGCAGGTTTCTCTGTGTATAACCAGTTTAACTAAGAGGCATACTGATGACAACCTTTAGAAAAACTCAGGGCTTGAACTCTCCTCGGGATTTGTGATTTCTGACAACGCCACCAATATTGTGAGAGCATTACAGCTGGGTGAATTCCAATGCATCCCATGTTTTGCTCACACTATTAACTTGGTGGTGGAAAATGTTTTAAAAAATGACAGGGCCGTGCAGGAAATGCTCTACGTGGCCTGCAAAATTTCTGGGCATTTTTGCCATTCAGCAGGTCATGTAGAAGATTGCAGCACCTTCAAGAAATGTTGAATTTGCCCTGTCACCAGCTGAAGCAAGAGGTAGTTACAAGGTGGAACTCTACCCTTTATATGCTTCAGTGGATGGAGGAACAGCAAAAAGCCATCCAAGGCTACACAACGAACTGTGACATAGGAAGAGGAGGGAGAATCAAGCTCAGTGGAAAATACTTTTTGTGTTGTGCAAAGTGCTGAAAACCTTGAAAGAAGTCACCTGTGAAGTGAGTTCAATCACTGCCAGCTTGAGTCAGGTAATTCCCCTCATTAGACTGTTGGAAAAGCAGCTTGAGAAACTGAAGGAGGAGCTGAAACGATGTGACTTCGCTAAGCATGTTGGACTTGTAGATCAAGTCCTTTATTCACTTCACCAGGTTCCAAGGGTTGTTAGGATCTTACAATCGGATCAATGCATTTTGGCGACCGGGTTGGATTCCAGGTTTAAGTCATACATCATGTCTTTCTTCCCAGCGAACACAGATCTGTAGAGATGCAAAGAGCTGTTGGTAAGGAAATTGTCAGATCAAGCGGCACATGATGCAGTGATGACTCCTCCTTCAGTTTCTCCAGCAAGTGCGGCTGCAGGAAAAAACTAAACTTTCCCAAAAAAAGACCCACTGGTAATGCAGATGAGTCAACACAACTAAGTTTTGACATCTGATCGGGTCTAAAAGAATTGCCTACAATTAATGAGATCTCTACCGTGACTCCATCTGATACAGTCACCATTCAAAGAATGGTTGAGGACTATTTTAATGATAGCATCCAAATAGGCATGTCACGCAGTCCGTTTCACTACTGGCAGGAAAAAACGGCAATTTGGAGGCCCTTGCACAGACTGGCTTTGCTTTACTTGAGCTACCGATCCTCCAGTGTGTGCTCAGAAAGAGTTTCAGCACAGCTGGGAACCTTGTCAGTGATCAGCGTAGGAGGCTACTTCCTCAAAATGTGGAAAAGAAGATGTTCATCAAAAAGAGCTACAAAGTTCAAAAGGAAGACCTTTACCGCCAATTACATCCAAAAATTACAGAGGCATCTGAGGCTGTAATGGTGGATTCCAGCGGGGACAAATTAATATTGTGTTTAGATGATGTACACACTGATGAGGGTGAGGAATCGGATGATGATGGCAACAACATCTTGGGCCAAATGTAATAGGTTGTCTGTTTTAGTAAATTGCGAGTTTTGTGTTAAACTCATATTTTTTCACAACTCTCCAATGTAATTGGGTGTCAGTTCATGTAAACTCGCATTTTTTCAGAGTTACTAAAATTCCTTAGTATCAAACTCGCATCCAGATGTTTTCCCATTTAAAACAATCAACTCGCCCAATGTAATAGGGTGCGAGTTTCAAACTGACCAAAAAAAGTTTACCAAAAGTCCCCAAATAATAGACCTGCTTCAGGTCAGATTAACACAGAAACATGCACAAATCCATGAGATATGTGTATGTTTCTGTGTGCATACATGAAAATATTTTTTTTAATAAAAAAATTTACGTGCAGCCCCCCCCCCCAAAGCATAACCAGTCCCGGGCTTTCTAAAGCCTGACTTGCTTCTAAAAATATAGGTAACAAAATGCGTAGGGGTCCCCTGTATATTAAAAACCAGCACAGGGCTTTGCTGAGTCAACCCTGGTTGTGGAAAAACAGGGGACAGAACAAGTAAAGGTCCCCGGTATCTCCATAACCAGCACTGGACTCTTTCTAGTGGGGGGGGGGGGTAATGCCACAGCCAGGGAAAGCCTTTTACCAGTTTCCCTGGCCAAAGCATTACCCCTGACCACTAGTCAGCCCAGGCCATGGATCCCTGGGGAGTTGGGGCCCACCCCAAAAAAGGGGCTCCCCTCTCCAGGGCACCCCAGGCCTTGGCTGATAGCCCAGGGCTATCCCCGGCACCCGTGGGCGGTGGGTGCTGGGTTGATAATGTCAAAGTGTAGTGTAAAATAGATGTTTAAATATTGCCTTTGTAAAGCCAGTTTATGCAGGGAGAGATCATTGCCAGCAATGTCAGCTGCCCAGTGGTAGCTTGTTTTGTGGGGGCCCAAACAAACTAATCGCTTCAGCCAAAATTGGCAGTCCCTGTTGCTGAAGTGATTGCTTTGTTAAACTGTGCATTTCCTATTTACTATACACAATGGGTGGAAGGGCCCAAGGACAATTCCATCTTTCACCTCTTTACTTTGCATTATGTGCTGTTTGGGGCATTGCTGCCTGACATTTTTAATCTTATAGTTTATTAAACTGCCATCTGGTCTGCCACTGCAGTGCCACTCTGTGCCACGTTGAAAGCTGAAATGCCATATGTTAGTGCCACCCACTGCTGTCGCTTAGCTTATTCAGCCAGCTAGCTCGATGCAACCTTTTAGCCTAAACTGGATGAAATCAATATTGTGAGCTGTGAGGTGGTCAAGATTGACTGGAAATGATTGGAAATAAATGTTATTGAGGTTAATAATACCATAGGAACAAAAACAGGCCCAAATAATGTGATTTCAGCAGTTTTTATGATCTTTTTGATAAAATATAGATCCAAAACCAAAACACGCAATGGTGGTTTTCTATAACCAAATCCAGATCTAAAACCTGTGAATTTCTCTTTTGGGGCTTTCATACACAGTGTGTATTTTATCAACCATGTTGGACCTTTCTTGAATCATTGTTTGTTTACCATTATCAAAATTATCATACATTTCAGATGAAGGATATTCTTCAGTCATGTTGTCTCCATGCTGTTAAGGTTGAGATCTTAGATCCACCCGATGTCTTGTTACTTTTGTTCCACGCTTTGTACGAATAGTATAAGATCTTGGTGCTACCTGTGCTTGCACAGTACCTTTCTGCATCCAAATGCCTTTCTCATGGTCTCTGAGATGGACTTGGTCACCCTATCTAAGATCAGACAGCCTCTATCATGGAACAGTTTTTGTTTCACCTGCTGTTGTTCCTTACTCAGTCTGACTAATGTTAAATTATGCGTTTTAAGCAGTTCATCAAGTATTGGAAAATTTGCTGTAATCCTCCTTCCCATCAACATTTGTGCAAGAGAAAATCCATTCTGCAGAGGTGCACTGCGGTAGATTAAGAGACTTTTGTAGAAATCTTCTTTACCTTCCTGCGCTTTTTTTCATGAGACTATGTACAGTTCTTACTGAACTTTCCACCAATCCATTTGACCATGGAAGTGGGGACTTGACATAGTATGGACAAATTCCCAATCAGCGAATTGTCTAAATTCAACACTGGAAAACTGAGGATCATTATCAGTGAACACTTCCATAGGAACACCATGCCTTGTAAAGATTGACTTTATAAAATTGATGAAATCTCCCACATGCATAAGTGATTGCCAGAAGTTCTTTTTCTAGGAGCATACCTTGTTTCATCACTTGTCAATGCTCTAGATGCATAGATTACAGGTTGCCATGTTTCCTCATGTTCTTGCAACAATACAGATCCTAGGCCAAATTGCGAAGCAAAATTCTATTTCAATTTCCAGGATCAAAGAATCTTAGTACCGGTTGCTCTGTAATGGTCTGTTTCAATTTCTTCTTTTCATGTGACCACATCCAACCATTATCTTTGTCCACTAACCATCTAAGAGGAGCTGATTGTTCTGAGAGTTGAGAAATAAACTTTCCTAAGTAATTAATCATTCGCAGGAATCTTCTGACGTCATCTTTGTTGTTAGGACGTTCCATATTCACTATGGCTGTATTTTTCCTTGGGTCAGGCATCACACCTTGATCTAAGACCACATCACCCATAAATGTAAGTGTTTTCAGACCAAATTCACATTTGTCCTTGTTTAGCTTTAGGTTCACTTTCCTGGTTAGTTCCATCATTTGTCTCAATCTAGAATCATGTTCTTCCTTTGTAGAACCCCAGATAATAATGTCATCCATCATTGTCTCAACACCTGGAATGTGTTAAAAATCATGTGTATTATTTTGTGGTATATTTCTAGAGTGGACAGGGGGCCTGATTCATAGCCGCCCGCTGCTGGCGAGCGCTCACTCTGAATCAGGGCATTTTTTATTTTTTTGCCTTCAGGCCGCTTGCTAAGCTGTGAGTGACCACACACAGCTTTTGCGAGTGGCCTGGATCCCGTCGCGGTCATCGTGACCATCGGGCTTGCGAGGAGACCCTGTGGTAGGGTCTCAGCTCTCGCAAGCCTGAGTGGACTCCCTGCTCTAATAGAGCAGGAAGTCCACTACTGACATCACAAGTGATGTCAGTAGGGCCACCCACAAACGCCAGGCGTTCCTAAGGCATTTGTGCAGCCACCCCCCCTCCCCACCTACAAAACGGGGCGAGCTGTCAATCAACATTGACAGCCGCCCCGTCTTGTAGAGAGACCCATAGCGACGGAGCAGCCATCGCTGGACGGGTCTCGTGCATGCGGATGCCGGAGGAGGTGCATGCGCATTGGGAGACCATCGACACACTTGCGAGTGCTGTGCACTTGCGAGCAGGTCTGAATCAGGCTCAGTATCCCATATGCTAGTCGAAGAAATCTGTATCAACTTTCTGGTATATTACATTGTACACAACTTTGAGCTGACTTCTTCTAGCTTCATTTGCCAGAATCCCGAAGATGCGTCCAATTTTCAAATCCATTTTGCTCCCGCAAATTGTGACATGATTTCATCTCTGGAAGTTTGCAATGTTCTCTTTTAATAAAAAGAAAAATACAAAATCCTGGCGCCTAGCCAACCGAGCACTTGTGGATATAACCAATTTATTTTGCTGCAGCTATCTGTTGTATGGGACTTGCCAGCCCTTACTCAAAAATTGGAAATAGTAAAATATAACAGACAGCGCTGCAATAAACAGGATTATCCACACAATAGATTCAATTTGGAATATGCATATTTATTAATACAGTTAATATAAAAGTAAAAATGGCCAGTATAAAAATAAAATATAAAACAGATATAACAATAAACATGTATATATTTTATACACATAGAGCAGACCTATATATTTATTCAATCACCTGATCTAGATAACAATAGATTTGGACTGCCCTGAGTGTTAAAATGAAACACCATTGATATAATACCATCAATTAGTGGTTAATTGCTTCCACATATGCAAAGACCATACATTTACAAGCAGGTAAATGGATTTCAAATAGTCAGCTTTTTGTTGATCCTGCTTAATTGCAGAGCTGCTGGAGATTCAAAAACAATAATAGTACTATCCAAACACTGAAATGTTGAATAATATCTCAGTTCTTTTGAAAAAAAGAGAGAACACAGGGCCTGATTCAGAGCCGGACGCTATTTGCGCTCGCTCATTCAGAAAAAGGGTCTGGAAATTTAAATAGAGCGCTCGCTCTTTGCGTCTGTTGACGCCTCTATGTCTGAGCGAGCGAACGAAATATGCGCTCGCTATTTTGTAAAGATGCCCCCTGGCCGTTCGCATCATACGTCATCTCCGCTATTTATTAGATTAATCGAGTACATCGAAAGGCGTCTGAACTGCTCGCAGTGCTTGTGGTTGGATTTTCCTACCGCAATCATGCGAACAGTTCAGGCTATGAGACAACCAAGTGACGTGGCCGATGACGCTGCTTTGTTAATTATGCACTCCCATTAAACGCCCGTTTTGACGATTTGGCACGCCTGCGTTCGGATCTCCACTCCTCGTTTTCAAGCACCTTCCCCTGTTACCACCCACAAACGCCTCATCCTGTCACTCAAATTAGCAGGCACTCGCTATTTTGCAAACACACAATTTCTGACCGCACTGACTGGTTGGCGCATGCGCATTACGACCCATATGCATGCGCAGATGTGCGAACATCGCTCGGAGCGAACGAGCGGCCGCTTACGAGCGGCTCTGAATCAGGCCCTCAGTCCAATGCTTATATGGTAGGCGAACCTGGTCCTTTACGGTCGATACAGCGACGATTTATTTTTTATTTGGATTGGGGATTTGGATTCAGCAATTCAATTTACAGATCTTCTTAATCACAATGAATATGGTCTCAAATTCACAAACAGTATACATGCTACACATATGACATTTTCAGATATTGCACTTTTGGTAGTGGATAATTCTATCACAACGGAGACTTATATAAAAAAGGTGGATCAGAATAGGTATTTGAATTATAGTAGTAGTCATCATATTAATTGGAAATGGAATATCCCTAAAGGTCAGTTCCTCAGGTTAAGGAGGAACTGTTCGTCTATCCAAACTTTTCATAACCAAGCAAAACTTTTATATGACTCATTTGTAGATCAAGGCTATCCGACTGACCTTTTAGATCATGCATTAACACAAGTAGGGGAGCTAGATAGATCTTCACTTTTGGCTAGCCAAGACACAATCGCAATTAGTGGGAATAATAGAGTTAAGGATAGAACAGTAATGTTCATGACACAATTAGGGGTGAGCGGGTTCGGATTTCGGAAATCCGAACCCCCCCGAGCCCCCCCGATCCGAGGCCGGTCCGAGTCAGGCTCGACTTTTCCTGCCAGACTCGGATCTGAAATCGAGGCAAAACGTCATCATCCCGCCTTCCGGGTCTCGCGGGTTTTGGATCCTATATAAGGTACCCGCGTCGGACCCATTTTCTCACTCGGCTGTGGACAGTGAAGAGGGAGGGTGGGAGTTAGGGCTGGCTGGGCTGTGTAGTGTAGTGTAGTGTAGTGCAGAGTAGTGTTGTGCTGCGCTGTGCTTCTGTTGTCCATAGGGGCTGTGTCCACTACTTCAAAGTCCATAGGGGCTGGCTGGACTGTGTTGTGCAGTCAGTTGTCCATAGGGGCTGTGTCCACTCCAAAGTCCTGTGCAGTGTCCCAGTCCTAAAGGGGTGCTGTAGTGTTGTCCAGGGGGTGCTCTGTCCATCAGGGGTGCTCCCCCCAAGTGCTAAAGAAAAAAATATTTTTTCTGTGTTTGTGAATTGTGTGCGCAGTAACCGCACGTGCATCAACAAAGTAGTGCCAAGCGTGCGCCTGTGTCATAAGTAAAGGGCCGGCTGGCTTGACCGTTAAAGGGTGCTGTAACCCCCAAAGTACACTCCAAACCAAATAACAAAATATTTTTTCTGTGTTTGTGAATTGTGTGCGCAGAAGCCGCACGTGCATCAACAAAGTAGTGCCAAGCGTGCGCCTGTGTCATAAGTAAAGAGCCGGCTGGCTTGACCGTTAAAGGGTGCTGTAACCCCCAAAGTACACTCCAAACCAAATAACAAAATATTTTCTATGTTTGTGAATTGTGTGCGCAGTAGCCGCACGTGCATCAACAAAGGAGCAGCGCCAAGCGTGCGCCTGTGTCCCATAAGTAAAGAGCCGGCTGGCTCATTTCTTAAAGGGTGGTGTAACCCACAAAGTGCACTACTCTCCAGCAAAAATAAAAAAAAATTTTCTGTGTTTAGCCGCACGTATATATCAAATCGATATAACATCAATGGAGGACCAAACTTTCTCCGATAAAAATAAAATAGAGAAAGATCAAGAACCACTTCCTCCTAGTGCTGAAGCTGCTGCCACTAGTCATGACATAGACGATAACATGCCATCAACGTCGTCTGCCAAGGCCGATGCCCAATGTCATAGTAGAGGGCACATACAATCCCAAATGACAAAGTTCAGGAAAATGACCTTGAAAAAAACATTTAAATCATCTGAAGAGAAACGTAAACTTGCCAATATGCCATTTACGACACGGAGTGGCAAGGAATGGCTAAGGTTGATCCCTATGTTCATGACTAGTGGTTCAGCTTCACATAACGATGGAAGCCCTCCTCACACTAAAAAAATCAAAAGAGTTAAGCTGGCAAAAGCACAGCGAAGAACTGTGCTTTCTAAGAAGATATCACAAATCCCCAAGGAGAGTCCAAGTGTGGTGGTGGTTGCGATGCCTGACCTTCCCAGCACTGGACGGGAAGAGGTGGCTCTTTCCACCATTTGCACACCCCCTGCAAGTGCTGAAAGGAGCACCCACAGTCCACTTGCTGATATGCAAATTGAAGATGTCACTGTTGAAGTACAACAGGATGAGGATACTGGTGTAGCTGGCGCTGAGGAGGAAGTTGGCGAGGAGGATTCTGATGAACAGCAGCAGCGTCACCAGTAGCAGCATCTCAGAAACGCCAGCTCGTTCAAAGGCAGGCTACGCTGTGTATCACCGGTTTCAGTAAGAGGCACACCGCCGACAACCTCTTAGAGAAACTGAGGGAAATCATTGCCCAGTGGCTTACCCCACTTAGACTCTCCTGGGGATTTGTGATATCTGACAATGCCACCAATATTGTGCGGGCATTACATCTGGGCAAATTCCAGCACATCCCATGTTTTGCTCACACAATAAACTTGGTGGTGCAGAATTTTCTGAAAAGCGACAGGGGCGTGCAGGAGACGCTTTGGGTGGCCCGAAAAATTTCTGGCCACTTTCGCCATTCAGCAACTGCGTGCCGAAGACTGGAGCGCCAGCAAACACACTTGAACCTGCCCCACCATCACCTGAAGCAAGAGTTTATGATGCGGTGGAACTCAACTCTCTATATGCTTCAGAGGATGGAGGAGCAGCAAAAGGCCATACAAGCCTATACATCCACCTATGACATAGGCAAAGGAGGAGGTATGCACCTGACTCAAGCGCAGTGGAGAATGATTTCCGTGTTGTGCAAGGTTCTCCAGCCCTTCGAACTTGCCACATGTGAAGTCAGTTCAGACACAGCCAGCTTGAGTCAGGTCATTCCCCTCATCAGGCTTTTGCAGAAGCAGCTGGAGAAAGTGAAGGAGGAGCTAAGACGGAGCGATTCCGCTCGGCATGTGGGACTTGTGGATGAAGCCCTTCATTCGCTTTGCCAGGATTCCAGGGTGGTCAATCTGTTGAAATCAGACCACTACATTTTGGCCACCGTGCTCGATCCTAGGTTTAAAGCCTATGTGGTGTCTCTCTTTCCAGCCGACACAAGCCTGCAGAGGTGCAAAGACCTGGTGAACACACTGTCAGCTGAAGCGGAACGTAACAAGTCAACAGCTCCTTCATTTTCTCCAGCAACTGGGGCTGCCAGGAAAAAACTTAGCTATCCTAAGCAACTCGCTGGCGGTGATGCAGGGCAGGCAGGACCAAGTTTGGACATCTGGTCCGGACTGAAGGACCTGGCAACAATTTCTGACATGTCTACTGTCACTGCATATGATACTGTCACCATTGACAGAATGGTGGAGGATTACATCGGTGACAGCATCCAAGTAGGCATGTCAGACAGTCCATACCTGTACTGACAGGAAAAAGAGGCAATTTGGAGGCCCCTGTGCAAACTGGCTCTATTTTACCTGAGTTGCCCCCCCTCCAGTGTGTACTCTGAAAGAGTGTTTAGTGCAGCCGGGAACCTTGTCAGCGAAAGGCGTAGGAGGTTGCTTCCACAGAATGTGGAGAAGATGATGTTCAACAAAATTAATTATCAGCTCTTCCAGGGAGACCAGCCTCCAGAACGTACAGAGGGACCTGTGGTGGTGGATTTCAGTGGGGACGAGTTAATACTCTGCGAGGATGAGGATGTACACAACACTGAAGAGGGTGAGGAATCGGTGGATGAGGTGGATGAGGATGACATCTTGCTCCGTAGAGCCAGTTTGTGCAGGGACAGATTAATTGTCAGCTTGTTTTGTGGGGGCCCAAACGAACCAATCATTTGAGCCACAGTTGTGTGGCAGACCCTGGCGCTGAAATGATTGGTTTGTTAAAGTGTGCATGTCCTGTTTATACAACATAAGGGTGGGTGGGAGGGCCCAAGGACAATTCCATCTTGCACCTCTTTTTTTTCTTTGCATTATGTACAGGTTTGGGGCCTAGTTTTTCAAACTGCCATCCTGTCTGCCACTGCAGTATCACGCCTAGATGGGTCACGTGTTTGTGCCGCCCACTCGTGTCGCTTAGCATAGTCATCCAGCTACCTCGGTGCAACCTTTTGGACATAAAAACACTATTGTGAGGTGTGTGGTGTTCAGAATAGACTGGAAATGAGTGGAAATGAAGGTTATTGAGGTTAATAATAGCATAGGAGCAGAAAAACCTACAAATTCTGTGATTTTAGCTGTTTTTATGCTTTTTTTTAAAAAAATACAGATCCAAAACACAAAACCCAGAACCCAAAACACAAAGGGTGGTTTTGGCAAAACCGATCCAGATCCAAAACACGAAGAAAGATCCAGATCCAAAACCAAAACACGAAAAGTGGCCGGTGCACACCCCTAGACACAATACATTGCAGAAGCATATATGATTAAGAAAGTTATAAAAAAGAATTTTCATATTTTAGAATTAGATGATATTCTGGCTAGTAGTGGACTTCTAGACAGTAACGTCATCTTTAGAAGATCGGATAATTTGAAGCAGAAACTTGCCTCAAGTTTTTATAGAAGAAAAAGGGAAAGTAGTCCTAAGAATATTAGCACATGGTTTCCAGAAAAACCATCAGGTTTCTATCAATGTGGTAAAATGGGGTGCTTTACCTGCAAATGTGCAAATAGGAAAACTGTTGAGTTTTTTCTTTCATGACGAAGGAAGTTTTCTATATTAAGAGTTTTTTAAACTGTATAACAGATTATGTCATATATGTGATGGACTGTGGGTGCGGCTCTCAGTATGTTGGTCGCACCACCAGACCATTACACATTAGATTTATGGAACATAAGAGGAACGTGCTTATGAACTCAAGAACAAATTTCTTGTATAGACATATAACTGATTGTCAAAAGGGAAATGTAGCTAACATAAAGATTAAAGCAATAGAACAGGTTAAAATCACTAAGAGGGGAGATATAACATGCTCTGCAGGAGGGAGGCCTTCTGGATTTATAGTTTGAAAACACTGTGTCCAGGAGGCCTAAATGACTCTATTGAATTAAATAATGTGTAAAGGGATAAGAATGTGAATTAAGTATATCTTCCGTTTTAGAGATGTTTTTCGAGAATCTTAATAACGTAATCTGAGATGGATAAAACGAACATATAGAGGGGACACAATAAATGTATCTAAAGAAATAAAAGGAAGATTATGGAAATTTACATTTATATCTAAATTTTACTTGTCTTTCAATTTAAAATTTTATTAATTATGTATATGTTTATTGTGGCTCTCTAGTATTGTGATGGGTATTTGTGGGATATGCAATACTCTAAATGGACATATCAATTAACGATTATAATAGGAAAAAGTCAGCTAAGATTAAAATAGAATGGTGCTAAAAAGGCTTAGAGGTGTATAAAAATATTTGTTTAATTGTATAAAAAATATTCGTTTAATTGTATAAAAACCATGTAAATGTGTGAGAGACTGAGAATGGGTTTAGTCCCATAGCTATGGAATGCAAATGGCTGCTGGAACGCACGAAAAACCATTTATAATACATGTTTAAAGTAAATGGTATCCAAAATGGCCGCTGGAACGTATTAGGAAGCAATTAAGGTGGTTTAAAACCCCCCATCCAGAGTGTAGGGAGTATTCTGTCTGAGGAAGCTGCTGAGACTCTAAGAGAGGCGGGGAAATGCGTTACAGATTGCACACCAGTGTGTTCACCTATGCTTTATGCTGCATGCAGAAAGGACCATCCAGTTTTAAGCACACTGAGGCTGGAAAGGATCAATACAAGTTCCTCTGTTAAACTCCTAGTGAGTATTTTCACATAGCTATGTGTTTATAAAAACTACTAAGAGGATTGAACTATTAAGACTTGCACCACAGTGTGCTAACTATTCCAGTGTTAACTATCCAAGTGTTGGAGTGTGTTTTTTTTCTCAAGAACAATTTAGATAATTGAGATATCATTGAGTGCGCTGATGTTATTGCACAAATTCCTCTGCCAAGCTCCTAGTGAAGCATTATCACATGGATATATGTTTTCTTGAAAAACCACTAAGAGGACTGAGCTATTGAGATCTGCACCACAGTGTGCCTACCATATAAGCATTGGACTGTGTTCTCTCTTTTTTCAAAAGAACTGAGATATTATTCAACATTTCAATGTTTGGATAGTACTATTACTGTTTTTGAATCTCCAGCAGCTCTGTAATACCCCTTTTACACTGGAGCTAGAACCCGGGTTTTTGAGGGGTTAACCCGGGCAGCTCCCTGGTGTAAAAGGGGAGAGAGTTGGTTCGCCGGGTCGAGTGACCCGGCAATCCAACCCAGGTAACTAGCAGGGTTTAACACAGGCGTAGCCCGTGAAACCCTGCTGTGAGAACAGCGCACTCCGGGTCACGATGACCTGGAGTGCGCTGCTAGCCGGCCGATTGGTCCGGCTTCAGTGGCGCTTGGAGATGACGTAATCTCCAAGCGACCACTTTCACTCTGCAAAAGCCGGGTCTATGCAGACCCGACTGCGGTGTGAGCGGCGCTGGCTCGGGAATATCCCGAGTCGGCGCCGGCAAAATTCCGGGTCTGATCCGGATAGGAACTTTGTTCCAACTCCGGGTCAGACCCGGAATTTAGGTGGAAAAGGGGTATAATTAAGCAGGATCAACAAAGAGCTGACTATTTGAAATCCATTTACCTGCTTGTAAATGTATGGTATTTGCATATGTGGAAGCAATTAACCACTAATTGATGGTATTATATTAATGGTGTTTCATTTTAACACTCAGGGCAGTCCAAATCTATTGTTATCTAGATCAGGTGATTGAATAAATATATAGGTCTGCTCTATGTGTATAACTATAAAATATATACATTTTTATTGTTATTTCTGTTTTATTTTTTATTTTTATACTGGCCATTTTTACTTTTATATTAACTGTATTAATAAATATTTATATTCCAAATTGAATCTATTGTGTGAATAATCCTGTTTATTTCAGCGCTGTCTGTTATATTTTACTATTTCTCTTTTAATAGCTTTGTTTAAATCTCTTGGATCTAGACATATTCTGTGTTGTCCATTTTTCTTTTTCCACAATTACTGCTCACCCATTCAGCTCATCAACTTTCTCTATCACACCCAAGGCTTTCATGTGGTTTAACTCTTTTTGTAGTTTTTCTCTCAGTGCATATGGCACTTTTCTACAGCGGTATATAACTGGAGGAAATTGTGTGTTTATAATTATCTTATGCTCACCAGGCAGACAACCTAAATGTGCCTATCCATTAGAAGACAGGCAGATGACTGCACGATTATGACATTGTAATCGTGCAGTCGTTTGTCAGTATGTGATGTGCCTACACTGAACGAGCAGTCGTTCAGTGTAGGCACAATCAATCATCTGCAAACATGTTGAACCTGACGTTATCGTCAGGTTGACCAGCATGTTTGCACAATGATAGATGTCTAAAAGACCAATTTTTTTAAACAATCTGCAAACGATTTTCAAACGAATTTCAAACGATTATCGAGCGCTTATCGGATGATCGAAAACTAAGGTATATCGATATCGTTATCATTCAATCGCTCATTTTAATCGTCTAGTGGATAGGCACCTTTAGCCTTCAAAACACATCATTGTATTCTGCAAAACACTGATTTGCACTCATCTTCTTCTTGTGATGTCACCATAAGGACTTTCTTTAACAAGTTAAGTTACTTACAGGAACTTAGGGCCTGATTCAGCTTTGGGAATAGAGTGAGAAACAGCACGTAACTGATCATCTTGGCGAAACCATGCTGCACTGCAGGTGGGGCAGATGTAAAATGTGCAGAGAGATTTAGATTTGGGAGGGGTGTGTCCAAACTGACATCTAAATTGAACTGTAAAAATAAAGCTGTGCGGTGTTTGTGGGCTATATGCAAAAGCAGCCAGTATTTACCCTACATGTAAAATAAAATGTATGTATTTGCACCCCTTGCATTTCAACATGGTTTGTCCTGGTTCACAATTAAGTGCTCTTTCTCACTCTATTCCCAAAGCTGAATCAGGCCCTTAATCCTAAAATTGGTTGCACATCTTTTTCCACAATCAGTAGAGATGTTTTAAACTTTTTCTCAGTTTTCAGACAAGTGTCACTAGGCATGTACCTGTTACAGGAATTTTCCCACCAGTATACTGTAGCCTGCAACTTACACATTGGCTGGATGAATTTTAGGTTTTACTCTAAAAGTATTATAGTCTTGAAAAGATATTAAATTTACCTGCGCTCCTGTATCAAGCTTAAAGGGAATGACAATCCCATTCACTGTTAAAGGAACAATCCATTCCTTCTTATTTGCACTGCAAAGCTCCAATGGAATCCACAGAAAACGCTTCAGTCTCAGCTTGTGTAACAGTGTGCACTGCATTTGCGTCACTTTTTGTTTTACAGCATTTGGCAAAGAGATTAATTCTACATTTCATGCAGGTTTTACCATAAGCTGGGCACATTTTAGGAATGTGATTGTTTCCATATCTACAAACACATTTTTCTATTAGACTGCTTCATTTTAGAGAATGGTGTTTTGTTTGGCTCTATTTTCTTCACAACATGTACAGCACCATCAGTTTCCTTGTGTAAAGTTTTGGCTTGAAACCAAGTCATTTCTGCAGATCTACACATATTCGTGGTCTAGTCTAGTGTGAAATCTTGCTCTCTCAGCAATCTCTCTCTGAGTCCATAATCAGGTCAGTGTTGTCCCTCCCAGCGGTGACACCTGATGTGTAAAAATAAAGCTGTGCAGTATTTGTGGGCTACATGCAAAAGCAGCCAGTATTTACCCTAATTCCACATACAATGCGATCTCTAATCAGTGAATCCTTTAAATCACCAAACTCACAGGCAGTGGTGTCCCTCCCAGCGGTGACACCTGATGCCGGGAGGGATGCCATGCGCGTGTTACTCCGCCGAAAAAGGGTCGTAGCCTCGGGAAGGGGGCGTGGTCTCACAGCCTGAACCTCATCTCGTGGTGGTTATCAATGGGGTGGTGGGGGGTGGCAAAGGTGCGAGCAGTGCCAGCTCCCTCACTGTGACTGGAGCAGAGTGCTGCACTTAATGCTACAGTGCAGCACATGGCTCCTGTCATGGAGGGGGAGCCTGCACCTTGGTGTCACCCCTCGGTGGGTGACACATGGGTACGGCCCGCACCCCTCTTGTGACGCCACTGCGCACAGGTTTTGCTGAGTGATTGGATCTGATCACAAGTGAAAAACTTATATCTTTCATACTGTATGTCACATTTTTTCTTGGTACAAAGTATTCCTCAAACTTTTGCATTATAGAGGATAAAACCATATTCTGCCATTTAGTAAACTGAAATCTATTACAAATCAGAGTTGCCTACCCTCCCAATTTTCGCGGGAGTCTCCCGAATAAAGGTGGGAGCTCCCGCAACCCCGTAAAGTAAGTTGAATCCCCCGCATTCCCTCTGCCCTGTCTAAAAATCCGGACTGCGCATGCGCGAGTCCGGAGGTAAAGGGGGCGGGGCCCGAGCTTAAGACGCAGGGGCGCACTCACTGGGTGCAGGGAGGCAGGAGTGTGGCTGCTGTGAGGTCTCCTGGGCACGCCTTCCCCTGCTCACAGACTGCTGCTCCCAGCATTCCCTGGCCAGCCTGTGATGACAGAGGGGGGAGGAGCCGACGCCGGAGGACACTGAAGACAGAGACAGAGGAGCTGCCTGAGACTGTGAGTGTTAGAGCTCCCTGCAGCTCCTGCCACATGTATAACTCATGTCAGTGCCATGGGGGAGGGAGGGCGATCTATTACTGTGTGTTTGTATGTGATGTATGTGTAGTAATGTGATGTACAGTATGTGTGGGTGTAGTAATGTGATGTATGTGTAGTAATGTGATGTACAGTATGTGTTGGTGTAGTAATGTGATGTACAGTATGTGTGGGTGTAGTAATGTGATGTATGTGTAGTAATGTGATGTACAGTATGTGTGGGTGTAGTAATGTGATGTACAGTATGTGTGGGTGTAGTAATGTGATGTATGTGTAGTAATGTGATGTACAGTATGTGTGGGTGTAGTAATGTGATGTACAGTATGTGTGGGTGTAGTAATGTGATGTATGTGTAGTAATGTGATGTATAGTATGTGTGTGTGTAGTAATGTGATGTATGTGTAGTAATGTGATGTACAGTATGTGTGTGTGTAGTAATGTGATGTATGTGTGGGTGTGTAGTAATGTGATGTATGTGTAGTAATTAGGGGTGAGCGGGTTCGGATTTCTGAAATCCGAACCCCCCCGATCCGAGTCCGATCCGAGTCAGGCTCGACTTTTCCCGCCTGACTCGGATCTGAAATCGAGGCAAAACGTCATCATCCCACCTTCCGGGTCTCGCGGGTTTTGGATCCTATATAAGGTACCCGCGTCGGCGCCATTTTCTCACTCGGCTGTGGACAGTGAAGAGGGAGGGTGGGAGTTAGGGCTGTGTAGTGTAGTGTAGTGGAGTGGAGTGTAGTGTAGTGGAGTGTAGTGTAGTGCTGCTGTTGTCCACTACTTCAAAGTCCATAGGGGCTGGCTGTGTTGTGCTGTGCTGCTGTTGTTAATAGGGGCTGTGTCCACTACTTCAAAGTCCATAGGGGCTGGCTGGACTGTGTTGTGCAGTCAGTTCTCCATAGGGGCTGTGTCCACTCCAAAGTCCTGTGCAGTATCCCAGTCCTAAAGGGGTGCTGTAGTGTTGTCCAGGGGGTGCTCTGTCCATCAGGGGTGCTCCCCCAAGTGCTAAAAAAATAATATATTTTCTGTGTTTGTGAATTGTGTGCGCAGTAGCCGCACGTGCATCAACAAAGTAGTGCCAAGCGTGCGCCTGTGTCATAAGTAAAGGGCCGGCTGGCTTGACCGTTAAAGGGTGCTGTAAACCCCGAAAGTACACTCCAGTCCAAACCAAAAAAAAAATTATTTTCTGTGTTTGTGAATTGTGTGCGCAGTAGCCACACGTGCATCAACAAAGTAGTGCCAAGCGTGCGCCTGTGTCATAAGTAAAGGGCCGGCTGGCTTGACCGTTAAGGGTGCTGTAACCCCCGAAAGTACACTCCAGTCCAAACCAAAAAAAAAATTATTTTCTGTGTTTGTGAATTGTGTGCGCAGTAGCCGCACGTGCATCAACAAAGTAGTGCCAAGCGTGCGCCTGTGTCATAAGTAAAGGGCCGGCTGGCTTGACCGTTAAAGGGTGCTGTAACCCCCGAAAGTACACTCCAGTCCAAACCAAAAAAAAAAATTATTTTCTGTGTTTGTGAATTGTGTGCGCAGTAGCCGCACGTGCATCAACAAAGTAGTGCCAAGCGTGCGCCTGTGTCATAAGTAAAGGGCCGGCTGGCTTGACCATTAAAGGGTGCTGTAACCCCCAAAGTACACTCCAGTCCAAACCAAAAAAAAAATTATTTTCTGTGTTTGTGAATTGTGTGCGCAGTAGCCACACGTGCATCAACAAAGTAGTGCCAAGCGTGCGCCTGTGTCATAAGTAAAGGGCCGGCTGGCTTGACCGTTAAAGGGTGCTGTAACCCCCAAAGTACACTCCAAACCAAATAAAAAATTATTTTCTGTGTTTGTGAATTGTGTGCGCAGTAGCCGCACGTGCATCAACAAAGTAGTGCCAAGCGTGCGCCTGTGTCATAAGTAAAGGGCCGGCTGGCTTGACCGTTAAAGGGTGCTGTAACCCCCAAAGTACACTCCAGTCCAAACCAAAAAAAAAATTATTTTCTGTGTTTGTGAATTGTGTGCGCAGTAGCCGCACGTGCATCAACAAAGTAGTGCCAAGCGTGCGCCTGTGTCATAAGTAAAGGGCCGGCTGGCTTGACCGTTAAAGGGTGCTGTAACCCCCGAAAGTACACTCCAGTCCAAACCAAAAAAAAAATTATTTTCTGTGTTTGTGAATTGTGTGCGCAGTAGCCGCACGTGCATCAACAAAGTAGTGCCAAGCGTGCGCCTGTGTCATAAGTAAAGGGCCGGCTGGCTTGACCGTTAAAGGGTGCTGTAACCCCCGAAAGTACACTCCAGTCCAAACCAAAAAAAAAATTATTTTCTGTGTTTGTGAATTGTGTGCGCAGTAGCCGCACGTGCATCAACAAAGTAGTGCCAAGCGTGCGCCTGTGTCATAAGTAAAGGGCCGGCTGGCTTGACCATTAAAGGGTGCTGTAACCCCCAAAGTACACTCCAGTCCAAACCAAAAAAAAAATTATTTTCTGTGTTTGTGAATTGTGTGCGCAGTAGCCACACGTGCATCAACAAAGTAGTGCCAAGCGTGCGCCTGTGTCATAAGTAAAGGGCCGGCTGGCTTGACCGTTAAAGGGTGCTGTAACCCCCAAAGTACACTCCAAACCAAATAAAAAATTATTTTCTGTGTTTGTGAATTGTGTGCGCAGTAGCCGCACGTGCATCAACAAAGTAGTGCCAAGCGTGCGCCTGTGTCATAAGTAAAGGGCCGGCTGGCTTGACCATTAAAGGGTGCTGTAACCCCCAAAGTACACTCCAGTCCAAACCAAAAAAAAAATTATTTTCTGTGTTTGTGAATTGTGTGCGCAGTAGCCACACGTGCATCAACAAAGTAGTGCCAAGCGTGCGCCTGTGTCATAAGTAAAGGGCCGGCTGGCTTGACCGTTAAAGGGTGCTGTAACCCCCAAAGTACACTCCAAACCAAATAAAAAATTATTTTCTGTGTTTGTGAATTGTGTGCGCAGTAGCCGCACGTGCATCAACAAAGTAGTGCCAAGCGTGCGCCTGTGTCATAAGTAAAGGGCCGGCTGGCTTGACCGTTAAAGGGTGCTGTAACCCCCAAAGTACACTCCAGTCCAAACCAAAAAAAAAATTATTTTCTGTGTTTGTGAATTGTGTGCGCAGTAGCCGCACGTGCATCAACAAAGTAGTGCCAAGCGTGCGCCTGTGTCATAAGTAAAGGGCCGGCTGGCTTGACCGTTAAAGGGTGCTGTAACCCCCAAAGTACACTCCAGTCCAAACCAAAAAAAATCAACAAAGGAGCAGCGCCAAGCGTGCGCCTGTGTCCCATAAGTAAAGAGCTGGCTGGCTCATTTTTTAAAGGCTGGTGTAACCCACAAAGTGCACTACTCTCCAGCAAAAATAAAAAAATATTTTCTGTGTTTAGCCGCACGTATGTATCAATATAACATAAATGGAGGACCAAACTTTCTCCGATAAAAATAAAATAGAGAAAGATCAAGAACCACTTCCTCCTAGTGCTGAAGCTGCTGCCACTAGTCATGACATAGACGATAACATGCCATCAACGTCGTCTGCCAAGGCCGATGCCCAATGTCATAGTAGAGGGCACATACAATCCCAAATGACAAAGTTCAGGAAAATGACCTTGAAAAAAACATTTAAATCAGCTGAAGAGAAACGTAAACTTGCCAATATGCCATTTACGACACGGAGTGGCAATGAACGGCTAAGGTCGATCCCTAGTATGTTCATGACTAGTGGTTCAGCTTCACATGACGATGGAAGCCCTCCTCCCACTAAAAAAATCAAAAGAGTTAAGCTGGCAAAAGCACAGCGAAGAACTGTGCTTTCTAAGAAGATATCACAAATCCCCAAGGAGAGTCCAAGTGTGGTGGTGGTTGCGATGCCTGACCTTCCCAGCACTGGATGGGAAGAGGTGGCTCTTTCCACCATTAGCACGCCCCCTGCAAGTGCTGAAAGGAGCACCCACAGTCCACTTGCTGATATGCAAATTGAAGATGTCACTGTTGAAGTACAACAGGATGAGGATACTGGTGTAGCTGGCGCTGAGGAGGAAGTTGGCGAGGAGGATTCTGATGGTGATGTGGTTTGTTTAAATCAGGCTCCGGGGGGAGACAGTTGTTGTCCGTGGGATGAAAAAGCCCATCACGGTCATGCCTGGGCAGAAGACCAAACATTCCACCTCTTTGGTCTGGCAATATTTCTATCCAAATCCGGACAACTGTCTTGCCATATGTACCATATGTAAAGGTGAAATAAGTAGGGGTAGGGACGTCAACCACCTAGGAACATCCTCCCTTATACGGCACCTGCAGCGCGTTCATAAAAAGTTACTGTCAAGTTCCGAAACTTTGGCTAAGACCATAAGCAGTCCAGGGACACCTAAATCCCGTTGTCCTGTTGTATCCAAGCGCCTGCAAACCACACCGTCAACTCCCTCCTCGTCAATTTCCTCCTTAGTCAGGATCGGAAGTAGTCCTGCAGGCCATGTCACTGGCATGACTGACTCTCCTATCCGGGATTCCTCCGGAGGATCCTGCATTGCTACGCCTACTGCTGCCGCTGCTGCTGGGAGTCGTTCATCATCCCAGAGAGGAAGTAGGAACACCACTACTTTTACTAAACAATTGACCCTCCAACAGTCCTTAGCGAGGAGGATGAAGTACGACAGCAGTCATCCTGAAGCAAAACATATAACTGAGGCCTTGACTGCTATGTTGGTGTTAGACGTGCGTCCGGTATCCGCCATTAGTGCAGTGGGATTTAGACAATTGATGGAGGTAGTGTGTCCCCGGTTCCAAATCCCGTCTAGATTCCACTTCACTAGGCAGGCGATACCGAGACTGTACTGAAACGTCAGAAAAAGTGTCCTCAGTGTCCTGAAAAATGCCGTTGTACCCAATGTCCACTTAACCATGGACATGTGGACAAGTGGAACAGGGCAGACTAAGGACTATATGACTGTAACAGCCCACTGGGCTGTATCACCTTACGCAGCAACAGCAGCAGCGTCACCAGTAGCAGCATCTCAGAAACGCCAGCTCGTTACAAGACAGGCTACGCTGTGTATCACCAGTTTCAGTAAGAGGCACACCGCCGACAACCTCTTAGAGAAACTGAGGGAAATCATCGCCCAGTGGCTTACCCCACTTAGACTCTCCTGGGGATTTGTGATATCTGACAACGCCACCAATATTGTGCGGGCATTACATCTGGGCAAATTCCAGCACGTCCCATGTTTTGCTCACACAATAAACTTGGTGGTGCAGATTTTCTGAAAAGCGACAGGGGCGTGCAGGAGACGCTTTGGGTGGCCCAAAAAATTTCAGGCCACTTTTGCCATTCAGCGACTGCGTGCCGAAGACTGGAGCACCAGCAAACACTCTTGAACCTGCCCCGCCATCACCTGAAGCAAGAGTTTATGATGCGGTGGAACTCAACTCTCTATATGCTTCAGAGGATGGAGGAGCAGCAAAAGGCCATACAAGCCTATACATCCACTTATGACATAGGCAAAGGAGGGGGTATGCACCTGACTCAAGCGCAGTGGAGAATGATTTCCGTGTTGTGCAAGGTTCTCCAGCCCTTCGAACTTGCCACACGTGAAGTCAGTTTAGACACTGCCAGCTTGAGTCAGGTCATTCCCCTCATCAGGCTTTTGCAGAAGCAGCTGGAGAAAGTGAAGGAGGAGCTAAGATGGAGCGATTCCGCTCGGCATGTGGGACTTGCGGATGAAGCCCTTTATTCGCTTTGCCAGGATTCCAGGGTGGTCAATCTGTTGAAATCAGACCACTACATTTTGGCCACCGTGCTCGATCCTAGGTTTAAAGCCTATGTGGTGTCTCTCTTTCCGGCCGACACAAGCCTGCAGAGGTGCAAAGACCTGCTGGTGAACACACTGTCAGCTGAAGCGGAACGTGACACGTCAACGGCTCTTTCTTCATTTTCTCCCGCAACTGGGGCTGCCAGGAAAAAACTTAGGTATCCTAAGCAACCCGCTGGCGGTGATGCAGGGCAGGCAGGACCAAGTTTGGACATCTGGTCCGGACTGAAGGACCTGGCAACAATTTCTGACATGTCTACTGTCACTGCATATGATACTGTCACCATTGACAGAATGGTGGAGGATTACATTGGTGACAGCATCCAAGTAGGCATGTCAGACAGTCCATACCTGTACTGGCAGGAAAAAGAGGCAATTTGGAGGCCCCTGTACAAACTGGCTCTATTTTACCTGAGTTGCCCCCCCCTCCAGTGTGTACTCCGAAAGAGTGTTTAGTGCAGCCGGGAACCTTGTCAGCGAAAGGCGTAGGAGGTTGCTTCCACAGAATGTGGAGAAGATGATGTTCATCAAAATGAATTATCAGCTCTTCCAGGGAGACCAGCCTCCAGAAGGTACAGAGGGACCTGTGGTGGTGGATTCAAGTGGGGACGAGTTAATACTTTGTGAGGATGAGGATGTACACACTGAAGACGGTGAGGAATCGGTGGATGAGGAGGATGAGGATGACATCTTGCCTCCGTAGAGCCAGTTTGTGGAGGGACACATTAATTGCCAGCTTGTTTTGTGGGGGCCCAAATGAACCAATCATTTCAGCCACAGTTGTGTGGCAGACCCTGGCGCTGAAATGATTGCTTTGTTAAAGTGTGCATGTCCTGTTTATACAACATAAGGGTGGGTGGGAGGGCCCAAGGACAATTCCATCTTGCACCTCTTTTTTTTCTTTGCATTATGTACTGTTTGGGGCCTAGTTTTTCTAACTGCCATCCTGTCTGCCACTGCAGTGTCACTCCTAGATGGGTCACGTGTTTGTGCCGCCCACTCGTGTCGCTTAGCATAGTCATCCAGCTACCTCGGTGCAACCTTTTGGACATAAAAACACTATTGTGAGGTGTGAGGTGTTCAGAATAGACTGGAAATGAGTGGAAATTAAGGTTATTGAGGTTAATAATAGCATAGGAGCAGAAAAACCTACAAATTCTGTGATTTTAGCTGTTTTTATGCTTTTTTAAAAAAAAATACAGATCCAAAACACAAAACCCAGAACCCAAAGCACGGCAAAACCAATCCAGATCCAAAACACGAAGAAAGATCCAGATCCAAAACCAAAACACAAAACACGAAAAGTGGCCGGTGCACACCCCTAGTAGTAATGTGATGTGTAGTACAGTATGTGTGTGTAGTAATGTGATGTATGTGTGTAGTAATGTGATGTGTGTGTGTAGTAATGTGATGTGTGTGTGTTGTAATGTGATGTGTGTGTAGTAATGTGATGTGTGTGTGTGTAGTACAGTATGTGTGTGTGTAGTAATGTGATGTATGTGTAGTAATGTGATGTGTGTGTGGGTGTAGTAATGTGATGTATGTGTGTGTAGTAATGTGATGTATGTGTGTACTAGTAATGTGATGTGTAGTAATGTGATGTGTGTGTGTGTAGTAATGTGATGTATGTGTGTGTAGTAATGTGATGTATGTGTGTAGTAATGTGATGTATGTGTGTAGTAATGTGATGTGTGTGTAGTAATGTGATGTGTGTGTGTAGTAATGTGATGTGTGTGTGTAGTAATGTGATGTGTGTGTAGTAATGTGATGTATGTGTAGTAATATGATGTGTGTGTGTGTAGTAATGTGATGTGTGTGTGTAGTAATGTGATGTATGTGTAGTAATGTGATGTGTAGTATTGTGATGTATGTGTAGTAATGTGATGTGTAGTAATGTGATGTGTAGTAATGTGATGTGTAG
This sequence comes from Taudactylus pleione, assembly GCA_031769625.1. Lineage (NCBI taxonomy): Eukaryota > Metazoa > Chordata > Amphibia > Anura > Myobatrachidae > Taudactylus > Taudactylus pleione. The sequence goes on along the minus strand of JAUIMM010001503.1, from coordinate 274,739 downwards.
TAATGTGATGTGTAGTAATGTGATGTGTAGTAATGTGATGTGTAGTAATGTGATGTGTAGTAATGTGATGTGTGTGTGTGTGTAGTAATGTGATGTATGTGTGTGTAGTAATGTGATGTATGTGTAGTAATGTGATGTATGTGTGTGTAGTAATGTGATGTATGTGTAGTAATGTGATGTATGTGTAGTAATGTGATGTATGTGTGTGTAGTAATGTGATGAATGTGTAGTAATGTGATGTGTAGTAATGTGATGTGTGTCTAGTGATGTGATGTATGTGTGTGTAGTAATGTGATGTATGTGTGTAGTAATGTGATGTATGTGTGTGTGTACTAATGTGATGTATGTGTGTGTGTGTGTGTGTGTAGTAATGTGATGTGTGTGTGTGTGTGTGTGGGGAGGTGAAATCTTCATATGATGTGTGTGACTGACTGGGTGTCTGTGTGTGAGAGACTGTGTGTGTGTGAATCTATTCATGGGATGTGCTGAGACTGTCTGTGTGTGACTGTGGGGCCCATTTATTAATGATCGCATTTTGCAATGCGATCAGGGCATGCAGTACCGCCCCTGATCGCATTGCAAAATGCGATCCTATCTGCCGGATGTATTATCCGGGACATGCAGGGAGACGGGCTCCGAAAAGAGCCCGTCCCTGAGATGTCTCCGGAGGGCAGTCGGGGCTTCTGCGCATGCGCAGTCCCGCGGACTGCACATGAGCGGCGCCGATTGCCGGCGGAGGGATCTGGCAGATCCCTCCGCCGGCTGATATGCGGTAAGTGCCCATAGGAAACAGCGGCTAACGCTATCTTTAGATAGCGTTAGCTGCTGGGGCCAATATCAGGAATGCTTTGCATTCCTGATATTGATACATTTGGCAGCATCGCATCCCCCATAGAAACCTATGGGGGAGGCGGCTGCGGGTGGCAATGGAGGGATCGCAGCAGGTTTCTCCGATACCTGCTGCGGTCCCTCCTTCATACATTCGGGGGATACTAAGTATTTGAGGTAAACCCCCGAAAACAGGTGTTTTCGGGGAATTTACCTCAAATGCACTTTGATAAATGGGCCCCTGTGTATGAATCTATTCATAGGATGTGTGTGTGTGTGTGTGTGTGTGTGTGAATCTATTCATATAAATGAATGTGTGCGTCTGGGGGGGAATCTATTAATGTCAATATGGCAGGGTAGAGATGTATTAATGTCAGTGGGGGAGCTAGGGCGTCAGCTTATAGGAATATATACGCCCATAGGTGGAGTTAGACACGCCGTTTGGGTGGAGCAGACCACGCCCCCACAACGGCGCGTCGCATTCTGCAGCCATCTACAATCTCCCTCAAAGTAATTTTCAAAAGTAGGCAAGTATGTTATAAATGTCCAGCACATCCTCTCCTATCACATGGAGGAAAATGGATGCCTTGGTTTTATCTTCCTCATTATCTGCTCCACATGCAGAATGGTAAATATTAAACCTTTGTTTAAATCTTTTTCAGTTTTCAGATAAGTTACCAGACATTTGCATGCCTGTTGGAGGAGACAGCTTATCCATCGTTACTCACAGTTTGTTGTGACAAGAGCACAAGGCAGAGTTTTCACACACTGGGTACCACAGCTTTGCACACTTCTGCAGGATCCTCTCACACTTTGGGGGTCATTCAGACCCGCTCGCGAGTGGCAGTACGCTCGCAAGTGGGTCGATGTTCCCCACTGCGCATGCGCACGACGGAGGGAGCTCCGTCGTGCGCATGCGCGAGACCCGGGGAGCGACGGGCTTTCCATCGCTCCGGGTCTTGCACCAAAGGGGGTGTGCTGTTGATGTTGATTGACAGCACGCCCCCTTTGGTGGGCGTGCCGGGGGCATGCCTGCCACACGGAGGCGTTACCATGGGAACGCCTACCGTCTGAAGCCGGCCCCACTGTGGGAGTGATTTTGGCCCTGATAGAGCCAAAATCACACCAGAGCGTGTGGCAGGGAGACCCTACCGCAGGGTCTCCGTCGCAAGTCCGATGGTCGCAATGGTCAAGACCATCGCGACCATCTTTTTGGCCGCTCGCATATGCTGTGGGTGGTCACCCACAGCTATACGAGCGGCCAGGAGGCCGCTCCATTTTCATGGAGGAGGGCCCTGATTCAGAGCGAGCGCTCTGGTCAGAGCGTTCAGCTCTGAATCAGGCCCTTTGAGCACTAGCAGTCCATTTAAACTTCTTCTGATATAGTTTGTATGCTTGTATATGCATTCACAAGGACACTGAAGCATGGGTAACACCAGCTGCTATGCTTCTTTATTCAGCCATTTGCAAACTATAGACATAGTGCCTGATACAGACCCTCTCGTTAGATGTGATAGCTCGCATCCAGCGTATGCAAATTTGTCAAAGTGACGACATGGGAAGCGATCGCTCGCCAAGGCATAAGCATACCCACTTTGGCTATGCGAGTGATCGCTCTGTGTATGCAGACACCCATTAGCATATGTAGAGACGCCTACTAGCGCACGTCATCTCCAGGAAGTGTATTAAAACACTGGTACATCGAGCACCATTGGAATCGAACGCAGCGCTTGTGGTTGCCTTACCCTGCCACAAGCACTACGAGGACTTCAGTATAAAAAACAGGCATGTGACGTGTACTATGACGCTGCCTGTTAATTATGCATGCCTTAAAAACGGCATTGAAACACAGAGGCACGCCTGCGTTTGCACCTCCACACCCCTGTTATTAGTGTCCTGCCCCTGTTACCACCCACAAATGGCCTCTCCTGTTACTCATTTCACTGGGGTGTCTTTGCTGGGCGGAGTAGTTCACGCACGTGCAGAACACATCATGCGCATTCACAAACCATCAGGCCACTTGTGAGCGCACAGCGCTAGCGAGCGGGTCTGAATGAGGTCCATACTGTACACCAGACTACACCCACTTCCCAGCACTCCCCATGGTCCTAGGGACCATCACTGAAGATTCAGTCTTTAACATATAAGTAAGGTAGTGTCTACACACATTATGCTAGGGATGGCCATCGGTATGGTTACCATCAATGATTACCATCAATGGCAAAATAGAAAGTGGCCATCGATGGTAACCAACTATGCAATGGATGACCATCGATGGCTTCACCAACTGATGGTCATGCCTGTTCCATGACTGACTGGCCCGTGGATCAATCAGAACCGGGGGTGTGGCTTCATGGGTGTCAGGGGGCGGAGCTATGTTCAGTATCTCGGGACCTTAAAAAAAAAAATAAACTTTTTGGTTATGTTCTTCCATCGATGGAGGGAGACCATCTGGTTCTCCCCATCGATGGGAAAAACATTCGATATCAGCCATAAAAACCATCGATGATTATGAATCATTGATGGTCGATGGCCATCCCTACAATAAGCATATCTAATGCTATAACACCACAGTCAGCAAGAAACTTTCATCTATGGGGTGCAAGGTAGATGCTGAAAGCAAATATTTTATCGGTTGCCAGAAAGGGCCATACTGATGGCAATGCAGCCAGTGCCCGGCTTGTGATACACCCAGCTGGAGAGGTGCTTGGAGCAATAAGTGATGTACATGGCTTCCATCTCCATGCTCCCAACACCTCTTTTTAGTACACATGACAGTCGCTGAGAAAAGGAGTCATCGGGAGACAGGAAAAGAAGAATTAGAAGAATTGATGAAAGAAGAAAAGAGAAATGGAGAGGAACATATAAGATTGTGCAGGGAAGAGGTCTAAAGTAGAGATGGGCGGGTCAGTTCTCCAGAAATCCGAATCCACACGAATTTCGCGAATCACGACAGATCCAAGTCATGGTTCTGATACTCCTGCTGTTCAGAATACGGATTTTAAACCTGAATTTTGTGTTTTGTATTGAAAAATTTACATGATTTTGCCGTTTTAAAAAACTTCTTTAAAAAAAAAAAAAACAGATCCAAAACCTAACACTTGAGGGGGGTTTTGCAAAACCAAAGCCAAACCCAAAACACGAAGATAAATCCAGATGCAAAACGGAGGTCAGCGCACATTTCTAGTCTAGTCCAGAGAACACTGGGAGTGTTGGGAGCCTACTCAAGTGCTAAACTATGCAGGTCCGGCCTTGTTGGCTGTCATGGCAAATCATCCTTATTGAGTAAGATTATTTTGGCTAGAACCCTTCGTTATAAACGTGCTCATTAGCATTGCCCATATTTTAAGTTTGTTTTACACACAAAATTAATTGCATGTTCCTTTAGCATTGCAAACGATAAGTTATATAAATGTGATGAGATTTAGAACATTAGAAGAAGTAAGCTTCTGTCTGAGTGTGTACACATTGATGACTGCCAACATTCTCATAGTGTGAATCTGGGAAAAACAGACAAATTGTGAAGCCAAGTCTGACACATGTCTGAAGATTGCATAAAAAAAACCTCTAGGCTCCCTGTGTAATGAGAATGTTCCTGTTATTAAAAAGGAACTCTGCACATTTTTTTATTGATATCCCCAACTGATAAAGAGAGGAATACTCTGATTTTCAACGTATTATTATTAACTTTTCTGACGCTTATAATAACATATAGCACATACTGTATTACAACTGCTTATGACATATAGCACATACTGTATTACAAGCCGCTGTATATATGGCCAAATTGGTGGTACTATGTAAGAGGTTCTGGATTTCACTACTTCTGGTTCCATCTCTTTGACTAGAAAAGGCTTCAGTCAGCACCCAGTCATGTTATTCCTAGTTTATTCAATGACTAAATGCATGGAAACTGTACTTTCCTTCCACAGTGTGGATGCTGCCTTATAATGTTCATCAGTAACCTGCAGTTATGGATACCACTGGCCAGCCTCCAACACTCAGCAGACCACTGATTGCTGACCTTCCCAATTAGATTCCTTAACAGAACCTAGCTGGGCTCAGCCTCAAGCTAGAAATGACATAACACCTCTCTCATGTGTTACCACTAACCTCCAGCACCGATGACTCATACAGGGAATCACACACCAGCCAGCCTCTATAAGAACCTGCTCAGTTCACTCCTCCAGTGCCTGAGTATCAATTGTGTTCTCCATTGGTGCTCCCACTCTAGAACTATAGTCTCCACTATAGTTTGTCTCACCCCATTACAATTGGTCCATCCTTTGTGACATAGGCGTCACATGTTCATGAAAACGCATGAATATAACATAGATGGCCTAATACTGAGTTGGACACAAAGTCCAAATGCAGACTGACATCGGCAGACTGTGCATGCGCTGTGCCTACATAACATACAACAGCGGTTCAACCAGACTTGTGCCCTGTGTAACTTCCTTCCCCCTGTGTCTTTCAGCCACACCATCATCTCACTGCATCATCTATTAGCAACACCATCATCTCCCTCCCTACGTCATCTCTCAGCCACACCATCAACTCCCAGCCGCATCGTCTCTCAGCATGCCATCATCTCCCCCTGCATCATCTCTCAGCACACCATCATCTCCCTCCCTGCGTCGTCTCTCAGCATGCCATCGCCTCCCCCGTGTCATCTCTCAGCCACACCATCACCTCCCCCTGCATTGTCTCTCAGCACACCACCATCCCCGTGTCAACTCTCAGCCACACCATCACCCCCCTGCATCGTCTCTCAGCACAGTCACCTCCCCCCCTGCATCAACTCTCAGCCACACCATCATCTCCCTACTGCTCATCTCTCAGCCACACCATCACCTCCGCATTATCTCTCAACACATCATCACCTCCCTGCGTCATCTCTCAATACACCATAACCTTCCCTCACGTCATCTCTCAGCACACAGTCACCTCCACCTCCTGCATTGTCTCTCAGTCATGCAATCAGCTCTCCCCCGTGTTGTCTTTCAGCACACAGACACACAATGACACAGATACACACACACACACACTGACACACATACACTAACACATACACACTGACAAATATACACACACACATATACACACACTGACACATATATACACACACTGACACAAACACACACGCACACTGACACATACACACTATACAGACACACGCACTTATTTCACCCAAATGCACCCAGCATCCCCCCCGCGGCAATTTAGCCATCCACCCGCCGAAACCCAAGCAGGTTAGCCATCCACCCGCCAGCACATTCCCCCCCGCAGCAGCTTGGCCATCCAGCCGCTGACACATCCCCCCGCCACAGCGTAGCCATTCAGGTGCTGACACCCCCCAGTGGCAGCTTAGCCATCCCCCCCAAATCTCCCCGCCCAAATAATTCACCTATGGGAAAGGGAGAGCGCCGGGGAAAGAACATTCACTCCAAGTCCTTACCTGGCGCAGATGGCAGGCAGCTCTAGTCCAGGAAGAAGACTGCCTAGGAGGGGCAGCGCACTTCCGCTGCAGCTCCCCCTACAGGCAGCACCAGGCTAGCAGGCACACTTGCCTGCTTGTTAAAGGAGAGACAGGACACAATGGGGGCGGGAGAGCGAGCGTGCAGGCACGATGCCCTGGCAGCAGTGCCCCCCTCTGCAGGGCTTGCCATGTTGCCCAGGGCACGAGCCCTGCTGGACCCCCCCTAGTTACACCACTGCTTACCAATCATCAGATAAGATAGCGGAACGGCCATGTCCTAGTCTGTACCCATCTTAAGGCAGTAAGCAGGCTGCTGCAGTGGGATGCAAGAGCAGCAGCAGATGTATCATACTCAGGCCCAGAAAGTTTCTCTTACCAAATCCACACACAAAAAAACATCATCACCCCGATCTGTTTATTTCATAAAAGATAAGCAATGTAAGTAATAACTTGTTAATACCAATGTCTCTTACGCTGCATGATTCAGGTGTGTCTTGGGGTTTGGTGACATCCTGTTTGCTCATGATATCTTATTTTTCTCTAATCCAGCCCTGGGTGTGACAAGAGTGTGACAATGGATTAAATACTATGGCAGGGATTGCTAATCACCATAACACAAGGGACACCCTATCCTAGAAATCCCTTTTGCAGAAAATGGGGCTGTTACTTCCATAGAATAATACAGAGCAAAATAAATAAACAGAAATTCTAGCGACAGGAATAAATGGATTGCTATAGCATATGCACGCTAAATTGCTTGTCTATGAGTAAAACTTATACTATCACCAATATATTTGTGTTAATAAATGTTAATATGTGAGTGTGTGTGTTTTATATTGTGATACAAGATTGTCATATAAGCAGTTACTATATTTTAACGTCATAGTGTACTACAGAATACTGAGCCAGATACGTTAACAAAGCTAGGGTACAATAAAGTACAATATAGGGTGAGATACATGTATTTTAAAGTTACATTTCCACAGTGACTGAGATAAGTGTTTGTCTGGCATCAGAATTTAATTGAGTAGTAACCACACTATTATAATTACGTAATAATACCATTTTTTTTGCAGTGGTGGCTTTCTTTAGAAATCTAACCTTAATTGTGCTCTGATCTATTGGCAGATGCCTACATGTTGGTAGGTGTGTAGTGGATATGAACTAGGAGGTTAGTCCACAATTTGATTATAACCAGAGTAGGTTTTATTGCAGATGTCAAAGCCAGATAATTGGCTAAGACAGGATCGGTTTAAAATTAAATCTGCACGACGCCACTTTGCGAATAGCAATGAGACGCCATTTTGCGACTGGCCGCCCAGCGCCATTTTGGTGAATCTCGCCCATTATAAGTACATACGGCAATGCTATTATTTAGCGTCAGGCGATTCCCACGCAATAGAAAGAAGTTAAAAGTCCTCACCATACAAATACAGACAGTCACTAAACCATATAAAATGATTAACCCTGCAAAACACGTACCGTGGTGTACTCCACAAACACATAGTCGCACAGCGCTAACTAGTGTCTTTTCTCAATACTCCAATACTTACTCACTGCACACTTATATAAAAGGTTTCCTAGCATTAAAGTGTAATATTCAAGGTTTATTCAGTGATTATTAATGTTGTGAAATAAAGGTTATTTGATATCTAAGGTTTAGTACATGGTAAGCAGACCGTGTTTGGTGTTGTACTGATCCACTGTGTCTCAACAGATTTCCGGTATCATCGGTGAGAATATTGCAACATTCGTCTGCAAACTATGGACTATAGAGAGTTAAACATTAAAATGTACTCTGTAATGTTACCAGCTTAGATTAGCATGCAGCGGGAAAAAGGACCGATAGAGGAGATGGGAGCTAATGGAAGTATTGATGGAGTGGAGTTGAGAGGAGGAGTGCTATGCCAATCAGGGAAGTGTCTGACCAATCTTAGTACAGTAATTGTTAAGAGATCTGCTATTCTGGATACTCGGAGACAGTGCGAAGGTCTATCGTCTGAGGTGTATTGTATGTGTGAGTTCTGTGGGTCCATAATCAACTAGAGATGCATCCAACAGTGCCAACCAAAGTATAATCAGTATTGGGTGGGTATCCTTTAGAGGATTATCACACCATGGTGGGCAAAATTTTGAACCAAACCAACTGGTGGATGTGCTCTCACGTGCCCCAAGGACAACATAATGTAGGATTAGTGCCATTCCCATTAAATATCTCTGAAATTTTATGAATTACAAAAAGGGAAGACACTGGATGGAAAATTTCTTAATACCAAACCACCCCATTTAAACTCCACCAGTACCAGGCAGACAAAACACTTTTATGTTTAAACATCACCAACTCCAATGAACCAGGAAGTTGGGAGGTGACTGGGAATAACCAGACGATGACCTTCTCACAAAGAGCTGACCATGAGCCTATAAATTATGAACTGTTACGCACAATTAGGTCAGGTGGAAGACATTTCTGGTATAAATATACACTGAGTAACACCAAAGAAATGGTTGGCAGAGTATCAGAAGGGTACTGTGCCAGAGTTATATAACCAGAAACATGTATTAGCCAGATGGGAGAACTTGAGATAGGATCATTTGTTAGGGAAATGTGTTGGATGTTTATGATGCATTCTATTCCTTATGTTCTCCCCAATGATGTTTATTTTATATGTGGAAGGAAAGCGTATAAGTGGCTCTCTCCAAGTTCTGAAGGTTTGTGTTACCTGGGAAGAGTAGTCCCAGAGGTTATGACCCTTACACATGGTGAAATACTTGGTATTCATAAAGACACACCATCACCATATCTTCACACACAGTATGAACACAGAGACAAAAGAAATATGATACCTGGTGATGTGCATAAAGCCACACAGTTAATTAGTGAGACAACTGGCTTTCAAGTTTTGGTAGCATTGGACCCCACCAGGATCGCTCGGGGTACACTAAATTTTAGATATATCCAAGATCTTGCTAAATTAATAGATAATATCACCGAGATGTATAATGACACATTCAAGTATACAGGTAGGGAGTTGCAAGCATACAAGAAAGAACTGGTGCAACACAGGTTAGTGTTAAATTATTTAACAGCTGTCACTGCAGGGTATTGCGTAACTTTGGCCACCCAATTTGGAGTAAAGTGTTGCACTTACATTACAAATGATACCAGCGATCCCAAGGAGGTAATAGACCGGAAGATGAATGAAATTCTGCAGTTAAAATGGGAATTTTGGAAGAACCATAATGCTTCAGTGGCTGAAGTAGAGTAGAGGGTAGAGGAATGGGTTTCATGGTTGAACCCAGTGAAATGGTTCTCAGGTCTAGGAGAGTGGGTCCAGGGAATGATTGCGAGCATAGGTAAACTCCTGATCCTCATATTGGTTGTCATCTTAGTAATTGGCACATGTGTCAGGTGTGTTCCTACTGTGTTGAAATGTGGAAAATGTAAAAATAAGGTAAACTGAAAGAATGAAATTATGATGGTGGTCAGTAGTAACAATATGAATACTGAGGTAAATGTAGGACTGCATTACTACCCTGAACTAGTACCATCATATGATGTATAAGATTTAGACATGCATAAAATGTGTTATTAAAATGTTATTTTAAAACATCTTAAATAATGTAAGTCCCTATTCCCCCTCAAGACTTCCCTTATAGGATTGGTACATTCTCACATCTTTCACATGATCTTCCAAGATCCACGGTGTGCGTATAAGGGTCCCCTTCTAGAGACACATTATTGATAGTTTAAGACCCACCTTGTACTATCCCATAATATAACATTAAATAATATGTCATAACGTAAGCCTAAATTAATTTTAAAATCAGAGTATGATAGCATGTTGTTTGCTATCAAAGGGTGGACTGTCGAAGCGGGATAATTGGCTAAGACAGGATCGGTTTAAAATTAAATCAGCTTGACGCCACTTTGCGAATGGTAATGAGACGCCATTTTGCGACTGGCAGCCCAGCGCCATTTTACTGATTCTCGCCCATTATAAGTACATACGGCAATGCTATTATTTAGCGTTGGGTGATTCCCACGCAAAGGAAAGAAGTTAAAAGTCCTCACCATACAAATACAGACAATCACTAAAACATATAAAATGATTAACCCTGCAAAACACGTACCATGGTGTACTCCACAAACACATAGTCGTACAGCGCTAACTAGCGTCTTTTCTCAATTCCCCAATACTTAGACACTGCACACTTACATAAAAGGTTCTCTAGCATTAAAGTGTAATATTCAAGGTTTATTCAGTAATTATTGATGTTGTGAAATAAAGGTTATTTGATATCTAAGGTTTAGTACATGGTAAGCAGACCGAGTTTGGTGTTGTACTGATCCACTGTGTCTCAACAGATTTCCGGTATCATCGGTGAGAAGATCGCAACATGTGTCTGCAAACTATGGACTATAGAGAGTTAAACATTAAAATGTACTTTGTAATGTTACCAGCTTAGATTAGCATGCAGCAGGAAAAAGGACCCAAAGGGCTGTTGGAGGCTGATTTGTATCCATTCGAACTGACCTATGAAAACTATTCTGTAACAGAAGAACCTTTAAGGAGAACCAATGGAATCATGCCAAACTGTTCTATTGTATTGCCTATCCCTGTAAAGAGTATATATGTGGGCTCTCTGAACTCGGATCTCAGTCTTCTTGCTGTGCTGTTGACGGAGGTTTCTATGCTGATGCCGGGATCTGGGTCCAGAGCGCGTACATATGTAACAACTGTACCTTGGGTCTGTATGATTATTTGCGCTAATTGTATTTAGATCACAGCGTGTAACCATCTGTTTTTATATTGAATAATAACTTTTTGTGCTTTGGAACCACACTCAAAGTCTGAAAGCATTTATTTCTTGTGCGACTCATAACGCTGAATAGTGACAATATTGTTAGAAGGTATAGGCAGGAATCGATTGTTAGAAGGTATAGACAGGCAGGAATCGATACAGATAACAGGATACACATGATATAAGGCAAACAGCAGTCAATATCATAAGGTATCAATCCCTCTTGGGCTAGCACTGTGCAGCTGTATAGTTTTGTGATGCTCCAATAACACAGTGGCAGTCTTGGGCACATGCAGACCCTTTTATAGAAGCAAGTAAACAAGTATTGCACCTGCAGTCTAATTAGCCTGACATTTAAGTCTGGTGACTTAGACATGTGATGTTATTGAGGCTTATGTGTTATGCACAATAACACTCAGTTAAGAGTAAAATATATACTTGTTCATTTGTTTATAAATCACTATAATCCAAAATTATCTTTTCATTGTAGATAAAAAAAGAATGTCAGTCTATGCCTTCAGTAACTGGTGTGATTCCCCTGAGTCACTTCAGTGTATAGATATGCGCTGACCCCCTGTGTTTTGATTTTGAATCTGGCTCTCCCCTGGTTTTGGATCTGGATCTGGTTTTGGATCTTTTTCCTTGGTGTTTTGTTTTTGGTTTTGGATCTGTATTTTTTCCAAAAAATAAACAGCTAAAACCACATAATTTGGGCCTATTTTTGTTCCTACATTATTATTAACCTTAATAAAAATAATTTTCAGGCATTTCCATGCTTTTTAACCATCTCACAGCTCACAATATTGATTTCACTATTTTTCACCAATATAGGCCAAAGGCTGCAGCGAGCTGGCTGGCTAAAGTAAGCAACAGAGCAGTGGCACAAATGCACGTCAGTTTAAAAAAATATAGGACATCTATGAAACATTGCCACACAGCAGTGGCAGACAGGATGGCAGTTTAATAAACTATAATAATGTCAGTCGGTAATGCCCCAAATTGTGCAAAATGTAAAGAAAAGAGGTGCAAGATGGAATTGTCCCTCCCACCCACTGTTATGTGGTATATTAAAGGACATGCACAGTTTAACAAACCAAGCACTTTAGCCACTAGGACTGACACTTTCGTGGCTGAACTCTTTGGTTTGTTTGGGCCCCACAAAACATTTTATGGAAGGAATACCTTCAATTTCACCATCTAATACTAGCACACCCAACATGGCGTCACTGATCCGCTGTGAAACTGGGTGACACCTGTATGTCACAGCGCCGCCGAATCTAGGTTGCCCTTACCTGGTCCGGCGATGCTGGAGTCCGGGCTGGTGTGTGACAGCGAGCGGGAGATCCCCGCCACCCGCTGTCAGCTGCTCCTCTTCTCCCCCGGCGGCTGTGTGCAGGCGGCCATTGCTTCCTTAGAAGCACGCGTGCCGCTCTGTTTAACATTTAAAGGGACAGGCACCTGTAAATGGAAGCGCTGATTGGGGCTAGTTAGAACCCTGACTTATAAAAGGAAGTTCCTGGAAACACTCCAGTGCCAGAGTATAGGCTCCATTACCATACTCCATTGTTCCTGTGCATATCCTGATTATTGGTTCTGACCCTTGGTGTGTTTTGTGACGGATTCTGCCTGACCCCTGGTTCTATGTCGATATCTGGTTCTGACCTCAGCTATTCCCTGTGACCCGTTTACGTCTGCTCCCTGGTACCGCTTCGTCTATTTTGTTCTGACCCGGCTAAGTCGACTACACTCAAAGTCTCCTGTATACCGACTAAGTGCCAGCACCTGTATAGGGAAACCTAACCTGAGGGCCGCGACCTGTGTGTCAGATGCAGCCAAGTCCATACCTTCTTGCGAGGGTCCCTGGTGAAAACCGCCGGCACATTAGACTCCGCGCCTCAGGAATAGGTCTAGCCAATTCCCTGAATACGGGTAGCATCCACTATCCGCCCATGAGTTTGTGACACTGTTATACTTACTTCCTTTATCAAAGGACTGTTTAATAGTCAATTGTTTTTTTTAAAAACTACTAGTAGTAGTCTTCTTGGTCCCTTTCTGGGATGAAGATCCACCCCAGCAGCAGCAACAGGCGTAGCACTCAAGGATCCTTCTCTGGAATCACGGATAGGAGAAGAGTCAGTCATGCGTATGAAATTGGATGCAGGACTACTTCCGATCATGAATAAGGATGTTGATGATGATCAGGTTTTCGTGGTGGAGATTGCAGGCGCTTGGATCCAGATAGAAGGGAGCAGCTTGGTGACACTGGACTGATTGTTTGTTTTTTTTGTCCCCAAAGTTTTAGAATTTGAAATACCATTTCCAATTTGATGAACATGCTGCATGTGATGTAACAGGGAGGAGGTTCCAAGATGGTTAAGGTCATTACCTCTACTCACTGTTACTTGGCAATGGTTACAAATGGATTTTCAAAGGTTGTCCGGATTTGGGTGAAAATAATTCCACACAATGGAAGTGAATTTTTTGGTCCTTTGCCCAGGCATGGCAACAATGGGATTTTTCCCCCCAGTGGCAACAACTGTTGCCTGATTTACAGTTTTTACACAAACATCCTCGGCATCAACATCCTCATCATCCTTGTTGTTATCGCCAACTACATAAGTATCCTCCTCATCCTCCTCGTGCAATTACACAGAAGCATCCTCGATTTCAAATCAGCATGTTGACATCCCCACATTTGCAGAGGGCACACAAATGGTGGAAAGAGGTTCCTTTTCAAGTACAGTATTAGAAAGTTCAGGCTCACACATGGCAACCGCGGACACACTTGGACTCACCTCTGAGATTTTTGATTTTTCCGAGCACACAGTTGGTTCCGGTGTCTTCTCTTAAAAATTTTAATTTTTTTTGTACCTCTCCTACAAGCAGAGGGGCTTATATTATCATTAGAACCATCAGTCATAAATACAGGCCAATGCCTTATCCTTTCCTTGCCACTTCATGTAGTGAATGACATATTGCCATTTTTTTATGCTCTAAAACTAACTTAGCTTTAGCTTTGTTTTTCTTTATCAGGGTAAAAGCTGATTTTTTTACATGGCCTGACTTAAGCCCTAGTGCATCGGCCTTCATAGATGACATTGACGGCCTTGCATCGTCATCATGACTGCTGCCAGCAGCTACAAGACTGGTATGTGGATCCTGCTCTGCTGTCATGTGACTGTCCTCCATACTCACTGCGTTCTTACAGCAGTGTCACCAAGCAATTATAGTGCAGCTCAGTTATGGCTAATGCACACAACAAAAAAATTGATTTTATTTTTTCAGTGGCGGTGTGGCAAGTTAACACGCACACAACAAAAAATTGTTTGCTTATTTCACACTGGGAGTAAACCCCTGAAAGAGGCAGTAGCCCCACAGCCCCTTGACAGACAGCAGCACAGCACCCCTGCGCATCTACGCTGATGACAAGTCTGGCTAACATGCACACACAAATTTTTTTTTTTATCTTTTCACTGGTGATGTGGCAGGCTAACACGCACACACCAACATTTTTTTGTTTTTTTCACACTGGGGGTGAACCCCTGAAAGAGGTAGCAGCCCCCTGGCAGACAGCAGCACAGCACCCCTGCGCACCTACGCTGATGACAGGTGTGGCTAATACGCACACAAAAAAAATTTGTTATTTTTTTTTCACTCAAGGGGTGGGTGTAGAACACCCCTGAAGGACAGATCACCCCCTGGACAACAGCCAGCCTCTATGGACAACAGCCAATCAGCCCCTATGCACTACAGCCAGCCAGTCAGCTCCTATGGACAGGACAACAGCCAGCCCCTATGGACAGGACAACAGCCAGCCAGACCCTTTATAGACAACAGCTAGCCAGCCCTTATGGACAGGACAACAGCCAGCCAGTCCCTCTATAGACAACAGCCAGCCCTTATGGACAAGACAACAGCTAGCCCCTATATGGACATTAAGCAGCCAGCCCCTGAGTGACAACAGTAGCCAGCCCCTATGCACAGCATCAGCACAGCACAGCTCCCTCCCTCTTCACTCTCCACAGCCAGAATGAAAAATGATGGTGATCGCAAGACCTTTATAGAATCCAAAACCCGCGAAAATCCGACAGCAGGATGATGACGTTTTGCCTCGTTTTCAGATCCGAGTCAGGCGGGAAAACCAGAGTCAACTCAGATCTGACCAGAGTTGACTCGGATCCTTAGTTCGGGTGGGTTCGGTTCTCACGGAACCAAACCCGCTCATCTCTACTTCAGTGTAACATGTAATATAACAAGCAGTCTCATACATAAGCTTGAAAGAATTTTGGCACATTCTGCTTTACAGAACTGCTCAACACATGAATGTTGTTGGGCTTTTTTGCCTGGACACCCCGCTGCAGGTCTATGTCTCTTAGCTGGGTTGAGGTTCTTATGCCCGGATGCAGTGTTTGGTCTGCTCCAAACATGACATTTGTCATTTAACCAAAAATGTTCTACAGTATTTTAAACTCATCCATACACAGTACATTTCTCTAATAGTCCTCTGGCTCACCTACAGTAAGTGATCTTTAGGTAACTTTAAATGGGCAACAATGTTCTTCTTAGAGAGCAGTGGCTTTCTCCTTGCTATCGTCCCAAGCACACTATTCTTGTTCTGTTTTTTCCTGATGGTGGATTCATGAACACTGACAAAGTTTTACTCTAAAATTCATATGCAGCTTTGTCACACCTTGGGCTTCCAACTAGTCACCTTAATAGAAGATAAAAAAGTGGTGCCTATTCTGCAATATTACTGCCCAAAAAAAGGGTGGACACTAACTTAGGGATCCACCAACGCTAAAGGGCACCAAAGCTCTAATATACAAAGAAAAATTGGTAGTGCCAAAGTGTCTAGTATAAACCAATAAAAGGTATATCACCCAAGTACAGAAAAAAATAAATAGATTTAAAAAATATAAGAAAGCTCCCATCCACAATGTTAAAAATTACAATTTATTATACAAATACAAGCAAGTAATACATCTATATCAACATAGAATAAATAAAAGTAAGAATTAACTGACAAAAGGGCCTGATTCACTACTGATCGCAACTGCGATTACGCTCTCAGTCTGTTAATTGTTGCGTACTGTGCATGTGTATGCATCGCAGTGCGCGTAGACTCCACTGTGATCGGGGCTGCGATCACAGTGACTACACTGACCCATAGCAGAGTGATTGACAGAAATTACCATTTGGGGGTGGTGACAGGGGGGGTGGTCGGTGAAACGCAGGCGTGCCAGTGCATTTAAACGCCGTTACAGGGTGTGCATAAATTAGCCATTGCGATGCCATACGCAGCCTGAGGCCTGATAGCGTTTGATGAAGTTAGCAACTTCTGAGTAAGGTCAGGGCTTGTGCAAGTGTGTGTGAGGCTGCGATGGTACTCGATTGTACCGATGTTTTCGCAGTCTTGCTAAATATTACGGATGTGTGTAAGGTAAAGCGGGCGTCCTTATGTTGTGCTGCAGCCAGGGCCGTTTCTAGGGGCAGGCGACCCGTGCAATCGCACGGGGCGCGCCGCCTCCGACCCCTGCTGCAGAAACAGAATATTGGGCGCCCGCTGAGATTCAGTGAAATGCCGGGCGCCCGCTGATTCAGTTACCAGCGGGTGCCCGGCAGAGCAGCCGGAGACGGAGGCTCCGGCTACCAGCTCCCCCAGTGTGAACTATGGGAGGACGTCATGACGTTTTTCCCGTAGTGCAGAGGAGCAGCCGAGTGGAGTGGACGCCGGAGCGGGGCTGAAGGTAAGCATTAGTGGGGTTTTTTTTTGTGCAGGCAGCTTTTACTAGGGACAGTACTTGGGGGGGCACGTCTGCTGGGGGAGGCACTACCACTGGGGGCACCCGGGCACTACTACTAGGGTCATTACTCTGGGGGCACTTCTACTGGGGGAGCCACCACTACTAGGGGCACCCGGGCACAGCTACTAGGGGCATTACAAGGGGGGCACTTCTACTGGGGGAGACACCACTACTGTGGGCACCCAGGCACTACTACTAGGGACATTACAAGGGGGGCACTTCTACTGGGGGAGACACTACTACTGGGTGCACCCGGGCACTACTACTAGGGACATTATAAGGGGGGCACTTTACTGGGGGAGGCACTACCACTCGGGGCACCTGGGCACTACTACTGGGGATATTACTCGGGGGGCACTGCTTAGGAGGCACCACTACTGGGGGCATTACTCAGGGCCCAGGGGCACTACTACTGGGGGCACTACTACTGGGGCCTTAACTACTTGGGGCAGTACTACAAAGGGAGCATTACTATTGGGGGCACTAATACAGGGGCATTAATATTTCAAATTTACTGATGGGGCACTACTAATGGGGGCATGGCATAGGGGGCACTACTCCTGGGGGCACTGCTACTGGATGCACTGCATAAAGAGCACCACTACTGTGGGCTCTGTATAAGTTGCACTACCACTGTGGGCACTACATAAGGGGCATAAATACAGGGGGCACTGCGTAAGGGGCACAAATACAGGGGACACTGCATATGGGGACAACTACAGGGGGCACTGCATAATGGACACTTTTGTCTGAGAGCCAGTGGGGGGGGGAAGCCTAAGACCTGTAGCGATGGAATGGCAAGGGAGGGGGCTGGAATGAAGTGTGTATTATGTGAATCTTGTTTTTTCAATGTGTTTTATGTGGTTCTGGATTTAATAATGTATTTGAGGTGGATGTGGTTTTAAAACGTAGTTTATGTGCCTCTGGCTTTTCCAATATATTTTATGTGGAAGTGGTTTGTTGCAGTGTATTTAATGTGGATCTGGCTTGTATTTTCAATGTGCTGGGTTCGCTTCCAACGCAACTAAAAATGGGTGTGATGCAAGGTCATACTTCTGCAAATTTCACACCAAAGGCATGCACACAGAAATGCGGCGTGGGCTTGTGAAAGCTAGGCCACACCCCATTTTTTGAGCGCATGCTGTCTGATTTAGACAGGTTAGCCACCCCTGTACTCACTAGTCACAGTGGCTGGCATTCTGTGATCTTTCAAGATCACGCTCCCTTACTGTGATACCACACCCCCTCATGATGAGGCCACGCCCACTCCACAATATTACTGCTTCTTGGGGGGGGGGCACATTTTGACTGCTCGCACTGGGAGCCTCAAAATCCTAGAAACTGCCCTGGCTGCAGCGCCATAGCGATCACAATGAATTAGCATACTATCGCAGTTGAACTGCGTGCGTAATCGCAATTGCGATCCAAGCGGAGTCAGGCCCTGAGACAGAGTAGCTCAATGCTAATATGGAGTAAAAATCAATTGTATGTATAGCAGAATGGTAATAGTGACCAGTCTTTAATAAATGTCCACCAAGGTAATGTGCAGCTCAGTTAACAGTCGATCAGAGCATCTGGTGTGTACGGCTGTAGTGAGACTGGCACAAGGTAAACACAAGCAGCTGGTCAGTACGTGATGATGAAATAGTGCATAGCTGAGCCACGGTTTTGTGTCAAAGTGGAATGGATGATCAGGCGTACTCAGCTGTGATGAAACTGTCATGGAATGGGCTCCAGCTGTTGTAGTGGTGAGGCTAGAGTAAAGTCACTTCAATTAAACATGTAGAACTGCCAGTGGTATGAACAACACTAAGGGACCTATTCAAACTGTTAATTATCAGGGGCCTTGTGCCCCTGATACTTAAGTATTGAATTTGCTGCTAGTAGCAACGGTGGATACAAAAAACACTGGAGAAATTCAACATTTCTCCAGTGTGGAGTCAACTGATCCGAATGTCAGCTGTCCCCGCGATCCTTTAGTCTGGCTTTAAAAGGTTAGTGCTCATGCAAGAACCTTACGTCTGGCAGGAGCAGCCAACCAGGGGCGGATCCTTCCCATAAGAAGGTGCAGCATTGCAGGAACAAGCTCCATCTGGCAAAGGTTTACAATGTTCGGAGCTTGATGAATTTAGATCCCCACACTATTGTACAGGGACAGCAGGCCTGATATGGGCTGCAAGGTAAGATGATATCTTCTACATTACCTTCATAATGAATGGCCCCAATACTTAATTTCTACAACTGTAGGTGAAAATACTAATTTCACCCACTTTAGTAGAAATTAAGGGTTGATAATTAGAACCCTTAACATTTCTTTTTCTCTTTTCCAAGAGAAAAAGAAACATGTTAAGGGCCTCTATGCTACTGTCATGGGGGTGTCTTCCACTTGACTGGGACATTTCTTCAGTTGATACTAACTTGGATCCCCCTCCATGATCACATCCTATCTTGTATTTGGCTATATCCAGTCTTGGAATAAGAGTTGGCTCTCCATTTAGCATTCAACTTGCTTGAAAAGGGACTCTTCTTCACCTACACATGGGATCCAATTTGAAAGGTTCAGCAAGAGCATTGGCATTGTAGTTCTTTTCTTGCCTCTGATGAACTCTCTCCATTCTGGTTTCTGCTCTTACAGTACCTTTAGGTTAATTAAGGAAGTAGGACTAACTGTTGTGGATGAGGGCTGTATCTCAGCATTCCAATTAGAGTCTGGTTAATTCTTGAACATAGGCCATTACCCTACGGGTGATATGCTGTAGTTCTGAATTTTTTACATCCCTATAGATCACACAATTCTAGGAAAAGTTGAGATTTTAATGCAGCTCCTCTATCTGTCAGAATATGCTCTGGAAATCCAAAGGGTTGGACAAATGCTCAGTTGCAGTCTTGGCCACAACACATTTTGTGTAATGATCAATGATTGTGATGGCATACTGGTATCCTGTACCACTCGTATCCAGCCTCACATGATCCAAGATCACAACCTGTAAAGGACATTTGCCGACAAAGGGGCCTTCTGTTCAGTCCAGGATGTGCATTTTGCTTCAAGCTACAATTGACACAATCTTCACATGACTTTTCACGCACCCCAATCCAAAGTATCTTCTCTGCAATATAATTTGAATCCTCTGACATCAAAGTGTTCTGATCTGTCATGATATGCCTGCAGCATGGTTGCAGTTTTCTGTCATGGCAGCACAATCTGTACAAATTTTTTTGATGAATTATGGGGTTGACAGTTCATCAAACCACCAAACATTTCTGAATTCATAAACAATCTCATTGCAATATCTTCCTAAATTCAGGGTCTGCTTCTTGTCTCTGAGCTGGGGACAAAGGCCCTCATTCAAAGGCGATCGCAAGAAGCAATCGCTCACTCTGAATGAGGGCGGCCGCTTCTTTTTTAGTGCGGACTCCTGGTCGCTAGCTAAGCTGTGGGTTACCACCCACAGCTTAGCGACCGACCAGGTGGGCTTGCGAAGAGACCCTAAGGTTGGGTCTCGGCAACCGCAAGCCCCAGGGAACTTCCTGCTCTGATCGAGCAGGAAGCTCCCCACTGACATCACTGCTGATGTTAGTGTGGCCACCCACAAATCGGTAGGCGTTCGCTGGGAATGCCACCGTTTGTGTAGCCGCCCCCCCACCCCGCCTACAAAACGGGGCGAGCTGTCGATCAAAATCGACAGCCGCCCCTTTTGTAGAGAGCTCCAGAGCAAGAGAGTTTCTCTCTCGCTCCGGTGTTTGCGCATGCATGACCATAACATCGACGGGTTTGCGAGCGCTCAGCACTTGCAACCGGGTCTGAATGAGGGCCAAAGTGTTTCTAGCAATCAGCAAGGTCTTCAGACACTGAAGTGTTGGGTCTTCACTTTGGCATCGTTACCAATCACATTCCACTTCACTTCCTATAGAAGTACTGTCACTCACATTAAATAATATCTACTAACACCAGGGTATTTTGACGAACTGTATGATTCTGATGCACTATTCTTTATAATAATTCTCTTTGTACAGGGATACTGTGATACTGTGGCCTGTATCTGTATGACTTTCTTCATCGGCATGGGGGATAACAATAACTCTTGAAAGACCAATGATGATAAAAACTCCTGTGGTTTGGATGGCACCAATGTGGGTCATGATCAGCTGCATATCTGATGCCTTGAACTGAAGCACTATCAGGACTAGTCACATTCACAGCTTCTACACCCTTTTCTCCGTGTATCACTTCAAATTCCAGAATTTTTCCTTCTTCCAGGCTTTGCAAATACTTTCTAAGGTTGTTCTTCTGAAAGGCAGTGTTAGTGCACAGATATATTTAGCTTGGTGCCATTTCATTTGATAAAGCCATAGCCATAGCACACATTCAACCATAGACTTTTGCCCAAAACTTTTTCTTGCAGATTAACAAATCTTTGATGCCTTTGCAGTAACCTTGTCGGCTGCAGTTCTCTCCTTTCAGGTCTCACCACTGTTCCCAATTCATTCTTTAGGGCTGAGATCAGTTCTTCTGGGCAATTCTGTAGAACTTTCAATCACAACAATAATCATGGAAACTTTATTTTCACACACATTGGTAACAATACACCCTTGATGAGGTAAGCGAGCTTGGTCTACAGTATTTCAATGGTTGTCTCCCAGTATACTTGGAAGGGCACCTGTAATCCATCACTTAGTGTGACAATCTCAGATTTGCTCCAATATTCTCTGAATTTAGGCAATTGTATTGTGGTTACTTGGGATCATGTGTCTAAAAAATTCATTACAGTATGGGCACTCCATTGACCCTAATATTGAGGATAGGGCTTCTGCCAGCATCACTAGGCCACCACTTCTTGTCTTCTGGACCTACTGGACAAGACTCCTGAGGGGCGGTTCTCAGCCTCCATGTCTTGGAGTGTAAAGACTCGGATATCTGTCACATCCATTCTACAGTACATGACTAATTTGTTTACATTGCCAAGGGTTTTCTCTCCATCTCCTGTGAGGTTCTGGTTCAAAACTACTGGGTCCATCAACAGGCCTGTGATCTGTTCTGCTTTCATTTTTCAAATTATTTACAATGAGAGGCAAATCAATAAGTTGTACTCTTGTACATGATCTCTAAATGGCTTTTGAATATTCTGAAAGGCCGTCTCACATATGTTGAAGTAATCACATTGATGTTGATCTGGGTACCTTGGCAATGCAGGAAATGCAACTTATTGGGGTGAACTGGCTCCAGGCACTTGCATGCTTGTTTCTTTGAAATCTAAGAATGACTGGTTAAGAGTTTTCAACTTTTACAGACAGAGCCAAACTTTTAATGCATCTCTATAGGCTCCTCCAATAAAACAATCAGTAAGAATTTTATCTGGTAGCTCGGCCTCATTAGCATCCATACGCTACATGCAGGGGCAGATCCAGGGGGGACAGAACAGTGGGACACCCCCCCTCCCCATTACATGTCTAACCTGTCCACTACTCCTGGCAATTGTATTGCAATAGAGGTGCAGCGCCACATCATGCAGGGAGAGAGGGGAGACAGCTGCTGCTCAGTGGCAATGTCGCTGTAAATTAATACCTCTGAAGAGGTTAAAATGACAAAACATAGTATTGATGCTTATAGCCTGAATTTTAGCTAAAGTACAGTTTGCTGCCCTTATTTCCTAGATGCAAATTTTAGGATGCAGGCACTAGGAGTGCAGAGGTGTGTCAATGCACTGCATACATGCCGACATTTCACTCCCTCCTTCCCTCCTTTCTTGGCACGGGGGGGTGGGTCGCGGCAAAAAGGGGGCATGGCCCGGCAATGACAAGCATTTTGGGGTGGAGGATGGGGGCGTGGCATCGCAATTACAGCTCTGCCCCTCTTCACAATGCTGTTATTCATGGCATTGTGCGGCAGGGGGTGGGCCACAATGACGCGATTCAGCGCGAATAGCGTCACCAGCGCCTCCGCAGCCGGGATTTTTATAATAAGTGCAGGGGGGGGTAGACAGGTCGCTGGTGCCTGGGAGGCTTGCCTGCCTTACTGGGAGGTCAGGAGCGGTACCCAATTTTCGGGAGGCTCACGACCAAATCGGGAGGGTAGGCAAGTATGATGCACTGTGACAAGCGATGTGGGTGAATACTAGGGGTGTGCACCGGCCACTTTTTGTGTTTTGGTTTTGGATCTGGATATTTCTTCATGTTTTGGATCTGGATTGGTTTTGCCAAAACCACCCTTCCGTGTTTTGGGTTCTGGGTTTTGTGTTTTGGATCTGTATTTAAAAAAAAAAAAAAAAAAAAGCATTAAAACAGCTAAAATCACAGAATTTGTGGGTTTTTCTGCTCCTATGCTTTTATTAACCTCAATAACCTTAATTTCCACTCATTTCCAGTCTATTCTGAACACCTCACACCTCACAACTGTTTTTATGTCCAAAAGGTTGCACCGAGGTAGCTGGATGACTATGCTAAGCGACAAGAGTGGGCGGCACAAACACGTGACCCATCTAGGAGTGATACTGCAGTGGCAGACAGGATGGCAGTTTGAAAAACTAGGCCCCAAACTGTACATAATGCAAAGAAAAAAAAGAGGTGCAAGATGGAATTGTCCTTGGGCCCTCCCACCCACCCTTATGTTGTATAAACAGGACATGCACACTTTAACAAACCAATCATTTCAGCGCCAGGGTCTGCCACACGACTGTGGCTGAAATGATTGGTTCATTTGGGCCCCCACAAAACAAGCTGGCAATTAATCTGTCCCTGCACAAACTGGCTCTACGGAGGCAAGATGTTGTCCTCATCCTCCTCATCCACCGATTCCTCACCCTCACAGATTATTAACTCGTCCCCACTGGAATCCACCACCACAGGTCCCTCTGTACGTTCTGGAGGCTGGTCTCCCTGGAAGAGTTGATAATTCATTTTATGAACATCATCTTCTCCACATTTTGTGGAAGCAACCTCCTACGCCTTTCGCTGACAAGGTTCCCGGCTGCACTAAACACTCTTTCAGAGTACACACTGCAGGGGGGGCAACTCAGGTAAAATAGAGCCAGTTTGTACAGGGGCCTCCAAATTGCCTCTTTTTCCTGCTAGTACAGGTATGGACTGTCTGACATGCCTACTTGGATGCTGTCACCAATGTAATCCTCCACCATTCTGTCAATGGTGACAGTATCATATGCAGTGACAGTAGACTTGCCAGAAATTGTTGCCAGGTCCTTCAGTCCGGACCAGATGTCCAAACCGGCCCTTTACTTAGGACACAGGCGCACGCTTGGCGCTGGTGCTGTGTTGATGCACGTGCGGCTACTGCGCATACATTTCGCACACACAGAAAAAAATAATTGTTTATTTTTTGTGGAGTGCACTTTGGGGGTTACACCACCCTTTAACAGACAGACGCACGCTTGTTGCTGCTGCTTTGAGGATGCAGGTGCGGCTACTGCGTATACATTTCACACACGAACACAGAAAAAAATGATTATTTTATTTTTGTTGGAGCGCACTTTGGGGGTTACACCACACTTTAACAGACAGACGCACGTACAGTGCACACAATTCACAAACATAGAAAAAAAATAATATTTTTTGGAGTGCACTTTGGGGGTTACAGCATCCTTTAATGGATGAGCCAGCTGGCCCTTTACTTCTGACACAGGCGCACGCTTGGCACTACTTTGTTGATGCACGTGCAGCTACTGCGCACACAATTTACAAACACAGAAAAAAAAATATTTTTTTTCTGCACTTGGGGGGGAGCACCTATGATGGACAGAGCACCCCCTGGACAACACTACAGCACCCCTTTAGGACTGGTACACTGCACAGGACTTTGGAGTGGACACAGCCCTTATGGACAACAGCAGCACAGCACAACACAGCCAGCCCCTATGGACTTTGGAGGAGTGGACACAGCCCCTATGGACAGCAGCAGCACAACACTACACTGCACTACACTACAAAGCCCAGCCAGCCCTAACTCCCACCCTCCCTCTTCACTGTCCACAGCCGAGTGAGAAAATGGCGCCGACGTGGGTACCTTATATAGAATCCAAAACCCGCGAGTCCCGGAAGGCGGCATAATGATGTCTTGCCTCGATTTCAGATCTGAGTCAGGCGGGAAAAGTCGAGCCTGACTCGGATTGGCCTCGGATTGGGGGGGCACGGGGGCGCTCGGATTTCAGAAATCCGAACCCCCTCTCACTTCGATAGATAGATATATATATATATATCTATCTATCGTGGTGAGAGGGGTTATCTACCACCTGAATTGCTTATATTCTGGTGGGATAAGCTCCCTCAAAGGAAGAGGAAAACAAGACATTCTGCACCTACAATAGAAGTTTGGAATCCTGGGTTTTATGGGCTGCACAGCTCAAAGTGGAGATATGGAACTCCTTGTTTTCCAGTTCGCCCAAAGCCAGCGAAAAAAAAATGGCGTAGCCCCACCCCCCAAAAAGCAACCAGCACCGAGCTTTGGAGACCCAGTACTGGTTGTGCTAAATACAGGGGACAAATGATGTAGGGGTCCCCCGTATTGAGCACAACCAGCACCAGGCTTTTCAGAACCATTCCTGGTTGCCAAAATACAGTTGACAAATGACATAGGGGTCCCCCATATTTAGCGCAACCAGCACTGGGCTCTGAGCCAGCCCTGGTTCTGGAAATATGGGGGAAAAAGTGAAAAAGTGAGTTGGGTCCCCAGGGCCGCCATCAGGGGGGGACTGCTGGGACTGGAGTCCCGGGCCCGGACACTCAGGGGGCCCGCTCCTACCCCCCTGCTACTGTACTGTAAAAGTGTGTGCTGGCCGCCCTCCTGCTCCGCTTATTCACACTGCGGCCGGCACACACATCCCTTTGAAAAAAAGTGTCACAGTTCCGGCCGAGGCCTGCTCCTCACAACATACTGCGGCCGCCCACCACTGAGGCTGCCTGGCTGGGCAGGAGGACAAGGTGCCGCCACCAATCTGCAGCCAGATGCTGCACACATGCGCAGGACCTGGCCTTGGGCCGCCATTAGCAGAGAAGTTGTCATAGCAGAGGCTGAGCACTGTGAGCAGCACTGGGGTGGGGGCAGGGCCCGGCTGCCTGATGACTCCTCCGATAATTAAGCCAGTGATCTGAGGAGTCTGAAGTGAGCTGAGTTGTCTGCTTCAGTCACCCCTGATCACTGGCTGAGAGCCGATGAGTTATCAGGAAGCTCCGCCCCCTCCCCAGTCAGTGCAGTGTGTGCAGCTTCTCCAGGGACCCCGACCAGCGTCAGGACTCAGGCATGATGACAGCAGCACAGCAGAGGAGCTGCCAGGGAGCAGGACTATCCAGTGTTGTAATAGGTAAGTGTTGGAGGTGGGGCACAGTGTGGGTGAGAGGAGGGGGCACAGTATGGGTGAGAGGAGGGGGCACAGTGTGGGTGACATCAGGGAGCACAGTGTGGGCGAGATGAGGAGGCATAGTCTGGGTGATATGAGAGAAGGGGGAGCACAGTGTGGTTGACATGAGGGGGCACAGTGTGGGTGAGATGAGGGAAGGGGGAGCATGGTGTGGGTGAGATAAGGGACGGGGAAAACAGTGTGGGTGACCTTAGCGGGCACAGTGTGGGTGAGATGAGGGAAGGGGAGCACAGTGTGGGCGAGATGAGGGAAGGGGGAGCACAGTGTGGGTGAGATGAGGGAAGGGGGAGCACAGTGTGGGTGAGATTAGGGGGCACAGTGTGGGTGAGATAAGGGACGGGGAGCATGGTGGGGGTGACATTAGGGGGCACAGTGTGGGTAAGATAAAGGAAGGGGGAGCACAGTGCAGGATTGGGAAATGGAAGCGCAATGCGGGATGTGGAGCACAGTGAGATACAGAGAAGGGGAGGCAGAACATATAGGGGGAAGCACATACTGTACATACAGATACTGTATAAGAAAGGACAAGACAATATATTGTATAACGGCTTCTTTGCTGTTCAAGTTAAGACTGCCGGGAGTCAAGTAGATGCCAAAGTCAAGCTACTGCCCAGAGGCAAGTGAGGATGCAGCGCTTGGCAAGCTGAGGGTACCCCTCTGTGCCCGCCAAGGTCATCAGAGCAGGTAAGGTCCCAGTGGGACAACCCTTCCTCATTACCACCCTAGACCTCCAGGGTGTCGGGCCTTTTTCCCTGGGGCATGCAGAGGCACATAGCAAAACCAGGGCCACTTGCTTGTGTTTGCCTCCCAAACTGAAAGTTGCCAGCTAGTCCCTCACTATCCCCCCCCCACACACCTTATGCAGCACCATAGAAGGAGTTAAGTCACTTCTCACCCAGCCGCCTAAGGCCGCCCTCCAGCTCCACCTCCTACATACGCCGCAATAAAGTTTTTCTTGTGAGCCGGCACAACGTGACGTCAGGGGGGGGGCTAGGGGGCCCTGCCTATTTTATCAGTCCCGGGCCCCACAATTTTTGATGGCAGCCCTGGGTCCCCCTGTATTTACCAGAACCAGCACCGGACTCTTTCTAGCGGGGTGGGGGTGATGCCACAACCAGGGGAGCCCTTTCACTGTGCCGTCCAGCCGAAGCATCACCCCTGACCGATAGCCCAGGCTGGGGGATCGGGTAAAGGTGTACCTAATACAGTGGTAAAAACCACTCTTGTTCACAAATAGGAATATCCCTCCTTTCAGAAATCTTCCTTAATGGTAGTCACATGGGATATATCCGCCACATACCAGCATTCCAGTATCTCCAGGTTAAAAAGCAAGCATTAGAAAAACAAATACCATAGTGTAATACAATTTACACAAAAAGTTTATTACACACAAATCAATATAAAATGGACGTACATTAAATAAAAATGATTCAAACTTATCTGGAGAGGGAGTTATCCTAGAACCTACACAGTCTCCAACATTAGTAAGGTAGAGTAACACACCTCAACGCATTTTGTCCATATGCCATTTGTTGGACTTCATCAGAAGGATAAAAGGTAAGTATGGAGGTAGTCCTATAAATACCCCTGCTAATGAGCATTATTAAGGGTGTATGTACCGCCTTTTTGGAATTGTGGGACAAACCGGAAGTGATCTCACTTTCTATTCCGTGATCCGCATCACTCGTGGTCCCCGGAAGTTACTAGTAGTCAAAATAACCCCTCTCTTATACATCCGTGGTCTGCGTCACTCACGGCCGCCGGATGTTATACCACCCTTGACTTCCTTGTTTCGCCGGATAACAACGAGCAAGCCAACCAGGTCACAGTGCCGTCAGGCCTGTCCCACGTGTGCAGCTTACCGGAAGTCTCGGGGTATTATGGTGGCCATTTTGTCAGAGTCTTTTACTAACACAATGACATAGAGCCAGAATAACAAAAACTGGCCATGTTCTTGAAGTCCCTATTAATGTATCTATAGAAAAGGCTAAGGGCTCTATTTATTAACATTATTTTTACTAAAATAAAGTGAAAAAGGGTGTTTTCACATTATTTTAGTTTCACCTGTATTTATTACAGGGTAATTGGAGTAGAATTAGTAAAATTCTACTCCAACCCCCAGTATCATTTATTTTTAGTAAAGCAGATCGCATTTCCCATAATTGTAATGGGAAATGTGATCTGTGTGCAAGTTACTAAAAAATAAATTGTAAAAAAATACCGGGGGAAGCCCTGTGATAATAACGCCACCTGGAGGTGGCGTTATCCAGGGTCTCCCCCGGTTACCGGACTCCCACTCTGCTCTAACGGGGAGAGCAGAGGCGGGAGCCGGTACCAGTAATCAGCTATGTGGTCTAAATAGACCGCAAGCTGATTGCTGTAAAAAAAAGAAAAAAAAAAAATTAAACATTTTTTTTTTCACTTACCTGAATCCAGGGACCGGTGATCGGGCCTCCGGTGATGGCTCCTCTCCGGTCAGCTGGTCTCCCACAGTGCACTGGGGCCCGGTCATCAGGTGATCGGGCCCCAGTGCAGTATGGGAGATCACCTGATCGGGAAGCCCGGAGAAGACCACCGGAGGCCAGGAGGATGCAGGTAAGTGTAATGAAGGGAGGGAGGGGGGGGGTCCGCGATCGCGGGGGCCTTGGCTTAGTGCCGGGGGGCGGGGCTTAGCATCGGTGGGGGGGTAGTAGCGGTGGTCGGTCGGCGCATGCGCGTGCTCTTAGTCGTGGTATTTTTTCCGAAAATACCGCGACTAGAGTGCGGATGGGATCCGTAGGGACAGAGCTTTATCGCAAGCTCTGTCCCTGCAAGGGATTTATAGTAAATCCCTGTGATATTACCTGAATTCGCAATGCGAATTCACTCGGTAATATCACACTACAATCCGCATTCAATATGCGGATTGTAGTAAATAGAGCCCTAAATAATTGAATAATCCTTTTGATTTGTTCACAAATCATCCAACATAATGTACACACAATTTGATATACTTATACAGTAATAAACAATCCAACCATGATTAAAAATTATATAAAACATCCAATAGGAGTATCTTTACAATGATTCTTAATAGATTACTAATTAAAAGGCAACATGAAATCTATTAGTAAATACCTCAAAATAGCTTAAAAATTATATATATATATATATATATATATATATATATATATATATAACACATTTTTTTAAAAGACAAACTTAATATAGCAGGGTAGGTCATAAAAATGGAGCAATTTCACAGTTATCATTCAAACCTTTAGGTACCAGGGTACCTAATTCATAAATCCAAAACTGTCACAATTGGTGTCTGCGAGTTACCTGTCTCAGGTGGTGATCGGGTTTCAACGGAGGCCGGCATGACTGCAATCACAGATAATGTAGATAGCTCTATTTACAAGACTTGTGTAGCAGTGAAAACTGCCTTTGATGATAAATGACAGAAACTGGATGGACCGGACTGGGACCGGCAGAAAGACTTGTTGAATTGAACTGATGAACTAAGAACTTGACTCTGGACTGGAACAACGTGGACTGAACTGATGAGAAGTCAGGAAATGCTGAGATGAGGGCTAAACAGGGTAATTTGGAATTTCTATGATAAAGGCTGGAACTCAGGTGCAGGCTGGATTGGATAATTGGGAATACAGGTTCAGGAAGGAATGGGTAGGTCTGGGAATTCTAGGTTCAGGGAGGGAATAGGTAGGTAAAAGGGGCAGGAGTTGATCCACAGCAGGAAGCAAGGCAGGGTGACACGATGCAGGTTTACAGAGTGCCAGGGACCAACCAGGAGTAGGACTAGCAGCAGAGCACAGGCCAGGTATTGCTGTAACAGGACGTCTGGATGCCAGGTATTACTGTAGCAGGTTTTCGGGATGCACCAGGGGTTGCTGTCAGCAGGCTTACTGGATTGCCAGGTTTGGCTGTAACAGGTTTTCTGGAAGCACCGGGGGTTGCTGCCAGCAGATTTACTGGATTGCCAGGTACAGCTGTAACAGGTTTTCTGGAATGCACCAGGGGTTGCTGTAGCAGGTTTCAGGGATATACTTGAATGCAGAAACAGCATGAACCATACACCACGGGAAGACGAGATGTTCAGGCCCAGAATGTTATCAGGGGAGGATATATATACCATGGGTCTGGCAGCAATTGGTGGATACGGACAGATGGTCTGGTAGTAGCATTCTAAGTGGTAGAAGGCACAACATGCAGAGGGAGTATTCATCACTGCAGCTCTGAGAATCAGAACCACACCTGCGATTCCAATCAGGGCTAGCAGTGCTCACAGACAGAGGAGAGGCCAGGTGCAATAATCAGAGCAAATCCTCCAGGCAAATTACACACACAGATCCATGGGGGAGCTGACAGGGGTAAGTCCGAAGGCAAAAAGGTGACAACTAGACAGGGTCGTGACAAAAACATCTCACGCCTGGATAATTTGTTCTCCAGATCTCTTCCTCGTTCACCTTATATAACATGTTCAATGGCCTTGAAATTCAAACAATCTACATCAGAGTTATGAAAAGTTTAAAAATGTCTAGGAACAGTATGTGCTTCTATCTTATTCTGTATACTGCAAATGTGCTCTTTTATCTTTATTTTTAATGGACGTTTCGTCTTATCTATATATTTCAGTTTACGAGGACATTCTAATACATAAACTACCGAAGTAGTAATGCAATTAATAAAATCTTTAATTTGATAAGTACATGAGTCACCAAAAGTTTTAAAAGAAATAAGTTAAGAGGATGTGCAAATCTTCATATGTTACAATGGCCACATTTGAAAAAACCTTTACAATGTTTATCCCACAGGCCCTTATTCCTCGGAAAAATTGTTGGGGAGGTCAGACCCTATCCTATCAGACATACAAGGATTTCTATCCACATTCCGCAAAACATTTGATGAACCAGGCAGATCTCTTCAGCAGCATCCAACAACTTGCGTCTGAGACAGGGTCATCAATCTCTGGCGGGCTCCGTCTGGTGGGGGTGCAGGCAGCTGGCAGTTAGTGCGGGATGCGGGCAGGTCCTTTAGAGGCACCGCTGGGTCTCTGACATCTTGGAGCTGCTTCCATCACTCTGCCTGATCGCTGCTTCCTGCTCCCACAACTGCTGACTGTATGAGCTGCTGCCCGATCAGAGCTGAGCTGAGAGCTCCGATCGTGGTAGGGTAGCCAGAGCACAGCCACTAGCACTGTCCATCCGTCCTGGTCCTGCCGCTGCCCACTGTCAAGCTGAGCTGACTCTAGGCTTGGAATCATGGAATGCATGCCCCTAGGCATTCAAAATGCCCAAGGCATTTGCCTAGTTTGCCTTTGCCTAGGGCCGGCTCTGACGGCAGAGAGGTCCAGGCTTTTGTGGCAATTACTGTTTCACACATTTCTTTGTTTATATGATCACCAGTTTTCTCTGTCATGTAAACTTCATTTATGTTTTGCTTGTAAGCTGTACTGCTGTATCAGCTGATTTTTTAAATTACTTAGAAAATAAGGTTTTCTCACAAACAAAAAAATAGCTGAATACATAGAGCCTTCTGCTTTTCATCTACTAATTAAAAAATGTCCTCTGCAAAAGTGAAATGTATGTGAAAGAAAGCACGTGGAAATGTTCTGCCTGCAAGTTGTGGCGTAGAGCCGTGCTAACAAAATCTGTTCATAATACAGTACTCTTGTCGTACATTGTGATGCAGCAGAATATATTAAGTGAAATGTTCGTAGAACAAAATAAATACACACCTAGATAAATACATCTAGATTAGTGATTTTCAACCTTTTTCAACTCGCGGCACACCGAACACGATTTTACAATTGCCAAGGCACACCATCAATCCCCCGCTGGAAAAAAACACACACACATTGGCCCCATGGGGAAAAAAAATAAACATGGGCCCCCATGGGGAAAAAAAACACACACATAAGCGCCCAAAAGAAAAAAAATATAACACAAACAAAGACATTGGCCTCCACAGAAAGCAAAAAATAAAACTCAATTTTTTTCCCAGCCCCCCACAAAAGACTTATCTGACTTGCTGGTAGCAGAGATAGGAGCTCCCAGTCGTTCCTGTCCCTCAGCCAGGAGTACCCAGCAGTTGGTGGTGTGTAGCCTCAGTCACTGTCACACTCAATCACACACTCTGCAGAGATAGAGCAGTGGAGTGCGGGCAGGGAGGTGATGTTGAGTGCGTGACCTATGAGGTTACGCCCCTGCGACTCGTAGGTCACGGCCCGGGCAGCGTCTGAGCTACCTGTAAGAATCCATTGCTGCCCAGGCTCGAAGTTAAACTGGCAGTGGCTGCGTACTGGCAGGCATCTCCGGTGGCACTTCTCCAGCAGCACACTTGAGGACCGCTCGTGGCACTCTAGTGTGCCGCAGTACTGCAGTTGAAAAACGCTGGTCTAGATAGTATAATTTTAGGAGTGTTTCTTGTATTTTGGCACTGTATAGGCTTTTCATTCTTGGTATGTGGTAAGAGAAAACATTAGCTTTATTTTAACAGCATATAACGTCATCACAACTTTCATAAAAAACACATGTATTTAGTATCATTGTAAATAGGATAAGTAGCTGAATACACTTTGTAGCATATGTCTGATTTTCAGATTGAAAATCAGCACCGGGGTAATATGACTGTGAAAGTCTGTCTTTCATTACATTTGCCCACTTCACAAGTAATGCCAATTGCTTCATGAACATGCACACCATTTATGTTACTATATAACAGAGAATGAGGTGCAGTTCTGTCTAAACAAGATACAGATGATATTTGTATGATGTATTATTAAGATTATGAAACATCTGGCCCAAATGGTATCCACCCACGTTCAGTAACAGACTGTAAGCTCTCCCCATCCTCTTGATTTTCACCTTGTACTATCCATGTCCACAATGTGTCACAACTGGTCCTGATGCAGAGATGGATTGTATTGGACGGAGAAACGGGCTTTATATCTCTCAGATGCAGCAATGAGGTGTCTGGAGGAAATTAACACCTCCATGCTGCATCTGAGAGATCAGAGTGCAGTGCCGTAGATGATGCTTCCAGTCACCATAGCAACCATCGCGACCATCGGTTGCATACCTCCCAAATAGACCCTCTCCAGGGGGGACACATTGCTCTGGTCCTGGACTTCCCTGGTAAGAGGTGGGGCTGCAGCGCAGTTCAAAGTTCAAATAGGGGAGTCACACCAACTGTCATTTCACAAGCTGCCCAACATCACTGTTTGGGACTCACTGGCAGTTGGTGTGACTCCCCTATTTGAATTTTGGACTGTACTGCAGCCCCACCTCTGGAGCTGCCACCAATCATAAATTACCAGGGAAGCCCAGGACCAGAGCATTGTGTCCCTCCTGGAGAGGGTCAAGTTGGGAGGTATGCGGTTTGGGATGGTTGCCCCTTTGGCCAGGCTGTGTAAGCTGAAACTTACTCAGCCTGGCCACTCCTGGCCACTTGCGAGGACAGGAAATCCGCCGTGGCCATTTTCCCGGTGATCTTTGCATTCATTATTGCCTCTGGGCACACTCTAGTGCCCAGAGTCTTTAACTGCGGCGCTGACCGCGCACAGTTCAGTGTGCTGCCGGCCGGCGGGCAGAGAAGAGGGGGCCAGTGTCGGAGATGCCCCTGCCTGACGTATACCAGGTGCATTTCCTGCTGTTGATGACCTACCTCCATCTTAATGTAGTCGTCTATCTCTATAATGTGTAAGGAAACAGAAAATGTACAGCCATGGCCAAAAGTTTTGAGAATGACAAGTATTGGTTTTCACAAAGTTTGCTGCTTCAGTGTTTATGCAAAGAGTCAATATTTGCAGTGTTGACCCTTCTTTTTCAAGACCTCTGCAATGCGCCCTGGCATGATGTCACTCAACTTCTGGGCCACATACTGACTGATGGCTGCCCATTTTTGCCTAATCAATGCTTGGAGTTTGTCAGAATTTGTGGGTTTTTGTTTGTCCACACGTCTCTTGAGGATTGACCACAAGTTCTCAATGGGATTAAGGTCTGGGGTGTTTCCCGGCCATGCACACAAAATTTCGATGTTTTGTTCCCCGAGCCACTTAGTTATCACTTTTGCCTTATGGCAAGGTGCTCCATCATGCTGAAAAAGGCATTGTTCCCCACCAAACTGTTCTTGGATGGACTGCAATAGTTCCTGCAGACTCTTGAAGATGCTCCGGGCATCTGTAATTACAGCATGGTGCCTGACTGTATTGTCCAAATGATGCTACAGGTGGCACCACCGCAGCAGTACTGGATGCAGGGTGCCTTTCCAGGGACCCAGCTAGCCAGAAACAAGGTCTGTGAGGCTGCAACGTAGCCACCTATATTGCCCTGGGTTCTGTGCTGCTGCAGAAGTTGCACACCTCTAGTTACGCCCCAAGCCTAGGATTATGAAAGTGTGGGTGAGAGATGTCCTGGGTGCTGGTGGCCGCAAGCTAAAGCAAGCCAGCGAGGAGGAGAGGTGTCTGAAGAGGAGCAGGATGAGATGGAGTGGGAGTGGAAGAGATCCATGCTGTTGCTCAGTGTCTGCAGAATTGATCTGCCATTTGAGATCCACAGTGGGACTGAGGCCTCAGATTGGCTTGCTGTTATTGTGCCATTACT
This sequence comes from Taudactylus pleione, assembly GCA_031769625.1. Taxonomy (NCBI): domain Eukaryota; kingdom Metazoa; phylum Chordata; class Amphibia; order Anura; family Myobatrachidae; genus Taudactylus; species Taudactylus pleione. Next base: position 239,857 of record JAUIMM010001503.1, on the reverse strand, counting down.
GTGCATACTATGTAAGCCAATGGCGAGGGGGCAGTGGCTGAGCTCTGATGGGCATTAATATCATATAAGGCTTGACATGAGGAGGTCCTGGCATATGAGGGCAGGTCAGCTATTAATGGCATAATAACAGGTTCACATGCTGCCATATAAAGAAAAGGGCATGAGTGGGCTCTTGCATATAAAGGGGCTCTATCTGCCATATGTATGGGACATTAATAGGTTATAGCATATGTAGGGTCATGAACGGGCTGTGACATATGAAGGAACTCTATCTGGCATATATAGGGGCATGAATGGGCTCTGGGCCTGATTCAGCATGGATCGCTATTCTGCTTATACGCACACAACCGCGTTGGTAATATCAGCGATGATATTCAAATGTTTGCAATCACATTGCGATCGCAGCCTAACATAAGTACGCCCACTTACCCTTACTCACATCCATATACTAGGACAACATAGAGAAATAATCGGTAACATCAGACCTATACGCACAGTTAAGGCAGGTCAGACCTCACTCAGGAATTGCTTACTTTTGCTCACGCTATGAGACCTCAGGCGGCATCTGGTATCGCAGTGGCTAATATATGCATGCCCATTCAACAGTGTTGCAATGCACTGGCACACCTGCATTCACCCTACCCCCCCATCACAACCCACAAATGGCACTTCCTGTCAATCACTCTGCTCTGGGTCTGTGTAGCCTCAGCAATCACAGTTCCCATCGCAATGGCTAGTTTGCAACTGCGTTCCTTGCTGAATCAGGCCCTGTCATATGTGGGGTCTGATGCCATATAAAGGGGCATGTGAGTGCACTAACAAAAAATTGGGACATGAGGTTGTTTGATGCCATACAAAGGGGTATGAAAGGGGTCTGATGACATAAAGCTGCTATTTAATGGGATCCAGCCACATTTGTTCCCTCTCACCCAGAGTAATGGTGGGTACACACTGGGCGATATTACTGAGCGACTGCACGATTACGACATCGTAATCGTGCAATCGCTCAGTAATCGTGCACAAATTGTGCACTTCTATGTCGGAAACGACCAGCGATGCGCACTCCCGCTGGTCGTTTCCGACATTGTCCATCGCCTGAACATGCAGCGCAACCTGACGATATTGTCAGGTTGCTGCATGTTGGGGAATGGGGGAGAGAGCCCGGCGCTGAACGATATCGTTAATGATATCGTTCAGCGGCTGTGCTCAATGTCATGAACGACATTGAGCACAGCCTGCCGGGGACACACTACACGATATCGCTCTGGGAGCATATCGTGTAGTGTGTACACACCTTAAGATGTAATATGTAATGCTGTTTTGAGGTGGCATCTATTTCCAGGGGAGGGGGTCACCAGCTAAAATCTTGACTACGGCACCAAATAGGTCAGTGCCAGCCCTTGTAATATGGATTCAAAACATGGGGCTAGGGTAGTTCTTTTAGCATAATAATATGTATACAGTGCATTACAGATATTTATTGGCATTTTAACCCATTTAATATAAAGGGCTTATTCCCATTCACTAATGAGCCTTGTTACAAATGCGGAAACACTAATGGGCCCATTCATTGTTAGGGGCCCGATGGGTCCATATATAATTTTCAGCAAACTTCATAAACTGGACCATTACCGTCTTCAGATGGTGTTGGTTTAGGGAGCCCCACTCTTTCCTAAGGAAAGGAGGTCACGTTGTGAGAGAGATCTGATCAGATTCCTCTGTCCTTAGGTCATGCATGTGTGCTGGGCAGACCTCGCAATGACAAGTATCACAGCTACCGAAGTAGCAGTGTTAGGGATCACGTGGACAGCTGATTTTCAAATCAGCCTTGCCCACACTGGAACAAAACTGAACTGCTCTACTAGTTTAGTACCCACTGCCTCAACTTGCAGTGAATTGAATACTTAATTATCAGAGGCCAATAAGACCCCCTTATAATGAATAGGCCCCATAGTCATTATACTAATTGACAGCTTTACTTTCTACTTTTTAAATACATTTTACATTGCTGTGTGTTTGAATATATCTTAAGGAATTGTATTTCTGTTTTGGAACATCAAACATTTAATAACGCTCTATAAGCAGGCCCATAGTGATATGAATACCTAATGATCTATATACCTGAATGTCGCTATTTAGCGTTGCAAGTCGCACAAGAAATAATTACTTTCCAGACTTTGAGTGTAGTTCCAAAGCACAAAAAGTTATTATTCATATAAAAGCATTTAGTTACACGTCTTGATCTAAATACAATTAGCGCAAAAAGATTATACAATCACAAGGTATAGTCGATACATACGCTGGTGCTCTGGATCCAGATTTCCCAGCATTAAAGGTGAAGCCTCCGTCAAAAGAAAGAATATGATGACTGACTACTGGAAATAAAGCACCTGAATATATACCCTTACAGAGAGTAGGCAATACAATGGAAACGAGTTGGCATAATCCCATTGGTTCTTCCTCTTGGTTCTTCTGTTACGATGTAGTTCATAGGTCAGTTTGTACAGTGGTAGTTCAGCCCTCCAACGGCTGTTTGTGTATCTTTTCCCGCCGAAGAACAAGTCTAAACTGGCTAATAAACATTACATTACAGAGTACATTTCAATACCTAACTCTCTATAATTCATAACTTGCAGACGCATGTTGCGAGCTCCTTGCCGATGGAACCGGTGATCTGCAAATAAACAGTGGTTTAGAATGGCACCAAATACGGTCTGCTTATCATGTAATAAACCCTAGATACAAAATACCTGCATTTAACAACATAATTGATAACAAGTAAAACCTCTAATATTAAGCCTTTGATGTGGGGAACCTTTTTATAAGTTTTGGTATGTGTAAGTGTAAGGATATTGCGTGTAGTCGCTAATATGCATGGTGCGTTTTATGTGTAGAGTGCTTTGCTAAACAGTGCAACTGTGCGCTGTGCATCTTGTATATTATATGTATGATTTAATGTGCGTATGGGGTATGGTAGGACTTTTAACAGTATGCGGTAGCAATGCGGTTTACACAATGCTAATAAGAGCATATTAGCATCGCTCGATATTAATTTTAAGATTTGGTCTCAAGTATTCATCCGGCTTCGACAGTCCACCCTTTGATAGCAAACAATACGCTATCACACTCTGATCTTAAAATTTATTCAGGCTTACACTATGAAATATTATTTAATATTATATTATGGGATGGCACAATGTGGTCATTAAACCACCCTTATATGCACACCGCGGATCTTGGAAGATCATGGGAAAGATGTTGGGATGCATCTAACTTATAAAGGAAGTCTTGAAGGGGAGATGGACTTACATTATTTAGGATATTTAAAATAACATTTAATAATACATATCATGCATGGCTAAATCTTTACATCATCTAATGGTACATACTAGTTCAGGATTGTAATGCAGTTCTTCCTTTACTAACCACCATCATAAATTAGGGGTGAGCGGGTTCGGATTTCTGAAATCCGAACCCCCCCGAGCCCCCCCGATCCGAGTCCGATCCGAGTCAGGCTCGACTTTTCCCGCCTGACTCGGATCTGAAATCGAGGCAAAACGTCATCATCCCGCCTTCCGAGTCTCACGGGTTTTGGATCCTATATAAGGTACCCGCGTCGGCGCCATTTTCTCACTCGGCTGTGGACAGTGAAGAGGGAGGGTGGGAGTTAGGGCTGTGTAGTGTAGTGTAGTGTAGTGCTGCTGTTGTCCACTACTTCAAAGTCCATAGGGGCTGGCTGTGTTGTGCTGCTGTTGTTAATAGGGGCTGTGTCCACTACTTCAAAGTCCATAGGGGCTGGCTGGACTGTGTTGTGCAGTCAGTTCTCCATAGGGGCTGTGTCCACTCCAAAGTCCTGTGCAGTGTCCCAGTCCTAAAGGAGTGCTGTAGTGTTGTCCAGGGGGTGCTCTGTCCATCAGGGGTGCTCCCCCCAAGTGCTAAAAAAATAATATATTTTCTGTGTTTGTGAATTGTGTGCGCAGTAGCCGCACGTGCATCAACAAAGTAGTGCCAAGCGTGCGCCTGTGTCATAAGTAAAGGGCCGGCTGGCTTGACCGTTAAGGGTGCTGTAACCCCCGAAAGTACACTCCAGTCCAAACCAAAAAAAAAATTATTTTCTGTGTTTGTGAATTGTGTGCGCAGTAGCCGCACGTGCATCAACAAAGTAGTGCCAAGCGTGCGCCTGTGTCATAAGTAAAGGGCCGGCTGGCTTGACCATTAAAGGGTGCTGTAACCCCCAAAGTACACTCCAGTCCAAACCAAAAAAAAAAATATTTTCTGTGTTTGTGAATTGTGTGCGCAGTAGCCGCACGTGCATCAACAAAGTAGTGCCAAGCGTGCGCCTGTGTCATAAGTAAAGGGCCGGCTGGCTTGACCGTTAAAGGGTGCTGTAACCCCCGAAAGTACACTCCAGTCCAAACCAAAAAAAAATTATTTTCTGTGTTTGTGAATTGTGTGCGCAGTAGCCGCACGTGCATCAACAAAGTAGTGCCAAGCGTGCGCCTGTGTCATAAGTAAAGGGCCGGCTGGCTTGACCGTTAAAGGGTGCTGTAACCCCCGAAAGTACACTCCAGTCCAAACCAAAAAAAAATTATTTTCTGTGTTTGTGAATTGTGTGCGCAGTAGCCGCACGTGCATCAACAAAGTAGTGCCAAGCGTGCGCCTGTGTCATAAGTAAAGGGCCGGCTGGCTTGACCGTTAAAGGGTGCTGTAACCCCCGAAAGTACACTCCAGTCCAAACCAAAAAAAAATTATTTTCTGTGTTTGTGAATTGTGTGCGCAGTAGCCGCACGTGCATCAACAAAGTAGTGCCAAGCGTGCGCCTGTGTCATAAGTAAAGGGCCGGCTGGCTTGACCGTTAAAGGGTGCTGTAACCCCCGAAAGTACACTCCAGTCCAAACCCAAAAAAAATTATTTTCTGTGTTTGTGAATTGTGTGCGCAGTAGCCGCACGTGCATCAACAAAGTAGTGCCAAGCGTGCGCCTGTGTCATAAGTAAAGGGCCGGCTGGCTTGACCGTTAAGGGTGCTGTAACCCCCGAAAGTACACTCCAGTCCAAACCAAAAAAAAATTATTTTCTGTGTTTGTGAATTGTGTGCGCAGTAGCCGCACGTGCATCAACAAAGTAGTGCCAAGAGTGCGCCTGTGTCATAAGTAAAGGGCCGGCTGGCTTGACCGTTAAAGGGTGCTGTAACCCCCGAAAGTACACTCCAGTCCAAACCAAAAAAAAAATTATTTTCTGTGTTTAGCCGCACGTATATATCAAATCGATATAACATAAATGGAGGACCAAACTTTCGCCGATAAAAATAAAATAGAGAAAGATCAAGAACCACTTCCTCCTAGTGCTGAAGCTGCTGCCACTAGTCATGACATAGACGATAACATGCCATCAACGTCGTCTGCCAAGGCCGATGCCCAATGTCATAGTAGAGGGCACATACAATCCCAAATGGCAAAGTTCAGGAAAATGACCTTGAAAAAGACATTTAAATCAGCTGAAGAGAAACGTAAACTTGCCAATATGCCATTTACGACACGGAGTGGCAAGGAACGGCTAAGGTCGATCCCTAGTATGTTCATGACTAGTGGTTCAGCTTCACATGACGATGGAAGCCCTCCTCCCACTAAAAAAATCAAAAGAGTTAAGCTGGCAAAAGCACAGCGAAGAACTGTGCTTTCTAAGAAGATATCACAAATCCCCAAGGAGAGTCCAAGTGTGGTGGTGGTTGCGATGCCTGACCTTCCCAGCACTGGACGGGAAGAGGTGGCTCTTTCCACCATTTGCACGCCCCCTGCAAGTGCTGAAAGGAGCACCCACAGTCCACTTGCTGATATGCAAATTGAAGATGTCACTGTTGAAGTACAACAGGATGAGGATACTGGTGTAGCTGGCGCTGAGGAGGAAGTTGGCGAGGAGGATTCTGATGGTGATGTGGTTTGTTTAAATCAGGCTCCGGGGGAGACAGTTGTTGTCCGTGGGATGAAAAAGCCCATCACGGTCATGCCTGGGCAGAAGACCAAACATTCCACCTCTTTGGTCTGGCAATATTTCTATCCAAATCCGGACAACAACTGTCTTGCCATATGTACCATATGTAAAGGTGAAATAAGTAGGGGTAGGGACGTCAACCACCTAGGAACATCCTCCCTTATACGGCACCTGCAGCGCATTCATAAAAAGTTACTGTCAAGTTCAGAAACTTTGGCTAAGACCGTAAGCAGTCCAGGGACACCTAAATCCCGTTGTCCTGTTGTATCCAAGCGCCTGCAAACCACACCATCAACTCCCTCCTCGTCAATTTCCTCCTTAGTCAGGATCGGAAGTAGTCCTGCAGGCCATGTCACTGGCATGACTGACTCTCCTATCCGGGATTCCTCTGGAGGATCCTGCATTGCTACGCCTACTGCTGCCGCTGCTGCTGTTGCTGCTGCTGGGAGTCGTTCATCATCCCAGAGAGGAAGTAGGAACACCACTACTTTTACTAAACAATTGACCCTCCAACAGTCCTTAGCGAGGAGGATGAAGTACGACAGCAGTCATCCTGAAGCAAAACGTATAACTGAGGCCTTGACTGCTATGTTGGTGTTAGACGTGCGTCCGGTATCCGCCATTAGTGCAGTGGGATTTAGACAATTGATGGAGGTAGTGTGTCCCCGGTTCCAAATCCCGTCTAGATTCCACTTCACTAGGCAGGCGATACCGAGACTGTACAGAAACGTCAGAAAAAGTGTCCTCAGTGTCCTGAAAAATGCCGTTGTACACAATGTCCACTTAACCACGGACATGTGGACAAGTGGAACAGGGCAGACTAAGGACTATATGACTGTGACAGCCCACTGGGTAGATGTATCACCTTACGCAGCAACAGCAGCAGCGTCACCAGTAGCAGCATCTCAGAAACGCCAGCTCGTTACAAGGCAGGCTACGCTGTATATCACCGGTTTCAGTAAGAGGCACACCGCCGACAACCTCTTAGAGAAACTGAGGGAAATCATCGCCCAGTGGCTTACCCCACTTAGACTCTCCTGGGGATTTGTGATATCTGACAACGCCACCAATATTGTGCGGGCATTACATCTGGGCAAATTCCAGCACGTCCCATGTTTTGCTCACACAATAAACTTGGTGGTGCAGAATTTTCTGAAAAGCGACAGGGGCGTGCAGGAGACGCTTTGGGTGGCCCGAAAAATTTCTGGCCACTTTCGCCATTCAGCGACTGCGTGCCGAAGACTGGAGCGCCAGCAAACACTCTTGAACCTGCCCCGCCATCACCTGAAGCAAGAGGTTGTGACGCGGTGGAACTCAACCCTCTATATGCTTCAGAGGATGGAGGAGCAGCAAAAGGCCATACAAGCCTATACATCCACCTATGACATAGGCAAAGGAGGGGGTATGCACCTGACTCAAGCGCAGTGGAGAATGATTTCCGTGTTGTGCAAGGTTCTCCAGCCCTTCGAACTTGCCACACGTGAAGTCAGTTCAGACACAGCCAGCTTGAGTCAGGTCATTCCCCTCATCAGGCTTTTGCAGAAGCAGCTGGAGAAAGTGAAGGAGGAGCTAAGACGGAGCGATTCCGCTCGGCATGTGGGACTTGTGGATGAAGCCCTTCATTCGCTTTGCCAGGATTCCAGGGTGGTCAATCTGTTGAAATCAGACCACTACATTTTGGCCACCGTGCTTGATCCTAGGTTTAAAGCCTATGTGGTGTCTCTCTTTCCGGCCGACACAAGCCTGCAGAGGTGCAAAGACCTGCTGGTGAACACACTGTCAGCTGAAGCGGAACGTGACACGTCAACGGCTCCTTCTTCATTTTCTCCCGCAACTGGGGCTGCCAGGAAAAAACTTAGGTATCCTAAGCAACCCGCTGGCGGTGATGCAGGGCAGGCAGGACCAAGTTTGGACATCTGGTCTGGACTGAAGGACCTGGCAACAATTTCTGACATGTCTACTGTCACTGCATATGATACTGTCACCATTGACAGAATGGTGGAGGATTACATCGGTGACAGCATCCAAGTAGGCATGTCAGACAGTCCATACCTGTACTGGCAGGAAAAAGAGGCAATTTGGAGGCCCCTGTACAAGCTGGCTCTATTTTACCTGAGTTGCCCCCCCTCCAGTGTGTACTCCGAAAGAGTGTTTAGTGCAGCCGGGAACCTTGTCAGCGAAAGGCGTAGGAGGTTGCTTCCACAGAATGTGGAGAAGATGATGTTCATCAAAATGAATTATCAGCTCTTCCAGGGAGACCAGCCTCCAGAAGGTACAGAGGGACCTGTGGTGGTGGATTCAAGTGGGGACGAGTTAATACTTTGTGAGGATGAGGATGTACACACTGAAGAGGGTGAGGAATCGGTGGATGAGGAGGATGAGGATGACATCTTGCCTCCGTAGAGCCAGTTTGTGCAGGGACACATTAATTTCCAGCTTGTTTTGTGGGGGCCCAAACGAACCAATCATTTCAGCCACAGTTGTGTGGCAGACCCTGGCGCTGAAATGATTGATTTGTTAAAGTGTGCATGTCCTGTTTATACAACATAAGGGTGGGTGGGAGGGCCCAAGGACAATTCCATCTTGCACTTCTTTTTTTTCTTTGCATTATGTACAGTTTGGGGCCTAGTTTTTCTAACTGCCATCCTGTCTGCCACTGCAGTGTCACTCCTAGATGGGTCACGTGTTTGTGCCGCCCACTCGTGTCGCTTAGCATAGTCATCCAGCTACCTCGGTGCAACCTTTTGGACATGAAAACACTATTGTGAGGTGTGAGGTGTTCAGAATAGACTGGAAATGAGTGGAAATTAAGGTTATTGAGGTTAATAATAGCATAGGAGCAGAGAAACCAACAAATTCTGTGATTTTAGCTGTTTTTATGCTTTTTAAAAAAAAAATACAGATCCAAAACACAAAACCCAGAACCCAAAACACGGAAGGGTGGTTTTGGCAAAACCAATCCAGATCCAAAACACGAAGAAAGATCCAGATCCAAAACCAAAACACAAAACACGAAAAGTGGCCGGTGCACACCCCTATCATAAATTCATTCTCTTGGTTGACTTTAGCATTACATTTTCCACACTTCAACACAGCAGGAGCACATCTGAATTTCATCCGTCTTCCGGTCTATCACCTCCTTGGGGTCACTAGTATTATTTGTTTTGTGTGTGCAACACTTTACACCAAATTGGGTGGCTAAGCTCACACAGTACCCTCCAGTGACAGCTGTTAAATAATTTAACACTATTCTATGTTGCACAAGTTCTTTCTTATAGGCCTGTAACTCTTTACCTGTATTGTATATCTGAAAGTGTCATCATATATCTCGGTGATATTATCTATTATTTAGCAAGATCTTGGATGTATCTAAAAAGTACCCCGAGCGATCCTGGTGGGGTCCAATGCTACTAGAACTTGAAAGCTAGTTGTTTCACTAATCAACTGTGTGGCTTTATGTACATCACCAGGTATCATGTTTCTTTTGTCTCTGTGTTCATACTGTGTGCGAAGATATGGTGATGGTATGTTTTTATGAATACCAAGCATTTCACCATGTGTAAGGGTCATAACCTCTGGGAGTACCATTCCCAGGTAACATAAACCTTCTGAACTCGGAGAGGGCCACTCATATGCTTTCCTTCCACATATAAAATACACATCATCGGGGAGAACATAAGGAATAGAATGCATCATAATCATTTAACACATTTCTCTAGCAAATGATTCTCTCTCAGGTTCTCCCATCTGACTAACACACGTTTCTGGTTGTATAACCCTTGCACAGTACTCTTCTGGTACCCTACCAACCATTTCTTTGGTGGAACTAAGTGTATACTTAAACCAGAAGTGTCTCCTACCTAGTCTAATTGTGCGTAAAAGTTCAAAATTTATAGGTTCATTATCAGCTCTTAGTGAGAAGGTCATTGTCTGGTTATTCCCAGTCACCTCCCAACTTCCTTGTTTATTGAAGTTGGTGAGGTTCAAACACAAAAGTGATCTATCTATTTGGTACTGGTGTAGATTAAAATGGGGTGGTTTAGACTTTAGAAATTTTCCATCCAGCGTCTTCCCTTGTTACAATTATAAGACCTCAGAGACATTTAATGGAAATGGCACTAACCCTACATTATGTTGTCCCTGAGGCACATGAGAGCACACCCAACAGTCAGTCTGGTTTAACTTTGCCCACCATGATATGATAATCCTCTAAAGGATACCCACCCCAATACTGGTTATACTTAGGTTGGCACCATTGGGTACATCTCTCATCAACTAGGGACCCACAAAACTCAAATATACAATATTCCTCAGATAATAAACCTTCACACTGGACTCTTGCCCACATCCCTTGGATCTCCAGACTGCCTTTTCCTGAATGGAACACAAATTTTGCATCTCAATTAATTTCTGCATATCAATTGGTACGTTCACTCTTAAACATGCTGCCCATTTGGCAGCTTCATCTGCCCTGTTATTGCCCAGTGACACCGGATCGTCCTCACATGTATGGGCTTTACACTTAATTACGGCCACTGCCTTTGGTTTTTGAATTGCTGTCAACAGTCCTTTTATGTGGTGTGAGTGTGCTACTGGTGTCGCCTGCTGCTATCATGAAATTTCTCATACGCCAAAGAGCTCCAAAATCATGCACTACCCCGAAGGCATACCTGGAGTCAGTGTAGGTATTAGCTGACTTACCTTCTGCCAGCTCACACGCTCTCCTTAATGCCACCAGTTCAGCCACTTGGCCCGAGTGAGGTGGACCAAGGGGCTCGGCTCCTATAATGTCCTCGTCATTTACAACAGCATAACCTGTACATAACTCTCCAGTGTCAGTCTGTCTATGACAACTCCCATCCTTGTAAAATGTCACATCTACCTTTTCTAAAGGTGTATCACATATGTCAGGTCTTGCAGTAAGGGTCTGATTCAAATATTCCATACAATCACGTGCATCAATATAACTGCAGAACTCACCTTCCGCCAGCGACTCACCTCTCTCCTCCCTTTGTGCATCCTGAGGCACATATGGTAAATACGTTGCTGGGTTTAACGTACTGCACCGTTTAATGGTGATGTTTGCAGGTGCTATTAGGGCTAGTTCCCATTTTGTGAACCTAGCTGAGGAAACATGTCTGGTTTGGTCAGAATCCAGCAAAGCAGATACAGCATAGGGAGTATAGACAATCATATCATGGCCTAATACTACATCCTCACTCTTACAGACCAATAGAGCAGTTGCTGCTACACTTCTTAAACACATTGGGAGTGATCTTGCCATAGTGTCCAATTGTGCACTGTAGTATGCTATGGGTCTATTGGCATCACCATGTCTTTGTGTGAGGATACCTGCTGCACAACTGTCAGCTATGCGAGTGGCCAGGAGGCCCGCACAAAAAAACAAAACGCCCAGATTCAGAGCGAGCGCTCGTTCAGAGCATCTGGCTCTGAATCAGGGCCTAAGTCCTGTAATGGTAAAGCCAAAATAGAAAAACCTGGGATCCACAGTCTGCAGTATCCACACATTCCCAAGAAGGTAAGGATTTGTTGTTAGTTTTGCGGCAGTATCATGGTCTGAATGGCCTGGATTCTGTTAGTAGTCAGATGTCATAATCGCTGGGTTAGACAGTGTCCCAAGTATTTAACCCTGGTCTGGCATGGCTGTATTTTGTCCTTAGCAACCTGGTGTCCTGTCTGTGAGAGATGAAGCAACAGTAGTTTAGTATCATTTAAACATCACATAAATGAATCAGAACACAACAATAAATCATCTACATATTGTATTAGAACAGATCCTTTGGCAGGATGAAAAGATTGTAAACAGTCATGTAAGGCCTGGGAGAAGATACTGGGGCTGTCTATGAAGCCCTGGGGCAATCGTGTCCATGTGTATTGTACCCCCCTGTATGTAAATGCAAATAGGTACTGACAGTCAGGATGAAGAGGGACAGAGAAGAAGGCAGAACAGAGGTCAATGACAGTAAAATGGGTTGCGGATGGTGGAATCTGCATAAGGATGACAGCTGGGTTTGGCACTACGGGGAATTGGCTCTCAGCTACCTAATTAACTCCTCTAAGGTCCTGTACTAATCTATAGCCCCTACCCCCCAGCCTTCTTCAATGGAAAAATGGGACTATTGGCTACACTTGCTGTACGGACTAAAATTCCCTGTTGCAATAACTGCTGAATTATGGGATAAACCCCTATCTCTACTTCTGGTTTTAATGGGTACTGGGGAATTTTTGGAGCTTGCCTACCACTTTTTAGATTTACCATTACAGGAGCTACATTTGCCATCAATCCAGTGTCCTGTCCATCTTTGGTCCAGAGGGACCCTGATATCTGAGATAACATCTGCTCTACCTGAGATGGATTTTTATCTGAAACGGCAGAGTGAAACATTAACCTTTGGGGAGTGTCCAGTATATCCCTCACCTCATGCGCAACTGTCTCTGGGATATCTAAAAATATGCCATCAGGGATAAAATATATGACACATCCCATCTTACATAAATCCCTTCCCAGTAGGTTAGTAGGAGCCGCTGCTGCCAGAAGAAAGGAATGCCTGGTATGCAATGGACCAATAGTAACCTCTGCAGACTTGATTAAAGGATAATGTTGTACTTTACCCGTTACACCCATTGCTGGTACTATCTTGCAGGTCACCTGTAGATTAGATGGAGATTTTATCACTGATCTGGTCGTCCCTGTGTCTACAAGAAAAGAATGTTTAGTACCAGCTACATTAGTTTCTCGCTCTACATTTCTCTCTTCCTAAAGATGCTTTTGTCATGTTCAATTGCAGATTCCCTGAGTGTGTCTACTGTAACTCCTCTCAAACCAGGAAGCGAGGTCTGATCCCTGGCTTTTAGAGGATCTTTAAAACCATCCATAAGCACCGTTATGGTCATTTCCCTGTGATCGGTGTTGTCCTTTATATCCTCTATGCCTGTGTATTCGGTAATAGTCTGCAGCGCTCTGGTGAAATAATCTTATGCAGTCTCACTCTCTTTCTGCTTAATTGTGAAGATTTTACTCCAGTTAACTATTAATGGGAAAAATATGGCCAATTGGGTGACAATGCGGGCTATGTTGTCCTGATTGCCTTCATCAGTTATGGGACTATTTCCATCCAATACACAGGCCGTGATAAACTTTTTCACGTCGGTATTGTGTGGAAGACATGCCCGTAATACCACTTCCCAATCTTTGTTGGTTGACTCATGAGCATTACCTAAATCCTTTACAAATTTCTGGCACTTTGCTAGTTCTTTCCTAGGGTCAGGGAAATCTGTCATTATGGAATGTAGCTCTGCTCTCGTCCATGGACAATGCATCGCTACATCCCTTGTAGTCACTACAACATGTGCATCCGGATTCCCATTGGGAACAGTTATTGTCTGGACGGGATGGAAGCCTGCCATAATGCTACCCTTGGCCTGATTACCTAGTTGAGGGTTCAGCCTACTGCTACTACGTATGGTATTAGTAATCTCTGCTACTGTTAAAGCGGGGGTCAATACCTCCTGTACGGGTGGGGCTACCTCCATTTCTGGTACTAGCGGGGCAGCTGCCTGTGCTTGCTGTGGTGGTACATTTAACATTTGTGCAACATGGGAGAGAGCTGACATCACAACAGGTTCATCATCTACATCAACAACAAGTTCCTTATAGTTACTTAGAAGAGGGTACAAATTACTTGTTAAATTTTAATGAGATTTTACATCGACTGTACCTGTCTATTACTACTACGTATGGTATTAACAACCTCTGCTACTGTTACAGCAGGTGTTAATACTTCCTACACTGGTGGGGCTGCCTTCATTACTGGTACTAGTGGTGCAGTTACCTCTGCTTGCTGGGATGGTACATTTAACATTTAGGTAACATGGGAAAGAGCTGATATTATAACAGGTTCACCATCTGCATTATAAACATGTTCCTTATTGTTACTCAGGAGAGGGTACAAGTTACTTGTTACATTTTTATGATTTTTGAGATCAACTGTACCTTCACCCCCATCTGCATAGGGCGGAGGTGGTGCGCATGCGTTACTAACATTACCTTTGGCAACGCTATCTTGCTGTGCGTGTGTGCTCTCTTGCAGTGCGCACACAATGCTATTTAGCGTTGCGTATGCACTCCCTTGCGGCGAGAGCATGACGCTAGTTTGCGTCGCATGCACACCGCTAAGCCACATGTTCCCCTCGTGCTGCCACAGCTTTAAACAATCATTAAACTTTATCCTTTTCTTTAGAGATTTCACTAAACATATACTGTCTCAAACATTATTCAGTACCTCCGAATCAAAGCTACCAATCTTAGGAAAAGGTTTTCTACATTCCTTGGTCATGTTGACCCATATGCCACAGTACACCGTAGCGCACGCACCATACTTTTTAAACATGACATACCTGGCCGAACCAACTGGCCCTTCCACCAGCAGCACATCATCGACCATTTCCATAGATTGCTTGGCACCCATTTAAGAAAACGCTTAGCAATTTCTAGAGAATTTTGATTGGTGCACGATTTTCAGTGAGCTCCATTATACACAACCGGCCCGCAAGGCATTACAGTCAGCTTGCACAACGAGGAGCTGAATAATCACCTATTGTAATTTATTCTACCTGCAGCGAATTCAAATCAAGCTTCAGCCGCTCGCTTCATCCCATTATGCACCACTTTCCCGATAAGCGATATGATCCGTGTGCATAAATGAGGAGTAAAATAACCACCTAGCTGATTATTTTACTTCTGATGAATTCACCTCAAGCTTCACCACTCGCTTCCTACTTTGAGTTTACTCCCAGCTTGTAGCATCTAGAAGTTCTAATAACTCCTAACCTTGCCAGTTGTTACAGTCACTCCCACAACAGCCCACTTCACAGGTTCAATCGCATTGCCCAAAGAACCTAACTGATCAATGGACTTTGCGATTAATGGGTGTCCGACCAAGAAACCCCTTAGTTTCTCGATAACCACAATGTACCTGCTTTGTACACTGGCCCTGTAGCTTGTACGGGACCGTCAGGCACCTACTGAATTTCAACATAGGCTTAACAGACAGTAGCCTCTACTTTACAATTAGGTTTAACAGACAGTAGCCTCCACTTTACAATCACACGTTTCAATTACATACACCTTTTTCTGCACAGAAAATAAATTAAACCTTTTCCCCAAATATAGCAGTGTAATTCAGAGGTTTACCAAGCAATCACGTTATGAATACAATGACCGTTTGAACACGTGGCAGCAATAAAGGAAATATGCGTACGCTATTGTGCGACTTACCCTTTTAACACAAAACTTTATCAATGAAAGAAAACAAACTTTTCCTTCCTTGTCCCTGGATTCTAATCAGCGCTCCTTGAACTCACACAATAACGGATATCGGTCTCTCAACATCAAGTGGTAGCAGGTTTTCGGACACAGTGTGTCCTTTCCTGCGTATGGCGCCGTCCACCCTATGGTGAGAGATCGATAACCGTGTGTTACCGTGTAAATTCCGGTAGCGTGACCTCACTGCGAGCCCGCAACTATGAATACCTAATGATCTATATACCTGAATGTCGCTATTTAGTGTTGCAAGTTGCAGAAGAAATAATTGCTTTCCAGACTTTGAGTGTGGTTCCAAAGCACAAAAATTTATTATTCATATAAAAGCATATAGTTACAGGCCTTGATCTAAATACAATTAGAGCAAAAAGATTATACAATCACAAGGTACAGTCGATACATACGCAGGCGCTCTGGATCCAGATTTCCCGGCATCAAAGGTGAAGCCTCCGTCAAAAGAAAGAATATGATGACTGACTACTGGAAATAGAGCGCCTGAATATATACCCTTACAGAGAGTAGGCAATACATTGGAAATGAGTTGGCATAATCCCATTGTTTCTTCCTCTTGGTTCTTCTGTTACGATGTAGTTCATAGGTCAGTTTGTACAGTGGTAGTTCAGCCCTCCAACAACTCTTTGTGTATCTTTTCCCACCGAAGAACAAGTCTAAACTGGCTAATAAACATTACATTACAGAGTACATTTCAATACCTAACTCTCTATAATTCATAACTTGCAAACGCATGTTGCGATCTCCTTGCCAATGGAACCGGAGATCTGCAAATAAACAGTGGTTTAGAATGGCACCAAACACGGTCTGCTTATCATGTACTAAACCCTAGATATCAAATACCTGCATTTCACAACATAATTGATAACAAATAAAACCTCTAACATTAAGTCTTTAATGTGGGGAACCTTTTTATAAGTTTTGGTATGTGTAAGTGTAAGGATATTGAGTGTAGTCGCTAATATGCGTTGTGCATTTTATGTGTAGAGTGTTTTGCTAAACAGCGCAACTGTGCGCTGTGTGTCTTGTATATTATATGTATGATTTAATGTGCGTATGGGGTATGGTAGGACTTTTAACAGTATGCGGTAGCAATGCGGTTCGCACAATTAACATATTAGCATCGCACACAATGATTTCATGCCGACGATGCAAAATGGCGTAGTCAGGGGCAACCTAAGATGGCGTCGCTCGATATTAATTTTAAGATCTGGTCTCAGCCAATCATCCGGCTTCGACAGGGAGCTGGACAGAACCACCGTACTCTTGGGGTCATGGCCTAATCACGAGATGCATGGTCATATCCCCCTTAGAAAACAAGAAAAAATAAAAACTATGACACGCTCGGAATGGGGGCGCCATAAGTAAGCCCCTTAGCTAGGGGTGGCTGCCATCAGTGTGATCACTCCTCCCATCCCTGAAAGGCAGAGAAGAGGAGACTGTTGCTACTGCTCAGTGACAGCAGTCTCCCTGGCCTCACTGCAGCCCAGCAGTGTGTGCTAACAGGTAAGGTGAAAAGGGGGCACCGGGTCCCTCCAACAAGACTAGTCCCGTGTAATTAGCACCTGTCCCCCTCCCCCTCTCAGCTCCCCTGTCTATAAGTGACATTATTTCTATATATAAAATAGTTCAACTAAAACATAATTGTACCACAGCCTTGCCTTCCCTACTTGACTGTACTAGAAAAGTAACGAATGAGTTCATATTTTTGTGTCCTTTTCTGTTTGGCCTCAATCTCACTTTCATTGGCCTCTCACCACATGCTAGACTGTTGCTTCCATTTTATTTTATTTTTATTTTTGCTTTGAGATTTGCCTGACACTTGCGTTTAAGAACATTTGGCTTATCAATTACTGATGATTGGGGAGACATTCCCCCCGTAAGGAAGGAAGTCAGGAAAACATCTGGATTTGTATTTGCCACTAACACTTTGAATAATACATCCGCAATCACTTTATATAGTTATTTCATATTTCAGTCTTCAGCTTGACCTATTGTTCTCTCCAAAAACAAGAACCCATCAGGAACAAGAAAACACTTTGAAGATAAAAGCATACAAAAATTTTAAATAAGGCACAACAATATTTAGAGATCTAAATGAAAGACTATCCGTTCATTAAGTCCGTTTTCAGCAGACCTGAAACTGTTGCTCCTGGTTTCCATGGCAGCCATTTACACAGAACATCAGACATCCAGCTCTTTTGAATACAAAGAAATAACTGTAATTTTGAGTCTAATGAACCTCACCCAGTGGGTGTAGGACTGCATTCTTTACAATGTTTAATGGTCTGAGTGACCTAATGTTTACACTAGTAGGAATGTCACCAGATTAATAACATGTCTACTTGGGACAAGAGTTTTCACTGAATGTAGTAATCTAGCTAATGTTTTTTTAATGGATGTTGAAAGTCAATCCAAAATCACTGTATTTAAGCTGTAAATTCACAGTATATATAATATTTAAAAATAGAAAGAGCTTTTGTTTCAGCTGGCAAAGAACATTAATTACATGTTGTAGTTCAGGAAATGACCAATATTATCAGTTAATTGCTGGAATTAATCATGTAGTATTAAGCAACATTTTACATTAGGAAGTTTTTTTTTTTAGTTTTTGGATTTATTTCAAATATATTTCTGTTATTATGGTGAAGTTTATTTTGCAGATGTTTTAAAGTTTGGCAGCTTGTACAGATACATAGTACAGTACAGATAGCTGACAAACCCCCTCTTGTTTTACTCAGTGCAACCTAAGATAAAGGTAGCGGTAATGATTAACTTTACCATTGCCAGAGTCTATTCCCTTTGAGGTTAGTATCTAAAAATGTTTTCTTCAAAACAGTCCAAAGATCACAGCAGACTCGCTCTGTTAAACTTAGACTCTTTGAAGCAGTATTTCTTAGCATATGAAGCAAGAGAATATCACACTCTGGGCCTGATTTACAGGTGCACTCTAAGCCGATACCTCATGCTAGCGGCCAATGTTTTCAGTACGCATGTACGTCCGAGCTGCGCTACATATGAGTCCAGATGATTACCACAGAAAGTCGCAGAACGACTTTAGAGAGAAGCAATTTTAGTGGGCGTTTCTGGGGTGTGACTAGCGTCTGGTCATGGCTATGTGCAGATGGATAATCTGCGCCTCCATAGGGCTTGTGCAATGTTCAATGATGCAACCAATGTGATGATGCTTCTTAATACGCACAGAGGAGGACTAGCACAGCAGCTGGTGGGCATCTCTGTACGAGTCTCATTGGCTGCAGAAAAAAGATGCTGTGGCGCTGCAGCAAAAGACGCAGTCATGGCTGCATTAGCGTACATCTCTTACTTAAGTCCTCCATCTTCTGTATGCAACTGAACATTTCCATGTATTATGTTACTCTATAATCAACAGAACCAAGTCATAGCCTGGTACTTTTAGAGTTAAACTCCAAACCTGAATCCTAATAGAGCATTGAAGATCACCTTAATGTTTCTGTAAGCATGGACTTGGTTAGTCGGTACCATCCCATATGTGGGAGTTTCTGATACCCAAGGTCTTGCTCATAATGAGCTAAAGGGTGAAACTGGGGAAGGGTATAAGCCCACCCATACTAAGTCAATCACTCACTGTTCCCTGACCATACACTCCATTGTCACCAATTCATGGGATCCCAGGTAGAAGAACCTTAACCTCCTACGATACCAGCCTTTCGGGCAGGAAGGACCAATGAGTGCTGACTCTGAACTAGACTCTATCCCAATGACCCAATAAAGGGGAATAGGAACTTTGAAAACTATAAGAAGTAAAGCTACTGTACGTCATTTAGTTTTGTTTTGGCCTATACACACAGTTGGGTCTGTCTGTCACTGGAGACTAGGAAGGCAAATATTGCTCCCTGGTCATTTTTATTATGAAGATACTGAGATTATTGGATAATTTATGACCGTTGGAAATTTAAGTTCTAAGTTTATTAATGATGCAAAACTGGTCATCAAGACAGCTGATAAGGTGGGTGGGGGATTGTTATTCATGAAAGTAAAGATTAAAAGTAGTCAACATAATTTTAGATGAGGTCAATACTTATATGAAAATATTCAATATTATAAGTGAAAACATTAAAGAGAAATAATTTTCCCTAATATCTAAGACTTAAAATATTTCCAAGGATGAGTCTGATTATAAGGAGTATATTTACTAAAGGTTGATTTTAAAGGATTTAAAATCGATAAAAATCATTCAAAATTGATCAACATTGATGTCTTGCTTCTGGAGCTAAATCACACGTTAACTAATACTTAAAAAACTAATTCAAAAGTTGATTGTTAGTAAATGTGTGATTTATCCCCAGAAACACAACATCAATTTTGATAGATTTTAAATCGATTAAAATCAACCTTCAGTAAGTATTCCCCTAAGTATGCAAAGTGTCTGTTTATAGTCATTTGATATCATATAACTAAAATCCAATAACAGTTATAGCCGCCTCCTGGAAGGCAAATAATATCTGGGATAAGCTTATTAACACAAAATATATCTCAATTTAAAGACTTGACCCTGCAGCCATACTGTAGGCCCATAATGTAGATTCCTATTTTAGAGATTCATAAAATAAATAATACTTTAAATAAGGATAGTAAATGATCAATTAGTAAGAAAACTATATTTGGATGACATACAGTACGTTTTATTTTAAAATTTAAACCATAATTTTTGGTATTTTAGAATCAATTTTATGGAACCATGATGTTGACGTACATCAAATAAACTAATAATGTATTTTGAAGGGGCATCATTATTAAATACCATAGTGATGCTAAAAAAAATAATAATGTACTAAATAAACATTATAAAATACTGTTGAGAGATCTTGTTTTGGGCCTACATTTACCTTTTAAACCAAAAGTAATTTTAAAAAAGCTCCATTCTAAAGTCTAACATAGTACACGCTTTGTTTACCAAGGAATTAGAGTATACAATCGGATTACCTATGATATTTAAACTCTAAAGAATAGCTGCAACTTAGTTTACATAGGTAAACCAAAGATGGTCCTAGAAGTATGCATACATACTATAAACATATTAGGAATTTTAAAATGGAATAATATTAATAACATATAGGGCCAAATCTTACAGACTATTACATATGGTCCATAGCCACAACAGACATTTTCTTACTGTCTGTCAAAATTATTTTGCCTCCTTAACTTTTTAATGAATAGAACATGTTGCAAAAAAATATAGTAAAGGGAATCAGAATGTCAAGAAGGAAATCATTTTAGATATATGAAATTAATTTTTTAATCCCATCAGATTTATTTGAGGGATTTATTTGAGGGAATTGCTATTAGTGTCTTTTTTGGTAACTGATGTCATTAAATTGTTTTATATGTGTATGTGTGTGTGAGTGTAGATATATCTATCTTTATATACATATATATGTAGTATCTACCTTTTCTGGAAGGGCACCGGAGCATTATTGCCATTGACTGAGTGCCGGGTGCACGCTGGTTCCTTCTATGTATATATATATATATATATATATATATATATATATATGTTCTTGTATTGTTGTTGTTTTTTTTATCATGTAAGTGCTTCACATAATAGTGTATTAAAACATATTTATGAATAGTGTTTAATTATTTTGTAACATTCGCTATTTGAAATTAATAATGTACCAAGATTGATTTATGGAATGATTCAAATGTTAATGTGTTATCAGCATTAACTGATATTGTATTGTTATGATGTATCCATATATTATGACTAATAATCTATCTGAATTTGGACATATTGGTATAGATTAAAACTCCCATCATCTCCACTGCTATTTTGAATTCTAGTGAAAGTGTTGAGATGAATTAAAGCTGCCATCTTTATTGTGGGCATTAGTAGTTACCTTTCTCAGACCTTTTACACAGATGAAAGATATTAGCGCAACTTTTTTCTTTCATTAGCCTCTACCTGTGAAAAAAAGTCAGCTTCTTGGGATAAAAAAAACCCTATTTCAAATAGCATTGGTTATATTGTGAATCTAAAAGAAAGTTGTGACAATAAAGACAAATGAGTATTCTAATGTTGGGTACACACTGGCCGATTGATCGGCCAATATTACGTGCCCCCGTCGGCCAGTGTGTACAGATGATATGTCTGTACACAGGGGTGCAGAGAGGGGGAGCGGCGAGCGGGTACTACTTACCCGGGTGCGACACAGCTCCCCATCCACAGCAGCCTGTGTGCTGGGCTGTACTGAGAGACTGTCCGAGGCTGCTAAAGCAGCAGCCCAAGCAGTCTCCTATGCCAAAGGGGGGAGCGATCACGCTTATTGCGCCCCCATTTGCTGTGTGCCGAGCTGAGGGGCACACAGCGCCGCAAATGTTTTTTTTTTTTAAGGGGGTGTGGCCACACCTGCCTCAATTAGGCCACACCCCCTACCCACCTCCCCGGCCGCCAGGACCCGCTGCAGCATGCAGATGATGGTCGTTCAGTGTGTATGAACGACCATCATCTGCAGATATATCTGTCAGGTGTGTACCCACCTTAAGAAAGTTAAAGATAAGGTAATAGATATGCACAAGATAGTTAAAGACTACAAAATGATATCCAAGTGCATGAATATCCCAGTGAGTACTACGTATTGGTTCAATTGTGGGGAAATGAAAGCTGCATCCTACCATGAAGGCACTGCAGACAAGGCCGTCCCACAAAGTCTGCATAAGAGCAATGAGGAGGCTTGTGATGGAAGCCAGAGAGAGGTCAGCTATCACTGGAGGAGTTCCAGAGTTCAGTGGCTGGAGACTGGAGCTAATGCGCAACAGTGAACCGTATCAAGAGCTCTGCATACTGCTGGCATGAATGGGAAGGTGGCTATTGTGATGTTATTACTGAAATCACCCTCATCAAAGCACATCTGTAGTTTGCCAGAAAACATAAGAATGAATCAGCTAAAATTCACATTATGCCAAAAAGTAGTGCACACAGTTCATATTCTCCCAACAAAGTATTCCCACCATTCATATTTATCAGACAGCAGATATTCCCTGCTTATTTTGTCTGGAGGGGAGGTACTGCCTCTCATCATGTCTTTTCTTCTGCCACTGTCCATCATGGCAATCGGTTTACAGCCTCCATCCACCATTCCCTGTACTGGACTCCTAGGGGAAGGGGTGTGGCACATTCCTAGAGGAAGGTCCAGTCAGCTGACCACGGACAACAGGATGGCGTGTAGCCTGAAGTGGACACTGTCTATTTAAGTCTCACACTGGCTGAATACAGACAATGAAAGCAGTGGCTCACAATCATTCTGACCTTTTTTGGTTTTAAGCAGGAT
Source organism: Taudactylus pleione (assembly GCA_031769625.1). Classification (NCBI taxonomy): domain Eukaryota; kingdom Metazoa; phylum Chordata; class Amphibia; order Anura; family Myobatrachidae; genus Taudactylus; species Taudactylus pleione. The sequence goes on along the minus strand of JAUIMM010001503.1, from coordinate 217,204 downwards.
GTGTGAGAAAAGTTACCACACGAGAGAGATTTCTAGGAAATAAAACGTAAAAAATTATAGGTTTGCACCTACACAAGGTCAGGGTCGTAGCACCTACACAAGGCAGTCGGGGTCGCTGCACCTTCACAAAAAGGCCAGGGTCACTACACCTACATAAGAAGGTCGGAGTCACTGCCCTTACACAAGGTCAGGGACACTGCACCTACACAAGAAGGTCGGGGTCATCGCACCTACACAAGGTTGGAGTCACTGCACCTGGGGCTCAAAATGATCAAGGGCTTATTATGAGAAGCAGACTAGGGGTGATTAGTGACTGTGTGGGTGTGGCTAATGCCATGTGGGCGTGTACATCCCCACCCTATCAGCCCCAATGTCTCCCTGGGGACAACAGACAGGTAAGTATAAAGACTATAATGGGTGCAGGGTGTGCAGTGTGTGTCCCCCTGGAACCAGGGGCCCGTGTGCACCGCACACCCTGCACCCATTATAGATACGTCCCTGCATACTGCAGTTATCTGCATTCAGTGAATAGCATAGAGCACCCATCTGCAATCAGTGAATAGCATAGAGCACCCATCTGCAATCAGTGAAAAGCATACTGCAGTTATCTGCAATCAGTGAATAGCATAGAGCACCCATCTGCAATCAGTGAAGAGCATACAGCACTTGCATAGTATGCTGTTGCTCATGTTCTTAGACTCTTTCTCACCAGCTGCACTGTGTCATGTAACATCCACAATCCTTCAATTGTGCTGTGTGTCTCACTCCCATCCTCATGTACATTTCTAGAACCACCTTTAACCTCTGGGTCAGTTGTGCTAGTATGAGATAAAGTAAACAACTTAAATGAACAGTCACTAATTAACTAATGGTTTGAAGATCTAAGAAGACCTTGAAGGAAATAATAACTGCAGCACCCTCATTTTGAAATCCCTTTTAACATTTTTTGCTCTTCTTTTTCCTTCCTACAACCATCACTTTTCATTGACTATCTCAATTCATCCTATATGTTTCTTCCATGATTTTAGATGTGCTCAGCTACCTATTGTAGTAGTACCTGACCAATCAGAGCACATTCAGAAGTAGCTTATAATGGCCCTGATTCAGAGCCGGACGCTCTAACCAGAGCGCTCGCTCTGAATCAGGGCCCACCTCCATTAATATGGAGCGTCCTCCTGGACGCTCGTATAGCTGTGGGTCACCACCCACAGCATATACGAGCATGCAGGATGATGGTCGCGATGGTCTTGACCATCACGACCATCGAAACTGCGAGCAGAAGCTTGCGGTTGAGTTTTTCAACCGCAAGGCCAGGAGTGATTTTGGCTCTATCAGAGCCAAAATCACTACCACTGACATCACTAGTGATGTCAGTGGGGCCGGCTTCAGACGGAGGCGTTCCCTTGGGAACGCCTCCGTCTGGCAGGCACGCCCCTGGCACGCCCACCAAAGGGGGCGTGCTGTCAGTCAACATCGACAGCACGCCCCCTTTGATGAGACACTCCGAGCGAAGGAAAGTCCTTCGCTCGTCATGTCTCGCGCATGCGCACGACGGAGCTCCCTCCGTCGTGCGCATGCGCAGTGCAGACCATCGACCCACTTGCGAGCGGACAGCCGCTTGCGAGTGGGTCTGAATGAGGGCCAATGTTTTTAACGTATAAGCACATAGCTGCCGACATGTAAGTTGGACTCTCAAATTTCAGGGAGCTCTCCTGGACTCCTGAAAGAGTAGTTCAGCCTTCTGGATCCAAATGTTTGATTAAAATATGAACAAATGCCTCCCGCCTTCATTTGCTAGTTACACATTTGCATTGATGATGACAAACGGTGACAGCATTGGGCTTTCCATTTAACACTTCCCCAGAGCACTGAGGGGTCCAGAGGCTGCGAATTGTGCCGCATCATCTCTTACCTCCACCATTTGCCAGATCGCAGGGTACAAATACAGCATGTACTGTACGTATTATTGTCACAACAAGCCATAGGGACCCCAGAATCAGACCCCGGCACTTACCTCTCAGGACGCTGCAGCGCGGCTCTCTGCTTCCCCGCTGGTCCATTCCTGCGGACGGTCTATCCCACAGCTCCCCGGCGGCTTCTGCATCATGTTCTCACCCTCCGGCCCGACGTCTCTCACGTGGATCTGCCGCGGGTCTCCGGTCCATGGGCGCGGCCATCTTGGATTGCCCATGTGACGCAATCTACTCCAATGAACATGCTTCTCCCTCTCTTCCAGCCAGTCAGCATCCAGCACTCCTTATAAAAGGATCTCCACTTCTCACAGCAAGTTGCCAGTGCAACAAGTCCCCTTAGCTTGTCTGAGAGAACCTCCACACTGCGCTCAGAAGTAGTAGCTGACTTCGCTACCACCCATCATCTACGGCTCCCTAGCCGTGACAAGTAGCTTCCACGCTACCACCTATCAACCTATCATCTACGGCTCCCTAGCCGTGACAAGTAGCTTCCACGCTACCACCTATCATCAACGGCTCCCTAGCTGCAACAAGTAGCTTCCACGCTACCACCTATCATCATGTATGGCTCGCTAGCCGTGACAAGTAGCTTCCACGCTACCACCCATCATCTACAACTCCCTAGCCACGACAAGTAGCTTCCACGCTACCACCTATCATCTACGGCTCCCTAGCTGCGATAAGTAGATTCCACGCTACCACCTACCACCTTACGGCTCCTAGCCATGACAAGTAGCTCTCACGCTACCACCATTCACCTCACCTCTCAGTACGCTGCGGCTCTCTGATTCCGCGCCGGACCGTTCCTGCAGGCGGTCTCTCCCTCTGCTCCCCGGCGGCTTCTGCATCATGTTCTCACCCTCCGGCCCGTCGTCTCACGTGGATCTACCGCGGGTCTCCGGTTCATGGGCGCGGCCCTCTTGGATTGCCCATGTGCAACGATCTCCTCCAATGAACATGCTTCTCCCTCTTTTCCAGCCAGCCAGCATCCAGTACTCCCTATAAAAGGATCTCCACTTCTCACAGCAAGTTGCCAGTGCAACAAGTCCCCTTAGCTTGTCTGAGAGAACCTCCACACTGCGCTCAGAAGTAGTTGCTGACTTCGCTACCACCCATCATCTACGGCTCCCTAGCCGCGACAAGTAGCTTCTACTCTACCACCTACCATCTACGGCTCCCTACCCGTGACAAGTAGCTTCCACGCTACCACCGATCATCTACGGCTCCCTAGCCGTGACAAGTAGCTTCCACGCAACCATCCACCACCTTACGGCTCCTAGCTGCGACAAGTAGCTCTCACGCTACCACCGTTCACCTCATGGCTAACCAGCCACACCAAATAGCTTGTGCTACCACCATTCACCTGACGGCTAACCAGCCACACCAAGTAGCTTGTGCTACCACAAATCACTTCTCGGCTAATCAGCCGCACCCAGTGACCTGGACTACCACTGCTCACCTTACGGCTTCCTGGCCGCACCTAGCAGCACCCGAATTACTGACTCTACTTTGGCTACACCAGCACCCACACTACAACCTCTGCACCATCCTGTGCTGGCATTGACTCTCCCTATTTCCTTCACTCACCCATAACTTACATTGACCTTGTATCCTCTTTCATGCGTAGGAACCTCATTAGACGTAGTCTCCTCCAGAGGGCATCAGAGTTGAATAAAGCTAGTCCTAATCCCAGCCCGAGAACACAATCTAAAGAAACCACATTCATGACAATTATCATTTTTCTATTTTTAAAAAGCAGCACACCTTTGTCTCTATGCAACATTTAGCCTTTTCCTTGTAAATGCATTATTGATCCCTATTACAGCCCAAAATACAGTATGTGGCAGCATAATCAACTGAATGGCAACATAGTAGTCCTGTGGGCATGACTGCAGCCCCAATTCCTACTAATACTTGGATGAACTTCCACATATGTGACCATATAATAGCACGGAATCAGTATGCCATGCGGCCGGCGGTTCAAATCCCAACAGCGGAAGCCCGGCAGGGGTAAAAATCCTGAAGCTACAAAAGGTAAGTATCACTAACCTTTTTTTACCCCCTAACCCTCCCTTAGGGGTGCCTAACCCTAACCTCCCCCCCAAGTGCCTAACCCCCCTCTAAGGGCCTAAACCTAACCCCCTCTTCCCCGCTGCCTAAATCTAACTCTTCCGTGGGGGTGCCTAACTTCCTCCCGGGGGCGCCTAACCCTAACCTCCTCTTCCCCAAGCCTAACCTCTTGGGGGTTGCCTAACCCTAAGTGTCCCCCGGGAGCCCCTATCCTAACCCCCCCCCCGTGGCTGTCCGCGCCTGGCTTACCTTCGATCGGGCCCCCGGCCTAGGTCTAATGACAGGCATCTGGATTTCGACACCTGTCATTAGTACCTTGCCGGATTAGACAGACGGGAAGCTGACGGTCGGGATTTCATCCGCCGACTTCCCGACTACTTCCAAATAGCACAGGGTTGTAACTTTAAATGGAGTATCCAGGGAAGTAGTCAGATCACATCTCACTGAAGTTTGGGAATGTTGGGGCTTCTTATGTACATAAACATGGTAAATTCAGCATCCATTTTGCGTTTTATTTTCCCACCATATTGCCACTGAATCGCTTAAAGCATGTGCCCCAAAAAAGTCAAATCACAATGCAGTCCTAAAGATGGTCCGATTAGTAACAATCGGTTATCGGAAGTGACTGTCAGTAAATCTGGATAGCCACAGACTGATAAACCAGTGTGTGCGTCCTTTGGCGGGAACACTCTAATTAGGCTGTACTTTGGTAGTCCGGCTGCACTTTGATCAAGTTTAAACATAAACGAGAGAAGTCTCCCTGGTTAGGTGTCTGGAGCTATTTGATTGCAACGCAACCGGCATTTAAGCCAGGAGATGCATCTTACCATGACTAATGCTTGGGGCTTAGTGGCAGTAAACTGCATCTCCCGGCTTAAGTGCCCCATCATGCTGTTACCGCACATGGTAACACCGCAACTAACCCTGAGGCACAGGAGGATGCGAGCAGAAATCCGCTAGTCACGGGCCATTGGATAGCTTCAGGCACTTGATCCGGAAGATGCATTCCCACAAAAAGACTTGAAGAATTGTTTGAAAGAATTAGCTCCCGTCTAAAGTGGTTGAGAGCGAAATCAATTGTTTGTGCGACCATGAGCTGTGCTGGTCACGACATCCACTTTCTAATGTTCGGTTTTAGCCGTGTTAAGAGGCTTCTCTCGTGCTAAGTGTTGGGTGCCTGGCACTGGCGACCAGCCCTAAGGCACAACTCTGCATGAATTTCTGCTCGCACCTCTGGAGGGTGCGCGCAGAAATCTGTGTTGGGTGCAGTTTTGGGGCTGGTCGCTCCAAATATTTACTTAGTTCCCAGTCACTTTGGTCAGGAGCTTAGTTCTCTCAAACAATTGAATCGCCCCCTATGTGGGAAGTTGTTGTTTGATGCACATCTTATTGAAGAAGTTTATGCCCAAAATACAGTAGATTAGCTCTTCTCCCTTTTAAAGCAACAGTTACGGTGCCGAATAGTTGGGCGTGCTGCAGTTAAGGTATGGTGCGAGCAGAAATCTGTGATATGTGTAAACAATTGAATAGCTCTCAGTCATTTTATATGAGAGCTATGGGCATCGCAAACAGTTGAATTTCCCCTTATTTGTCCACAATTTGCAATAAATTACTATATTACAATATACAGCTCTTCTAATTCCTCAAAATTAATGCACTATTTCCTAAATTTGGGGTATCCACAAGATGTTGTGCCACGTCATAGAAATATAATTAAATATAATTAATACAAAGAGAATGGATACATGCTATTAACACGGTTTGTGATTATGTTCCAGTTGTTGATATTACGACATGGCTAGTGATAGGAAATATTGCAGCTGGAGTATTATATGGAGTATACTTGAGTTTCTCTTTCAATTATTTTATTTTTTCAAGAGGTCTCTGTAAAACTTATTGACAACTTTAAAGTATGTCAACCCATTAATCGATTCTTTAGTGCAGTACCTTTTGTTTTATTCATAAACTCAAATCGGCGATATCAATTTATTTAGTATACATCAGAAACCGACAAACTCCAGGCACCAGGTCACCATGGCACCTATAAATCAGTACATTTGCCCTTCTCCGAGTTTTGCTGTGTCATATGGCGCTTTATTGAACTCTCTGTCATGCTGGTCTGCACTGGCATCTGATTGGTGCTCCGCAATGCTGTATGCATGGCCCAGCTTACTGGATTGCCAATTTTTAAACTTGCTAAGAGTATAACTAATCATTGGTCAGTTCCCCTGTGATCAAGCATACTCAGACGAGGATGATGGGGGGACAAATGCTTGGACAACTGAATTGGCTAGGTGATAATGAGGCTGTGGTGGGGGTAAATGAGTTTGAGGATTGAATGGGTGCATAGAGAATGGACTTAAGATGTCATTTAGAGGCATGTGATAAAGAAAAGGATTGAGATGTAGATAGCTGGGTATGATGTGTATTGCAGGGGCTGTAATCTTACACAGGTGAGCTGTATATTCCCAAATATATGAAATGTTTTAGACTCGCTGCTAGATTTTGAATAATTTGTTGTGCCCTGCTACACAGATGGCTCCTGTGATGCAGGGTGCATGGCACTGAGAATTGAGTAGGGTCACCACACATTGGATGAAGGAGAACGGTTACTGAGTTGTAGACAGCAGACACCTTGAGCACAAAATTCCAATAATAGTCTCACCACACTTCTCAGCATTTTAATAATGTCTATTTCAACTACTGCACGGATTGGTAATAATAATTAAACACAATGCAATTCAAATAATGAATGTCTTTCCTTTCAGTGCTTGCTCAGCAATGTGTAGATGGTATCTGTCCCAATTAAATGGCTTCTTAAAGCACAAGTGCAGGAGAAGCTGTATTTCTATATTTTGCACCCAGCCTGTGTTTTTGCCTCTCTAGAGATGCCATGTGCTTCTGCTTATACAGTTTGGGCTCTTTTGTGTGGTTAGCGCTCTCCCTCATTAAAGTCTGGTAAATGTGTTTTAACACTGATAGCACAACAAATAATATAAGTGAATAGACCTTTGCTTCTAAGAAATGATCACATGGCACTAATCTCAATGTTTCCTGCAGTGTTAATGTTCGGTACATAGGCCGTTATGCTGCAAGGAGGTCTTGGGAAGGCACTTTAATTGCTGGGTTAAATGTGAGGTCAAAGAACAAGGATTTAGGAGGCATTTTTAATGCCCGTGTATGAGCTCTAACATGTATAGCTTTTTATTATCTTGATGTCAAGGTAAAACTTTTTATGCTGAAAGATACATCATTAGCTATTTACAAAGGGTATATCATACTGCCACACATGTGTCAGTTTTCCCATATTTTCCTTGGGTCCTTGTATGGTTTATCACCCACATTGTAACCTTCGTAGTGCGCCCACCATGGCTGCCTCACCTGGTACACTCGTGGATGGGATGAAAAATACATGGACTTGACTATCATGTTGGGACCCTACTCCTAGCATCATGATGCTGCAACCACCCATTTTGTGTGATCTCTTCTAGGCATAACCTATTCCACCCAGGGTAATCCTATGTAGTGCGCCCAAGACGGCTGCCTCATTTGGTACCTTTGTGGGTGGAATATATAACCCATGGAAGTTATTTCCCAAAATGTCTGCACCAACCCTGCAGTATGCTTATTGTGCTCTCTAGGTTTCAGTTGATTTGAATTATCTCGGTGTGGTTTTCTATTTTGTTGGCAATACCAAATCCTTGTACAATGTACCATGTGTTCTGATGTCTGTAAAGTGTATTTGAGTCCTATGGGAGAAAAGCGCTATATAAATAAAATTATTATTATTATCATACTTACCTTCTCAATCTGTCGGTATTCAGACAGTCGAGATGCCGCTGTCAGTATTGTGACCATCTGCAATCTGACTGTCGGGATACTGACTAGATCCCACTATAATACCTAGCATAGGAACACTATAATAGAACCATTGCCCAGTATAGTAGTGTGAAATCTCAGCACTGTAGACCCAAAAGTTCAGTTTAATCGCCAAAATGTGCAACATAATAGCCCAGGCATGTATCATATAATTGATAGCTAGGAAACCTATGACCACATCATTATCATGTTGTCATAACGCACCTTCAGTCAGGCTTGAATAATATTGATTCTTCACATGGGGGTCTCCACAATAACTTTCTCTCTCTTTATTTTTCTCTCTGCACTTTCTCTATCTGTATCCCCACTCTCTCTCCTCTCTCACCCTCTATCTATCTAAGGTACCCCCAAATTTGTGCCCAAATAGGGGTCCCCCAATGTTTTTTTAAATATATAGATATTACTGCCCATACCTATTAGCAGGCAAGGGAGGCTGAACTTTATTGACCCTGCTTTTCCTTGGGGGCTACAGAGCCTGCGCAGCTCCAGGGAAGATTTGAATCCTCAGCCAGCAACCCTGCCAGCCCGGGAAATTGCCTGACCAGTCATTGGTGGCAGTAGTCGCAGGGCAAAGTAGCCAGGGGGCTGTCCCAGAATGAGACCCCAGAGCTAGTGAGCAGTGCGGAGCCAAGGGGAGGAGGAGAGCCAGCCTGCACTGGGACTCTATATAGGAGATATGGATAACTAATTAAAACCTCTATGCAATCCTGTCTATACCTTCTAAAATCCTGCCTATACCTTCTAAAATTGTCGAAATTTAGCGTAATGAGTCGCACAGTAAATAAATGCTTTCAGACTTTGAATGTAGTTCCAAAGCACAAAAAGTTATTATTCAATATAAAAACAGATGGTTACACGCTGTGATCTAAAGACAATTAGTGCAAATAAATCATACAGACCCAAGGCACAATTGTTATATACGCACACGCTCTGGGCCCAGATACCGGCTTCAGCATTAGAAACCTCCATTAACAGCATGGCAAGAAGACTCAAGACTGGGGTCAGAGAGCGCACATATATACTTTTACAGGGACAGGCAATACAATAGGCAAGTTTGACATGATTCCATTTTTTCTTCTTAAAGGTGCTTCTGTTACAGGTTTGTTCATAGGTCAATTCAAATGGACACAAACAGCCTCTAACAACCATTTTTGTCATTTTTCCTGCTGCATACTAATCTAGGCTGGTAACATTACACAGTACATTTTAATGTTTTAACTCTCTATAGTCCATAGTTTGCAGACGCATGTTGCGATCTTCTCACCGATGATACTGGAAATCTGTGGAGACATAGTGGATCAGTACAACACCAAACACGGTCTGCTTACCATGTACTAAACCTTAGATATCAAATAACCTTTATTACACAACATTAATAATTACTGCATAAACATTGGATATTACACTTTAATGCTAGGGAACCTTTTATGTAAGTGTGCAGTGTGTAAGTATTGGGGAATTGGGAAAAGACGCTAGTTAGCGTTGTGCGACTATATGTTTTGTGGAGTACTCCGTGGTACGTGTTTTGCAGGGGTAATCATTTTATATGTTTTAATGACTGTCTGTATTTACATGATGAGGACTTTTAACTTCTTTCTATTGCGTGGGAATTGCACAACGCTAAATAATAGCATCGCCATATGTACTTATAATGGCGAGTTTCACTAAAATGGCGCTGGGTGGCCAGTCGCAAAATGGCGTCTCATTACCATTCGCAAAATGGCGTCGTCCCAATCTAATTTTAAACTGATCCTGTCTCAGCCAATTATCCGGCTTCGACAGTCCATCCTTTGATAGCAAACAACATGCTATCATACTCTGATCTGAAAATTAATTTAGGCTTACATTATGACATATTATTTAATGTTATATTATGGGATGGCACAAGGTGGTTCTTAATCCATCAATAGTGTGTCTCTAGGAGGGGACATAAAACTACCCCTATACGCACCCCATGGATCTTGGGAGATCATGGGAAAAATGTGGGGATGCACCAATCCTATAAAGGAAGTCTTGAGGGGGAATAGGGACTTACATTATTTAAGATGTTTTAAAATAACAATTTAATAACACATTTTATGCATGTCTAAATCTTATACATTACACGATGGTACCTTCTAGTTCAGGGTTGTAATGCAGTCCTACATTTACCTCAGTATTCATATTGCTACTACTGACCACCATCATAATTGAATTCTTCCGGTTTACCTTATCTTTACATTTTCCACATTTCAACACAGTAGGAACACACCTGACACATATGCTAAATACTATAATGACAACCAGTATGAGGATCAGGAATTTACCTATGCTCGCAATCATTTCCTGGACTCACTCTCCTAGTGGAGTGAACCATTTCACTGGGTTCAACCATGAAACCACACATACGATTTCCTTCCACATATAAAATATACATCATCGGGGAGAACATACAATTGTAAAGCGCAACGGAATATGCTGCGCTACATAAGAAACTGTTAATAAATAAATAAAAAATAAACATAAGGAATAGAATGCATCATGATCATCCAACACATTTCCCTAACAAATGATCCTATCTCAGGTTCTCCCATCTGGCAAATACATGTTTCTTGGTGTATAACCTTAGCACAGTAACCTTCTGATATTCTACCAATCATTTATTTGGTGTTAGTTTATATTTACACCAGAAGTGTCTTCCACCTGACCTAATTTTGCGTAACAGTTCATACATAATTCATAGGCTCACGGTCAGCTCTTTGTGAGAAAGTCATCGTCTGGTTATTCCCAGTCACTTCCCAACTTCCTGGTTAATTGGAGTTGGTGATGTTTAAACATATAAGTGTTTTATCTGCCTAGTACTGGTGGAGTTTAAAATGGGGTGGTTTGGTATTAAGAAATTTTCCCATCCAGTGTCTTCCCTTTTTTCAATTCTAAAATTTCAGAGATATTTAATGGGAATGGCACTATTCCTACATTATGTTGTATTTGGGGGACATGAGAGCATACCCAACAGTCGGTTGGGTTCAAAATGTTGCCCACCATGGTGTGATAATCCTCTAAAGGATACCCACCCCAATACTGATTATAATTAGGTTGGCACAGTTGGATGCAATTCTCATCAATTACGGACCCACAGAACTCACACATACAATAATCCTCAGATGATAAACCTTCACACTGTCTCCGAATATCCGAAATAGCAGATCTCTTAACAATTACTGTACTAAGATTGGTCAGACACTCCCCTGATTGGCATAGCACTCCTCCTCTTGATTCCACTCCATCAATACTGGCATTAGCTCCCATCTCCACTATCGGTCCCCCGTCACAGAAACCAGAAATCCCCGAACAAACCAGGATGATGGAAACTCTGGAAGAGAATACAAAAATTAACACAGCAGACCAGTCCATTGCTGTAGCAAGGACCTGCAAATTTCTTTAGTTCAGATATCACTGCAACCTTTTAACTCTCTCGGAACAAGCTCGCGATCGACAGGTCCACGTTATCTACCTCGTCTCCACCTTGTTTCTCCACTGGTTGATTGACCTTCTTGCAGTGAGTGGAATGGACCCAGGTATCTCTCTCGGCCACCTTCAAAGATGTGGTACTCGTCAGCAACACCTGATACGGACCTTCCCAATGATCAGTCAAACAACCTGAATGCAAGAAATTTCTGACCATAACATATTCTCCAGGTTCAACATCATGACAGTTTGTTTCAGGCATATCATGGGACAGCAATTTCAGTTTCTACTGTTGCTGTTTTAACTGTTTACTCATTGATATAAGATACCTTACAGTTACCTCGTTGTTACCTTTCAAATCTTCCTGCGGACTTATAATCAAATGAGGTTGTCTACCAAACAGTATTTCAAAATGGGACAGATTTAGAGGGGTCTAGGAGTGGTCCTTATGCTATGTAGGACCAACGGTAATGCTTCTGGCCATCGTAGTCTAGTCTCTGCCATGATCCTACTTAATTTATTTTTAATAGTACCGTTCGTCCTCTCCACCTTGGCACTGGCTTGCGGTCGGTAGGGGGTATGAAGTCGACTATTATTACCCATCAGTTTACACATATTTTGAAAAACATCACCTGTGAAATGAGTACCCCTATCACTCTCGATAACTTTTGTGATACCGTATCTGCACACAAACTCCTGAACAATTTTCTTGGCAGTAAACGCAGCAGTATTAGTGGCAGCTGGGTATGCCTCAACCCAATTGGAAAACACACTAATACATACTTGAGATTCCTGCAGGGTGGTAATTGGATGAAATCAATTTGTATTACCTGGAAAGGTCCGTCAGTCGGAGGAATGTGGGATGGTTTGGTAGGGATCATTTTCCCAATGTTTTCCTCAAGCAGGTCAAACAGGACATTGCTCTCTTTTCCGCTTGAGAAGAAAAACCCAGTGTGCACCAGTATGCTCTCACCAATTTACACATACCTTGCTTTCCCAGATGAGTCAGACCGTGCGCTGTCTCAGCCAGGCTTGGGTAGTATGCCTTGGGAGCAACTGGCTTACCTTGTCCGTCTCTCCAGAGTCCAGAGGACTCTTGCCCACATCCCTTAGACCTCCAGACTGCCTTTTCCTGGATAGAACACACATTTTGCATCTCAATTAATTTCAGCATATCAATTGTTTGAAAAGTCATGATTTGTTCAGTTGGTACAATCATTTTTAACCCTGCTGCCCATTTTGCAGCTTCGTCCTGTTGTTGCCCAGTGACACCGGATCATCCTCACATGTATGGGCTTTACACTTGATTACTGCCACTGCCTTTGGCAATTGGATTGCTGTTAGTAGTCCTTTTATATGTTTGGAATGTGCAATTGGTGTGCCTGCTGCTGTCATAAATTTTCTCAGACGCCATAAGGCACAGAAATCATGTACTACCCCGAAGACGTACCTAGAGTCAGTGTAGATATTAGCAGATTTACCTTCTGCTAACTCACACGCTCTCTTTAGTGCCCCAGTTCCGCCACTTGGGCCGAGTGTGGTGGGCCTAAAGGTTCGGCTTCTATGACGTCCTCGTCATTTACCACAGCATAACCTGTACATAACTCTCCAGTGTCAGTTTGTCTATGGCAACTCCCATCCGTGTAAAATGTCGCATCTACATTTTCTGAAGGTGTATCCTGTATGTCAGGTCTTGCAGTAAAGGTTTGATTCAGATATTCCATACAATCATGTGCATCAATATACCTGCAGAACTCACCTGTCGCCAGCTCTCCTCTCTCTACCCTTTGTGCATCATGTTGCACATATGGTAAATACTTAGCTGGGTTTAACGTACTGCACCTTTTGATGGTGATATTTGCAGGTGCTATTAAGGCCATTTCCCATTTTGTGAACCCAGCTTAGGAGACATGTCTAGTTTGGGCAGAGTTTAGCAAATCAGATACAGAATGGGGAGTATAGACAATCATATCATGGCCTAGTACCAGATCCTCACTCTTACTGACCAATAGAGCAGTTGCTGCTACACTACTTAAACACATTGGGAGTGATCTTGCCAGTGTCCAATTGTGCACTGTAGTATGCTACGGGCCTACTGGCATCACCATGTTTTTGTGTGAGGACACCTGCTGCACAACCATCGGCTTCCGTACAATACAAATCAAAAGGTTTTTCATAATCAGGTATTCCCAATGCAGGTGCTCTTGTCAGACTATCCTTAAGATTAATTAAAGCCTGCTCTGATTCCTCTGTGTATGACACGATCGAGGAAGAGACTAAGTCCTGTAATGGCAAGGCCAAAATAGAAACACCTGGGATCCACATTCTGCAGTATCCACACTATCCCAAGAAGGTACGAATTTGCTGTTGGTTCTGCGGCAGTGTCATGTTTTGTATGTCCTGGATTCTGTCATTTGTGAGATGTCGTAACCCCTGAGTTAGGCAGTGTTCCAAATATTTAACCCTGGACTGGCATGGCTGTAGTTTGTCCTTAGCAACCTTGTGTCCTGTTTGTGAGAGATGAAGCAACAAAACTTTAGTATCATTTAAACATGACATAAATGAATCAGAACATAACAATACATCGTCCATATATTGTACTAGAACAGATCCATTGGCAGGTTGAAAAGATTGTAAACAGTCGCGTAGGGCCTGGGAGAAGATACTGGGGCTGTCTATGAAACCCGGAGGCAATCGTGTCCATGTGTATTGTACACCCCTGTATGTAAAGGCGAATAGGTACTGACAGTCAGGATGAAGAGGTACAGAGAAGAAAGCAGGATAGAGGTCAATGACAGTAAAATGGGTTGCATTTGGTGGGATCTGCATAAGACTGACAGCTGGATTTGGCACTATGGGAAATTGGCTCTTTACCACCTTATTAACCCCTCTAAGGTCTTGTACAGCCTATAACCCCTCCCACCACTCTTCTTTACAGGAAAGGTGGGACTGTTGGCTACACTTGCTGTACGAACTAAAATTCCCTGCTGTAACAATCGCTCAATTATGCGATAAACCCTAATTCTACCTCCTGTTTTAATGGGTACTGGGGAATTTTAGGAGCTTGCCTACCACTTTTTAGATTTACCATTACGGGACTTACGTTTGCCATTAATCCAGTGTCCTGTCCATCCTTGGTCCAAAGTGAATCTGGAATTTGGGATAACATTTGATCTACCTGAGATGGATTTTCACTTAAACTAGTAGAGTGATACATTATCCTTTGGGGAGTGTCCAACATATCCCTCACCTCGTGCGCAACTCTCTCATCAGGGGTACAATATATGACACATCCCATCTTACATAACAAATCCCTTCCCAGTAGGTTAGTAGGAGCCACTGCTGCCAGGAGGAAAGAATTCCTGGTATACAATGGCCCGATAGTGACCTCTGTTGATTTTGTTTAAGGATAATGTTGCACTTTACCCATTACACCCATTGCTGGTACTGTCTTGCTGGTTACCTGTAAGTTAGCAGGAGATTTTATCACTGACCTGGTCGCCCCTGTGTCTACAAGAAAAGGATATTTAGTACCAGCTACATCAACCATCATTACCGGTTCTTCCCTAGTACTTCCCGTTAACCTGACTATCTGTAGACTACAGGTATGACTTGACCCCTAGCATTGACTTTCACTCTCCAATACAGCATTTACAGCCACAATTGGAGCTGGTGACTGTTGTGGGTTTCCTGTACTCTGTGTATATCCTGTATGGGGATATCCAGGTACTCCCTGGTTAGGGGTCCTACCTTCTTCACCCTACAGTTCCTACTTACATGTCCCACTTGGTTGCAGTTAAAGCACCTTCGTGAGTGGGGTGGGTGAAAGGATTGCTGTGTGGGTTGAGCGGAAGGGAAAGATGGTGGGTGTGGGTAAGGATATTGAGGGAAATATGGTGGATAGTATGGGTTATGTGTTTGTGTGTGATAAGTGGGGTATGGTTGTGTTTGAGGTGGTGCAGGATTGGTGAGGACATGTAGCTGTGCAGGTGCATGTGTGTCTGTTGGCTGTGATGTTACAGTCATTCCTTCTAGAGCTTGAATACTAACAGCCATTAGCTTCTCGCTCTGGGTCTCTCTCTTTTTAAGGATGTTCTTATCGTGTTCAATAGCGGATTCTATGAGGGTGTCTACAGTGACTCCCCTCCAGCCAGGTTGTGAGGTCTGAACTCGGGTCTTTAGGTTCTCTTTTAGACCATCCATAAGTACAGTGACGATCATTCCCCTGTAATGAGTGCTATCTTTAATATCCTCTAACCCAGTGTACTGGGTGATAGCTTGCAGAGCTCGGTTACAATAATCCTCTGCAGATTCACTCTCTTTTTGTTTTATGGTGAAAATTTTGCTCCAGTTAATTCCTACTGAAAAATATACAACCAATTGAGTTATAATGCGGGAAATGTTACCTTGGTTAATTTCGTCTGTTAAGGGAACATCTCCATCCAATACACAATCCGTGATAAACTTTGTCACGTCGGTATTGCGTGGAAGACAAGCCCTTAACACCACTCACCAATCTTTATTGGTTGGCTCGTGAGCACTACCCAAATTTTTCAAAAATCTTTGGCATTTGGCTAATTCCTTTTTAGGATCGGCCAAAGCATTCATTATGGAATTTAGCTCCTCTCTTGTCCAAGGACAATGCATTGCTACCTCCCTTGTGAGCACTACACCATTCGCATCCGCATTCCCATTCGGAACCGTTATTGTCCGGATGGGATGCAGACCGGCCGCGCTGCTACTTTTGACCTTGTTACCTGGCTGGGGATTTAGTCTATTACTGCTACGTATAGGGTTAACAACTTCCTCTATGGGTGCAGTGGATGTTAACACTTCCTGTACTATCACTGATGAAGATGGCGGCACCACTTGTGCTTTTTGTGGTAGAGCATCTAACATGTGTGCAGCATGGGAAATGGCAGACATAATAGGCTCATCATCCGCATCATAAACATTTCTTTATGATTACTCAAGAGAGGGTACAAGTTACTTGTTACATATTTATGGGTTTTTTCAACAACTGTACCTGCACCCCTCGTGGCGCGCACGTACCACAGTTTAGAGCTGCGTGTGTACTCTCCGGTAAATTGCTCGCGACGCTAGTTTGCGTTGCGTGCACACCTTTAAGCCACGCATCCCCCTCATGCTGCCATAATTTTAAACACTCGTTATATTTTATCTTTTTCAATCGAGAGCACACCATACAGATGCTATCTCGGACATTGTTCAATACCTCCTTATCAAAGCTGCCAATTTTGGGAAACGGTCTAACACTCTTCATCGTCATTTTAAACCATACATCACAGTACCTAATTGCATAAGCACCGTACTTAGTATGCAATATGGCGTGCCGACCCAAGCGGCGCTTCCAACAGCAACACATCATCTAACATCTCTACCGCTTGCTTGGGCCCCATTCTGGGAGAACCCTAAGCTTTTCAATGGAGATTTAAACTGGTGAAAGACAATCAAGTTACTTTCACTTACCTGTGGACGTCTTAACAGGACACGCCCACAAACCTATGGAAGAATAACCAGGCTGCTTCCACGCACATAATCCCTTTTTGAGTACCTTTCAACTGCTAGCATGTAGGCATTCCAATAACACCTACCCTTTTCAGTGATTTCGTCCACCCTCTACCCAGTTCACAATCACAATTTAGCCAAAACTGTGCGGTTCAATTACAATGCTCAAATAACCCTAACTGATCACTGAATATTGTATCACAATGGGAGCCAAACCTACAATAAAGACACCAACTACACCTGCTTATGTGTTAGTACGGTATCTACTACCAAGCTACTAGGTCGACCCTTGCGCCTAGTCCTTAAGGGTCCTACGATACCCTTAACTAGGGAACTCTTGTCCCTACCAACAAATACTCACTTTTATACACCCTTTTCCTGCGCAGAAAAATACACGTTTTCCCAGACTATGGCAACACTGATCAATGTATTTACAACAATGCTATCTATCAATATCACCGTGCACTCTCAACAGCTTTGTTCAAAACATGTGGCAGCAATACAGGAAATACGTATATGCTATTGTGCGACTAGTCGCCTACACAATAATGCGACTGCTACACAACACGTATTATGACTTTTACGCTATAGTGCAACTAGTTGCATACACAATAATGCGACTTCCCCTTTTTAACACAAGAAAACTATTGATGAAGGAAAACAAACTTTTTCCTCCCTTGTCTCTGGATTCTCAATCAGCGCTCCTAAAGCCACAATAACAGGTAGCGGAATCTGAGCAACAAAGTGGTAGCAAATTTCGAAGGCACAATGCGTTCTCCTGCTATGGAGCCTCCACCCTTTTGCTGAGAGATCGCTTCCGAGTGTTACCAAGTGACCGGTAGCGTGATTAACACTGCAAGTCCCCAACTATGGATACCTAATTAAAACCTCTATGCAATCCTGTCTATACCTTCTAAAATCCTGCCTATACCTTCTAAAATTGTCGCAATTTAGCGCAATGAGTCGCACAGTAAATAAATGCTTTCAGACTTTGAAAACACAAAAAGTTATTATTCAATATAAAAACAGATGGTTACATGCTGTGATCTAAAGACAATTATCACAAATAAATCATACAGACCCAAGGTACAGTTGTTATATACGCACGCGCTCTGGGCCCAGATACCGGCATCAGCATTAGAAACCTCCGTCAACAGCACAGCAAAAAGACTCAAGACTGGAGTCAGAGAGCGCACTTATATACTCTTACAGGGATAGCCAATACAATAGGCAAGTTTGACATGATTCCATTGGTTCTTCTTAAAGGTGCTTCTGTTACAGGATAGTTCATAGGTCAATTCTAATGGACACAAACAGCCTCTAACAACCATTTGTGTCTTTTTTCCCTCTGCATACTAATCTAAGCTGGTAACACTCTATAGTCCATAGTTTGCAGACGCATGTTGCGATCTTCTCACCGATGATACTGGAAATCTGTGGAGACATAGTTGATCAGTACAACACCAAACACGGTCTGCTTACCATCTACTAAACCTTTGATATCAAATAACCTTTACTACACAACATTAATAATTACTGCATAAACCTTGGATATTACACTTTAATGCTAGGAAACCTTTTATGTAAGTGTGCAGTACACCGTGGTACGTGTTTTGCAGGGGTAATCATTTTATATGTTTTAATGACTGTCTGTATTTACATGGTGAGGACTTTTAACTTCTTTCTATTGTGTGGGAATTGCACAATGCTAAATAATAGCATCGCCATATGTACTTATAATGGCGAGTTTCACTAAAATGGCGCTGGGCGGCCAGTCGCAAAATGGCGTCTCATTGCTATTCGCAAAATGTCATCGCCCCTATCTAATTTTAAACCGATCCTGTCTCAGCCAATTATCTGGCTTCGACAGAGAGCTCCACTGAGCTCAAGGGGCTGATGTGCAGAACGCAGCTGTGAGGATCCCCACTGTGGGGAGAGGAGCCTGGACGGAGAATGGCCAGGCTGCTGATGCTGCAGAGAGTTGCTATGGGGACAAACTTTAGAGACCCCTAATCAACCTATGTCACATACGTGCCCCGTCTTGAAGACTGCCGTGCTGCCTTGCTGGAGGAAGGACCGGACTGCTGGGTGAAGAGAACTTTAAGACCCAGCAGGGGGGAAGCTTGCTGACAAGAATAACCCCATCGAGGCTGACTCACTGTTGCCAGACTATCCCCCAGGAGAGGGAGCTGAGGACCCCTGGATCTGTAGTGAGTGAGTGTCTCAACACAATGACTCGAATCATTCAGATGTTCAAATGATTTGAGTCACTCAGTGTTTGGTGTGACAAGACACCCACCTCTCTAGCCTCTCCGTCAGTGGGAGCCAGTGAGTTGCAGCTCCACCCCCTACACTGCTGATCCGACCTGATCATACTTCTGCACTGAGTCAGATCAGCAGTGTAGGGGGTAGAGCTGTCAGCAACTGACTCTGAGTCACGCTGCTACTGCCAGGGCTCGGGGGAGTGCACTGACTCAGGAGAGTCAGTGCAGAACCTTGTGATGTAGTGCTGGGCTGCAGGGGGCAGAGCTGTCAGCAACTCACTCAGAGTCGCTGGCACCTCTGCTTCCTATAGCTCTAAAGAGCTGTGTCCCGAGACACTGTTTCGAGACATACCACTGAGTTGAGCCATGTGGCTCAACTCAGTACAATGAATCAATCTGCCCATCCCTGCTGCTGCCGGGACCTACTGTGAGCTCATTAGGACCCCTCCTGGTGCTGGCTGCCCAACGAAGTGCCCGCGGAAAGATTGCTGCCGAGGAGCCTTCCTTCAGGACCAGGGAGCGGGTCCCGCTGCCACTGACTGGGGAGCGCTGCTGCCGCTGGGGAGGAGAGTGCTGGACTAAGAGGACCAGATGGTTGCTGAGGAAATACTGTCCGGCTGCCGGCAAGAGTGGGGACAGCCTTGAAGAGGAGAGCCTGAGGACCCCGCTGGGAAATTTCTGCAGTCCGGAAGAAACTCCCTCTCCTGCTGCTGGCCCCGCGGAGGACCATTGCACTGCCTGCCGGAGGGAGAAGGGCCGGGGCCTGTGATTGACGTCGCTGCCAACCAGACCTTACCACTTGCCAGAGGAGCTGCGCCTAGAGGATGTATGGGTCTCTTGGAATGCTGTCCCGCTATCTGCTCGCTAGTTGAGCATCCCTGTAGGAAGATGGGAACCTGGATTACCTCTTCTAACCTCTACTCTGCCTGTAGACCAGAACTTGGAGCTCTGGTGCGGTGCTTAGCATCTCCGAGCTCCATTGGATATCGGAGGAGGCTGAACAAGCCACAGTTTGGGGTGAGGTAAATACCTCTCTTGACTTACCTTAGCGCTCCCACCTCTGCCTACCTCCTTTTGCCTCTCCTGCTGCCAGTCAGAGTCCAGCATAGCAGGGTTGTTACTTATGTACTGGGGCTAGAGTGTTTGGGGGTCTCCTTCCCACTAGCCACATAATCTTGCCAACTGACCGATAGGGAATCGTTTAGGTGGGGAGTAAGGTGTTGAAATAAGGTGGAAGTAAGGGATAGGTCGCCCCCTCTCCCTCTGTACAAATTTGTGGGTCCTTTTGCTGTGAACCTCCAGCTCATTCCTGGGAGAGGACGTGATTTGTGTCAGCTCATGTCTGATGCAATCATATGGGATGTCAACTGTTGCTGTGAATCTAATGCAATCTGTATTTATTCTTGCTGATGTTTTTCCTTTAAATGCTGATCTCTCCCAAGGCACTGTGCATTTTTGCTGTTAAATATTGTCAATGGCGATTTCTTTTTTTCTCTTGCTATGAAATGTTTGAGTATTCGCTGGTATTGATGTTAATGCTGATTGTCTTTAATGCAATGCTTGTTGCCAGTATCAACTTCAAAGTCAGTGCATTCTAATGTAATGTATATTCATCCTTGCCGGTGCCTAATTTGTTGCTGTCATTTTTCAAAACAATGTGTATATTTGTTGTGAACCATTTATCATGTTAATTTCTGTGGTGCACTGTATATCTAATGCTTATTTATTTATTAACAGTTTCTTATATAGCGCAGCAAATTCCATTGCGCTTTACAATTTGAATCAACATTAACATTTTACTGGATTGTAAAAGACATACATATATACATACAAGACATATGTAAAAACCACATACATAAAGGTAAGAGGGCCCAGCTCGCAAGCTTACAATCTGTAGGGAAATAGGTGTTGATACACAAGGATAGGTACTACATATTGCAAATTGGTAAGCCCGACTGCAGATGTTCTTGGTGGGCTGTATGATCCAATCACACTGGAAAGTTGGCTTGGGGTTAGGAGGAAGTTAAATTGAAGAAAGAGAAGATGTAACCCTTTGTAACCCCGGCTGGCAACCTTTGTGATAATAGTTTGTGGTGTATGCATCACTGTACTGTGTTCATTTTTCCCAGCAAAGGCCCTCATGCTAGCAAAAGACTGTGATTATTAGCTGCAATAGGCCGGAGAACTACTACTCTCAGCATAGCTTATGTACTGTGTTCATTTTTCTCAGCAAAGGCTCTCATGCTAGCAAAAGACTGTGGGCCTGATCCAGAGGCGCTCGCTATTTGAGAGCGCTCACTATTTGCGAGCGCTCGCTCTGAATCAGGGCGAGCTGTTTTTTTTTTTTACCCGGCCTCCAGGCCGCTCACTAAACTGTGGGTGACCACCCACAGCTTTAGTGGGTGGCCTGGCGATGGTCGCAATTATCATGACTATCGGGCTTGCGAGGAGACCCTGTGCTAGGGTCTCTGTCTCGCAAGCCCGAGTGGACTTCCTGCTCCAATAGAGCAGGAAGTCCACTACTGACATCACGAGTGATGTCAGTAGGGACGCCCACAAATGAAAGGCATTGCTTCGGGAATGCCCCCGTGTGTCCAGCCACCCTCCCTACCCGCCTACAAAACGGGGCGAGCTGTTGATCAACATCGACAGCCGCCCCATCTTGTAGCGAGCCCCAGAGCGTGTGAATTCTCACTCGCTATGGGGCTTGCGCACACACCGGGCGTGCGCACTGGGCCACAATCGACCCGCTTGTGAGTGCTATGCGCTCGCGAGCAGGTCTGAAACAGGCCCTGTGTTTATTAGCTGCAATAGGCCTGAGAACTACTACTCCCAGCATAGCCTATATACTGTGTTAATTTTTCTCAGCAAAGGCCCTCATGCTAGCAAAAGACTGTGGGTCTCATTCAGACCCGCTCTCGAGCGCAGGACGCTCGCAAGCGGGTCGATGGTACCCAAATGCGCATGCGCACGACTTGACCATCGCGACCATCAACATGGACGCTCACATAAGCTGTGGGTGGTAACCCACAGCTATGCGAGCATCCAAGAGGCCGCTCCAAGTTTAGGTTGGAGGGCCCTGATTCAGAGCGAGCGCTCTGGTCAGAGCGTCCGACTCTGAATCAGGCCCAGTGTTTATTAGCTGCATTAGGCCGGAGAAGCATACCACGGTTTCATACATTTTACTAAGTCAAGCATAGCTTGTGTTTCCAGGAGTTGACCTTTATTTGCCAGTTGGGGGTCACCGGTAGAGGACAGGGGGGTATTAAACAATTATCTTGGTATTGTAATGTGCAAGATGTTATTCTGTTTATGGTAAACATTTCTTATGTCAATTGTTGTTTACTTATTGGCAATAATAAAATTGCGTTGTACCTCCCTTCCTGACTGGTCACTGTGTCTGCTAAAAGGGGGATATCAGGGTTGCCTCTCTGTCACGGTGTGTCCTATCTTAGCTATGGGGAAATCGGTCACCGAAGCATACTGAACACACCTGAACCTGGTGCTAGTAGTGCAGCACTGTACAAACTTCCAGGGCATCACATATCTATCCAGGAATATATATATATAATCACACAGTCTACCTGTCACAACCTAAGACTTTCATAATGCCGGCCCTTACTTGCCTGCTATGAAAGTCTCATGCTATTAATGTCTCATTGTTAGCATGTGAGGGTTGCCATTTCAGATTGCGTCTCTTTTCTAGGATGTGGTGGCTACGCAGCTTCCACATACACAGTGTTTGGTAGAGGGAATATGAGGCTGCTGGAGTTAAACAGTGAACTCTGGGGTGCGGTAGTATCCTGTACATTTTTACTCTGATGAAATCGCCGACAATAGAAGAAATGCATCAGCACATCAGTATTTTCCAGGTGCAGAACATTTTTTTTCACACCGAGAGGGCACGGCTGATCTGGAGATGGACTACTATTTGGATATCTCAATTTATTCTGTTGAGTCTTGCTGCAGATATCTGCTAATTATTCGGGGGCCAATGGTCTACAATTGAAAGTTCCTTTGGAGACAGAGCTGTTATCCAGGACATTTCTAAGTAAGTTGCCTTATTCAGACCCAGCCATTTTGAAACTTATGTAATAACGTAATAATAAAGCCTGGACCCCAGGAGACCTAAAAGAATTGTGTCAGCATTCCACCACTGCATATTGCATCTTATATATATTTTTCACGAAAAACCAAATGTTGGGCCTTATTCAGCAGTGCACGCTAGTGCACAGCTGAACGGAGATTCCTCATGGTCGGGAATCTGCGCAGGCGGTGGACCCGTACTGCCCATGTGCAGTGTGGTTCCTGCATGTTCGGCATTCAGTCCGGCAGCAGACCATCAGTGATTGACAATCTGCGGCCATTTGTGGACGGGAGGAGGCGGCGATGGTCTCTGTTTCCCAAAACGGAGGCGTATCACCGCTGTTGGGAGGGAGGGAGGGAGGGAGGGAGGGAAGAGGCCAGGATCTCTGTCGGCTGATGGAGATTCTTGGCCTCTTTGTTGTATTTGCGGCGGCCATTTTGCGTGACCCCATGGGTCACTTAGCCGGTCAATGTTATCACCGATTATACCATGCTGCATCCTTGGACGCAACTCGGATAAGTAATGCATGCAGGAGGCGTGATGCCTCTTGCTGCATTGCAAGAATTGCAAGGACGGAATTGCAAAGCTGCTTGCATGCAGCTTTGCAATTCCGTCCTGTGCTGAATCAGACCCTTTGTCCACTATTTCAAGTGTGAAAAATACGTGTTAATAGTATATGGACATATATTTTATTTCATTAGAAAAATCTTTTGACATCACAGTGGATTAGTACAAATGTTTTGTCAATAGCTTTTATGAAAGTACTATCACGACATAGTAGTTTTTTGTACTGTGATTTGGATCATTTGACTTTCATGCCATTGGTTATATACTATATGTATAATATCAGTAATATTAACATTTGTATACAAGGTTCATTAAAATTTATTTGGGCTTTCTGATATTTCTCTTGTTTCATTCTCCTGCCTCTGGAGACGGCTGATCTGCTGTCTGTGAGACTACAGACCATTACAGCAGGAGGTTAAGGATGATCCAGCAAGCTGCAGCACAAGACATTAATTCATGGAAAGTTTCAGTCTATACAAAGTTTAAGGACTTAATTACCTTAGCATGTGCTTCTTTTTCCATCAAAGCTTATTGGTTCCTGGCTACCTACAGTATTAACGAGGCCTGTTGGAGACTGAAGCTGGCAGTGTGGGTGCTACTCAGAGAGGAGATAGACTGAGGAGGCAACAATTGTCAATTCCTACCATGTGTCTATTCTAACATGTTATATTTTCCACCTATTCAGCTTTTCTAAAGCATTTAATCGTTTGAGGTGCAAAAATATGTCCTAAGCATTATCTAAATATATTTCCTTACACAATATTTTTGTGGTCATTACCTCAACTAATTCTTGTGTCAAATTCTGCAAAGATGAGCTAAATGATGGACAGCCTTAGAGTTGATCCTCCTGTGGAGCACCACACCATATTCTGGCATATAAAGTTACAGTTATAGATATTAGCTATGACATTTAAACCATTGACAGGTGAAGTGAACAAGATTGATTATCTCTTTACAATGGTACCTGTCAAAGGGTGGGATATATAAGGCAGCAAGTGCTAAGGGTGTGTTGGAAGCAGGACAAATTGTCAAGTGTAAGGATCTGAGCGACTTTGACTAAGGTAAAATTGTGATGGGTAGACAACTGGGTCAGAGCATCTCCAAAACGACAGGTCTTGTGGGGTGTTCCCAGTATGCAATGGTTAGTACCTAACAAAAGTGGTCCAAGGAAGGACAAGAAGTGAATCAGCAACAGGTTCATGGATGCCTAAAGCTCTTTGATGTGCATGAGGAGTAAAGGCTTTCCCGTCTGGTCTGATTCAAAATGAAAGCTACTGTATCACAAATTGCTGAAAAAGTTAATGCTGGCTCTAATAGAATGGTGTCAGAACACACAGTGCATCACAGCATTTTGTATATGGGTCTGAGTAGCCGCAGACCGGTCAGCATGCCCTCGCTGACCCCTGTTCACCACTAAAAGAGCCTAAAATGGGCATGTGAGCATCAGAACTGGACCATGGAGCAATGGTGGCCTCGTCTGATGAATCACATTTTCATTAACATCATGTTTGTGGATGGTTGCATGTGCATCATTTATTTCGGGAAGAGATGGCACTAGGATGCACCATGGGAAGAATGCAATCTGGCGGAGGCAGTGTGTTGCACTGGGCAAAGTTTTGCTGGGTATGTTAGGTCCTGGCATTCATGTGGATGTTATTTTGACATGCACCACCTACCTAAACATTGTTGCAGACCAAATGCATTCCTTCATGGAAATGGTATTGCCTATGGCAGTGGCCTCTTTCAGCAGGACAGGGGTGGATTGGGCCATTAAGAGAATGGGACACTTTCAGCTGGGCTGGGCTCCCTCTCTCCCCAGTACAGGGCCAGATTAAAGGGGAGAGACTGGGGACGTGTCCCCGGGCCCCCCACCACTGATAGGATCAGCAACAGCTGTCACAGTGACAATGACAGAACCACAGCAATTCTCAGAGCACTGCTCTCTAAACTGTGCCTGTGGCCAATCATTGCAGCAGTGACAGGCAATCTATGCTGGCTTAGTGTACTACACACTCACTGGCCATACAGGCTACAGGGGTAGAGGGGGCAGGCATTAAGGCAAGTGAGGAGGGGCAGCTGCAACCCTGCAGACCTGCTCTTTCTGACATATACTGAGTACCACGACTGTAAAGAAAGGAGGGTGAGGGAGGGAGCAGGGTGATGGTGGAGAGGATGGGGCTGGAGTGTGAGGGAAGGAGCAGGGTGATGGAGGAGGGGATGGGACCAGTGTGTGAAGTAAGAAGCAGAGTACTGGAGGGTGGATCCAGAGTGTGAGGGAAAGAGCAGGGTGTCAGAGTAGAGGAGGGTCTGAAGTATGAGGAATCAGCAGAGTGATGAAGAGAGGAGGGGCCATAGTGTGAGGGAAGAGCAGGGTGATGGAGGAGAGGATGTGGTTGGGGTGTGAGGGAAGGAGCAAGATGATGGAGGAAAGGATGGGGCTGGAGTGAGGGAAGGAGCAGGGTGATGGAGGACAGGATGCGGTTGGAATGTGAGGGAAAGAGCAGGGTGATGGAGAACAGGATGTGGTTGGAATGTGAGGGAAAGAGCAGGGTGATGGAGAACAGGATGTGGCTGGAGTGTGAGGGAAGAAGCAGGGTGATTGAGGAGGGGGTGGGACCAGCATGTGAAGTAAGAAGCAGAGTACTGGAGGGTATATCCAGAGTGTGAGGGAAAGAGCAGGGTGTCAGAGTAGAGGAGGGTCTGAAGTATGAGGGAATCAGCAAAGTGATGAACAGAGGAGGGGCCATAGTGTGAGGGAAGGAGCAGGGTGATGGAGGAGGGGATGTGGTTGGGGTGTGAGGGAAGGAGCAGGGTGATGGAGGAGAGGATGGGGCCATAGTGTGAGGGAAGGAACAGGGTGGATGGAGGCGATGTGGCTGGGGTGTGAGGGAAGGAGGATGATGGAGGAGAGGATATGGCCAAGGTGTTAGGGAAGGAGTGTAATGAAGAAGAGGAAGTTTATGACGTGTGAAGGAAGGAGCAGGGTGACTGTGGAGAGGATGTGGCCAGGGTGTGAGGGTTGAAGGAAGGTGACGGAGGAGAGGAAGTGGATGGAGTGTGAGGTAAGGAGGGTGATGGAGGAGAGGAAGTGTCAGGGTTTGAGGGAAGCATCATTATGAAAAGAATGGGCCATAGTACGAGGGAATGAGCAGGGTGATGGAGGAGAGGATGTGGCTGGGATGTGAAGGAAGGAAGAGGGTGATGGAGGATGTTTCCAGGGTGTGATGTAAGGAAGATATGGCCAGGTGGTGAGGGAAGAAGATGATCAGTAACTGATCAACCATTAGGCAGATCAGACTCCAGCTTAGGGTGCAAGGGTCTGGGTGGACACCAACCCTCCATATTGGGATATAGCCTGAGCAATCATCTACAACTTTAAGATGCACCCAGCTCTTCCCAGTACTTTTAATAATTAGTATGATGCTGTATTGGATTTGATTGCTGGTGTTTTGAGAGTGAAGGGGGGTCTGTGGGTTGTGGGACTATATGGTTAATTGTATTGTTAGGAGAAGGGACACTTATCCTCTTAGCCTCTCACAACAGCAATATGCTAGCTGCTTATAGCAGGAGACAAAATATTGTAAAGTGAACTTATCTTTGTTATCAATTTAAATTATATGTAGGTTAGGGGTGCCAGTGTAACATTGAGTGATAGTGTCATTGTAAGTAATTAAATCGAGGGTAGAGTAATTACACTGTTTACAACAAAGCAGTGCATTTTCCACACATTGAAGGAGGCATAGGCCTTACGCCATCTCTGGCTTTATTAGTGATAAATAATAATTTAGTCATTTTGATAACCCAATAGGACTTTGTTTGTCCTTTCGTCCTTTTTTTCCTAAAGGGCAAAACAAATACTTAATATAATGTAATGTCATAGACCTTGTAATGTACTGTGATGTCGTGTGTGTCCCAGTTTAGAAACACTTGGCACACCTATGTGTGTTTCCGCGTATACCACCTGCTCTGTCCAAGAAATCTCTGGCGCCGGCTCATGTACACCAACTTATCATAAATTAAAATGAAAGTTCGCAAAGTAAATTTAATTGAGAAACATAGTTAAAAAGGGCCACAGGGCTGCTTTTTATAGTAAAGTATAAACTGCCCACATTAACTGCTCTATTAGTTGAGTGTGTGTGTGTATACATATATATGTATATGGTACAGTATAGTATTATACTGTTAAATGTTAATTGCCCTCTAGAAATTCTGAGTTTGCCTCTAATACTAGTATATCCCTCATATGCTGCACCTTGCAGAGGAGGATTCATTTGTATTCTATCCCAAAGTGGAATACATTTTGAATGTGGTATTTGCAAATTAATCTACTAATATAACTCTGAAATAAGAAGGATGATTCAAAGTAAAGTTAAATAGATAAAAATAAATAAATATAGGTCCCGACTTACAAACCCTAACTTGGAGAACGTCTTTGGATTGCTGTTTCACTGGAGCCAGTGCAATTAAATAAGATTTTGAAAAAATGTTTCTAACCATCAACTTCAAAGCAGTAATGGTAATGTTTATTAAGTTTGTTTAACATTCAAGTATTTGTAAGTTTTACATGTCTATTTAATTCTTTGATGTTGGTTTTAGGTTCAGCTTACAATTAAATTATGTTTTCTTAAAAAAAAGAAAAAAAAAGAAAACCGCAGCCCTCATATACTCGTTTGTGCCTAATAATGGATCTTGACAGATTCCTAGCAAGTACCGCACCCATACGCATTTTGCCAGTTAGACTTTAGAGCTCATTCAGACCCGTTCGCTAATTGCGCCTGCCCGCTCCCAGCATATTTACATTTTGCAAAGTGACATGAAGGCAGCCGCTCACTCGGCAAGGCATAAGCACTCCCACTATGTTTTGGTGAGCGATCACTTTGTCAGTGAAGATGCCCATTAGCATGTCTTTACAAGCCCACTAGCGCACATCATCTCCAGGAAGTCTCTTAAAACATTGGTACATCGAAGACCATCGGAAGCGATCGCAGCGCTTGTGGATGACTCTACCCTCCCGCAAGCACTGTGAGCAGTTCAGGCTAAAAAACAACCAAGTGACGTGTTCAATGACACTACTTTGCTAATTATGCACACCCATTAAACTCTGTTCTGATGGCCAGACACGCCTGCGTTCGCATATCCACTCCCCCGTTCACAAGCACCTTCCCCTTTTACCACCCACAAACGGCACTGTCACTCAAAATAGCAGGCAGTCTGTGTACTACGAGCGCACGATTCCCCATCGCTGAGACTGGCTTGCGCACGCACACTGCGAATTATATGCATGAACAGACGGGCGACTATCGGTCAGTGCGAGCGGCCGCAACAAAGCGAGTAGGTCTGAATGAGCTTCTTTGTCAGAGTCCTCAATGCACCCAGGTTCAGCAACCCGGTAACCAGCACTCCAATATAAAGCAGCAAAACCAGCTAAAATGTATACAACCCAGCACATTGTGGAATGATACTGTACAATTGTGTTCATAAGAGGTCCATAAGAGTCTCACAGCCACTTCAGTCAGTTGCTTGAGATTTTTGACAGTGCATGGAATTATATAACAGAGGTTAGGAATAGAGCCGACGGCACATAAACTTCTAGTCAGGGATCGAGGGGTTAATAAAGTTAAAAATGTTTGTTGACAGTAGTAGGCAGATGCGATAGGA
Organism: Taudactylus pleione; assembly: GCA_031769625.1. NCBI lineage: Eukaryota > Metazoa > Chordata > Amphibia > Anura > Myobatrachidae > Taudactylus > Taudactylus pleione. The sequence goes on along the minus strand of JAUIMM010001503.1, from coordinate 187,733 downwards.
CGTTAGGTTAGGGGCGGAGTTAGTGAGATGGTGTAGAGAATCTACTGTGGTAAAATCTGCCTCTTTGAATTGATCTGCGACCAGGAAAGTACAGTTCATTCTTAGCAGATCTGTCTATTGGAATAAAGGTTCTTTATTCATCCCTACTTTCTCTTTCCCTACTTTATATCTTTCCCTACTCTCTTCTCCATACTATTCCTATATCTACACTCTCTTTTCTTATCTAACTTTTCTTTCCCTTCCAGTTGCGCTCCTACCTCCTTGCCTTGACTTTGTGGAGCAACATGAGCCGTCCCCGCGCGCTCGGTACCCGCCCGTCTGTCAGACGGTGTCGGGTCCGGCGCGCTTTATCCCCCTCTCTCTCATGTCCTGCCCTCCCGGCATTCGGGAGAGTCAGGTAAAGCGGCCCCCTTACAAGCAGCAAGTGCTGCGGTCCCGGGCGCGCGGCCGCGGCGGTGCCGCGAAACCCCTCTGTTGCTGCCTCCGCCTGCCCCTGGTTCCCCGCTGGTCGCCAGTACTAGTGCGGCTGGGGACCAGGGCAGGCGGGGATCAGAAGCGGCCGGGCGTACTACAGCGCCCGCGGGAGTCGCGGGTGCGCGCTCCGGCCGTTCCCGCGGACATCAGCGGGCAGTCACACCGCCCGTCCCTTCTCCCCCAGTGGCCGCTCAGAGTGAGCCGGCTGAAGTCCGGGGGGAAGGGCGGCGGAAAAGGCCACATAAGCGTGCAGGCCGGATGCCTGTCATGGCGCCGGCTTGCACGCAGGCCAACATTAATACAGGCGGGGGGCGGAGACGAAGGGGGCGGAGCCAACGCCTGCATAGTGACAGGCAGGTTAATCCTCCCCCTCTTCTGCTGCCCCCTGTTTATGCTGATAATGGCGACTCAGACATGGGGTCCCCCATGTCTGCAGCAGCCAGCTCCTCCAGGCCTGCGGGGGTGGCAGCTGCTCAGGCGTCTGCTATGCCTGCAGGGCCTGCGGCACCAGGGAGTGCTCCCTTGCTTGATGCTGGTGCCATAGCCGGACTGCTGGTGTCTGTGGTGGGTGCACTGACACCGCTTTTGACCCAGCAGCCCGGAAATGCTGACACGGGAGGCCCTTCTGCGTCGGCGGCGTCCACCGTGCAGACGCAGCTTGGGCCGCTGGTGCAGCAATTAGGCTGGATTTGCGGTCTTTCCCTCGTTCCCATGCCCGCAGCTCCTTCTGTTTCTTTCTCTCCCTCTGCCATCTCCCTTCCTCAGCCCAATCAGGCTATGGACACAGACAATGCGCACGATGCTGCCTCAGTCTCTTCTTTTACAGACGACAGTCTGGAGGAGTTAACAGTGGTCGCAGCCCCGACCAGAAGTGCGACGGCTGAAGTCAGAGCTAACGCAGGCACTGGAGTTACCAATGCCCTTGCCAGTGCTTCTGGTGAGTGTGACAGTACATCTGACTGCGGGTCTACTTCCATTTCCTCCTCCTCTTCAAGCGATAGTTCGCATAAGGCTAGGCGTAAAAGGGCAAGGAGGTCTCATAGACGTCGCTCACGTCATCATAGGCATTCTAGCGAACGGTCCTCCGGCAGTAGTACCAGCGTAGATCGCGGAGCGGGTCCGGAGGATGTTGTACACTGTGCTAATACAGCTGTCACTCGAGGTATGCGTACCAGGGTTAAGCAGCGGATCAAAAAAGGGCGCTACGTAGATATGTTCACCCTTACAGCTACGGTGAAGAAAGCTGCTGCGACCGCAAAGACAAAAGGGGGTATTGGTCTGAAGGCCTTTAAGTCTTACACGAATTGGCTATCTGGGTTCTGCGTGTTCTCAAAACCAGGCCTTCCGAGTACCTTAATGTTATACGATATTTACACCTGATACATGGCCTATTCAAGGCCTCACGCAGTACGGCGTGGCGTCAATACGACGAAGAGTTTCGTCGAAAGCAAGATCGGGTCAAGGTCATGGAATTGGGTTGTAAAGATGTTGAGGTGTGGATGGAGGTGACACAGCCTACACGCGTCCTTGCTGATCAGTCCCCTGGGCGGCCAGTTCAACCCTCGTCCGCCTCGGCACCAAGGACAGCCAGTGGAGGGCAAAACAAGCGGAAGTGTTATGCATACAATAATGGGAATTGTACCCTTGGTAACAGGAGTCGCTTTCGACACCAGTGCCTCCGCTGCGGCGCGGCACACCCCAGTAAGGACTGCTCCCGTGGTCCAGGAGGAGCCCAGTCCTCCGCTGCGGCACCCTCTGCCAAACGGTCAGGGGCCGGGACTTCGAAGTAAAGCGGCAACTCCCATTCGTCTGGATGCCATGGCAAAATGGTTAGACTGGTATCCTGTGCGGGACGCCGCCGCCTTTTTGAGTAAGGGTTTTGCAGAGGGATTTTCGCTTCAAATAATACGGCCTATCAGTTCCGGGTCCCCTAGGAATTTACGTTCGGCCTGTGATTTACCTCACGTGCTAAGGGATAAGGTTATGAAAGAGGTCGGGCTGGGTCGCATGATTGGACCTTTCCCGCAGCCTCCGATACCCGATCTGGTCCTTTCCCCTGTGGGTGTTGTCCCCAAGAAGGCCCCCGGGAGTTACCGTTTAATTCAGCACCTGTCACATCCGTCAGGCGCGTCAGTTAACGACGCCATAGATGTTGAGGTCTGCCGCGTACAGTACCAGTCATTCGAATCTGCGTTAGCGTTAGTTCGCGCAGCGGGTCCGGGTTCTTTCATGGCAAAAGTGGACATTGAGTCCGCCTTCAGATTGTTGCCCCTGCATCCTGAATCATTTTGCTTCATGGGGTTTCGGTTGCTGGATGGCTACTACCTGGACAAATGTCTTCTGATGGGTTGTTCGATTTCCTGCGCGTTCTTCGAGCATTTCAGTTCCTTTCTCCATTGGTGTGTCGCGGTGGGGTCTGGGGAGACGAGCATAGCCCATTACTTGGATGACTTCTTGTGCGTAGGTCCAGCCGGTTCGCGTCGCTGCAATCGTCTCCTTTTTTCTGTGCAAGCACTCTTCTCGGAATTTGGAGTACCTATTGCGCACGATAAAACTGAGGGCCCAGCCACTAAGCTGGTTTTCTTGGGTATTGAAATTGATACCTTGGAGGGTCTTTGCCGGCTGCCGCCAGACAAGATTCGTCGTTTGCAGGATACTATCCTCCTAGCGTTGGCAGGAGGAAAGGTAACTCTTCGTCAAGGTCAATCCCTGCTCGGGCTGTTTAACTTCGCGTGTCGAGTTATCCCAATGGGGAAGTTTTTTTGTCGGAAGCTACAGAGGGCTTTTGTAAGGCTACGTCAACCGCACCATTTTCTGCGGCTGTCGTCTGAACTAAAGCTGGACCTGGCGGATTGGGAGACATTTTTGGGCGATTTTAATGGAGTGCGCGTCTGGCCTGCGGATCCTCAGCCTAATGCTTGCCTGCAGCTCTTCACGGATGCTGCTGGATCATCAGGTTTCGGATCTTTTTTGGGAGGAGATTGGTGTTTTTCAGTTTGGCCGGCGGAATGGGTGCAGGCAGGATTGACCAAGAACTTGCTCCTACTGGAGCTGTTTCCCATAGTGGTGGCATTAGAGCTATGGTGTCAGCGGTTGCGCGACCGTTCCATAGTTTTTTGGTGCGATAACCTGGGGGTAGTACATGCGATCAATAACCAAAGATCGTCGTCGCTACCAGTGTTGCGGCTTCTTGCTTGGCTGGTTCTGCGCGCTTTGCAGTTTAACATATTGTTCACAGCTCGTCATGTGCCGGGTACTGATAATTCCATTGCAGATGCGCTCTCCAGACAGGATTGGCGGAGGTTCCGCGAATTGGCCCTGTACGCGGCATTAAAAGGTGAGCTTTGTCCATTTCATTGTTGGCAGATCATCAAACCAGAATGGAAGATCTCGCACGTCGGTCCGTGTCCCCACGGACGTTGACGGCCTACCAAACATCTTGGCAACAGTGGGAGAAGTTTTTGCAAGGACGGAGTTCGTCAGGTAGCTCTCGTTATACTAATATGGTTGCTTTTGTTTGTTTCTTGTTCGATTCCGGCAGGTCGCGGGCTTATGTTGCCCAGAGGCTTGCTGGGATTTCATTCTTTTTGCGCCTAGCTGGACAGAGAGACATAACTAAGGGTTTTTTAATACAAAGGGCCCTTAGGGGTTGGTATCGTGTCAGGCCTGCCACGGATGACCAGCGTCGTCCTATTGGTCCTGATTTGCTAGCGCGTCTAGGTGAAAGTTTGACGGGCATTTGTTCTTCGCAATTCGAGGTTCTGTTATTCTGCCTCGCTTTTGCGATGGCCTTTCATGGGGCTTTTCGCATCAGCAAGCTGGTAGCGTCTTCGCGCCGTGCTCAGCCCCCTCTGCTTCGTTGTCACATTTTGCTGCGTGATACGCTGTTGTGCCGTATTCGGCGTTCCAAGACCGATCAGATGGGTAGAGGTCGCTGGGTGTCCCTGAAATCCTGTCCTGATGACGGGATTTGTCCGGTTCACTTGGCCTCCCAATATACTCTTTGCAGGCCAATGCAGCCGGGGGCTTGGCTTATGCATGAGGATGGATCTCCTCTGACTCAATTCCAATTTAGATCGCTGCATATGGCACCTCGGGCTTTCCCCTTCGGATTACGGCACCCATTCTTTTAGAATAGGTGCCGCCACTTTTGCGTCCTCTTCGGGTTTTTCTTCACAGGAGATCCAGGCTCTCGGAAGATGGAAGTCCAATGCCTACAGAAGTTATGTTCGTCTGGAATCATAAATTGTTATACTTTATTCGTTTGGACTTGAGTGCCTTGGCCAACTCGCTGCCTTTCCGGCGGGGGTCCCGAGAGATTTTGCCCTGTTTTTTGCCCTGCTTTGGACATTGATCGCTTAGCTTAATATAATATTAATATGAACGAAAGAAACATAAAAAAGATCCAGCAGGTTTTTTGTAGGTTTTTACCTCGGGTCAAGTCTTCCTCCCCCCCTCCCACCCTCCCACTCCTCCTTTGTGATTTACATGCTGCATATATACTTATCTATTTTATTTCTGTATATTTGCAGGTGTCCAGGACGCTAGGCCCATTTGGTTCATTGGTCACTCTTTTATTTTTTGGGCCGGGCAGTCGCGCTTTGCTGTAGATGCCTCCGTGTTCCCACGTTGGGAGAGTGTTAGGTGGTTGGGGCAGAGGGGCATGCTTTGGGAAGCTTTGTTGCGCAACTTGCACAGGTCAGTAGCTGAATTTGGTTCCCCTTTAGTGCTAATTATACATCTCGGGGGCAATTATTTGGGCCAACAAACTTCCTTAGAGTTGCGCCATGCGATTGTTCGTGACTTGACAGAGGTGGTTCGGTTATTGCCTAATTGCCTTTTGGTGTGGTCCCCTATCATCGCCAGGCTTTCATGGCGATATTGCTATAATAGTGTGGCTTTGGACAGGTCCAGGAGGAAGGTTAACAAATGGGTGGCTAGGCATGTGCTGGAATTGGGAGGGTTGGTGGTGCACCATCCTTTAATTCGGATTCAGGATGCCCACCTTTTCCGCAGGGATGGAGTTCATCTTACTGAGGAGGGAAATTTTTTGTTTCTAGAAGATATTTTTGCAGTTTTTAAGGGTTTGGTTGGTTAGCATGGTGGCGGGCTGCTTCTCTCCTGAGAGCCGCTGTGGCGGGAAAGACCGGCAATATTGAAGTGTTCATCTTGCAGCAGTAATAGCGGTGCGCACCCCTTCAATGCACTGATAGGCTGATTTCACCCTATTGGGGTCAGCGGCACCTCTCGACCGAGCAGGATGAATGGTGCATTGGCATGGGTGTTGGGGCCGCATCACTTGCTCTGAAAGGGATAGTTGGCCCTTGCAAGTTTTTAAGATCACCCTACCCTTGTCTGGGATAGTTGGCCCTCACAAGTTGTGATTTACTTCCGGCCTAAGACAAGTGGACGCTGGTTAGTTGCCGTTCTTTCTCCTGCCACCATGTCTACCTTGTAACCAAATAAAGCTGACCAATTAATTTAAATGGCATAACTTGGTCTCCTGTGTTTATTTTAGTTAAGTTTAGTTTAAGTTTATGGGTCACATCTATCATCTGACGATAGAAGTTTAATATAACGGAGGTTAGGAATAGAGCCGACGGCACATAAACTTCTAGTCAGGGATAGAGGGGTTAATAAAGTTAAAAATGTTTGTTGACAGTAGTAGGCAGATGTGATAGGACGTTAGGTTAGGGGCGGAGTTAGTGAGAGGGTGTAGAGAATCTACTGTGGTAAAATCTGCCTCTTTGAATTGATCTCCCACCCTCCCTACCCTCTTGTGTCTTGTGTCGGCTTTATTTCATTAGCAGGGAAAGACCGGCAATATTGAAGTGTCCATCTTGCAGCAGTAATAGCGGTGCGCACCCCTTCAATGCACTGATAGGCTGATTTCACCCTATTGGGGTCAGCGGCACCTCTCGACCGAGCAGGATGAATGGTGCATTGGTATGGGTGTTGGGGCCACATCACTTGCTCTGAAAGGGATAGTTGGCCCTTGCAAGTTTTTAAGATCACCCTACCCTTGTCTGGGATAGTTGGCCCTCACAAGTTGTGATTTACTTCCGGCCTAAGACAAGTGGACGCTGGTTAGTTGCCGTTCTTTCTCCTGCCACCATGTCTACCTTGTAACCAAATAAAGCTGACCAATTAATTTAAATGGCATAACTTGGTCTCCTGTGTTTATTTTAGTTAAGTTTAGTTTAAGTTTATGGGTCACATCTATCATCTGACGATAGAAGTTTAAGTTATTTTATATAACTTCTTGTCTGTCTTTAATTTCCAGGGACTGTTTTAGACAGTGGAGAAGGGAGGATTGAACTATGGGAGCTATTCATCATCACCAGGGGCGCTGAGAGCCACACCGGGCCTGGGGAAGTGGGCATGGCCTAATAACGGGAGGTGTGGCCACACCCCCTTAGGAAAAAATAATGTAAAAAATTATTTTTGCTGCACGCTGGGGAGGGGAACGCTGTGAGCCCCTTAACCTGGCGCAAAGCCAGGGGGGGCACGATCACCCCCACAGGCATAGTAGACTGCTGCTGCTGCTGTCTCCCACTGCAGCCCAGCGCACAGCAGTGTGTGCTAAGCTGCTGTGAGGTAAGAGGGAGGGGGGTTGGCAACAGAACCAGGCTCCCACTGGGCCCTTCCAGCAAGTCCAGGTAATTAGTACCCGCTACCCCCCTCTCGGCCCCTGATCATCACTTAATTTTGCCAAAAGTAGGTAAAAATTAAGATTTTCACCTATTTTGGTAGAAATTAAGTGCCAGGGTTATTCATCATTCTTGTAACGCAGGAGATATCACTGATATATCCTGGTTACAATTGTCCCCCGATAATGTCCACAATACCCAAACTATAATATGGGGATGTGGAACTTATGAAATTCATCAAGTTCCGAAAAAGCATTTTTTTCAGAACTTGACAGTGATACTGTATGCCATCCTGAGATGGCTTACAGCGGAGGGGTCTGAATAGATCCCTCCCTGCTGTGTCCTCTTAACTTTTTGACACTGCCTCCCGGCTCCGTGAGCTCTCCTCTAGTGATCTGGGGTGGGACTGGACACAGTGGCGGGTGACTGGTGCTGTGGGGCTGCACTGTCTCAGCGGGATCGGAGGCGGAGGGAACCATCAGCGGGGTGGACCGGGGGTGAGCGGGGAGGTGTCCAGGAGTGAGCGGGGAGGGGGTCGGGTGGGGGAAGGTGGGCTAAACGCCTCTGGCTGCTGCACTGTCTCTTCACAGCATGTCTTCAAGCTATGCATGCTCAGCTTCAAGACAGGCTGCGAAGAGACAGTGAAGCAGGAGAAAATGTCCCCTTTTTCCAAAAAGCTGTCTCCGCAAAAGGAGCAGCTTTTTGGAACTGATAATTAAGTATAGGAGTCATGAAGAATGCCTCCAATACAAAGATTGAATTGGCAGCGAGTTCAATAATTATCACAGGGGATACTTTTACCTTTATGAATAGACCCCTTAATGACTTATTTGAATGTCAAAATATTGTAGCCTTTGATGACTCTGCATTTTTGTTTTGGAGGAGAATCTATCAGATTGTATACAGTAATTACTATTAGCAGAGATGGTGTTGACAGCAGATGACTGTCACAATGATATTCATGTGGAATTTGCTGGGAGCAGTAGTAGATACACCAGAGTATAATATAACTGTCCAGAGTGTGAGTGAAGGTGATCAGACTCCCTGGTTACAAGGGCTGCCATCAGAAATGGTGGGGCCCGGTACTGACAAAGTACACAGCCCCCCCCCCCAGGGGGAGGTGATATATATATATATATCTCCATCTATATCTATATATAAAATAAAATATGTTTACAAAATTAGACCCACATAGAAATTCAGAAAAAGCTGACTGGATTGGGGGGGGGGACAGGGTAGGGAGGTCTGGCTGAACTGGGGGGGGGGGTGTCGGACAGGGATTGCTGGCTGGACAGGGCAGGGAGGGCTGTCTGGATTGGGGGTGGGGCGGGGCAGGGAAGGAAAGTCTGTCTAGACTAGGAGAGGGACAGGGAAGGCTGGCTGGACTAGCTGGGGAGACTCAGGGAAGAGTGGGGGGAACATGGTAGAGAGGGCTTACTGGAACAGGAGGGGGAGCACAGGGCAAGGTGCCGCACTACATCTGTACCTGGTTTGCGCTTCTTCAGTTGGCAGCCGGAAACAGCGGCGCGCTGACAGCATGTCAGAATCATATATGTAGAATGGCACCACTGTGACTGGAAAAACTGTCCACTGCTGCACACATCAGCATTTCACATAGGCTGCTGGACCTGAGCCAATCAAACCTCGCAGACCGGCAGCCAATCAGGAGTGGACGCTCCTGATTGGCTGCCGGTCCGCGACCTTCGGCTAGCACGCAGACGGCACCATATTTGTAAATGTAATGCAGGGACTGTCAGGCGTTATATATATGTACGCCATGGCTGCTGGTGCAGCACCGCAGCCTCCCGGGCCCCCCTCTGTCCATGCTCTCTCCAGGCTCGGGACTCAAGGCCCGGCAGTCCCCCCCTGATGGCGGCCCTGCTAGTTACTAAGCTGTGTTAGGAGACAGAGTGAAAAGTGATAAGTCTGTGATAAGGTGCCAGGTAATCAGTTCCCAACTGTAATTTTTCAAACACAGCCTGTGAGATGACAGCTGGAGCCGATTGGATGGCACCTTATCACTGACTTATCACTTTTCACTCTGTCTCCTAACACTGCTTAGCAACTGGACCCCTAGATGTTGTTGGCGCTGGTGGTGGTTAGTCCATACCATACTTGCCTACTCTCTCGGGACTGCTGGGAGCCTCCCGAAAATTGGGTGCCACCTCCTGCCCCCCACAAAAGTAGGTAAGTCTACAGGAATGGCGCCACCCCCCTGAGCCTGCACAGGAAAGTGGGCGACCCGGGAGGGGCAATGAGGCCACTGTAGAGTGTCGCCCTCCTGCTTTACAATGGCGGTAATATCAATATTATAAAGCTGAGGTGGGGCCACGATGACGCGATCACGCTGGCACACCACTGCACCGCCCACATAAGCTGCCCTCACACCCCCAACTGCACAGGGCCAGAATGTCAGTAAGTATGGTCCACTCGTGGTACAGCTTAACCAGTTCTCAGATTTATTATATATCAGGTACAGTAGAACAGCAGGTAGCAGGTTACTCAGGGAATTACAATGGTGTAACAGTCGTAGATATACTACACTTTGTGGCAGCCTGGAGCTCAGAGCACTGCTTTGTGTTATAGTGCGCTGGGTGTGACCGGATAGTAGCACTGGTGGTCTGGGATACAAAGCTGGTGGTATCATGTACTTGTGGGCATGCAGCAGGACACTGTAGGGTAAGAGTCTCCTGGTTCAACCTATCCTCATGAAGAGTAAAGTCACGTGGAGATCCCATGCATGCGCATTAGAGCTTGTCAGAGTTCAGACCTCTACTAGTTGAGTAAAGTCACGTGAAGATCCCATGCATGTGCATTAGAGCTTGTCAGAGGTCAGACCTCTACTAGTTGAGTCTCTGAGGGTCCTAGTGCCCCCATGCTCTCTCCTATGTGGATAGTGCTGGAGGGAGGCAGCGCAGGAATGCGCTTCTTCCAACAATTACTGCTTGCACATGCTCGTCCCAGTGGATGCACATGAGCAAAAGTAAAAAGGGTCTAATTCAGATATTACCGCAAAGCCAATATTTACGCAGAAAAGGCAATTGCTAGCCATTGTGCATGCGTGTAAGTCATACGGTGCAGAGATTGCATTGCGATTATACTCATACAGAGGAACCAATCACAAAAGCATTCGGGCATGGACGTGCATAATTTATCAATTACAATTTCCTCCGCAGCATGGGAGCTCTCTGTGTGGCAGGAGAACTGCAGTGTTTTGTGGCTGGTTAGACTTGACTTACATGCTGTGTGACTGCCCGATGTGCGTCAAGGTTATGGATATTTATGCTGTTGCATGTCGTCATTTGGATATGAGAAAGCAGCAATGGGCATCCCTATGCTTGGCAATGCTTTGTAAGGCTTTAGCATATCAATCCGTGAGAGAATGTAGTTATGATTGCATTAGTGTAAATCTCTGAATCAGGCCCAAAGATCGCATAAGCGATCACTTTACTTTTTATCTTTCGCTGGCAAGGGCTCTTATCGGAGCTCGTGTCCCTGTATCTAATAATAAATAAAAGCATTACAGATCGCTGCGATATGCAGTGACAAGGAATGATCATTTTCGTGGCTTTAACGATATATTTAATAAATGCAGTGCATCCGGAAAGTATCCACAACGCATCACTTTTTCCACATTTTGTTATGTTACAGCCTTATTCCAAAATGGTATAAACTCATTTTTGGCCTCAAAATTCTACACACAATACCCCATAATGACAATGTGTAATAAGTTTTTTTGAGATTTTTGAAAATGTAATAATAAAAAAAAAACTAAGAAATCACATGTACATAAGTATTCACAGCCTTTGCTCAATACTTTGTTGATGCACCTTTGGCAGTTATTACAGCCTCAAGTCTTTTTGAATATGATGCCACAAGCTTGGCACACCTATCTTTGGGCAGTTTCGCCCATTCCTCTTTGCAGCACCTCACAAGCTCCATCAGGTTGGAAGGGAAGCGTCGGTGCACAGCCATTTTCAGATCTCTCCAGAGATGTTCAATCGGATTCAAGTCTGGACTCTGGCTGGGCCACTCAAGGACATTCACAGAGTTGTCCTGAAGCCACTCCTTTGATATCATGGCTGTGTGCTTAGGGTCGTTGTCCTGCTGAAAAATGAACCGTCACTCCAGTCTGAGGTCAAGAGCGCTCTGGAGCAGGTTTTCATCCAGGATGTCTCTGTACATTGCTGCATTCATCTTTCCCTCTATCCTGACTAGTCTCCCAGTTCCTGCCGCTGAAAAACATCCTCACAGCATGATGTTGCCACCACCATGCTTCAATGCAGGGATGGTATTGGCCTGTGATGAGCGGTGCCTGGTTTCCTCCAAACATAATGCTTGGCATTCACGCCAATGAGTTCAATCTTTGTCTCTCATGGTCTGAGAGTCCTTCAGGTGCATTTTGGCAAACTCCAGGCAAGTTGCCATGTGCTTTTTACTAAGGAGTGGCTTCCGTCTGGCCACTCTACCATACAGGCCTGATTGGTGGATTGCTGCAGAGATGGTTGTCCGTCTGGAAGGTTCTCCTCTCTCCACAGAGGAATGCTGTAGCTCTGACAGAGTGACCATCGGGTTCTTGGTCACCTCCCTGACTAGGGCCCTTCTCCCCCGATCGCTCAGTTTAGACGGCCGGCCAACTCTAGGAAGAGTCCTGGTGGTTCCGAACTTCTTCCATTTATGGATGATGGAGGCCACTGTGCTCATTGGGACCTTCAAAGCAGCAGATATTTTTCTGTACCCTTCCCCAGATTTGTGCCTCAAGACAATCGTGTCTCTGAGGTATACAGACAATTCCTTGGACTTCATGCTTGGTCTGTGCTCTGACATACACTGTCAAGTGTGGGACCTTATAAAGAGTGGTGTATGCCTTTCAAAATCATGTCAAATCAACTGAATTTACCACAGGTGGACTCCAATGAAGCTGTAGGAACATCTCAAGGATGATCAGTGGAAACAGGATGCACCTGAGCTAGAGCTTCATGGCAAAGGCTGTGAATACATATGTACATGTGATTTCTTAGTGTTTTTTTTTTTATTAAATTTGCAAAAATCTCAAAAAAACTTTACACATTGTCATTATTGTATTGTATGTAGAATTTTTAGGAGAAAAATTTATTTATTCCATTTTGGAATAAGGCTGTAACATAACAAAATGTGGAAAAAGTGAAGCGTTGTGAATACTTTCCGGATGCACTGTATACCCATAAGGATTTTACTCCATAATATGCTGATTATTGTCATCGTGCTTTCATCGACATGTTCATTAGTGGTCTGAAAAATGCTAATTCCTGTTCTTTGGGACTGTAATTTTGTATTGTACCTTTGTTGTATTATGTAATATAAATAGTGAGATTTTCTATGTTTGGTAACTACGAACAACATATTGTTAGTTATTTACAAACGTTTTATTAACATCTTTTAATAATCTGTGTCCCCAGCCACAGACATGTGCCCAAAGTCTTTCTATTTCTAGAATCCTTAGAAAAATAAAGAGAAAAGTGAAATTCCACAGTGTATTCATAATACATTTATTACAAAATATTTTTCTTGTGTTGTGCATCATGTTTGTCCTGTATATTTATATATAGACAGCTGGAATGTTTGTATGTAGTCATATCCTGTTTAGAATAAACTTGTTTCCGTTGTTTTTGTATTAACAAATTATGCCCAATGACTGGAGGCCACATCTATATCTGTGATCAAAAGAATGAGCAGTACTTCTGCACACTGGTAATTCTGCACACCGGTAATTCTGCACACCGGTAATTCAGCGCAACAGTACTTCAGCGCAACAGTAGTGCTGCACACCGGTAATTCTGCGCAACAGTACTTCAGTGCAAGAGTAATGCTGCACACCGGTAATTCAGCGCAACAGTACTTCAGCGCAACAGTAATTCTGCACACTGGTAATTCAGCGCAACAGTACTTCAGCGCAACAGTAATGCTGCACACCGGTAATTCAGCGCAACAGTACTTCAGTGCAAAAGTAACGCTGTACACCGGTAATTCAGCCAGTAATTCAGTACACCAGTAATTCAGCACACCAGTAATTCAGCACACCAGTAAACCTCTGAGAGTAATAGTTTGTAATCGGGAGATTGTGCAAAATTGTCCCTATATCAATGATCAGAGATTCATTATACAGAGTGGATCAGAAACAGTAACCAAGATCGGAGGCAATACCCAGAATTTAGTGCACTTAAAACTAGGGGTGAGCGGGTTCGGATTTCTGAAATCCGAACCCCCCCGATCCAAGGCAGATCCGAGTCAGGCTCGACTTTTCCCGCCTGACTCGGATCTGAAATCGAGGCAAAATGTCATCATCCCGCCTTCCGGGTCGCGCGGGTTTTGGATCCTATATAAGGTACCCTCGTCAGCGCCATTTTCTCACTCGGCTGTGGACAGTGAAGAGGGAGGGTGGGAGTTAGGGCTGGCTGGGCTGTGTAGTGTAGTGTAGTGCAGAGTAGTGTTGTGCTGTGCTGTGCTGCGCTGTGCTGCTGTTGTCCATAGGGGCTGTGTCCACTACTTCAAAGTCCATAGGGGCTGGCTGTGTTGTGCTGTGCTGCTGTTGTTAATAGGGGCTGTGTCCACTACTTCAAAGTCCATAGGGGCTGGCTGGACTGTGTTGTGCAGTCAGTTCTCCATAGGTGCTGTGTCCACTCCAAAGTCCTGTGCAGTGTCCCAGTCCTAAAGGGGTGCTGTAGTGTTGTCCAGGGGGTGCTCTGTCCATCAGGGGTGCTCCCCCCAAGTGCTAAAAAAATAATATATTTTCTGTGTTTGTGAATTGTGTGCACAGTAGCCGCATGTGCATCAACAAAGTAGTGCCAAGCGTGCGCCTGTGTCATAAGTAAAGGGCCGGCTGGCTTGACCATTAAAGGGTGCTGTAACCCCCAAAGTACACTCCAGTCCAAACCAAAAAAAAAAATATTTTCTGTGTTTGTGAATTGTGTGTGCGCAGTAGCCGCACGTGCATCAACAAAGTAGTGCCAAGCGTGCGCCTGTGTCATAAGTAAAGGGCCGGCTGGCTTGACCGTTAAAGGGTGCTGTAACCCCCAAAGTACACGCCAGTCCAAACCAAAAAAATATATATTTTCTGTGTTTGTGAATTGTGTGCAGTAGCCGCACGTGCATCAACAAAGTAGTGCCAAGCGTGCGCCTGTGTCATAAGTAAAGGGCTGGCTGGCTTGACCGTTAAAAGGTGCTGTAACCCCCAAAGTACACACCAGTCCAAACCCAAAAAAAAAATATTTTCTGTGTTTGTGAATTGTGTGCGCAGTAGCCGCACATGCATCAACAAAGTAGTGCCAAGCGTGCGCCTGTGTCATAAGTAAAGGGCCGGCTGGCTTGACCGTTAAAGGGTGCTGTAACCCCCAAAGTACACTCCAGTCCAAACCAAAAAAAAAAATATTTTCTGTGTTTGTGAATTGTGTGCGCAGTAGCCGCACGTGCATCAACAAAGTAGTGCCAAGCGTGCGCCTGTGTCATAAGTAAAGGGCCGGCTGGCTTGACCATTAAAGGGTGCTGTAACCCCCAAAGTACACTCCAGTCCAAACCAAAAAAAAAAATATTTTCTGTGTTTGTGAATTGTGTGCGCAGTAGCCGCATGTGCATCAACAAAGTAGTGCCAAGCGTGCGCCTGTGTCATAAGTAAAGGGCCGGCTGGCTTGACCGTTAAAGGGTGCTGTAACCCCCAAAGTACACTCCAGTCCAAACCAAAAAAAAAATTATTTTCTGTGTTTGTGAATTGTGTGCGCAGTAGCCGCATGTGCATCAACAAAGTAGTGCCAAGCGTGCGCCTGTGTCATAAGTAAAGGGCCGGCTGGCTTGACCGTTAAAGGGTGCTGTAACCCCCAAAGTACACTCCAGTCCAAACCAAAAAAAAATATATTTTCTGTGTTTGTGAATTGTGTGTGCGCAGTAGCCGCACATGCATCAACAACGTAGTGCCAAGCGTGCGCCTGTGTCATAAGTAAAGAGCCGGCTGGCTTGACCGTTAAAGGGTGCTGTAACCCCCAAAGTACACTCCAGCTACACCAGTATCCTCATCCTGTTGTACTTCAACAGTGACATCTTCAATTTGCATATCAGCAAGTGGACTGTGGGTGCTCCTTTCAGCACTTGCAGGGGGCGTGCAAATGGTGGAAAGAGCCACCTCTTCCCGTCCAGTGCTGGGAAGGTCAGGCATCGCAACCGCCACCACACTTGGACTCTCCTTGGGGATTTGTGATATCTTCTTAGAACGCACAGTTCTTCGTTGTGCTTTTGCCAGCTTAACTCGTTTGATTTTTTTAGTGGGAGGAGGGCTTCCATCGTCATGTAAAGCTGAACCACTAGTCATGAACATAGGAAAAGACCTTAGCCGTTCATTGCCACTCCGTGTCATAAATGGCATAATGGCAAGTTTACGTTTCTCTTCAGATGATTTAAATGTTTTTTTTAAGGTCATTTTCCTGAACTTTGTCATTTGGGATTGTATTTGCCCTCTAATATGACATTGGGCATCGGCCTTGGCAGACGACGTTGATGGCATGTTATCGTCTATGTCATGACTAGTGGCAGCAGCTTCAGCACTAGGAGGAAGTGGTTCTTGATCTTTCCCTATTTTATTTTTATCGGAGAAAGTTTGGTCCTCCATTTATGTTATATTGATATATACGTGCGGCTAAGGCGCACACAAACACAGAAAATATTTTTTTATTTTTGTTGGAGACTAGTGCACTTTGTGGGTTACACCACCCTTTAAGAAATGAGCCAGCTGGCCCTTTACTTATGGGACACAGGCGCACGCTTGGCTCTGCTCTTTTGTTGATGCATGTGCAGCTACAGCCCACACAATTCACAAACACAGAAAATATTTTTTTATTTTGTTTGGAGTGCCCTTTGGGGGTTACAGCACCCTTTAACGGACAAGCCAGCCGGCCTTTTACTTATGGGACACAAGCGCACACTTGGCGCTGCTCCTTTGTTGATGCACGTGCAGCCACAGTGCACACAATTCACAAACACAGAAATTTTTTTTTTATTTTGTTTGGAGTGCCCTTTGGGGGTTACAGCACTCTTTAACGGTCAATCCAGCTGGCCCTTTATTTATGGGACACAGGCGCACGCTTGGCACTACTTTGTTGATGCACGTGCGGCTACTGCGCACACAATTCACAAACACAAAAAAATATATTTTTTTATTTTGTTTGGAGTGCCCTTTGGGGGTTACAGCACCCTTTAACGGACAAGCCAGCCGGCCTTTTACTTATGGGACACAGGTGCACGCTTGGCGCTGCTCCTTTGTTGATGCACGTGCAGCCACAGTGCACACAACCCACCCTTATGTTGTATAAACAGGACATGCACACTTTAACAAACCAAACATTTCAGCGCCAGGGTCTGCCACATGACTGTGGCTGAAATGATTGGCTCGTTTGGGCCCCCACAAAACAAGCTGGCAATTAATCTGTCCCTGCACAAACTGGCTCTACGGAGGCAAGATGTCGTCCTCATCCTCCTCATCCACTGATTCCTCACCCTCTTCAGTGTTGTGTACATCCTCATCCTCACAGAGTATTAATTCATCCCCGCTGGAATCCACAACCACAGGTCCCTCTGTACGTTCTGGAGGCTGGTCTCCCTGGAAGAGTTGATAATTCATTTTATGAACATCATCTTCTCCACATTTTGTGGAAGCAACCTCCTACGCCTTTCGCTGACAAGGTTCCCGGCTGCATTAAACACTCTTTCGGAGTACACACTGGAGGGGGGGCAACTCAGGTAAAATAGAGCCAGTTTGTACAGGGACCTCCAAATTGCTTCTTTTTCCTGCCAGTACAGGTACGGACTTTCTGACATGCCTACTTGGATGCTGTCACCGATGTAATCCTTTAACAGACAGACGCACGCTTGTCGCTGCTGCTTTAAGGATGCAGGTGCGGCTACAGCCCACACATTTCACAAAGACAGAAAAAAAAAGAAGAATTTTTTTATTGTTTGTGGAGCACACTTTGAGGGTTACACCACCCTTTAACAGACAGACGCACGCTTGTCGCTGCTGCTTTAAGGATGCAGGTGTGGCTACAGCCCACACATTTCACAAAGACAGAAAAAAAAGAAGAATATTTTTATTGTTTGTGGAGCGCACTTTGAGGGTTACACCACCCTTTAACAGACAGATGCACACTTGTCGCTGCTGCTTTGAGGACAGTATCATATGCAGTGACAGTAGACTTGTCAGAAATTGTTGGCACGTCCTTCAGTCCGGACCAGATGTCCAAACCGGCCCTTGACTTATGACACAGGCGCACGCTTGGCGCTGCTACTGGGTTGATGCACGTGCGGCTACATCGCACACAAGTCACAAACACATAAAAAAAATAGTTTTTTATTTTTTGGAGCACTTTGAGGGTTACACCACCCTTTAACAGACAGACGCACGCTTGTCGCTGCTGCTTTGAGGATGCAAGTGCGGCTACAGCCCACAAAATTCACAAAGACAGAAAAAAAAAGAAGAATATTTTTATTGTTTGTGGAGCACACTTTGAGGGTGTCACCACCCTTTAACAGACAGACGCACGCTTGTCGCTGCTGCTTTAAGGATGCAGGTGCGGCTACAGCCCACACATTTCACAAAGAGAAAAAAAAGAATTTCTTTATTGTTTGTGGAGCACACTTTGAGGGTTACACCACCCTTTAACAGACAGACGCACGCTTGTCGCTGCTGCTTTAAGGATGCAGGTGCGGCTACAGCCCACACATTTCACAAAGAGAAAAAAAAAGAATTTCTTTATTGTTTGTGGAGCGCACTTTGAGGGTTACACCACCCTTTAACAGACAGACGCACGCTTGTCGCTGCTGCTTTGAGGATGCAGGTGGAATCTAGACGGGATTTGGAACCGGGGACATACTACCTCCATCAATTGTCTAAATCCTACTGCACTAATGGCGGATACCGGACGCACGTCTAACACCAACATAGCAGTCAAGGCCTCAGTTATACGTTTTGCTTCAGGATGACTGCTGTCGTACTTCATCCTCATCGCTAGGAACTGTTGGAGGGTCAATTGTTTAGTAAAAGTAGTGGTGTTCCTACTTCCTCTCTGGGATGATGAACAACTCCCAGCAGCAGCAACAGCACTAGGAGGAAGTGGTTCTTGATCTTTCCCTATTTTATTTTTATCGGAGAAAGTTTGGTCCTCCATTTATGTTATATTGATATATACGTGCGGCTAAGGCGCACACAAACACAGAAAATATTTTTTTATTTTTGCTGGAGAGTAGTGCACTTTGTGGGTTACACCACCCTTTAAGAAATGAGCCAGCCGGCTCTTTACTTATGGGACACAGGCGCACGCTTGGCGCTGCTCCTTTGTTGATGCACGTGTGGCTACTGCGCACACAATTCACAAACACAGAAAAAATTTTTTTTTTTGGTTTGGACTGGAGTGTACTTTGGGGGTTACAGCACCCTTTAACGGTCAAGGCAGCCGGCCCTTTGCTTATGACACAGGCGCACGCTTGGCACTACTTTGTTGATGCACGTGCGGCTACTGTGCACACACAATTCACAAACACAGAAAATATATATTTTTTTGGTTTGGACTGGAGTGTACTTTGGGGGTTACAGCACCCTTTAATGGTCAAGCCAGCCGGCCCTTTACTTATGACACAGGCGCACGCTTGGCACTACTTTGTTGATGCACGTGCGGCTACTGCACACACAATTCACAAACACAGAAAATATTTTGTTATTTGGTTTGGACTGGAGTGTACTTTGGGGGTTACAGCACCCTATAACGGTCAAGCCAGCCGGCCCTTTACTTATGGACTTTGAAGTAGTGGACACTGCCCCTATGGACAACAGCAGCACAGCACAACACAGCCAGCCCCTATGGACTTTGAAGTAGTGGACACAGCCCCTATGGACAACAGCAGCACAGCGCAGCACAGCACAACACTACTCTGCACTACACTACACTACACAGCCCAGCCAGCCCTAACTCCCACCCTCCCTCTTCACTGTCCACAGCCGAGTGAGAAAATGGCGCCGACGCGGGTACCTTATATAGGATCCAAAACCCGCGCGACCCGGAAGGCGGGATGATGACGTTTTGCCTCGATTTCAGATCCGAGTCAGGCGGGAAAAGTCGAGCCTGACTCGGATCGGCCTCGGATCGGGGGGGCTCGGGGGGGCTCTTTGCGGTCTGTTCACGCCTCTATGTCTGAACGAGCGAACAAAACATGTGAACGTAATTTTGAAAAAAACGCCCCCTGGCCGCTTGCATCATACGTCATGTCCGCTATTTATTAGATTAATCGAGTACATCGGTCAGCGTATGAACTGCTCGCTATTCTTGTGGTGGGTTTTTCCTACCACAATCATGCGAGCAGTTCTGACTATAAAACAACCAAGTTACTTGGTCGATGACGCTGCTTTAGTAATTATGCACACCCTTAAAACGCCCGTTTTGAACGTTTGGCACGCCTGCGTTCTGATCTCCACTCCCCGTTTTCAAGCACCTTCCCCTGTTACCACCCACAAACGCCTCATCCTGTAACTCAAAATAGCAGGCATTCGCTATTTAGCTACCACAAGATTTTCGGCCGCACTAACTGGTTCGCGCATGCGTATTAAAATCCATATGCATGCGCAGTTGTGCGAACATCGGTCGGAACGAACGAGCGGGCGCTTACGAGCGGCTCTGAATCAGGCCATAAATATTCTCCTAGATCACTGCAGGAGTAGATTTTCTATTTTTGTGAATTGTTTTAACCAAAGAGCAGTAAAAGGAAGCCTCTGTGCCATGAAATATGGAAGGTAAAAAAGGAAAAAATATATATGTACATGTATATAAATGTCAATGACGACAATGTTAAAACTCCAATTAAAGGGCTTCTAAGTTGCTGCAGCTGTCTTTATAATGGTCAGTTCAGCCACTCTGTCCTGCAACACTGGATATCTCAAAATAAGAGGAATGAAAATTCCTCTTTATAACTCTTGGTGTGCTACTATTTAACAAACCATAACTTCTGGAGAACGCCTGTCCTGCACATGAAAATTACTCCGATATATTAGTCTCACACACAAACTTTATCTTCTTTTACAAATTATGTAAATATTCCATAAAGCACCAACCTAAAAAGTATACATGTCCGGAGCACACAATTCAAGAAGGCATGCGCCTCCCCATATCCAAACACAACCTAACAAAGTTCACATCAAAATTCCATCACTCCACAAAGTACTACAGCACATATCGGAAAGCACAGTTCATATTAAAAATCCAAATCACCAGATGTATGTTTAAAATTCTTCAGACTTTATTAGTTCCATAAAAGACTCCCCACAGGGGGTGCTTGCATTCCTTACATCAGCCAGTGGTATATTAGCAAGAATTATATCAAAATGAGCTCACCGGACCTTTGCGGTATTCCCAGGGCTATAAGTAGCTGTTTTCCTGGGACCTCTGTTGGGCTGAGACCGCTAGCCTTCCTATGTCCTCCTAGTGACTCCCAGTGCACAAGCACTGATGACTTTTACCACTGCTACTGTCGGATTCAAAGAACTCTGGCTGCTTCCACCTGTTCCCAATTTGTTTCTACCCTAAATAGAGTCTTTGTCAAGGTATTTTTTTTAGAAACAATTATAAAAACAGCTAAATTCATTTAAATTAGGTCTGTTTTTGTGTCTACAGTATTATTAACCTCAATAACATTAATTTCCAGTCATTTTGAGTAAATTTTGACCACCTCACAGTATTGTTCACCAATATTGTCCAAAGGCTGGCTGGCTAAACTACGCAACAGAGCAGTGGTACAAACACACGGAAGTTTAACCACTTGCCTGGCACGGTCGTATCAGATACGACCACACCAGGCAGGGCTTTCCCTGACACTAGGCAGCTGTGGGAAGCTAATCTCCAGCAGCCATCTACATCAGAGGGACCTTCTGGTCCCTCTGCAAGCATGGCTGCCTCTACAGAGTGTCCCGATCAATGCAGGCCACAGCTGTTGTTGTGACCCGATCACTGTGGCCAGCAGTGATCAGGCAGCTGGCCCCACCCCCTTCAGTAAGGAACAGCAGCCTTGGCTCTGGTAGCTGCCGCTGCTGCTATGTATCCAGGCCACCAGCCCGCTGTTGCTCTGGAACTACAGTGATCACACTGGTGATCACTGTTATGTACCTAGGCAGCCTAGCGGCGCCCCACACACTCCCTCCGGCCTCAGCTCCTCGTCCTTATAAGGGCCATAATAGTATATATATATATATATATATATATACACACACACACACACACACATATGTGTGCATGTACTATATAAATATATATATATATATATATAAAAATACATAAAACTGGGTGCTTGATCATAGAGTATTTGCACAATAATATCCAGAGTAGGAAAGACCGGCACACCAAAAAAACTTAAGCAAAAAATTTAATTTATATAAAGTGCATGTCAGTAAAGACACTGGTATCCAGGAGCCAATTGCAGTCACATATTAAAGTGCATATTAAAGTCCATCATAGCTGTATATACTCATCCAAGCTGCCTGTATCGCTCTCTGGCACCAGTTGTTTATACCAAACAACCTTAGTAAATGGACAGCCAGACAGCCGTTTCGGTGCTTAGACGCACCATCATCACGGGGCACCATCATCACATCATCATCATCATCACATGCTGGTCTTTCCTACTCTGGATATTGTGTGTGTTTTGATAAAAGCCGGATTGAGTCCTGGGGGCATGGATGTTTGGAGAGGGGGAGCTCCATCCACAGGCTACTCCAGGTGTTGGGTCTTTCAGCCTGACAGCAGGCTCCTAAGGGCTTGCACCGGGAAATGGCTAATATCAGCTGGGTTTGTTTGTGGCTGAGTGTCTCACACCTGGGGAAGTAGGCATGCAGGCTAGCATGTCCAGAGACACTGTATGATAACCAAGTAAGTATCATGCATGTGCTGTTATTCATGGTGAGGGCAGTAGGCCCCACCGTTCTGGTAGTGAGGGTACCTACTGTTTAGTTAGTGCCCAGATGGGCTAGGATTTTGTTTTATACTTATCTGGAACAATAAAGACTGGCTCCGACCAGCTTACACGAGAACCCCGGACTGGTGTACTGTTTTGCCGGCTGCTGTGTGTGTAGAGAGGGAGTCCATCTACCCCAGGAGAGGGACCCCTATTCCGACCTTATCACAATATATAGCAGATGCATATTATATATATATATATATATATATATATATATATACAATAGATATAGCAGAGCCTCTGATTAGGGATGGCAACCGACCATCGATGGTTTGCAAACCATCGATGGTCTGACTGAAAATAAGTGGTTTGCCATTGCTGGCGGCCATCAATGTTGCACCATCGGTGGCAACCCTCAATCGATGTTTAGGAAGCATCGGCAGTTGTGGTCTACACAGATCTCGACTAATCACTAAACAATTGATGGCTTCTAACGATGGTTGAACCATCGATGGTACAACTGTCAATGGCCATCACTACAGTATAACATAAAATTTGCTATTTTTATGGTATACTGTGTTTTAAAAAAAATATTTTTTTCAAATAAAATAGTGACGGATAAGTTTAAAATTATGTTCTTGACCTTATTCATTCATAAAAGAAATCGACAAGTTTGGAGCGGTTTTTGGAAAAATAATTTGTCAGTTAAGTGGTTAAAAGACTATAGCACATCTATGAAACATTGCCACACAGCAGTGGCAGACAGGATGGCAATTTAATAAACTATACAACCCCATAGAAACCAAGAATGTGTTCATTAATCAAGAACTAGAGAAGTACTTCCAGAGGGAAGTACAGGGAAATGGAGGTGGAGTATGTATGTGGTGGAAGACACATAAGGGAAGGATTGATTAGTTAGTTAATTTAATTTTATTTAATTGTGTAATTGACTAAGAATAATATGTATAAGGGAGGAGGGGGGTCAGCCTCCTAAGTTTTGTTAGTGTAAAATAAGCTGATTTGGAGTTTGCAGTTCTGCAGTGCAACTATTATTTTTCTTGGCTTCTTGTTTCAACCCTTGTCAGGAATCCTCTACTATTAACATTGTATTCTTTACTGGTTTTAAAATGTGTTGCAAATTAGTAATGCATTAGAGCAATAACCAATAAAAAATGTTTGACAATGCAAAAAAAGACCAACCCCAATGCCCCCCCAAAATATAGCCTATTATGAAAAAGGAAAGTGGTGCAAGATGGAATTGTCCTTCGGCCCTTCCACCCACCCTTACTGTATGTTGGACATTGAAAATTACATGCACTGTTTCACAAACCAAACACCTCAAGACTGACACTTTTGTGGCTGAAGTACCAGCTATGTTTCAGCCCCCACAAATTTTTTTTATAAAGGACTACAGCAACTCCGATCATTAATAAGGAGGTTGATGGTGAGGCTGTTGACGCTGGAGATTGCATGTGCTGGTCCAAACTGCTGGAAGCTGATACTGGACTGCTTGTTATTATTTAACAAATTCTTATTTTGTTAAATAAGTTGCATGAACTCGCTGCAAATGATGTAACAGAGAGGAGGCACCTAGTCCCTACCTTTACCAACTTTGGCCTCACAAATGGTACAGATGACTTCACAAATGTTGTCAGGATTTGGGTAAAAGTAATTTCACACCCAAAAGGAGACTTTACTGGTGTTATGCCCAGGCATTAAAATGGCTTTCTTTGTATTATGAGCTAGAACTGCTGCCACTAGTGACTGACTTACACAAAAACATCCTAATCAATGACATCCTCATTAGTGTCATTTAGTACACAAATATTCCCCTCATCTACCTGTTGCACCTCAATTTCTATTACAGGTATTCCCCATCTTTACTTGTACTGCTAACTGATAAGAACTGTGACATGGGGCTCTATTTATTAACATTATTTTTACTAAAATAAAGTGAAAAAGGGTGTTTTCACACCCTTTTCACATTATTTTAGTTTCACCTGTAGTTATTACAGGGCAATTGGAGTAGAATTTGTAAAATTCTACTCCAACCCCCAGTATCACTTATTTTTAGTAAAGCAGATCGCATTTCCCATAACTGTAATGGGAAATGTGATCTGTGTGCAAGTTACTAAAAATAAATTGTAAAAAAATACCGGGGGAAGCCCTGTGATAATAACGCCACCTGGAGGTGGCGTTATCCAGGGTCTCCCCCGGTTACCGGGCTCCTACTCTGCTCTAACGGGGAGAGCAGAGGAGGGAGCCGGTACCAGTAATCAGCTATGTGGTCTAAGTAGACCGCAAGCGAATTGCTGTAAAAAAAAGAAAAAAAAATTAAACATTTTTTTTTTCCTTACCTGAATCCAGGGACCGGTGATCGGGCCTCCGGTGATGGCTCCTCTCCGGCCAGCTGGTCTCCCACAGTGCACTGGGGCCCGGTCATCAGGTGATCGGGTCCCAGTGCAGTATGGGAGATCACCTGATCGGGAAGCCCGGAGAAGATCACCGGAGGCCAGGAGGATGCAGGTAAGTGTAATGAAGGGAGGGGGGGGTCGCGGGGGGTCCGCGATCATGGGGGGCGGGGCTTAGCCCCGGGGGCAGGGCTTTGCGTCGGCGGGGGGGGTAGTAGCGGTGGTCGGTCGGCGCATGCGCGGGCTCTTAGTCGTGGTATTTTTTCCGAAAATACCGCGACTAGAGTGCGGATGGGATCCGCAGGGACAGAGCTTTATCGCAAGCTCTGTCCCTGCAAGGGATTTATAGTAAAAACCCTGTGATATTGCCTGAATTCGCAATGCGAATTCACTCTGTAATATCACACTACAATCCGCATTCAATATGCGGATTGTAGTAAATAGAGCCCATGGCCTGGCCCTTAACACAAAATGTTTTATGAAAAAAAGTTTTTTATTTTTTTTAACAAATGACAACTTCACACTGCGACTCACAGCGCTGATATTAACGGT
Source organism: Taudactylus pleione (assembly GCA_031769625.1). NCBI lineage: Eukaryota > Metazoa > Chordata > Amphibia > Anura > Myobatrachidae > Taudactylus > Taudactylus pleione. The sequence continues at coordinate 162,691 of JAUIMM010001503.1, read as the reverse complement.
AGCACCGCACCTACTGAACGTAATTATTTGACAGTTTTATTTTAGTTTTTTTCTATCATGGTTTGTTGTACTGAACGCAGTGTCTCACAGCGCTGCTCCCCACAGCCTTTCACTGACACAGCCCTTAGTGCTGCACCCCACAGCCCTTTACAGTCTGACACACACAGAGCAGTGCTTGCTCCCCACAACCAGCCCTTCACTGACACTGGGCCTGATTCAGGAAGCCGCTCTAAAAAAACAAAACAAAAAAATGCCCTGATTCAGAGCGAGCGCTCTTTGTGCTGCACCCCACAGCCCTTACAGTCTGACACACCCAGAGCAGTAAAAAACAATATACACTGTAATTTGTCCCTCCTAACAATGCATGTCTTGCAGATATCCATGCTTGTGCACAGGTGGTTTCAGTCAGTTATTGGTTTAACCACCCAAAAAAACGTGTTTTTTACGTTATTCCTGGATGGGAAGTTTACTTCTTCAGAGAGAACTCTCTGCTACAGTTATTAATTTTATGGTCCATAATAGTATACCCTAGTTAATTTGATATTGTGCCACATTAAAGTGTCCTATTTCTTATTGTATAACATTATAGTGTCCTCCACATTTACATGAGCAGATCAGATTATTCCATAGAGCCCCCTTACCATTGTAACATCCACTAAACACACTACTCACTGAACGTAATGTGACCCAATTCTGGCTGGTCAATGGATCACACAATTGCTTAGCTGGAAAATCTGGGAAATTGCTATGCAACTTGCAAACGTGAGTCCAGGCTCCCCTAAGCCTCTGGGCCCCTAGCAATGTCTCCCCCTGAACCCACTATAGTTACGTCCATGTTTTGTACTCACCAGCCTCTCAGTGTCATCGTTCTCAGGATATCACCTATTAACAGCCTGTCCAGAAAGCCTCTTCTGTTGTGCAGCTGAGAAAATAAATAAAAAAGGAACATTGGGCCTGATTCAGAGCCGGACGCAATTTGCGGATGGTCGTTCAGGAAAAGGGGGTGGCTATTCAAATGAACCGTTCGCTCTTTGCGGTCTGTTCACGCCTCTATGTCTGAACGAGCGAACAAAACTTGCGATCGTTTTTTGGATAACTACGCCCCCTGGCCGCTTGCATCCTACGTCATGTCCGCTATTTATTAGATTAATCGAGTACATCGACCAGCGTATGAACTGCTCACTATTCTTGTGGTTGGTTTTTCCTACCACAATCTTGCGAGCAGTTCAGACTATAAAATAACCCAGTGACGTGGTCAATGACGCTGCTGTATTAATTATGCAAACCCATAAAACGCCCGTTTTGACCTTTAAGCACGCCTGCGTTCGGATCTCCACTCCCCGTTTTCAAGCACCTTCCCCTGTTACCACCCACAAACGCCTCATCCTGTCACTCAAAATAGCAGGCATTCGTAATTTAGCGAACAAACGATTTTCGTCCGCAATGACTGGTTCGCGCATGCGTATTATGATCCGTACGCATGTGCAGTTGTGCAAACATCGCTCGGAGCGAACGAGCAGCCACTTGCGTCCGGCTCCGAATCAGGCCCATTGTAGACATCTGAAAATGCCAGTTTCTTTGCTAGGGGTTATCACACTTCACACTCATAAGGATCTTAGGATTACATTTTGTGGTATTTAATCAGCAAGGATCGCAACTGCTAAAGCGTACGCAGAAGGTCGATTGTAGCGTACTGCGCATGCATCGCAGTATGCGTGTGCGAATTACTCACTGCATTCAGGATTGCGATCGCAGTGAGTACACAGACCCATCGCAGAGTGATTGACAGGTAGCACCATTTGGGGGTGGTGATGGGGGGGGTTGGAGAAACACAGGCATGCCAGTGAGTTCAAATTAGCCACTGTGACAGCATATGCAGCTCACTGCGTACAGGAAAGTTAGCAATTTAGTGGTAGGAAAAAAAAAGGTTCCGGCGCTTCCGTAGGATCTATGGATGTCTTTGTGTTCCCCTCATGGGATAAAGAGAGAAAATATATATATATATAGTGTAAATCCGGAAATAGCAAAATAAGAAATAGAGATGTAAGAATCGCACTCACCCTTTTTCGGTGAATGTGTAGCGTTGGACCTAATAATCACCGTGGTCCTACGGTGGTTGCCGATTGCAACAATGATGACACAAATGGTTTCAATGGTTGTCTTCAAACGGTCAGAGGGAGCACTTCCATGGTGCAGATCAATGTGTTTCAGGAAACCAGATTATAGCCAGTGCATTATTATGTTCACCTTTTATAATTATATGATCTTTGGACATTTGGACGTCGGTGTCTACTCAATCGGGGTTTTAATATGGTACAAAAGCTCAAAGTAATATTGGAGAAATAGATAGATGTCCATCAGCCTGAGGAAGCAGACAGAGGCTCTGCGAAATGTGTTGCTTGATATTCGGTACTCTCCATTTTTTATTACCCATTTTTATCTACATTTTTTCATTTTTATTTTTTCATTTTTTTAAGAAATAATTTTATTACTAAATATTTTTATTTTTAAAAAATATGTTTCTCTAGTATTTTATTGTCATATATGCTCTTATTCTATTTTGATGTGTTTAAATGGTTATGTATGACCTGCAAATACCATTTTTTTTATATATAAGCATGCATCTTAAATACTCTTTCTGGAAAATATATTTGTTGAGGAAATAAAATTAATTTAACATTTTTTTATGGAACATTACGTATCTATTTCTCCAATATTACTTCGAGCTTTTGCACCATATTAAGACCCATTGAAGTTTCTCCATCTGATCATTTGAAGATAACCATTGAAACCATCTGTGACGTTATTGTTGCAATCGGCAACCACTGTAGGACCACAGTGATTATTAGGTCCAATGCTACACACTCACCGAAAAAGGGTGAGTGCGATTCTTACGTTGCCATTTCTTATTTGCTATTATTTACGGATTTACACTATATATATATTTTTCTCTCTTTTTCCCATGATGGGAACACCAAGATATCCATAGATCCTACGGAAACACCGGAACCAACTCTTTTATTTATTTATTTTCTATCGTCTGTTTGAAGAGCTCTGTTGAAAAGCCCCTGCTGTTCATGGCTGCATATCCAATTGGATCCCTTTTTGTATGAAACTCAGCGCCAGTCACACATCCCCAAATCACAATTTAGTGGTAGGGTCAGACCTGCCTTAAATGTGTGAGTGGCTCCAATGTACTTCGATGTTACCGATGTTTTGCCTGGATTGAAAGGTATTATGGATGTGCGAGAGGGGAAATGGGCATCTGCATGTTGTCCGTGTGAGTGCTTCGCGATTACAATTATTAGCATACTTTCTCAGCAGACCTGCGTGCGTGATTGCAGCCACCATCACATCAGTGATCTTTGCTGAATCATGCCCTAAGGGCCTTATTCAGACCCGGTCGCTAAGCTGTGAACGCTCACTAGGGGCGATTATCGCACATCTGCACATGCGTAAAAGTACGCATGTGCGAACCAGTCACTGTGGCCAGGAATTGTGCGTTCATCGTACACAGACTGGACGCTACTTTGAGTGACAGATAGCGCCGTTTGTGGGTGATAACAGGGGAAGGTGCTTGTGAATGGGGGAGTGGATGTGTGAACGCAGGCGTGTCTGAGCGTCACAACGGAGTTTAATGGGTGTGCATAATTATCAAAGTAGCGTCATTGAACATGTCAGTTGGTTGTATTTTAGCCTGAATTGATCGCAGTGCTTGCGGTGGGGTAGGGGCTACTTCAAGTGCTGCGTGGAGCTCCGATGGGTCTCGATGTTACGATTAATCACACACTTCCTGGAGAGGACGTGTGCTAAGAGAGAAAGGGGGGTGGCTTTATACTCCTGCGTATGCTCACTGCCGTTGCCCTCTAAGACATAGAGGGCGTCCTTAAGTCAGATAGTGCGATCGCGGGATTTGCATACCCGGCCCCTTTTGGCAGCAAGCGACCGGGTCTGAATCAGGCCCTAAGTTCAGACAGAATTAGGTTGGCACAGTTAAAAGGTAAAAATAAGTGATTCTGAGTCCCTGCTCGGGTCTTCCCGCCACGTTTCAATCCCAAAACGAAGCAAAAGTAATCTTCCCGGGCATCGGATCTCACGTGTTTTGGATAACATACAAGTCCCTCCCTTGTGATCGGGCACCATTTCACACAGGAGGGGTGTGGACTGTGGGCAGCAGCACTGTGAGGCTCTATCAGGACCTAGGAAAAAACCCCATTAAGAGCAATGTGTTAAAGGGGCACTGTGTTATTTAACAACAACACCATAGAGAGTGTTCAGGGTATCAGGCACTGTGTTAAAACAGTATTAAAAAAACTGCTGCTCCTTCTGCTCCACGGGAGGTTTCTGTCCTCCCTGAGCTGCATTACGATTTGACAGGTGTACCGCCCCAGTCAAACTCCCCACCTGCCACTGCCTGTGTGTTCAGGCATTGTGCTATAAAAAAGAAAATATATAGGAGAACTGTCTTAAAGGGAACTGTGCTATTAATAAAATAAATGCCGTAGGGTGCCACTGTTATAGGAGCATTGTGAGGCACTGTGTTGTGTGTTCAGTTACTGTTTTTAAAAGAAGCCATTAGGAGCACTGTGGTAAAGGGGCACTGTTATTACTCCATTAGGGTGCCACTGCCATAGGAGCACTTTGTGTTTTTTTTTTTTAAATAAAAAACTTTTGTATGCACTGTGTTAAAAAAAAGTCATTACTAGGAGTGCTATGAGGCACTGTGATGTGCGTTCAGGCATTTTGTTAAAAATAACGTCGTTAGGTTGCCATTAATAGGAGCACTGTGAGGCACTGTGTTATGCATTTAGGCGCTATGTTAAAAAAATAAAAAAATAAAACACTGTTGTGTGTTCAGGCACTGTTAATTTAAAAAAAAATACTGTGGGGGAGATTCAATTGTTTTTACATGCCCTGTTGCGCCCAATCAACTGTTACTTTAGACTGGATGATATTCAATTCTGGATCTGGCTCTTGGCACCCATTCATTTATCGCACTGGTCACGCACTAATAGACCAGGTTTAGCCGCATAAAAAAGCAAAACCCATCTAAACTACTGGGTGCAAAATGGAAAATGTGTGGAAAGTCTGGCTTTTCATACATTTCTGCACGTCTCCACAGGAGTGAGCAAGCAGAAATAATGGGTATGCGCGGAATACGCTCCCGAATCTGGAAACAATTGAATTGCTCCTTGGACGCAGAGCACCCAAAAAACAACTGAATTCCCCACTGTGTTGTGTGTTCAGGCACTGTGTTAAACTCCATTAAGGTGCCATTACTAGCAGCGCTGTGAGGCACTGTGTTGTGTGTTTAGGCACAATCTATCACTGCATAAAACCATATTGTTTAATAATTGCCCCAAAAATAATATACTCTAATCTGTTTGAGGCTGCTACACCCCAACAAGACTTCTTTGTTTTGATGAGTCCCAGCTAAAAAATTGCAAAACAAAATATTTTTTTCCTGTTGTCTAAAACTAAAACATCTGCAGTGTTTTAATTGAATTAAAAATAATATTGTGTATTTATTTAATGTGTGTTCAGATGAGTGATGCAGAATATATTACTGTTCTGTGTGCAGTGGTGTTCCTGATCACATACCCGCTAAAACAATTTTCAACTGTGTAAAACGAATTTCTTGGCTGGTGTCAAAAATAAAACCAATCATGGATCAGTGGTTAGAAGAGAAGGAGCAGGAAACCAGTACTAGAGCCGCAGCTGCTGCCAGTCATGATGATAGTACTTCAACATCTACTAAAAGAGGTCAAGGTTTAAAGAAGAAGGTTTAGGAAAGGACAAACCAAATCTAAAACAATATTTCACAATGTTATAGAAAAAAATATTACCTCTAACAATAATGGGAAGATTTACTGCTGAAAAATTAAAAAATTGCCAGCATGCCATACTCCACACACAGTGGCAAGGAAAGGCTCAGACCATGGCCTTTCTTTGTGAGTGGTGGTCCTGCTACTGCTGTTTTATGCGCTGGAATGCCTACTGCAGAAGCCTGGGCCAAACAGAGTTAGACATCTTCAGAAACCTCACATGCAACACCTTCTCGCTTTGAGCCTAAAAGGTGTCACCTTTAAAATAGGCAAATCAGTGCACAAATAAATTCTAAGGCAAAAGAACAAACTGAGTGTTTACAAACTTCACTAATCCCGGAGGAGAGTGTAATGGTGTCCATGAATGCCATGTGTGAGTCTGACATTTCTGAAACTGTAATTATGGAGAAGCCTCCTTTCACCATTTCTGCACTCTCAGCAAATGTGAGGATGAGTAGCAGTAAAAGTAAAGATGGTTACATAGAAATTGAGGATGCTATTGTAGAAGTGCAACAGGATGAGGGCGGTATTATTGTATCTGACAATACTGAGGATGGTGATGATGAATGTGAGGAAAATGTTGTTTGTGTCAAAGAAAGTCAGCCAAAGTACCGTTTGTGTGGCAAAAGTCAGTAGATGTAGGAACCTCCTCCATGTTACATAATTTGCAGCGAGGTCATGCAAATTATTTGGGAAAATCTCAAAAATCCTGTAAAATAATAGCAAGCAGCCCAGCATCAGCTATCAGCAGCTTGGATAGATCTCAGCACATGCAATCTCCACTGCCAACACCATCATCAATCTTCTCAATGATTAGAGGTAGTCCTTCTGTATCCAATTTGGGAAGGCTAAATGACTCCTCATCAGAAGAATCCTTGTGCGCTAGTGTTGCTGCTGGGGGTGAAACTTCATCCCAGAAGGAGACCAAGAAGACTAGTAGTTTCAAACAGCAATTGACTGTGAACCAACCCTTTGCAAGAGGAAGAAAGTATGAAAACAGCCATCCAGTTGCTCAGTGGATCACTGAAGCCATGACAGCTATGTTAGCATAAGATCTGCATCCAATATCTGTCATAGTGCATCTGCTTTTAGACAGTTAATTGAGGTCCTGTGTCCCCTATACTAAATTCCATCTCAATTCCATTTTACCAAAACAACAATTCCACGCCTGTACGGAGATGTAAAAACAAAAACTTATTCTTGGCCTAGATAATGCTATTTCACCCACTATCCACTTAACCACTTAACTATAGAAATAAAGACAAGCGGTACTGGTGAAATGAAAGATTACATGACTGACAGCCCACCTTCACCAGCAGCAGCAGTATCTAACACACAATGCCAGCTTATTCACAGGCAGGGTACTCTCTGTATAACTGGCTTAATGAAGAGACACACAAATGTCAACCTGTTGGAAAAACTAATGGATGGGATAGCAAAATGACTTACCCTGCTAAAGCTGGGTACACACTTTCACGATTGCAGGCTGAATGGGTAAAACTGTCCCGATCAGCCATGCAGTCTATCCCCAGTGTGACCCCCTGTCAGCTGCATACACACTGTGCAGACGTAGCACAGTGTGTACGGGCTTCTATGGGATTGAGAGGTTGACCCGATAAATATTAAACATTACATAAGATGCGACCTCTCGATCTCGACCGTTGCAGGAGTATTAAAAGGCATTTATCGGCTAATGTTCCTGCATTGGGACAGCATACACACACCTATACAATCCAATGGCCATTCTCTCGATATTGATGAACATCCCGATAATTGTATAGGTGTGTACCCAGCTTAAGACTTTCCTCTGGATTTGAAATTTCCAATTATACAAGAAACATTATAGGAGCATTACAACTGGGTGAATTTGAACATGTACCATGTTTTGCACACACAAACTTTTATTTTATTTTAGATTTAGAATGCTAAAAGAAATTTGTACAGGGGCATGGAGGTGCTGTCTGTGGCCTGAAAAATTTGTGGGCATTTTTGGCATTCAGCAAAGGCATGTAAAAGATTACAGCAGCTGCAAGAATAGTTCAACTTCCCATTCCAACTGAAGCACCCTTTATATGCTTCAGCAACTGGAGGAACAGCAAAAAAGCCATTAAACCTACACTACAAGCCATAACATAGGGAGAAAAGAGGGAATGTTCCATACTCTAGCACAGTGGAGAATATGCAAGATACTGAAACCATTTGAAATGATAACTAATGAAGTGAGTTCAGACACTGCCAGCCTGAGTCAGGTGATTCCATTAGTTAAACTACTCGAAAAGAAGCTAGAGAAACTGAAAGAGGAGATGAAGCGAAGTGATTCCACTAGGTATGTCAGACTTGTAGATAAAGTTCTGTTTTCCCTTCACCAGGACCAATGGGTTTGCAACATCTTACAACAGGATTGCTACATTTTGGCAACTTTGTTTAAATCCAACATAATGTCTTTCTTTTCAACTGACAGATCTTGAGAGATGCAAAAAGCTCCTTGAGAGCAAGCTGTCAGCTCAAGTGTTACATGACACCACAACATCTCCTGCTTCAGTTTCTCCTGCAAATGCTGAGTGACAGATAACTCCATTTGTGGGTGGTAACGGGATGGTGCTTGTGAATGAGGAAGTGAATGTGCGAACGCAGGCATGTCTGGGCATCTAAACGACATTTTATGAGTGTGCATAATTAGTAAAGAAGCGTCTTTGTACATGTCACTTGGTTGTATTTTAGACAGCAAACAAAAAATGGCAGCTGCTCAATCAATCTGGTAGTACTCTTTTCAGGTGCATGAAATGGAGGGGTCATACCAAGTAGAAGGGAGGGGGTTTAACCCCCTATTGTTCCTCAGCACACTGAATTATAATAGCAAGAATATATGAACACTATATGGTAATAGAATTTCAGAGATATTGGTTGCATGCATTTGCAAATACATGGGAAGCTGCTAGGCCTCGCCACGGCTTCTCTGTCACTAGCAGTCCCTAACACTAAAAGGTTCACGTCTGGGATGCAGAGAATCCCAAAACAATGTACAGCCCAAGACCCCCCCAGGGCATCACACGAAAAATGGAAAAAGTGTGACAGTGCAGTGTAAAGTATAGATGTGTGCAAGTAATTATTAAGTTCTGAAAAAGAGTTAAAATATATGTGAAAAATTATATGAATAATAAACAAACAAAAGGTGATGTGAAAAGTACTATGTGTATTAAGTGGCGATGCTCTGAGGATGCCCAGCCAGAACAGCCTCGGGGGCTCTACGTCCAAACACTCTCCCCAAATGTAATATATGCCAATTAAAGCCTCATAATAAAGACACGTATACAGTATATTTTGGCAGATGTAAGGCCTCATGATAAAGGCACATACATAAATGCATCTGAATTGAGAGCCAGCTTACCTGGGAGTCAACCCTGGGTACTCCAACTAGCTCCATTTGCTGGGCGCCTGCTGAGATTTTTGTACCAGTGGGCGTCCGGCTCCTTCCCTGCAGTGGCAGCCGGAGGCTGGAGTTCACTCCTCAGCTCCGGCCTCCGGCATCCCCACAGGCACTTTGGGAGAGACATCATGAGTCTCTCCCATAGTTCCAAGGAGTGGTCTCACCAGATGGCAGCAGACATAGGAGCGGGGCTTAAGTAAGTATTGTGTTTGTATTTTAAGGGTTTTTTGTGTAAGGGGCACTATTACTGGTAGTACTACCACTTGGGGCACTACTAATGGGGACACTACTACTTGGGACACTACCACTGGGGACACAGCATAAGGGGCACTACTACTGGGGGCACTGCATAAGGGGCACCACTACTGGGGGCACTGCATAAGGGGCACCAGTACAGGGGGCACTGCATAAGGGGCACTGCTGCTGTGGGCATTTTATAAGGGGCACTACTACTGTGGGTATTATGTGTATTAGGGGCACTATTACTGTGGGCATTGTGTATAAGGGCACTAATGTGGGCATTGTGTAAAAGGGGCACTACTGTATGTCATAACATCAATAAGGGACACTACTATGTGGTGTAATGTGAATCAGGGGCACTATGGGCCTAATTCATTACTGATCGCAAGTGCAATTAAGCTCAGAATCGGCTGATTGTTGTATTTTGCACATGTATCGTAGTGCGCGTGTGCGAACCAGCCACTGATCGGGACTGCATTCGCAGAGACCATGCATACCCATCGCAGAGTGATTGACAGGAAGAGCCATTTGTGGGTGGTGATGGGGGGTGGTCCGTGAAATTCAGGCGTGCCAGTGCATTTTAACGCCGTTGCAGGGGTATGCATAAATTAGCCACTGCAATGGTATACGCAGCCTGAGTGTCACGATTGGTGTCTGTGTGTTACATGTCTCAGGTTTTGAGCTGGATTCAATGGAGACCGGCATGACTGGACCATAGTTGACGTAAATAGCTCTATTGCAAGACTTATGTGGCAGCCAGAACTGCCTTTGATGATAAATGAGGGAACTTGGAACCAGTAGGAAACTTGGAGGAACCGAACTGAGCCCGGCAGGAAGACTTGCTGTGTTGAACTGGTGAATTTGGAACTTGACTCTGGACTGGAATAACGTGACAATGGCTGAAGGGAAATCAGGTAATGCTGAGACGAGGGCTAAACAGGGTAATCCGGAAATGCTGTGACAAAGGCTGGAACTCAGGTGCAGGCTGGATTGGGTAATTGGGAATAACAGGTGCAGGAAGAAATGGGTAGGTTTGAGAATTTTAGGTTCAGGGAGGGAGTGGGTAGGTAGAAGGAGCAGGAGTTGATCCACAGCAGGAAGCAAGGCAGGGTAACATGGTGCAGGATTGCAGGGAGCCAGGGACCTACCAGGAGTAGGGCAAGCAGCAGAGCACAAGGTCAGGAGCGCAGGAACTCACTTATAGCTGATGGTGAAACACACGAATTGCACTGGCCTGGGAACTAGCAGGATTTCTGGATACTCCAGGTATTGCTGTAAGCAGGACTTCTGGATTTGCCAGGTATTGCTGTAAGCAGGATTTCCGGATTGCCAGGTATTGCTGTAAGCAAGATTTCTGGATTGCCAGTATCAATTCCTACCTATCTATACACTCTAAAATTGTCGCTATTTAGTGTTATGAGTCACACAATAGAAATAATTGTTTTCAGACTTTGATTGTGGTTCCAAAGCACATAAGTTATTATTCAATCTAAAAACAAATGATTACACACTGTGATCTAAATACAATTAGTGCAAATAAATCATACAGTCACAAGGTACAGTCGTTACATACGCATGCGCTCTGGATCCAGATCCCGGCATCAAAGATGAAACCTCCATTAACAGCAAAGCAAGAAGACTGGCATCTAGTTTCAGAGAGCCCACATATATACTTTAGCAGAGATAGGCAATACAATAGAACAGGTTGGCATGAATCCATTGGTTCCTCTTTCTGGTTCTTCTGTTACAGTACAGTTCGTAGGTCAATTCGTATGGTCACATTCCTGCCTCCAACAGCTCTTTGTGTCCATTTTTCAGCTGCATAACAAATTAGACTGGCTGCATTACAGGAAACATTTCAATCCCTGACTCTCTATGATCCATAACTTGCAGACACATGTTGCGATTTCTTCCCCGATGGAACCGGAAATCTGCAAAGACACAGTGGTTTAGAATGACACCAAACACAGTCTGCTTATCATGCACTAAACCTTAGATATCAAATAACATGTATTTCACAACATTACTGATAATGAATTAAACCTTAAATATTAACCTTAATGCTAGGGAACCTTTTTATGTAAGTGTGTACAGTGTAAGTATTGGGGTATTGGGAAAAGATGCTAGTTAGCGTTGTGTGGCTACGTGTTTTGTGGAGTACACCGTGGCACGGGTTTTGCAGGGTTGATCATATTATATGTTTTAGTAACTGTCTGTATTTATATAATGAGGACATTTAACATCTTTCTATTGTGTGGGAATCGCACTACGTTAAATAAAAGCATCGCCATATATACTTATGTGTGACGTTCACTAAAAATGCGCTGGGCGGCCAGTCGCAAAATGGCGTCTTGTTGCCATTCACAAAATGGCGTCGTACAGATTTAATTTTAAACAGATTCTGTCTCAGCCAATTATCCAGCTTCGACAGCCCACCCTTTGATAGCAAATAACATGCTATCACACTCAGATTTTACAATTAATTTAATTTAGGCTTACATTATGACATATTATTTAGTATTATATTATGTGCTGGCACAAGGTGGTTCTTAAACCATCAATAATGTGTCTCTAGGAGGGGTCACAAAACTACCCTTATACGCACACCACGGATCTTGGGAGATCATGGGAAAGTTGTGGGGATGCACCAATCCTATAAAGTAAGTCTTGAAGGGGATAGGGGACATTATTTAAGATGTTTTAAAATAACATTTTATGCATGGCTAAATCTTATACATCATATGATGGTACCTTCTAGTTCAGGATTGTAATGCAGTCCTACATTTACCTCAGTATTCATATTGTTACTACTGACCACCATCATAATTTCATTCTTTCAGTGTACCTTATCTATACATTTTCCACATTTCAACACAGTAGAAACACACCTAACACATAAGCCAATTACTATGATGACAACCAGTTGGAGGATCAGGAGTTTACCTATACTCGTAATCATTTCCTGGACCCACCATCCTAGACCTGAGAACCATTTCAATGGGTTCAACCATGAAACCCATTCCTCTACCTTTTCCTCTACTTCAGCCACTGAAAAATTATGGTTGTTCCGAAATTCCCATTTCAGCTGAAGAATTTCAACCATCTTCCGGTCTATCACCTCCTTGGGGTCACTAGTATTATTTGTAATGTATGTGCAACACTTTACACCATATTGGGTGGCCAAAGTTATGCAATACTCTCCAGTGACAGCTGTTAAATAATTTAAAACTAATCTGTGTTGCACCAGTTATTTCTTGTAGGCCTGCAACTCCTTACCTGTGTACCTAAATGTGTCATCATACATCTCGGTGATATTATCTATTAATTTAGCAAGATCTTGGATACTGTATATCTAAAATTTTGTGTACCCCAAGCGATCCTGGTGGGGTCCAAAGCTACCAAAACTTGAAAGCCAGTTGTCTCACTAATTAACTGTGTGGCTTTATTTTCATCACAAGGTATCATATTTCTTTTGTCTCTGTGTTCATACTGTGTGCGAAGATATGGTGATGGTGTGTTTTTATGAATACCAAGCATTTCACCATGTGCAAGGGTCATAACCTCTGGAAGTACTCTTCCCAGGTAACACAAACCTTCGGAACTCGGAGAGAGCCACTTGTACGCTTTCCTTCCACATATAAAATATACATCATCGGGGATAACATAAGGAATAGAATGTATCATAATCATCCAGCACATTTCCCTAACAAATGATCCTATCTCAGGTTCTCCCTTCTGGCTAATACACATTTCTGGTTGTATAACCCTAGCACAGTACCCTTCTGGTATTCTGCCAACCATTTCTTTGGTGGAACTTAGTGTATATTTATACCGGAAGTGTCTTCCTCCTGACTTAATTGTGCGTAACGGTTCATAATTCATAGGCTCATGATCAGCTCTTAGTGAGAAGGTCATCGTCTGGTAATTCCCAGTCACCTCCCAACTTCCTGGTTCATTGGAGTTGGTGATGTTCAAACATAAAAGTGTTTTATCTACCTGGTACTGGTGGAGTTTAAAATGGGGTGGTTTGGTATTAAGAAATTTTCCATCCAGTGTCTTCCCTTTTTGTAATTCTAAAATCTCAGAGACATTTAATGGAAATGGCACTAATCCTACATTATGCTGTCCTTGGGCCACGTGAGAGCACACCCAACAGTCAGTTTGGTTTATAACTTTGCCCACTATGGTATGATAATCCTCTAAAGGATACCCACCCCAATACTGGTTATACTTAGGCTGGCACTGTTGGATGCATCTCTCATTGACTACGGACCCACAGAACTCACACATACAATAATCCTCAGACGATAGACCATCACACTTTCTCAGAGTATCCAGAATAGCAGATCTCTTAACAATTACTGTACTCGGTTTGGCCAGATACTCCCCCGGGAGGTTACTCCTTCTCCCGACTCCATTTCATTGATATCACAATCAGCTCCCCTCTCCGTCCTCTGTCCTCCATCACAGAAACCAGAGATCCTGAAACAACCCAAGATAATGAGAACTCTGGGAGAAAACACAAAGATAACCACAGCAGACCAATCCATTGCTGAAAACAAGGATCTACAAATTTCTTTATCTCAGGTATCTCACTAACCTTTAACCTTCCCAGAACAGACTCGCAATTGACAGGGCTTCATTATCTGCCTTGATTCCACCTTGTTTCTCCACCGGTTGGTTGACCTTCTTACAGTGAGTGGAATGGACCCAGGTATCTCTCTCTGCCACCTTCAATGAAGTTGTACTCATCAGTAACACCTGATACGGACCTTCCCACCGATCAGTCAAACAACCTGAATGCAAGAAATGTCTGATCATAACAAATTCTCCAGGTTCAACATCATGACAGTTTGTTTCAGGCATATCATGTGTGTCAGAGTTCAGCCGGGGATCAGAATCCCTTACCGTCGCGCTGGCTTCCTCTGACTTCTCGGGCAGTCGGGCAGCTGGCGCGGCGATGTGGGAGGAGCTGAGCATTCACCCTGTTGCTGTGTTATCGGGCGGCCCGGTGAGCAGGGATCGCAGTTTCCATAATGGGTGCCACCATGACACTTTTCCATATGACAGTACTTCCTTCCCTGGGTGGCCTGGCTGATCAGCTGATGCTGTGGACCTACCAGCAGGCTTCCAGGGGTATATATCTGGCTCCTGTGCTCCAGGTAGTTGCCTGAACAACCATTGTCGCTGCTAGTGTAACTAGTGGAGTCTCGTTCTAGGTTCCCGTGCTTCCAGTGTGTTTCTTCCAGAGCTACACAGCTTTCTCACCACAGTTCTTTACCATCACAGCCTCTCTGCAAGTTATACCATCCACTGCACCACAGTGCTTTACCATCACAGCCTGTGTGCAAGGTTACTCTCCATCTGACCACAGTGCTTTTACCATCATAGCCTGTGTGCAAGGTTATCCTCCATCTCACCACAGAGTTTTACCATCACAGCCTGTGTGCAAATTATTTTACCCATTTCACCGCAGTGCTTACCATCACTGCCAGTATGCCGTACCACTTGCCACCTCATTACAGGGTCTCCCTGCATTGGAACAGTACACCTCTCATTTGCACCCTAGTGCATAATCTACTGGCAATCCGGTACAGTGTGTGCGCAGACATATTCCGTGGGGTGTCCAGCTACCACCACCAGTCTTCCAGGGTATCTCAGCGCTCCTCTTCCTAGCACCTCAAGTGCCTCATCTCCAGCCAGGAGTTCTATCCAGCTATCCATGTGCCTTCCTCAGCATTACCCCTGGGCCAGGGGTGTTTGTTTCTCTTTTCCCTGCAGGGTTTGGTCACCTAGTCAAAGGACCACAACCTGCTTACAGTGAGCTGCACAAGCCCATTTCCCACTTGGAGGGGTCACTGGCAAACACCCCCTTGTGAGTTAGACTCCGCACCATTGACTAGGTCTAGATAACGACCAAGACTTGTGGATGCAGAGATCATACATCCAGGCACCTCGCCTTCGTTTCTTCCTGCAGCCTCAGGCACCGGCTTCCAAAGACCCGCCTCCCAGCGTGACAACAATTTCCGTTTCTGCTGTTGCTGTTTTAACTGTTTACTCATTGTTATAAGATACCTTACAGTTACCTCGTTGTTACTTTACAAATCTTCCTGCATTGTTTACCCTTGTCTGTTAAGGGACCATCTCCCTCCAATACGCAATCCGTGATAAACTTTTTCACATCGGTATTGTGTGGAAGACAAGCCCTTAACACCACTCGCCAATCTCTATTGGTTGGCTCGTGAGCATTACCCAAATTTTTCAAAAATCTTTGGCATTTTGCTAATTGCTATTTAGGGTCAGGGAAATCATTCATTATGGAATTTAGCTCTGCTCTTGTCCAAGGACAATGCATTGCTACCTTCATTGTGGGCACTACACCAGGCGCATCTGCATTCCCATTTGTAACAGTTATTGTCTGGATGGGATGCAGACCAGCCGCACTGCTACCTTTGACCTTGTTACCTGGCTGGAGATTTAGCCTGTTACTGCTACATATAGGGTTAACAACTTCCTCTATGGGTGCAGTGGATGTTAAACACTTCCTGTACCATCACTCATGAAGATGGGGCCACCACTCGTGCTTGTTGTGATGGAGCATCTAACAGCATGGGAAATGGCAGACATAACAACAGGTTCATCATCCGCATCATAAACATTTTCCTTGTGATTACAAGAGAGGGTACAAGTTACCTGTTATATTTTTATGAGTTTTTACATCGACTGTACCTCCACTCCCATCCGCATAGGGCAGTGGTGATGCATGTGAGCCACTAACAATACCTTCTGCAACGCTACCTTGCTGACCATGCTATTTTCGAGGCGCACACGCACCGCAGTTTAGCGCCACGTGTGCACTCTCCTGCATCGTTCACGTGACACTAGTTTGCGTCGTGTGCACACTTTTAAGCCACGCATCCCACTCATGCTGCCACAGCTTTAAACACTCGTTCTATTTTATCTTTTTCATTCGAGAGTGCACCATACAGATGCTATCTCGGACATTGTTCAATACCTCCTTATCAAAGCTGCCAATTCTGGAAAACTGTTTAACACTTTTCCTCATCATTTTAAACCATACCTCACAGTACCTAGTTGCATAAGCACCGTACCCAGTATGCATAATATGCCGTGCCGACCCAAGCGGCACTTCCAACAGCAGCACATCATCTAACAACTCTACCATTTGCTTGGCTCTCATCCTGGGAAAATAACCCTAAGCTTTTCAATAGAGATTTAGACTGGTGAAAGAATGTCAAGGCTACTTTCACTTACCTGTGGACGATTATAACAGGATGTGCCCACACACCTATGGAAGAATAACCAGGCTGCTTCCACGCACCTAATCCCTCTTTGAATACCTTTCACTGCTAGCATTTAGGAATTTCAATAACATCTACCCTTTTCATTGATTTCGTCCAATCTCTGCTCAGTTCACAATTTGCCACAACTGAGCGATTCATTTACAATGCTCAAATAACCCTAACTGATCACTAAATGCTGCAATCACACTGAGAGCCGATACCTACAACAAAGACAACAACTATACCTGCTTATGTGTACAGACTGCGATATCTACTACCGAGCCACTAGGCCGACACCAGGTGCCTAGCACTTAAGGGTCCTACGATACCCTTAACTAGGGAACATGTTACCCCTACCAACAAATGTTCACTGTTACATACCCTTTTTCTGCGCAGAAAAATAAATGTTTTCCCAGATTATGGCAACACTGATAAACATATTTACAGCGTTATCTTTCAATATCACAATACAATCTCAACGGCTTTGTTTGAAACACGTGGCAGCAATACAGGAGATACGTATACGCTATTGTGCGACTAGTCACATACACAATAATGCGACTACTACACAAAACGTATTATTACCCTTACGCTATTGTGCGACTTCCCCTTTATCATGAAAATTCTATCAACAAAGGAAAACAAACTTCTTCCTCCCTTGACCCTGGATTCTAATCAGCACTCCTTGAACTCACACCATAATGGGTAGCGGACTCTCAGCAACAAAGTGGTAGCAGATTTTCGAAGGCACAATGCTTTCTCCTGCTATGGCGCCTCCACCCTTTTGCTGAAAGATCGCTGACCGAGTGTTACCGAGTGACCGGTAGCATGATTTCACACTGCGAGCCCCCAACTATCGATTCCTACCTATCTATACACTCTAAAATTGTCGCTATTTAGCGTTATGAGTCACACAATAGAAATAATTGTTTTCAGACTTTGTGGTTCCAAAGCATAAGTTTTTATTCAATATAAAATCAGATGGTTACACACTGTGATCTAAATACAATTAGTGCAAATAAATCATACAGTCAAAAGGTACAGTCGTTACATACGCACGCGCTCTGGATCCAGATCCAGGCATCCAAGATGAAACCTCAGTCAACAGCAAAGCAAGAAGACTGGCATCTAGTTTCAGATAGCCCACATATATACTCTAGCAGAGATAGGCAATACAATAGAACAGGTTGGCATGATTCCATTGGTTCTTCTTTCTGGTTCTTCTGTTACAGTATAGTTCATAGGTCAGTTTGTATGGTCACATTCCAGCCTCCAACAGCTCTTTGTGTCCATTTTCGCGCTGTATAACAAATTGGACTGGCTGCATTACAGGAAACATTTCAATCCCTGACTCTCTATGATCCATAACTTGCAGACACATGTTGCGATTTCTTCCTCGATGGAACCGGAAATCTGCAAAGACACAGTGGTTTAGAATGACACCAAACACAGTCTGCTTATCATGCACTAAACCTTAGATATCAAATAACATGGATTTCACAACATTACTGATAATGAATTAAACCTTAAATATTAACCTTAATGCCAGGAAACCTTTTTATGTAAGTGTGTAGAGTGTAAGTATTGGGGTATTGGGAAAAGACGCTAGTTAGCGTTGTGCGGCTAAGTGTTTTGTGGAGTACACCATGGTACGTGTTTTGCAGGGTTGATCATATTATATGTTTTAGCAACTGTCGGTATTTATATAATGAGGACTTTTAACATCTTTCTATTGTGTGGGAATCGCACAATGCTAAATAATAGCATCGCCGTATGTACTTATGTGTGAGGTTCACTGAAATGGCGCTGGGCGGCCAGTCGCAAAATGGTGTCTTGTTGCCATTCGCAAAATGGCATCGTGCAGATTTAATTTTAAACAGATTCTGTCTCCAGCTTCGACACCAGGTATTGCTGTTAGCAGGATTTTTGGTTTTCCAGGTATTGCTGTTAGAAGGATTTAAGATTGAACTGATCTAGGAACCAGCAGGTTTTCCAGATGCAGCAGGGGTTACTGCCAGCAGGAGCCTGGGATACACTTGCACACGGAGAGACAGAAACAGCACACATTGTACACCATGGGAAGTAATGAGATTTTCAGGCCCAGAATGCTATCAGAGGAGGATGTTTATACTCTGGGTCTGGCAGCAATTGGTGGTTATGGACAGGTTGACTGGTAGTAGCACTCTGAGTGGTGAAAAGCAAAACATGCAGAGGGAGAGATCTTCTCTGCAGTACTGAGAGTCAGAACCACAGCTGTGACTGCAATAAAGACCAGCAGTACTCACAGACAGAGGAGGCCCGGGTGAATAATCACTGTGGAAAGGAATGCATTCCCAGCATGATCTCCCAGGCAAATTACAAACACTGGCCCTGATTCAGAGCCGGACGCTCTGACAGAGCGCTCGCTCTGAATCAGGGCCGTCCCTCTGAATTTTAGAGCGGCCACCTGGCCACTCGCATAACTGTGGGTGGCCACCCACAGCTATAGCGAGCGGCCAATAAGATGGCCGTGATGGTCAAGACCATCGCGACCATCGGTCTTGCGATGAGACCCTTGTGGTAGGGTCTCATCTGCCGCAAGCCCTGGAGTGCTTTCGGCTTTGTCAGAGCCGAGAGCATTCCCACTGACATCACTTGTGATGTCAGTGGGGCCGGCCCCAGAGGGTAGGCGTTCCCATGGGAACGCCTCCGTCTGGGCAGCCATGCCCCCAGCACGCCCACCAAAGGGGGCGTGCTGTCACTCACCATCGACAGCACGTCCCCTTTGTAGCGAGACCCATAGCGACAGCTTGGCCATAGCTATCCGGGTCTCGCGCATGCGCACGATGGAGCCGGCTCCCTCGTACGCACTTGGCCAACATCGACCCGCTTGCGAGTGCTCAGCGCTCGTGAGCGGGTCTAAATTAGGCCCACAGATCCATGAGACAGCTGGCAGGGGTAAGTCTATAGGCAAAAGGGTGAAAACTAGACATGGTCGTGACATTGAGGTCTCATAGCGTGCGATGAAGCTAGCAATTCCTGAGTAAGGTCAAAACTTGTGCAAGTGTCTGTGAGGCTGTGTTGGTACCGATGGTTTTGCAGTCTTGCTAAACATTACGGATATGTGTAAGGTAAAGTGGGCATCCTTATGTTGTGCTGCGACGGCATAGCGATCGCAATGGAATAGCATACTATCGTAGTGAGACTGCATGCGTAATCGCTATTGCAATCACATTTGCGGTCCTTACTAAATCAGGTCTCGTGTGTTGTAATGTGAATAAGATTGTGCTACTGTGTGGCATAATTTGAATTGTGGATACTATTGTGCGACCACGCCCCTTTCTCTTGTGACCACGCCCCTATTTTGCAGCGCACTCTGTTCTTTTATTGAAAAAGCACAGAGGGGGGGTTCCACCGTGTCTCTAAGACCATTTTAAGCACTGACTGTTTGTGACACAATTACATAGTGGAAGAAGCAGTTGTTTCTATGAACTGCACCTCTTTATGAAACAAAATTCCTGCATTCAACTTTTTACATCTTTGTTGCCAAAGCCTGCCAAAAGTATTTAACGTGATTCCTTTTATGAATGGATTCTGTATAATTTCCTCAAAGTCTTAATACTGTGTTTAGTGAGGTGTGAATACTCCTCCTTTGAAGTCTATGCCATTTTAATTTTCTCTCGTCCATGCTGTTGTCATCTATCTTCCCCCTGGCTCTGACTCATAATTCTTTTATAACTTCTCGGCTTGGCTGTCTTACAGTCTTTCCTCTCATCGACCTTCTGTCAGTGTTGGTAACTTCAACATGACCATTAACTACGCTACCGGCACTGATCACAGTGGAATATTTTCCCACCCATCACAATTAGACACTCCATCAATCATGTTTTCTTTCTTCTCTGTGATGTCTCCACCTTGTCTAGCTCTGTCTTCCTCCTCTGACCGCAACCTTCTATTCTTCGCTCCTAAATGCATTGACTGTAATCTATTCTGTGCCTCAGTTTAACTTCCTCTTTCCTCCATCTCCTCCCTTATGTAAAGAGAAGTGTCTGTCTCATTCTACAACTCCATTTTGCTGCAGCCCTAGAAATGGCAGATCCTATTACCACATCCCACCTCTGATCATCCCTGACATGCGGAAGAAGCACGCCATATGCAAAATTCTCCTGTACAGCTAAATGCTAAAGGGAGAAATTTTGTTCTAACACTAATTTCCTGCACTACAAATCTTTCCTGGCTTCCTACTTTACTGTACTCCCTCTTACTAAACAATCCTACTTTGGATCCCTCATATCTGCTTTGGCAAGCCACATACCATCAGTTCCCACAATACCCACCTCTGTTCATTCCTGACATCCTCCCTAATTTCCTTATAGCATACATAACAAAGTAGAAGCTGCTCAAATCAATCTGACAATACTCTTCAGGTGCATGAAAGGGAGAGGTCATACCATACTTACCTACTTTGCTTGGCACCTTTCTGGAAGCCACCGGAGAGGACCTGCAACTCATCTTCGGGGGGCAAACCCAGACTATAGCCATCATTAGGCCCCATCCCTTTACAGGAAATCCCTGTGATTTGTGGTATTTAGCCCCGTCCCCTCCCTAAGGACCCGCAAATTTCTCAGAAAATCTCCCCATCCTGCCAACTTCTCCAGGAAGTGGGCAGGATGCGGGAGAATTGCCTACTCTTTCGGGGGTGCGGAGGTTACCCGAAAATCGGGAGCCTCCCATGACTCCCGGGAGAGTAGGTAAGTATGGGTCATGCTAAACAAAAAAACAGAAAGGGGATGTCCCCCAGCACACTAAATTGTACCTGCAGCAATACTTGAAAATGATATGGTAATAGAAATTCTGAGATATTTGTTGCATGCATTTGCAAATACATGGTAATCCACCAGGCCAACTTCACGGCTTTTCTGGTGGTCCCTACACTGTATGTATTAGGAAGACTAGAAAATGATGTAAAGAAGGAAGAGCATGATACAGGATTTTCTGTGACACCATTGTGTACAAGTATAAGGGGATGTATAAGAAAGCATTTCTACTCCTTTTTATTCATATCATGAACAGAAATAAAGAGGCTATAAAACTGGCACAACACGAAACTCCATAAACCGTGTGGTCAACTGAGGTACAAAGTTGACATGGACACAAAGTAGTGAAAGGTTTAAAATAATTAGGAACAATGTGGCTATTTGGTGGAGAGGAAGCCAGCCTGAGAGAATATATAGCATTTTATGATAGTGCAACTCCACTTATCAGACATATAGGATCCTATCTAGTATGTCACATGCTATACATGAGGTGTGCATGCATGTCTATGACAGTAACTGCAGAGTGTATGAAGACTAAATCATTTCATCACCCACACGTATATAAAGAAATACACTGGTGATGCATCTTAGCGTTACTCAGCTTCCTCAGGCACACTGACCCACTGCTTAGTCCGGCCAGTCTCTATCTATCTATATATATATATATATATATATATATATATATATTTTGTGACAAGATCACATAGACCGGGTAAAATCCATCAGTAGCTGTATTGCTCACCACGGGCAGGTACACAGGATATGGCAGCTTCACAGGCAAAGTCTTGCAAACAGCAATATTGTCTTCAGTGGACTCGCAGGTCCAGGATTCTTAACACTAATCACCCCCGGGTGTAAAAACTGGGCTACTATCTCACCGTCAGGCTCAGTTTCCCCAGTGTCTCTGCAGTTCTTAAACCAGCCTCACACAGGTGTCTGTAATCAGCTGCCTTCCAGATTCTGATTGAGACAACACCTGAACTGGAAATTACACATTCCTAATGCCTTTGCTCTGCCAAACCTGGGAGATCTGGATTTTCCACATTTACCTCATGTGGAATTATGCTGACCCTGTCACACTCCTCCCCCCTTAGCTTCAACCACCCGGTGAAGCTAAAACACTTTCAATCAAGCTATCTGCATTTTCCACTGTTCGCCATCCTCACCCTTTTCCTCCTTCTCATCTAGCTTCACCATAGGCCTACTTGGAGGATCAGGCCCAACAAACCTTCTGGAAAGGGCATCAGCATTGAGGTGCTGTTTCCCCGAATGATGCTGCACCTCAAACTTAAATGGCTGCAAAGACCAAAACCAGCGGGTTACATGAGCATTCACTTCTTTGTTCATGTGCATCCACTGTAAAAGGGGCATGATCTGTAACCAACAAAAACTCCCGCCCCAACAAATAATATTTTAATGAGTCTACTGCCCACTTAATTACCAAGCACTCTTGCTCCACAGTTGAGTACTTGCACTCCCTGGGCAGCAATTTCCGGCTAAGGTAGAGGATGGGTCTCTTCTACCACTTGGGAAAGGACTGACCCCAATCCCATACCTGAGGCATCTGTTTGCAATATAAACTGCTTTTTAAAGTTAGGATCCTGCAGAACAGGTTCTGCACACAAGGCACGTCTTAAATCCTGCCATGCAGCTTCTGCTGCTCCAGACCAGACTATCTTATCTGGGGACTGTTTTTTAAGACACTCTGTTAATGGTGCTGCCCTAGTGGCAAAAATCACGAATGAATCTGTGGTGGTAACCCACTAGGCCAAGGAATGTTCTGAGCTGGGATTTACTTTTGGGTTTAGGCCATGTGAGGTCTGCCTCCACCTTACTGGGCTGAGGTTTTACCTGCCCTCTGCCTACAATATATCCCAAATATTTTGCCTCCACCATTGCAATGGCACAATTGTTAGGATTACCAGTAAACCCATGTGCCCGTAAAGATTGCAACACTGCTTCTACTCTGGGTAGGTGTGACTCCCAGTCGGGGCTAAAGATAACTATGTCACCTAGATATGCAGCTACATATTCCTTGCGAGGCTGCAGCTATCTGTTCATAGACCTCTGGAAGTTTGCAGGAGCCCCATGCAAACAAAACGGCAGCATTTTATACTTAAACAAACCTTCTGTGGTAGAAAAGGCTGTTTTGGCCTCAGCAGTCTCAGATAAAGGAATCTGCCGATACCCTTTTATCAAATCTAGGGTGGTGAGATACTGGCTGTTTGCTAAATGCTCCACCAGCTTGTCCACCTGGGGCATCGGATAGGAATCAAACTGTGACACTTTATTTAATTTGCAAAAATCATTGCAGAATCTTAAAGCACCTGAAGGCTTAGGCACTAAAACTATGGAATTATTCCATTCGCTATTTAATTCCTCTATGACCCCTAGTCGCAGCATCTCCTCTACTTCCTGTTTAACCGCTGCCCGCTTTGGCTCGGGTATACAGTATTGCCTCTGTTTTATTACCACCCCGGGAGGAGTAACTATATCCTGCTGGATAATTTGGTTTTTTTCCGGAATGGCAGAGAACGTATGTTGGTGTCGTGCTACTAAACTCACTACCTTCTGTTTCTGGCAGGGAAAAGGGTAACTTTAATGGGTACCTGACATTCCGGGGTTTTATTGGCAACCAATGTGGGCTGACCAATGCTCTCTTTCCAGGGTTTTAACAGGTTTACATGGTAGATTTGCACTTCTTTCCTTCTACCCTCTTGTCGAACCTTATAATTAACAGGTTCCACTGCCTATATAACTTCATAAGGGCCTTTCCACTGGGCATACATTTTGCTTTCAGTGGTGGGTACCAGAACCAGTACCTTGCCACCCGGTTTATAAGTCCGATTAACCACGGTCACATCATATCGACGTTTTTGCCGCTGTTGTGCCCTATCCATGTGCTCATTCACAAGTGGCGCAATTTGCCTTAAACGGCCATACAATTAGGTCACAAACTGAACGATTTTAGGCTCATGGCATGACTGTTGTTCCCACCCTTCTTTCAACAGATCTAAAATCTCTCTAGGTTGCCTCCTCTTTCTGAATGAGGGCGGCCGCTTCTTTTTTTTAGTGCAGCCTCCTGGTTGCTAGCTAAGCTGTGGGTTACCACCCACAGCTTAGCGACCGACCAGGTTGATGGTCACGATGGTCAAGACCATCGCGACCATTGGAGCTTGTGATGAGACCCTAAGGTTGGGTCTCGGCAACAGCAAGCCCCAGGGAGCTGCCTGCTCTGATCGAGCAGGAAGCTCCCCACTATCATCACTGTTGATGTCAGTGCGGCTGCACACAAAACAGCAGGCGTTCGCTTGGGAACACCTCCATTTGTGTAGCCACCCCCCCCAACCCGCCTACAAAATGGGCCTAGCTGTCGATCAACATCGACAGCCGGCCCATTTGTAGTGAGCTCTGGAGCGAGAGAGTTTCTCTCTCGCTCCGGGGCTTGGGCACGTGCACAGGGCCTTAACATTGACCTGGTTGTGAGTGCTCAGCGCTTGCGACCGGGTCTAAATGAGGTCCTAAATCCCATAGAGGATTGGGGTACCTCACATTGAAAACATTAAGTAAGGTAGGAGGGAGTAAGTACCAAATCTCGCTTTTCCTCAGACACTGCCCTTTTTATAATTTGATTAAGGGTCTGGTTAAAGCGTTCAACAAGCCCATCTGTTTGCGGGTGTAGTAACTGAGGTAGTAATCCTATCCACCTTTAACAGTCAGTACATATCTTTAATTAGTTTAGAGACAAAAGGGGTACCTTGGTCCATTAAGACCTCCTTTGGTATTCCCAAGCGGGTATATAGCATCAACAATTCCCAGGTAATAGTGTGTCACGGCCAGGGTTTCTTGGCATGGTAGTCACCGGGTATTACCTGTGTGGTCATTATGGCGGGGGGGGTCTCTGGCAGCAGTGCTGGTGTTTGGCGAGGGGCATTGGCTGAGCATAGTTCTGTGTGGGCACATTGTCACTAGGCCTGGCGAGGTCTGGCGGTGTTTCTGTTCATTTGGCATGGGCGCCGCCATCTTGCCTGCGGCCATGTGATCCCAGCTGTTCAATCCTGGTGGGTCATGTGCTCATTCCAGCCAGTCACAGCATGGTACTGAGTATTTAGGAAGGTCCAGAGCCTTCCTTCCTTTGCCAGTGCAATGTGTTTCTCAGCTGCGGCTGAGAGAGAATACCTGTGCCTTACCTGCCTGCTTGTAATACGCTCCTAGCCTGAACCTTGCCTGCTCCAACAAGCTGGACTTACCCTGCATCCTCCATATACCTTCCTACCTGCCTGAGTACCTGAACCTGCTGTTTCCCTGCACCTTTCTTCATTTCACTCCCAGCTGGACTTCACTATCGCTGCCTGCATTCAGTAACAGCTCATCATACCTGCAGTTTGTTACAGCTCATCATACCTGCATTCTGTTTTCAGCTCATCATATTTATACTATGAGGGGCCGTTCAAGTCAAAATTACAGCTTTCTGGATATGTCATATACCTAAATTATTGCTTTCTGGATATGACGTATGCTGAAATGGATATGACGTATGCTGAAATGGATATAACATATGATGAAATGGATATGACGTATGATGAAATGGATATGACGTATGATGAAATGGATATGACATATGCTGAAATGGATATAACATACTGAAATGGATATAACATATGATGAAATGTATATAACATGATGAAATGGATATAACATATACTGAAATGGATATGACCTATGCTGAAATGGATATAACATATGCTGAAATGGATATAACATACGCTGAAATGTATATAACATATGAAATGGATATGACATATTATGAAATGGATATGACATATGCTGAAAAGCACATGACAGTGCCAGCCAATCACAGCTCTCCTGTATAAGCAGGGCTCCTGGGATGGAAGAGCAGGATTACAGTGTGGCAGAGCTGTAAAGGGGAGGTGAGTGCTAACACTATAGTCAGTGGTGTAATAACTTTTGCTGTGCTGATGATGGTAATGTAACACATAACTACTACTGCATGTACTATTAGTTATAGCTGCAGATAGGAGACTGACTCTTTTCAGCTTTTTTCTCCTGTGAGGATCGTGCTCCTGCTGCAGGCAGGTTATGTATAAATGTTACTTTCACTTTCCTTTCTGTCCTCATTCTCTCTCATCTCATCTCTTTCTTTACTCTCCTTTCTCTTCTTTCTCTATGTCTGATTTCCTTGCCAGTACCCCATGTCCCTGCTCATGTTAGAGAGTGCCCTGACTCCCAGCAAGATGGCTCCTTCATAATCCAGCAGGTGGGGTAGGATTCCCCTGTTGTCTGGCAAGATGTACTGTTACTGTATGCAGGCTGCTGGGTCAGACAATCGGCAGTAGGCTGTGGTTTTCACACTCCACACGTGCCAAGCATTATTATAACCATACCACCCAACTGTCCCACATTCAGTGGGACAGTCCTGTTTTTTTGGGACAGTCCCGCTGTCCCACCCATGGGCTGCAGTGTCCCACAGTTGGGGGGGGAGTTGGGGAACCATACAGCGTGTACGCAGAGCAAGAATAGATGTGCGCATTGCACAGTATCTTTCTACTTCAGGGTCCATAGGGTATCCACAGGATACCTTGGGGTGTAGGCGGATGATGTCAGACATTGGGCACCACAGAGTTAAAGTTTTTAGCCTCCCAGGATGCACTGGGATCCCCCTCCTATACCCTGCATCTGAGCCAAGACAAACTAGTTTCGTAGGTGCGCGGCTCGGAGTCGGATCACCATTTAACAGAAGGGGCTGTAATGGTCCCTGAAGTTCTTCAAGGCAGCTGTGGCTGCTCAAGATGAGCTGCACAGCATAGACAGTCAGTACTGACGTCTATGCTGTCGCTCCTTCACCCCGCACGACCAGAATGCCGGTACAGATCAGGGGATGCTGGTGGGTGTCTGGGGTCACAGCTAGCGGTGACCCCGAATTACCTGGACTGTGGCCGGATTCAAGGGGGCAGGTAAGTGGCGGGGTCCCACTGAGGGTACCCGCCGATACACAGTCCTAAGTCCCCAGGCAGGGGGCTACCTGGGGACTGGCTACATGTGGAGCCAGGTATTAACTTGTGCTTCCACTATACCACCAGGGTCAGCGGGCCACGGCTGAGAGGCAAAGGTCTGGCGTCCCAGGGGTTAATTGCATGTCAGGGGAGTGGCCTTCCCTGTCTCACAGCCGGCACCTCCCCCGCTGCACAGTGGCTCTCTATAGCGGTCTGGCGGGCTGTGTCAGGACTCCTCCCCCTGTCCCGCCTCCTCTCTGCTCCCCGGCGGCCATTTTCTAAGAGTGTGCAAATGCTGCTGGACGCTGAATCAAGGTGGCATCGTGGTCCGGGTCCACCCGCATACCTCTCCTGCGATTAAGGTCAGAGTATGCAGCCTGGTATGTACCAGGCTCTGTGTCTGTGTAGTTGATCTCCGTGCTGGTACTGCAGGTGATTTATTTCTGCATTGTATATGACTAACTGCTAACGCTGCTGCCTGTACTTTCACTTCTGACTGTCAGACATTTTACTAACCCTGTTCTTCCTCTGCTAAAGCCCTTGCGATGCGGTGTTGCAGGGTGTTCATTGCCTCACTGTAAAAGCATTTATCTGTGAGGAGAGTCACATACACTACGGGTATACAATTGGGAAGCCGGCTGCCGGAATGCCGACAGCCGGCTTCCTGACTGCTTTATCCCAGCATGGGATAAATGACCGGCGTCTATATCTAGACGCCTGTCATTTTCCCGACGCCAGGAGACCAGCATCCCGATCGAAGGGATACCAGGTGCCGCGAGCAGACAGCCACATGAGGGGAGGGTTAGGTTTAGGGTACCCGGGGGACTTAGGGTTAGGCACCCCCCTGGGAGGGTTAGGGTTAGCCTAGGGGGATGGAGGGTCAGGGTTAGGCACCCCCGGGGGGGACCTAGGGTTAGGCACCCCCCCGGGGGACTTAGGTTTAGGCAGCGGGCAAGGGGAGGTTAGGGTTAGGCACTTGGGGGGGGGAGCTAGGCTTAGGCACCCTAAAGGAGGGTTAGGGGGTTAGGTTAGTATAGAATATACTTACCTTTGGGACGATTGGGATTTCCAGCACTGTCGGGCTTTCTCTGCCGGGCTCTGCTAATCTGTCGGCCTGCCGATGCCGGGAATCGAACTGCCAGCTATGCAGCCAGCGGTATTTCATACCGATTCCACACTACATTACACTCATCATGTCTGAGAGTAAATGTGATTTTCCTCTTCAGCTAATGTGTACCACATGTAATGTACCATTAGCGGAGGGTGATGGAAACACCTAGGGGTTATGTAGGGCGTGTTATCTTATATCACGCCAGATTTCTGTCAGTGCGCCTGTGCAGGAACCGTCCTGAGCTTGTTTTGCTAAAGCACTTACAACCCTTGTGGGCCAGCTAGCGACTCCCCCTACATTCCCCCAGATGGGGTTCTCACAGCAGTCGGTTGTGTCGTCACCCATGCAGGGGTTCCCCAGGCAGTTGATGGTACCCCAGTGTCTCCTGCTTTTGCCCCCCCCAGGTCTCGCAGGAGCCTGCGTGGGTGAATTCATTGTCCAATATGGTGCAACAATGAGATGTTTGACTTTTCAGACCAGGAGCCCTCCATACTAAGGAGGCGGAGTCTAAGTCTAAAGTCTATATAACTGGCCTTATATGGGCAGTGCGTGCAGCCTTGGTCATTGAGGATGATGATTCCCCCGTGGCTAAATCTAAATACACCTTCTTTAAGGATATTAATGGAGATGCCACTGTATTTCCTCTATCTGGTCAGTTAGTGGATCATTTAGAGGAGGCGTGGAAAAATCCGGGTAAGCGGTACCAGCCTTAAAAACATTTGGCCTTTGCATACCCCTTTGTGGATAATTATTTTTCCAAGTGGGAAACTCCTCTGCAAGTGAACTCTCATGTCACATGCCTTGTGAAGAGTGCTACATTGCCCATGCCCTCCTTAAAGGATGCTATGGATCACATATGCCTGAAATCCATTTATTCCCTTGCTGGGGGGCGTCCAGACTGGCTATGGCTGTGTGCTGGGTGGCCAGAGCCATGGAATGTTGGGTTGATAGCTTGGAGGCATCTCTGGACACTGACTCTTCACCTGAGCTGGTGGAGTTAGTGGGTAATCTCAGAGACTCAGCCATGTACATTAATGAGGCAGCCTCGGATATAGGTCTCCTCACTTCCAGAATCTCCTCGGTAGCGGTGGCGGCTCACTGCACCCTATGGTTGCGTTCTTGGAAAGCCGACACAAATTCCAAAAAGGTTTGGAATGCTTGCCTTTTAATGGACAGGTCCTGTTTGGCCCTGATCTGGACAAAATTGTGGCCACTCTGGCAGCAGCTAAGTCTGCGTGTCTGCCATGGGCTACAGTCCCATCAGGGTCGGGTTCTTTGTCCTTTTGGCCCTATAAGGTCCTGGGTAAGTCCAAAGTACAGTCCTTTCCGAGACAGTCAGGGGCCAAGAAATCTGCCAAGCCTAAGAAGCAGGCTTGAAATACAAGACATCCTGCTTCCAAGTCGGACGATAAGCCTTCCACCTGACAGGATGGGCCTCTCCTTGGGGGACCCCAAAGTGGGAGGCCGGCTTCTTCAGTTCGCACAGTGCTGGTGTCTCACCACCATGGACACTTGGGTAAAAGAAGTGGTCTCTCGGGCATACGCCCTCTCCTTCCGGCGGAGGCCTCCCAGCCGATTTTTCACAATGGGCCATCAGTCGGATCAAGACAAAGCCCTGGTATTCCGGAAGGTGTTACACTCTCTGCTCCAGGCTAGAGCTATAATGGCAGTTCCGTTGTCCCAGAGGTGATCATTGTATTACTACAATCTTTTTCTGGTACAGAAACCCAATGGTCTTACCGGCCCATCCTCAACCTCAAATCCCTCAACAATTCTTGGGGGTTCCTCTGTTACAGATGGAGACCCTGGGGATTTCATGGTGTCGCTAGATATTCAGGACGCTTACCTGCATATCCCCATTGTTCCAGCACACCAACGTTTCCTCAGGTTTGCAGTGGTCGACCAACACTTCCAGTTTCAGGCACTGCCCTTTGGTCTGGCCATGGCACCTCGAGTGTTTACCAAAGTCATGGCAGTTATGGCATGTTATAATAGTTATGGCAGCTCACTTGTGGATGCAGGGGGTCCGCTTGTTGCCCTATCTGGACAACCTCCTGTTGTTGGCAGGGTCTCCAGAGATACTTCAGTGCCATCTGCAACTGACAGTCTCTGTGTTGCAGACTCATAGCTGGCTGGTAAACTGGAAGAAGTCCTCCCTGGTTCCCTCACAGAGGATGATCCATCTCGGAGCCCTGTTGGACTCCCAACAGAGGATGTTTGTGACAGAGGAAAAGATCTCTGCATTATAGGCAAAAGTATGCAGTTGCCTGCAGAGTTGCCGGGTATCTAATCACTTGGTGATGAGGTTACTGGGATCCATGGTGTCGATGTTCGACATGGTGGAGTATGCATAGTTTCACTCCAGACCTCTGCAGAAGTCGATCCTCTCCAGATGGAATGGGTTTCCAAGACACAGACAATGGTGCTTTCCCCGGAGGTACGTCTGTCTCTGGCCTGGTGGCTGCACACTGCTCACCTGAACAAGGGGCACCCCTTTTGGATTGCGGACTGGGCCCTTCTGACAATGAACGCCATTCTCCGAGGCTGGGGAGCGGTGATGGGTCCGCACTTCTTCCAGGGAAGGTGGATGCCAGCAGAATCTGCACTTCCGATAAACATCTTGGAACTTCTGGCAGTATTCAAAGCTCTCCAGCAAGCAAGACATGTCCTGCACGGAAAACCAGTGCAGGTGTAGTCAGACAATGCCACCACAGTGACTTACATAAACCGCCAAGGAGGGACCCGCAGTCAGACAGCCTTGATGGAGGTGTCCCGCATTCTAGCTTGGGCGGAAGGCAATCTCCCTGCCATTTTGGCAGTGTTCATACCAGGAGTCCTCAACTGGAAGGCAGACTATTTCAGCCGTCAAGACGTGCATCCTGGAGAATGGTCTCTTCACCAGGAGGTGTTTCAAATCCTGGTGAACAAGTGGGGCCTTCCAGAGATAGACCTCATGGCCTCCCAACACAACAACAAGCTACCTGTGTATGGGTCAAGAACAAGAGATGCAGAGGCACTTCTGGTAGAAGCTCTGTTGGTCCGGTGGACCTTCCAGTTTGCGTACCTCTTCCCTCTGTTCTCCCTTCTTCCTCAAGTGATTTGCAAATTCAAGCAAGAACGTGGCATGCTGCTGTTGATAGCTCCAGCTTGGCCCAGATGACACTGGTACTCAGATCTTCAGAGTCCCTCCGTAGACACTCCAATGCTGTTGCCTCTATGTCCGGACCTCACGGTCCTTGCCATTACCTGGACCTGGGTCATTTGTTTTTGATGGCATGGCTGTTGAGACTTAAGGTCCAGGGGTTTTTCCAGCTCTGTAGTTAACACCATGCTCAGAGCTCGGAAGCCTGCATCTGCAAGAATTTACCATCGAGTATGGCATACTTTCTTTGAATGGTGTCACCCTAGAGCCTATGATCCTCAGGTGTTCCAGATATCCAGGGTGTTGGCTTTCCTGCAGGTGGGCTTAGATCACGGTGTTCACCTTGCTTCTCTGAAGGTGCAGGTTTCTGCCCCGTCAGTGTGGTTTCAGCATAGGAT
Organism: Taudactylus pleione; assembly: GCA_031769625.1. Taxonomy (NCBI): domain Eukaryota; kingdom Metazoa; phylum Chordata; class Amphibia; order Anura; family Myobatrachidae; genus Taudactylus; species Taudactylus pleione. The sequence continues at coordinate 130,434 of JAUIMM010001503.1, read as the reverse complement.
TGCTACTCTTCCTGATGTCCACACCTTTCTGCAAGGTGTACTTCGTGTTCAGCCTCCCTTTGTTCCTCCAGTGGCTCCTTGGGATCTTGTTGTGGTCCTGAGGGCTCTCCAAGGACTGCAATTTGAAACACTGGGCTCAGTGGATTTGAAGTGGCTTACAGCTAAGACTGTATTTCTTCTGGCCATTGCTTCGGCCAGATGGGTTTCAGAATTGGGGGCTCTCTCATGTCGACCTCCCTTTCTCATTTTTCATAGGTACACTCGCCCTGGTTTTCTCCCAAAGGTGGTATATAGTTTCCACATTAACAAGGAAATCATAGTGCCGGCCTTTAATTCTCCAGACCTCTCGGTTGGTGAGGCCACCTTAGATGTGGTACTGGCTCTAAGGATTTATGTTGACCGTACCAATCCTTTTAGGAAGTCGGACTCCTTGTTTGTCCTCTATAGCTTACGTAAGAAGGGAGGGCCTGCCACTAAGCAAACTTTGGAAGGATGGATTTGCATGGCTATTTCTAAGTCTTATATTCATGAAGGCCTTCCTGTTCCATCCTCTGTTAGGGCTCATTCCACTAGGTCTGTGGGTCCTTCATGGGCAGCTCTAGGTGGTGCCTCTGCTGTTCAGCTTTGCAAGGCAGCCACGTGGTCTTCTGTCCATACCTTTGTAAGGTATTATGCATTCGATACCTTTGCATCTCAGGATGCTTCCTTTGGGCGGTGGATTCTCCTTTCAGCACAGGAGCGTCCCCACCCTTAAAGGATACTGCTTTGGGACATCCCCAAGGTATCCTGTGAATACACTATGGACCCTGAAGTAGAAAATATGAGATATGGTAAGAACTTACCCTTGTTATCTCTATTTCTACAAAGTCCATAGGGTTCCACAGGACTCCCGCCCTGTCTCACCTGTACTGCAGATGGGCTTTGTTCTGGTCACCGGTTTTTCCATCTCCTTCTGGTGAGAATGTGATTCTTGTGTGTTCCAGACTTTTTCTCCTCCTCCGGCTTGTGGCTTGTTACATAACTGGTTTGCCTTGGCTTGGGGGCGGGGTGTAGAAGGGGGATCCCAGTGCATCCTGGGAGGCTGAAAACTTTAACTCTGTGGTGTCCTATGTCTGACATCATCTGCCTATACCCCAAGGTATCCTGTAGAACCCTATGGACTGGGGTCCCCCTTCTATACCCCGCCCCCGAGACATGGCAAACCAGTTATATAATAAGCCATAGGCCAGAGGAGGAGAAGAAAGAGAGAGAAGAAAGTCTGGAACACACAAGAATCACATTTTCACCAGAAGGAGACAGAAAAAATGGTGATCAGAGCAAAGCCCATCTGCAGTACAGGTTCGACAGGGCGGGAGTCCTGTGGAACCCTATGGACTTCGTAGAAATAGAGATAACAAGGGTAAGTTCTTGCCATATCTCATATTATTCACAGTACGGGGGGGGGGAAGTCCGGGGGCAGCCCAGCATCTCGGAGATGCTGGGCACGCCCCTTAGCAATGTAAACAGGGTGTGCCGCTAGGTCACGCCCTTTTCTCACATAGGTCACACCCCTTTTCAGGAAATCTTTGCCGCATAGATGTCTCGAGTGGAACTCTGCAAAAGTTGGGAGGTATGTTATAACACTTACTAGGCTTTGTGTGTTTATTTAGTGCATATAATGTATAGGTACTGTATGTGCATGTCTACATGCAATTCTATGTCCAGGACTTTATATTGTGTATGTATGTATTTATTCTTCCGCTACTTGTGAGTGGCAGAATAAATACATACATACAGGGCCGTAGAGAGCCTGGCCAGTTCCGGGTAAAGGAGAGGGCATGGCCTAATCGCCGGACGCGTGGCAACACCCCCTTGGAAAAAACACAAAAATATATCAGCCCAGTGCTAAGCAGGGGGGCATGATCATTGTGATTGCTTCCCCCCACAGCCATAGGAGACTACTCCGGCTGAGCTGCTGTGAGGGGGGGGGCACGCCGGGCCTCTCTAGCAAGCCCAGGCCCGGGTAAACTGTTCCCACTCCCCCCCTCTCTGTGCCCATGTATACATACACAATAGAATGCCCTAGACATAGAATTGTATATAGACATGCACATACAGTACCTATACAGTATATGCACTAAATAAACACACAAAGCCACGTAAGTGTTATAATAATGCTGTGCATGTATGGGGTGTGAAAACCACAGCCTACTGCTGATTGTGGCAGACTATAAACCTCTGACCCAGCAGCCTGCATACAGTCAGTACATCTAGCCAGACAATAGGGGAATCCTACCCCACCTGCTGGATTATGAAGGAGCCATCTTGCTGGGAGTCAGGGCACTCCCTAACATGAGCTGGGACCTGGGGTACTGGCAAGAAATCAGACATAGAGAAAGAAGAGAAAGGAGAGTAAAGAAAGAGCTGAGATGAGAGAGAATGAAGACAGAAAGGAAGTGAAAGTAACACAGGCTTGCCTACCCTCCTGATTTGGCCGGGAGACTCCCGATTTTCGGGTGCCGCTCCCAGCCCCCCGGAAAGACAGGCAAGCCTCCCGGAAGCCTCCGACCCTCCTGTCCTCCCCCCTGAAAAGATTACAAACCCCCACAGCAGGGGAGCCGGTGACACAATTTGCGCTGAATCGCATCATCGCGGTCCCGACCCCTGCTTCACACTGCCGAAAATAATGGCATTGTGAAGAGGGGCGGAGCCACGATGACGCAATCATGTGGCTCCGCCCCCGGCTCCACCCTCAATGTACCACCAACTGGCTGGTCCACCCCCGGCTCCACCCACAATGACCGCCCCCGGCCCCCCGCTGTTAGCCGACAATCAGCTCCCTCCCGGAAGGCTGGAGCTGATTGTCGGCAAGTATGAAGTAACATTAATACATAAAGTTATTACACCACTGACTATAGTGTTAGCACTCACCTCCCCTTCACAGCTCTGCCACACTGTACAAGTAAGAGGGGTGGGCTGCGCTTCAAATTATTATTTATATTATTATCATTTATTTATATGGTGCCACAAGTGTTCCACAGCACCTTACAAAGTACATAGACAAATAAGTATCCATTGACTTACAATATAATACAATACAGGACATGGATAAACATTGCTATATTAGCAACCTTTATGCCCGCATAAGCAGCCAAGTGTTAGTTGCCCTAGTGGGGAGTAAGAGATAAATTAAATTACAGTAGGGAGAAGCACAAGAGGGTATAGGGCCCTGCTTGAAAGAGCTTACATTCTTTAAGGGAGGGGATGACAAACAGGAGTGACACAGATGGGGTAGGCGGGGAGAAAAAGGAAGATGTAGCAGCAAGTTAGGATGAGAGCTGGAAGGCTTTAATGAAATAGTGGGTCTTAAGAGCTCATTTGAAAGATTGTAGAGAGGTGCAGAGTCTGATGGGGAGAGGGAGGGAGTTCCAAAGGTGAGGAGCAGCACGGGCAAAATCTTGGAGGCGGGAGTGGGAGGAAGTAATCAATTGGCATGAAAGGTGGCATGTATTAAGTGAACAAAGAGGGCGGACAGAAGAGTGAAGGGAGATGAGATCAGAGATGTAAATGGGAGAGGAATGGGTGAGGGCTTTGTAAGTGAGTGTGAGAGCCTTGAATTGGGTTCTGAAAGGGAAGGGGAGCCAGTGGAGGGCTTGTAGGAGAGGGGAAGCAGATGTAGAGTGTTTGGAGAGGCAGATGAGCCCAGCAGCAGCATTGACCACAGACTGGAGAGGAGAGAGATGGGATTTGGGGAGGCCAGCTAGGAGAAGGTTACAGTAGTCCAATCTGGACATTACCAATGAATATACAAGAGTTTTGGTAGCATCCTGGGTGAGAAAGAGTCTGATCTAGGAAATATTCTTGAGATGGAAATGACAAGACTGCTAGAGGTTCTGAATGTGTGGTTTGAATGAGAGGGAAGAGTCCAGGATGACTCCAAGACAACTCACTTTGGGACTAGATGAGATAGTTATACCATCTATTAATAAAGAAATAGTGGGACATGATGTTATGTGGGAGGGTGGGAAGACTATCAGCTCAGTCTTAGACATATTAAGTTTGAGAAATCGCTGGGACATCCAGGAAGAGATAGCAGAGAGACAGTTAGAGAGGGGGAAAGATCAGGTGAGGAAAGGTAGATCTGAGTATCATCAGCATAGAGATGATAATGGAGGTCAAAAGAGCTGATGAGTTTACCTAGAGAAGACGTATAGAGAGAGAATAGGAGAGGTCCAAGAACAGAACCTTGGGGAACACCTACTGAAAGAGGCTGTGGGGGGGGAATAATCATGAGAGGAAACAGAAGGAACATTCAGAGAGGTAGGAGGACAGCCAGGAGAGAGCAGTGTCACGTAGACCAAGGGAGTGAATATGCAGCAGTAGAGGGTGGTCCACAGTGTCAAAAGCAGCAGAGAGGTCAAGGAGAATGAGCAGGGAGTAGTGGCTCTTGGATTTGGCAGCAAGGAGGTCATTGCAGACTTTCCTGAGGGCAGTTTCAGTGGAGTGGAGAGAACGGAAGCCAGACTGAAAAGGGTCAATGAAGGAGTGGGAGGAAAGAAATGTGGTGAGGCGGTTATAAACAATACACTCAAGGAGTTTGGAGGCAAAAGGGAGGAGAGAGATTGGTTGGTAGTTAGAGAGAATGTTAGGATCAAGGTTAGGTTTTTTAAGAATGGGGGAGACAAGGGTATGCTTGAATGCAGAAGGAACAGTGCAAGAAGAGAGGGAGAGATTAAGGAGGTGGGCAAGATGGGAGCAGGCAGAAGGAGATAGGTAGCGGAGAAGGTGGGAGGGGATAGGGTCAAGGGGAAAGGTGGAAGGGGGTAGGACTGGATAAGAGCCTTAACTTCCTCTCCAGTCACAGGGGAGAAGGATGTCAGAGTCGGTAAAATGGATGGGGAGGGGTGATCCGGGAAAGGAGGAAGTGGAGAGCTGGGGGACTGGTTGGATATGATGTCCTGATGTATTGAATCAATTTTAGATGTGAAATATGTAGCAAACTCAGTGGCAAAGAGCAAGGAGGGGAGACGAGGAGGGGGTGGGCAGAGGAGGGAGTTGAAGGTGGAAAAGAGACGCTGGGAATATGAGGACAGGGAGGAGATGAGATTCTCGAAATATGACTGTTTAGAGAGGGAAAGGGCAGCACTGTAGGATGGCAGCATGAATTTGAAATTGAGAAAATCTGCCTGAGAGCGTGATCTTCTCTATTGTCGCTTGGCGGTTCGTGAACATTTTTGCAGGTATCTGGTGCATTTGGAATGCTAGGGTTGAGGTGTGGATTTGCGAGGGTGAGTAGTGATCGCCGGAGCAACAGAGTCAAGAGCAGAAGTAAGGGAGGCATTGTATAAGGAAGCAGCTTGTTTAGCACAAGAGAAAGAGAGGATAGGGGAGAGAAGTGAGTCAAGTAGGGAAGAAAAGAAAGCAGTGTCAATAGCTTCAATGTTACTCTTAGTGATGGTGGCTCTGGGAGGTAGAGGAGGGGAAGGAGAGAGGGATAGGTTAATTGAGAGGAGGTGATTGTCAGAGAGGCGTAATGGGGAATTGGAGTAGGCAGAAATATCACAACGGTGAGTGAATACCAGATCAAGCAAATGCCCACTCACATGGGAGGGTGAGGAGGTCCATTGGGAGAGTCCAAATGAGGAAGTGAGGGTGAGTAGTTTGGAGGTGGTAGATTCTGTGGGGATATCAATAGGAATATTGAAGTCACCGAGGATAATAGAGGGAAGGTCTGAGGAAAGAAAGTAGAGGAGTGATGGGGTGAGGATGGGGGACTGGCAGGAAGTGGGCATGTTCCGCAACATGATATTAACAGGAGTAACAATGCCTGCAGGTAGAATATGAGGAAAAAGGGGTACACGTGCACTCCTGTTGGGTGTGTGTGATACGATGGTGTGGGGGAATTATCTGGGGAGGGCAAAGGGAATGTGGGGAGGGGAGATGGAGAGGAGAGGGGTGTGTGTATTGGGGCTAAATGGAGGCTATGTTAGTGGGTGAGAAAAAATGAAGCAGACAGTAAGTGTGGAATCCAACCAGTTTTATTTGGTAAGACACAGTGCTTCCCTAGGTGGTTCCGTTATGGGGTGTGGAGATGAGCAGATGGCTCTGTGCGATCCTCGGTTGGGGAGTGGGTAGACCCTTTGAGGGTGCTCCTATCTGTGCAGTCCTTACTCCTGCAAGTTATCCTGCTGGACCTATGGTCTCAGTCTTCCGGAACCGGGATGCATGGGGTGTTGTTCAAGTCCTGTAGCTTGTGCAGTTGGCAGCATCCATCACTGTTTCTGGGACCTGTTTGACCTACCGGTAGGTGGAGAGATGTCTGTGGTGCTGTGCAGCGCAAGCTGTGGTCCCAGATGCTGGCCAGGTGTTGCGTTGCACCTCTGTGAGCCTGCGGGGTGCCTGGCAGATGGGCGCCCATCGATGTCCTGCTGTGGGCTGTAGAGTGATGCGGAGAGCTGTGGTGTGGTGCTGCCCCATGGTCCCGTGGGGTCAGTCTACTCTGCTGTATGCACTGCCAGGGCGGGCAAGGGGGACCCAAGGTTTGCTGGGTTGTACAGTGCTGGATCACCCTGGATTCGGTGTAGCAATAAATGGTTGATTAAAGTTCTTGTAGTGGTGGTGAGTGTGGGTGGCTTGATCTCCAATGCATTTTGGTCTCGGGGCCTTTTTCAAGGAGTCCTTGAAAAAGGCCCAGAGGTCACCCTGGCAGTGCATACAGCCCAGTAGACTGACCCCACAGGACTGTGGGGCAGCACAACACTGCAGCTCTCCGCATCACTCTACAGCCCACAGCAGGACATCAACGGGTGCCTGTCTGCCAGGCACCCCGTGGGCTCATGGAGGTGCAACACAACACTTGCCCAGTTACTGGGACCACAGCTTACGCTGCATAGTACCACGGACATCTCTCCACCTACCGGTAGGTCAAATAGGTCCCAGAGACAGTGCGGGATGCCACACTGTACTCCTGCTTTTCCTTCTCAGCAGTCCTGCTTATATAAGAGAGCCGTGATTGGCTGGCACTGTCATGTGCTTTTCAGTATATGTTATATCCATTTCAGCATGTCATATCCATTTCAGCATATGTCATATCCATTTCATCATATGTCATATCCATTTCATCATATGTCATATCTATTTCAGCATAAGTCATATCCATTTCAGTATACATCATATCCATTTTAGCATAAGTCATACCCAGAAAGCAATAACTTAGGTATATGACATATCCAGAAAGCTGTAATTTTGACTTGAACGGCCCCTCATATTATACTGGACTGTTCCTGCCTGTCACTATCTGGACATTTGTTCATTAACCCCCACTACAGTTATCAAGTGCACTTTAGTGCTATACCTGGACTTTTTCATTTGCCATTCCCATGTCTTCTAAGTCACTTATTAAAAACTCCACTTTTTCATTTAAGTCTGCTTCTGTGTCATCTCCTATCACCACCCCGGGTCCACAACAAATTCAGAACCTCACATAGTGCTAAATTTCATGTTATGTAGTGGGATGGCCTCTTGGTACATTGTCGGATATTCTACCACCACAAATATTTATTGATGCCCAAGAGCAGATTTTTCCACCGGCCCTATCAGATCCATGCCAATTCTCTTAAAAGGTACGGAAATGACAGGGAGGGGAACCAAGGGTGCCCGAAACCCTGGCCAGGGTGCAGTCTTCTGACAGACTGGACATTGCTGACAATACATTTTTACTGCTGCATGAATGCCGGGCCAGAAGCATCTTAACTGAACATGCTGGAGAGTTTTCTCCTCCCCCAAATTGCCACCCCACAGGTGTGTATGAGCCGCCCTTAATACCAACTGCTCGTGTTTCTGGTAAACCAACAATTGGTCTACGCTCTCACCCTGCAAATAGGTTACACAATATAACAAATCATTTTTCAATGCAAAGTATGGTACACCTTCTGCTGGTAAAGCTGTGATTACTCTACCATTTATCTCTACAACATTTTCAAATGCATTTATCAAGTTCCCATCATTCTGTTTATCCTGGCCAAAGTCCTGCAAGGACACTTCCTTGCCAATGGGAACCCACTGTGCCTCGGTCTCACTCCCCTCCGGTTGCTCACTGGCTAAGGAGGGTGTTACAACCACCAAACTTTGGGAAACAGCAGAGCTTGGCTCCTGGGACACCTCTGATGTGGACCTTCTGCTGTCATCATGCCACGTAACCACCTCTTGTAACAACAGAAAGTCCCGATCTAGGATCAATGGATAAGGTGGCCTGGCGGCTACTGCGGCTGTCACTTTCAGGAATTGCCCTTTGATCATTATTGGGAAGTGCACTCAAGGGCATTCTTCTACATCCCCATGTACACATATAATCTTTAAAAGGGGTAGCACCTGATCAGCCCCAGGTGGAACCAGGTTGGCAGAGATGATGGTTAATTCGCTGCCAGCATCCACTAAGGCTCTGACCTCCCACTCGCACCATCAAACGAAATATGGTGGTTTGCACCGGGAAAGTGCTTCCAGCAGCCATGCTGACCACTGGTCGAGTTGTTTTTCCAGCACTACAGTCCATCGGCTCGCCCTGCAAACACACAGCTGGAGGTGGGTTGTTGGCTTTAACAACTGGGTCCTGGATTCTAGGCTTGAGAACTGGCTGGAATCCCTGTTTGGCTTTGTTTAACCACTTGCCTGGCATGGTCGTATCAGATACCACCATACCAGACTGGGCTTTCCCTGACATGTTTGTATCTGATACGATCAGTCAGAAAAGCTCTGTGGGCGGTTGCTGGAAAATCATTTTCTTGCAGCCGCCAATCACAGAGGGACCCCCTGATCACTTTGTTCACAGGCCCTGATTCAGAGCCAGACTCGCTCTGAATTTGGGCGTTTTTTTTTCCGGCTTCCTTGCCGCTCACATAGATCCGGAGCGACGGAGCACCCGTCGCTAGCCGGATCTCGCACATGCACACGACGGAGCCGGCTCAGTCGTGTACATGCCCAGTGTGCAAACATCGACCCGGTTGCGAGCGCTCAGCGCTTGCGACCAGGTCTGAATCAGGCCCACTGTCCCTCCCCGTCGGCCGATCACTGCTAGCAGTGATCGGCCAGCCCAGCGCCGGCACCCCCCCCCCCCCCCCCCCCTGGCTGTCAAGAGGACAGGGCAGAGAAGGCAGCGCTGTCCTTCTCTCCCTCCTCCTCCTGCAAGCAGCAGCCACTGGGCAGAGAAGGTAGCGCTCTCAGCGCTGTCCTTCCCTCTCTCCACCCCCGATATCAGCAGCTTCTCCCCCATTTATGCAAGCCCCACCCCCATGAATAAACAGCAGAGCCCTGGCATATTATACATATATATATATATATATATATATATAATATATACACACACACACATATACACACACACATACGTATATATATGGCAGCCCCCAACCAATGTTAAGGAAACATTGGCAGCTGTGGTCACAATCGATTTTTCTATCAATGGTCATCAATACTTTATACCATAAAAATTGCCATTTTGTGGTATACAGCGTTTAAACAAATATATATTTTTTTTTACAAAATAGTGTTGGATACATTTTAAAAGCTGTTCCTGACCTAATTTAATTAAAAAAAACAAAAAAAACACAATTTTGGAGCGGTTTTTGGAAAAATAATTTGTCAGTTAAGTGTTTAACTTCCAAAGAGTCAGGTACCATTCAATCACCACCGCTAACTCAAACGTTTGAGGATCAGCCTGTAGAGCACACTGTAGAACTACATGATCTAGTACCCACACAGCATGGTCCAAAGCCACCATCTCTACTATATACTGAGCAGATTTTCTGAGGTTCCACTGTGAGACAGGGAGCAAGTCTGGCAGCCCACTCCTCCTCAGGCCATTTTAAACGTCAGGCCATATGCTCAAAGGTGCACAGAAAAGCTTCAATGCCATCAAACGCAGTAAGCTTCTGTAACACCTCTCGCTCCTGCCCAACTTTCCTCACTTCAGTTAACTCTGCATATAATAGCTGAGTTTCAGTTTGCTGCCCAGCCAGGGGTGCCGAGAGGGGGGGGGAAGAGCGGGTACTGATTACCCGGGCATGACAGGGGGCCTTTTTAGCATATTTCCTTTTTTTTATTTTTACGTTTACTACACCTCCGAAGCAGCTGCTGGCTGGAGGCAGTCAGAAGGGGGAGAGTCTTGGTCACCGCACCGAGGTGATGGAACAGTTAGTGTCCTGCCGCGTGTTACAGACAATGGACTGCAGCCGCCGAGTGTCGCACCGCAGCGGAGCCAATAGTCTCGCGAGATGATGACGTCATCTCGCAAAACTCTCTCTCTCTCTCTTCACCAGGCGAATGAGAACTGGGAGGGACTTCAAAAAGTCAGCCTGGGTGACCATTGGCAGGTACACTGAGGGTCTCATTCAGACCTGCTCGCAAGGGCAGGACGCTTGCAAGCGGGTCGATGGTACCCAAATGCGCATGCGCACGACGGAGGGAGCTCCGTCGTGCGCATGCGCGAGACCCGGATAGCGACAGCCAAACTGTCACTCCGGGTCTCGCACCAAAGGGGGCGTGCTGTCCATGGTGAGTGACAGCACGCCCCCTAATTTGTGGTGTGCTGATCCTGGTTCCTTTTTCTACAACTGGAGCCGTTTGGTACATGGATCCCGCTGACCTTGCACCCGCTGAGAATATATAAGCTGTGTGCATTCTATATTATGTATGTATATATTAGGGGTGTGCACCTGCCACTTTTCGTGTTTTGTATTTTGATTTTGGATCTGGATCTTTCTTCGTGTTTTGGATCTGGATTGGTTTTGCCAAAACCACCCTTCCGTGTTTTGGGTTCTGGGTTTTGTGTTTTGGATCTGTATTTTTTTTTAAAAAAGCATAAAAACAGCTAAAATCACAGAATTTGTAGGTTTTTCTGCTCCTATGCTATTATTAACCTCAATAACCTTAATTTCCACTCATTTCCAGTCTATTCTGAACACCTCACACCTCACAATAGTGTTTTTATGTCCAAAAGGTTGCACCGAGGTAGCTGGATGACTATGCTAAGCGACACGAGTGGGCGGCACAAACACGTGACCCATCTAGGCGTGATACTGCAGTGGCAGACAGGATGGCAGTTTGAAAAACTAGGCCCCAAACTGTACATAATGCAAAGAAAAAAAAGAGGTGCAAGATGGAATTGTCCTTGGGCCCTCCCACCCACCCTTATGTTGTATAAACAGGACATGCACACTTTAACAAACCAATCATTTCAGCGCCAGGGTCTGCCACACAACTGTGGCTGAAATGATTGGTTCGTTTGGGCCCCCACAAAACAAGCTGGCAATTAATGTGTCCCTGCACAAACTGGCTCTACGGAGGCAAGATGTCATCCTCATCCTCCTCATCCACCGATTCCTCACCCTCTTCAGTGTGTACATCCTCATCCTCACAAAGTATTAACTCGTCCCCACTTGAATCCACCACCACAGGTCCCTCTGTACGTTCTGGAGGCTGGTCTCCCTGGAAGAGCTGATAATTCATTTTGATGAACATCATCTTCTCCACATTCTGTGGAAGCAACCACCTACGCCTTTCGCTGACAAGGTTCCCGGCTGCACTAAACACTCTTTCAGAGTACACACTGGAGGGGGGGCAACTCAGGTAAAATAGAGCCAGTTTGTACAGGGGCCTCCAAATTGCCTCTTTTTCCTGCCAGTACAGGTATGGACTGTCTGACATGCCTACTTGGATGCTGTCACCGATGTAATCCTCCACCATTCTGTCAATGGTGACAGTATCATATGCAGTGACAGTAGACATGTCAGAAATTGTTGCCAGGTCCTTCAGTCTGGACCAGATGTCCAAACTTGGTCCTGCCTGCCCTGCATCACCGCCAGCGGGTTGCTTAGGATACCTAAGTTTTTTCCTGGCAGCCCCAGTTGCGGGAGAAAATGAAGAAGGAGCTGTTGACGTGTCACGTTCCGCTTCAGCTGACAGTGTGTTCACCAGCAGGTCTTTGCACCTCTGCAGGCTTGTGTCGGCCGGAAAGAGAGACACCACATAGGCTTTAAACCTAGGATCGAGCACGGTGGCCAAAATGTAGTGGTCTGATTTCAACAGATTGACCACCCTGGAATCCTGGCAAAGCAAATGAAGGGCTTCATCCACAAGTCCCACATGCCGAGCGGAATCGCTCCATCTTAGCTCCTCCTTCACTTTCTCCAGCTGCTTCTGCAAAAGCCTGATGAGGGGAATGACCTGACTCAAGCTGGCAGTGTCTGAACTGACTTCACGTGTGGCAAGTTCGAAGGGCTGGAGAACCTTGCACAACACGGAAATCATTCTCCACTGCGCTTGAGTCAGGTGCATACCCCCTCCTTTGCCTATGTCATAAGTGGATGTATAGGCTTGAATGGCCTTTTGCTGCTCCTCCATCCTCTGAAGCATATAGAGGGTTGAGTTCCACCGCGTCACAACCTCTTGCTTCAGGTGATGGCGGGGCAGGTTCAAGAGTGTTTGCTGGCGCTCCAGTCTTCGGCACTCAGTCGCTAAATGGCGAAAGTGGCCTGAAATTTTTCGGGCCACCCAAAGCGTCTCCTGCACGCCCCTGTCGCTTTTCAGAAAATTCTGCACCACCAAGTTTATTGTGTGAGCAAAACATGGGACGTGCTGGAATTTGCCCAGATGTAATGCCCGCACAATATTGGTGGCATTGTCAGATATCACAAATCCCCAGGAGAGTCTAAGTGGGGTAAGCCACTGGGCGATGATTTCCCTCAGTTTCTCTAAGAGGTTGTTGGCGGTGTGCCTCTTACTGAAACCGGTGATACACAGCGTAGCCTGCCTTGGAACGAGCTGGCGTTTCTGAGATGCTGCGACTGGTGACGCTGCTGCTGTTGCTGCGTAAGGTGATACATCTACCCAGTGGGCTGTCACAGTCATATAGTCCTTAGTCTGCCCTGTTCCACTTGTCCACATGTCCGTGGTTAAGTGGACATTGGGTAAACGGCATTTTTCAGGACACTGAGGACACTTTTTCTGACGTTTCTGTACAGTCTCGGTATCGCCTGCCTAGTGAAGTGGAATCTAGACGGGATTTGGAACCGGGGACACACTACCTCCAGCAATTGTCTAAATCCCACTGCACTAATGGCGGATACCGGATGCACGTCTAACACCAACATAGCAGTCAAGGCCTCAGTTATACGTTTTGCTTCAGGATGACTGCTGTCGTACTTCATCCTCCTCGCTAAGGACTGTTGGAGGGTCAATTGTTTAGTAAAAGTAGTGGTGTTCCTACTTCCTCTCTGGGATGATGAACGACTCCCAGCAGCAGCAGCGGCAGCAGGAGGCGTAGCAATGCAGGATCCTCAGGAGGAATCCCGGATAGGAGAGTCAGTCATGCCAGTGACATGGCCTGCAGGACTACTTCCGATCCTGACTAAGGAGGAAATTGACGAGGAGGGAGTTGACGGTGTGGTTTGCAGGCGCTTGGATACAACAGGACAACAGGATTTAGGTGTCCCTGGACTGCTTACGGTCTTAGCCAAAGTTTCTGAACTTGACAGTAACTTATTATGAACGCGCTGCAGGTGCCGTATAAGGGAGGATGTTCCTAGGTGGTTAACGTCCCTACCCCTACTTATTCCACCTTTACATAAGGTACATATGGCAAGACAGTTGTTGTCTGGATTTGGATAGAAATATTGCCAGACCAAAGAGGTGGAATGTTTGGTGTTCTGCCCAGGCATGACGGTGATGGGCTTTTTCATCCCACGGACAACAACTGTCTCCCCCGGAGCCTGATTTAAACAAACCACATCACCATCAGAATCCTCCTCGCCAACTTCCTCCTCAGCGCCAGCTACACCAGTATCCTCATCCTGTTGTACTTCAACAGTGACATCTTCAATTTGCATATCAGCAAGTGGACTGTGGGTGCTCCTTTCAGCACTTGCAGGGGGCATGCAAATGGTGGAAAGAGCCACCTCTTCCTGTCCAGTGCTGGGAAGGTCAGGCATCGCAACCACCACCACACTTGGACTCTCCTTGGGGATTTGTGATATCTTCTTAGAAAGCACAGTTCTTCGCTGTGCTTTTGCCAGCTTAACTGAATTTTTAGTGGGACGAGGGCTTCCATTGTCAATTGAAGCTGAACCACTAGTCATGAACATACTAGGGATCGACCTTAGCCGTTCCTTGCCACTCCGTGTCGTAAATGGCATATTGGCAAGTTTACGTTTCTCTTCAGCTGATTTAAATGTTTTTTTCAAGGTCATTTTCCTGAACTTTGTCATTTGGGATTGTATGTGCCCTCTATTATGACATTGGGCATCGGCCTTGGCAGACGACGTTGATGGCATGTTATCGTCTATGTCATGACTAGTGGCAGCAGCTTCAGCACTAGGAGGAAGTGGTTCTTGATCTTTCTCTATTTTATTTTTATCGGAGAAAGTTTGGTCCTCCATTTGTTATATCGATTTGATATATACGTGCGGCTAAACACAGAAAATATTTTTTTATTTTTGCTGGAGAGTAGTGCACTTTGTGGGTTACACCAGCCTTTAAGAAATGAGCCAGCCGGCTCTTTACTTATGGGACACAGGCGCACGCTTGGCACTACTTTGTTGATGCACGTGCGGCTACTGCGCACACAATTCACAAACACAGAAAATATATATTTTTTTGGTTTGGACTGGAGTGTACTTTGGGGGTTACAGCACCCTTTAACGGTCAAGCCAGCCGGCCCTTTACTTATGACACAGGCGCACGCTTGGCACTACTTTGTTGATGCACGTGCGGCTACTGCGCACACAATTCACAAACACAGAAAATAATTTTTTTTTTGGTTTGGACTAGAGTGTACTTTGAGGGTTACAGCACCCTTTAACGGTCAAGCCAGCCGGCCCTTTACTTATGACACAGGCGCACGCTTGGCACTACTTTGTTGATGCACGTGCGGCTACTGCGCACACAATTCACAAACACAGAAAATATATATTTTTTTGGTTTGGACTGGAGTGTACTTTGGGGGTTACAGCACCCTTTAACGGTCAAGCCAGCCGGCCCTTTACTTATGACACAGGCGCACGCTTGGCACTACTTTGTTGATGCACGTGCGGCTACTGCGCACACAATTCACAAACACAGAAAATTTATTTTTTTTTGGTTTGGACTGGAGTGTACTTTGGGGGTTACAGCACCCTTTAACGGTCAAGCCAGCCGGCCCTTTACTTATGACACAGGCGCACGCTTGGCACTACTTTGTTGATGCACGTGCGGCTACTGCGCACACAATTCACAAACACAGAAAATATATATTTTTTTGGTTTGGACTGGAGTGTACTTTGGGGGTTACAGCACCCTTTAATGGTCAAGCCAGCCGGCCCTTTACTTATGACACAGGCGCACGCTTGGCACTACTTTGTTGATGCACGTGCGGCTACTGCGCACACAATTCACAAACACAGAAAATATATATTTTTTTGGTTTGGACTGGAGTGTACTTTGGGGGTTACAGCACCCTTTAACGGTCAAGCCAGCCGGCCCTTTACTTATGACACAGGCGCACGCTTGGCACTACTTTGTTGATGCACGTGCGGCTACTGCGCACACAATTCACAAACACAGAAAATAATTTTTTTTTTGGTTTGGACTGGAGTGTACTTTGGGGGTTACAGCACCCTTTAACGGTCAAGCCAGCCGGCCCTTTACTTATGACACAGGCGCACGCTTGGCACTACTTTGTTGATGCACGTGCGGCTACTGCGCACACAATTCACAAACACAGAAAAAAAATTTTTTTTTGGTTTGGACTAGAGTGTACTTTGGGGGTTACAGCACCCTTTAACGGTCAAGCCAGCCGGCCCTTTACTTATGACACAGGTGCACGCTTGGCACTACTTTGTTGATGCACGTGCGGCTACTGCGCACACAATTCACAAACACAGAAAATAATTTTTTTTTTGGTTTGGACTAGAGTGTACTTTGGGGGTTACAGCACCCTTTAACGGTCAAGCCAGCCGGCCCTTTACTTATGACACAGGCGCACGCTTGGCACTACTTTGTTGATGCACGTGCGGCTACTGCGCACACAATTCACAAACACAGAAAATAATTTTTTTTTTGGTTTGGACTGGAGTGTACTTTGGGGGTTACAGCACCCTTTAACGGTCAAGCCAGCCGGCCCTTTACTTATGACACAGGCGCACGCTTGGCACTACTTTGTTGATGCACGTGCGGCTACTGCGCACACAATTCACAAACACCGAAAATAATTTTTTTTTGGTTTGGACTGGAGTGTACTTTGGGGGTTACAGCACCCTTTAATGGTCAAGCCAGCTGGCCCTTTACTTATGACACAGGCGCACGCTTGGCACTACTTTGTTGATGCACGTGCAGCTACTGCGCACACAATTCACAAACACAGAAAATCATTTTTTTTTGGTTTGGACTGTAGTGTACTTTGGGGGTTACAGCACCCTTTAACGGTCAAGCCAGCCGGCCCTTTACTTATGACACAGGCGCACGCTTGGCACTACTTTGTTGATGCACGTGCGGCTACTGCGCACACAATTCACAAACACAGAAAATATATATTTTTTTGGTTTGGACTGGAGTGTACTTTGGGGGTTACAGCACCCTTTAACGGTCAAGCCAGCCGGCCCTTTACTTATGACACAGGCGCACGCTTGGCACTACTTTGTTGATGCACGTGCGGCTACTACGCACACAATTCACAAACACAGAAAATATATATTTTTTTGGTTTGGACTGGAGTGTTCTTTGGGGGTTACAGCACCCTTTAACGGTCAAGCCAGCCGGCCCTTTACTTATGACACAGGCGCACGCTTGGCACTACTTTGTTGATGCACGTGCGGCTACTGCGCACACAATTCACTAACACAGAAAATATATATTTTTTTGGTTTGGACTGGAGTGTACTTTGGGGGTTACAGCACCCTTTAACGGTCAAGCCAGCCGGCCCTTTACTTATGACACAGGCGCACGCTTGGCACTACTTTGTTGATGCACGTGCGGCTACTGCGCACACAATTCACAAACACAGAAAAAAAATTTTTTTTTGGTTTGGACTGGAGTGTACTTTGGGGGTTACAGCACCCTTTAACGGTCAAGCCAGCCGGCCCTTTACTTATGACACAGGCGCACGCTTGGCACTACTTTGTTGATGCACGTGCGGCTACTGCGCACACAATTCACAAACACAGAAAATAAAAATTTTTTTGGTTTGGACTAGAGTGTACTTTGGGGGTTACAGCACCCTTTAACGGTCAAGCCAGCCGGCCCTTTACTTATGACACAGGCGCACGCTTGGCACTACTTTGTTGATGCACGTGCGGCTACTGCGCACACAATTCACAAACACAGAAAATAATTTTTTTTTTGGTTTGGACTGGAGTGTACTTTGGGGGTTACAGCACCCTTTAACGGTCAAGCCAGCCGGCCCTTTACTTATGACACAGGCGCACGCTTGGCACTACTTTGTTGATGCACGTGCGGCTACTGCGCACACAATTCACAAACACCGAAAATAATTTTTTTTTGGTTTGGACTGGAGTGTACTTTGGGGTTACAGCACCCTTTAATGGTCAAGCCAGCTGGCCCTTTACTTATGACACAGGCGCACGCTTGGCACTACTTTGTTGATGCACGTGCAGCTACTGCGCACACAATTCACAAACACAGAAAATCATTTTTTTTTTGGTTTGGACTGGAGTGTACTTTGGGGGTTACAGCACCCTTTAACGGTCAAGCCAGCCGGCCCTTTACTTATGACACAGGCGCACGCTTGGCACTACTTTGTTGATGCACGTGCGGCTACTGCGCACACAATTCACAAACACAGAAAATATATATTTTTTTGGTTTGGACTGGAGTGTACTTTGGGGGTTACAGCACCCTTTAACGGTCAAGCCAGCCGGCCCTTTACTTATGACACAGGCGCACGCTTGGCACTACTTTGTTGATGCACGTGCGGCTACTACGCACACAATTCACAAACACAGAAAATATATATTTTTTTGGTTTGGACTGGAGTGTTCTTTGGGGGTTACAGCACCCTTTAACGGTCAAGCCAGCCGGCCCTTTACTTATGACACAGGCGCACGCTTGGCACTACTTTGTTGATGCACGTGCGGCTACTGCGCACACAATTCACAAACACAGAAAATATATATTTTTTTGGTTTGGACTGGAGTGTTCTTTGGGGGTTACAGCACCCTTTAACGGTCAAGCCAGCCGGCCCTTTACTTATGACACAGGCGCACGCTTGGCACTACTTTGTTGATGCACGTGCGGCTACTGCGCACACAATTCACAAACACAGAAAATATATTATTTTTTTGGTTTGGACTGGAGTGTACTTTGGGGGTTACAGCACCCTTTAACGTTCAAGCCAGCCGGCCCTTTACTTATGACACAGGCGCACGCTTGGCACTACTTTGTTGATGCACGTGCAGCTACTGCGCACACAATTAACAAACGCAGAAAATAATTTTTTTTGGTTTGGACAGGAGTGTACTTTAGGGGTTACAGCACCCTTTAACAGTCAAGCCAGCCGGCCCTTTACTTATGACACAGGCGCACGCTTGGCACTACTTTGTTGATGCACGTGCGGCTACTGCGCACACAATTCACAAACACAGAAAATATATATTTTTTTGGTTTGGACTGGTGTGTACTTTGAGGGTTACAGCACCCTTTAATGGTCAAGCCAGCCAGCCCTTTACTTATTACACAGGCGCACGCTTGGCACTACTTTGTTGATGCACGTGCGGCTACTGCGCACACAATTCACAAACACAGAAAATAATTTTTTTTTTGGTTTGGACTGGAGTGTACTTTGGGGGTTACAGCACCCTTTAACGGTCAAGCCAGCCGGCCCTTTACTTATGACACAGGCGCACGCTTGGCACTACTTTGTTGATGCACGTGCGGCTACTGCGCACACAATTCACAAACACAGAAAATAATTTTTTTTTTGGTTTGGACTAGAGTGTACTTTGGGGGTTACAGCACCCTTTAAAGGTCAAGCCAGCCGGCCCTTTACTTATGACACAGGCGCACGCTTGGCACTACTTTGTTGATGCACGTGCGGCTACTGCGCACACAATTCACAAACACAGAAAATAATTTTTTTTTTGGTTTGGACTGGAGTGTACTTTGGGGGTTACAGCACCGTTTAATGGTCAAGCCAGCCGGCCCTTTACTTATGACACAGGCGCACGCTTGGCACTACTTAGTTGATGCACGTGCGGCTACTGCGCACACAATTCACAAACACAGAAAATAATTTTTTTTTGGTTTGGACTGGAGTGTACTTTGGGGGTTACAGCACCCTTTAACGGTCAAGCCAGCCGGCCCTTTACTTATGACACAGGCGCACGCTTGGCACTACTTTGTTGATGCACGTGCGGCTACTGCGCACACAATTCACAAACACAGAAAATATATTATTTTTTTAGCACTTGGGGGGAGCACCCCTGATGGACAGAGCACCCCCTGGACAACACTACAGCACCCCTTTAGGACTGGGACACTGCACAGGACTTTGGAGTGGACACAGCCCCTATGGAGAACTGACTGCACAACACAGTCCAGCCAGCCCCTATGGACTTTGAAGTAGTGGACACAGTCCCTATTAACAACAGCAGCACAGCACAACACAGCCAGCCCCTATGGACTTTGAAGTAGTGGACACAGCCCCTATGGACAACAGCAGCACAGCACAGCACAGCACAGCACAACACTACTCTGCACTACACTACACTACACAGCCCAGCAAGCCCTAACTCCCACCCTCCCTCTTCACTGTCCACAGCCGAGTGAGAAAATGGCGCCGACGCGGGTACCTTATATAGGATCCAAAACCCGCGAGACTCGGAAGGCGGGATGATGACGTTTTGCCTCGATTTCAGATCCGAGTCAGGCGGGAAAAGTCGAGCCTGACTCGGATCTGCCTCGGATCGGGGGGGCTCGGGGGGGTTCGGATTTCAGAAATCCGAACCCGCTCACCCCTAGTATATATATATATATATATATATATATATATATATGACATAATATATAGATACGTATATCTATTTAAATATATGTGTAACATAGATTTATATATATTTGTGTGTGTATGTATATATATATATATATATATATACATACACACACACACATACATACATACATAAATTTATGTTACACACATATTTAAATAGATATATACGTATCTATATATTATATATGTCATTTATATACATTATCTATCCATATATATATATATATATATATATATATAATTTAAATGACATAATATATAGATACGTATATCTATTTAAATATATGTGTAACATAGATTTATATATATTTGTGTGTATATATATATATATAAATATATATATATATATACGCATACATACACACACAAGTATATATAAATTTATGTTACACATATATTTAAATAGATATATGTATCTCTTATGGGAATGCCTACCGTCTGAAGCCGGCCCCACTGACATCAGTAGTGATGTCATCAGTGGGAGTGATTTTGGCTCTGATAGAGCCAAAATCACTCAAGGGCTTGCGGCAGCGAGACACTACCGCAGGGTCTCCATCGCAAGCCCGATGGTCGCGATGGTCTTGACCATCGCAACCATCATCATGGACGCTCGCTATAGCTGTGGGTGGTCACCAACAGCTATGCGAGCGTCCATGAGGCCGCTCCATTTTCATGTAGGAGGGCCCTGATTCAGAGCGAGCGCTCTGGTTAGAGCGTCCGGCTCTGAATCAGGCCCTGAGTACACTAGTTGTGGCTTAGATGTGGCATATTCACTGGAAGATGGTACTGAGGGCCTGATACAGACCATGTTGCTAGATGTGTTCGCACGCAGCCGTCAGCTGCCAAAGTATGCAAATCCCGCGATCGCACGACAAGACATTAGCACGCCCACTATGTCTTGGCGTGCGATCGCGGTGTGTATTTAGAGGCCCACCGGCCTGTCTTAAGATGCCCACTTTCCCTTGGTAATACACATCATCTCCAGGAAGTGTATTCAACAATCGGTAACATCAGACCCATACGTAGCACTTTTGACTGACCACTCTACGGCAAGCAATGTGAGTGTTTCAGTGTGTAATTCAGCCATGCGACGTGTATTATGATGCTGCGTAATTATGCATGTCTCTGAAATGGTGATAAGCTGCACAGACACGCATTCGCACCACCACACCCCCGTTTCCACCGACCAACCCTTGTCACCACCCACAAACTGCTCGTCCTGTCACTCATTCTAGTGAGGCCACTATGTACAGGGTGCAAACACTTCCCGGTCGCATGGACTAGTTAGCACACGCGCACTGCTGCATGCGCACATTGCAAACAGCAGGCAGGCTACGTGCAAATGCAGTCTAGCAAACGTATCTGAATCAGGCCCTGAGTACAGACACTGTGGTCTTAGACGCATCACTGTCACAGGCAGATGGTATCATGCAGTGATAA
The DNA here is from genome assembly GCA_031769625.1 of Taudactylus pleione. Lineage (NCBI taxonomy): Eukaryota > Metazoa > Chordata > Amphibia > Anura > Myobatrachidae > Taudactylus > Taudactylus pleione. The sequence goes on along the minus strand of JAUIMM010001503.1, from coordinate 108,983 downwards.
TAGATGAAGGTACTGAAGGCCTGATTCAGACCCGCTCGCGAGCGCATAGCGCTCGTAGGCGGGTCAGTGGTGGCCCAGTGCGCACATGCGGTGCATGCACAAGCTCCGTAGCGAGTGAGAACTTCACTCTCTCCGGGGCTTGCAACAAAACGGGGTGGCAGTCGATGTTGATCGACAGCTTGCCCCGTTTTGTAGGTGGGGTCACTGCACAAACGGAGGCGTTCCTGAAGGAACACTTGCCGTTTGTGAGAGGCCCTACTGACATCACTCGTGATGTCAGTAGTGAACTTCCTGCTCTATTAGAGCAGGAAGTCCACTCAGCATTACGAGTGCTGAGACCCTACCTTAGGGTCTCCTCGCAATGCCGATGGTTGCGATAATCGTGACCATCTCCAGCCCACTCGCACAAGCTGTGGGTGGGCACCCAAAGCTTAGCGAGCGGGCAGGAGAAAAAAAATAAATAAATCCCCACCCTGCAAACAGCGAGCGCCTCTGAATAAGGCCTTGAGTACACACGCTGTGGTTTTAGACGCAGCGCATTCACAGAGGAATGGTTTATGAAATGGCAATGGATGATGGTACTGAGGGCTGATTCAGACCCTTTCACTATGATGCGAATGCTTGTAGCTGGCTGATAGTCACCAACTGCACATGAGTGTGCTTCGCAATGCGCGTGCGCAAAACAATGCTAGAGATCGGGATGCGTTCGCTTGCTGCGTATAGACTGCCCAGTAGCGTATGTGACAATAGAAGCTATTTGTGGGTGGTGACAGGGGCTGACCACTGGAACGGGGGAGTGGAGGTGTGAATACGGGCATGCCTGAGTGCCTTGACGCCGTTTCAGAGGTGTATATCATTAAAATGCAGCATCATAGTACACGTCACTTGGTGGGATTTCACTCTAAAGTGATCGCTGTGCTTGCGGCAGGGTAAAGGCAACCTTAAGCGCTGCGATCGCATCTGATGGTGCTCGATGTATCATTGGTTACAAGCACTTCCAGGAGATGGCGTGTGCAAGTGGGCGTCGTATGAATGGCTGGTGGGCATCTACAGTACATATACAAATTGATCGCATGCCAAGACATAGTGGGTGTGCTTATGCCTAGTGTGCGATCGCCAGCCATGCCATCGCTTAGTCGAATTTGCATACTGTGGGAGCGAGCGTACGCATCTAGCGAGCGGGTCTGAATGAGCTCCTGAGTACAAACACTGTGGTCTTAGATGCAGCACTGTAGCTGGCAGATGGTATCATGCAGTGGTACTAGATGAAGGTACTGAGGAGCTCAGCCCCTGTCACCACCCACCAACGGCCTCTCCTGTCACATACTCTACTTGGCAGTCTATACACAGTGAGCGAAGGCATCCCGATCTCTCGCATTGTTTTGCGCATGTGCATTTGCGAAGCATACGCATGCGCAGTTAGCGACTATCGGCCACCTATGAGCGTTCGCATCATAGCAAACAGGTCTGAGTACACACGCTGTAGTCTTAGACGCAGCACTGTCACAGGCAGATGGTATCATGCAGTGGTACTATATGAAGGTACCCGGCCGCTAGACCCGGTCTAAAGATGTGCACGCTCGCTCCCAGCGTATGCAAAATCAGCTAAGTGACATCAAGGCAGGCGATTGCACGGCAAGGCATAAGCACACCCACTATGTATTGGCATGCGAACACTTAGTGTATCTAGACGCCCACCAGCCTGTCTTTAGCCGCCCACTAGCGAACGTCATTTCAAGGAAGTATATACAACCATCGGTACATCGGGTTCCATCGGAACTGACCGCAGCGCTTGCGGTTGACTGTCCCCGACCGCAAGCACTGCGAGCACTTCAGTGTAATATTCAACCAGGTGACGTGTACTATGACGCTGCATGTTAATTATGCACGCCTCTGAAACTGCATTAAGATTAGGGATGAGTGGGTTCGGATTTCTGAAATCCGAACCCCCCCGATCCAAGTCGTATCCGAGTCAGGCTCGACTTTTCCCGCCTGACTCGGATCTGAAATCGAGGCAAAACGTCATCATCCCACCTTCCAGATCTCGCGTGTTTTGGATTCTATAAAAGGTCCCCGCGTCGGCGCCATTTCTCATTCCGGCTGTGGACAGTGAAGAGGGAGGGTGGGAGCTAGGGCTTGCTGGACTGTGCTGTGCTGCTGTTGTCCATAGGGGCTGTGACCACTCAGTCCATAGGGGCTGACTGGGCTGTGTTGTGCTGCTGTTGTCCATAGGGGCTGGCTGGGCTGTGTGGTGCTGCTGTCATAGGGGCTGGCTGGGCTGTGTTGTGCAGTCAGTTCTCCATAGGGCTGTGGCCACTCCAAAGTCTATAGGGGCTGGCTGGACTGTGTTGTGCAGAGTCCCATAAAGGCTGTAGTCCTAGGGGTGATCTGTGCATCAGGGGTGCTCCCCCAAAGTGCACTCCAAAAAAAATTTTTTTTTTTTTTGTGTTTGTGAATTGTGTGCGCAGTAGCCGCAAGTGCACTCCAAACAAAATAAAAAAATATTTTCTGTTTTTGTGAATTGTGTGCACTGTGGCTGCATGTGCATCAACAAAGTAGCGCCAAGCGTGTGCCTGTGTCATAAGTAAAGGGCCGGCTGGCTCGTCTGTTAAGGGTGGTGTAACCTCCGAAGTGCACTCCAAACAAAATAAAAAATTATTTTATGTGTTTGTGAATTGTGTGCACTGTGGCCGCACGTGCATCAACAATGTAGCGCCAAGCGTGCGCCTGTGTCATAAGTAAAGGGCCGGCTGGCTTGACCATTAAAGGGTGCTGTAATGCCCAAAGTGCACTCCAAACAAAATAAAAAATTATTTTCTGTGTTTGTGAATTGTGTACACTGTGGCTGCACGTGCATCAAAAGAGTAGCGCCAAGCGTGCCACTGTGTCATAAGTAAAGGGTCGGCCAGCTCGTCCATTAAAGGGTGGTGTAACCCCCAAAGTGCACTCCAAACAAAATAAAAAATTATTTTCTGTGTTTGTGAATTGTGTGCACTGTAGCCGCACGTCCATCAACAAAGGAGCAGCGCCAAGCATATGCCTGTGTCATAAGTAAAGGGCTGGATGGCTCGTCTGTTAAAGGGTGCTGTAACCCCCAAAGTGCACTCCAAAAAATATATGTATTTTTCTATGTTTGTGAATTGTGTGCACTGTACGTGCATCCTCAAAGCAGCAGTGCCAAGCATGCGTCTGTCTGTTAAAGGGTGGTGTAAGCCCCAAACTGCACTCCAACAACAAAAAAAACATTTTCTTCTGTGTTTGTGAATTGTGTGCACTGTACGTGCATCCTCAAAGCAGCAGCGCCAAGCGTGCGTCTGTCTTAAAGGGTGGTGCACTTCAACAAAAAAAAACATTTTCTTCTGTGTTTGTGAATTGTGTGCACTGTACGTGCGCTCAAAGCAGCAGTGCCAAGCATGCGTCTGTCTGTTAAAGGGTGGTGTAACCCCCAAACTGCACTCCAACAAAAAAATAAACATTTTCTTCTGTGTTTGTGAATTGTGTGCACTGTACGTGCATCCTCAAAGCAGCAGCGCCAAGCGTGCGTCTGTCTATTAAAGGGTGGTGCACTTCAACAAAAAAACCCATTTTCTTCTGTGTTTGTGAATTGTGTGCACTGTACGTGCGCTCAAAGCAGCAGTGCCAAGCATGCGTCTGTCTGTTAAAGGGTGGTGTAACCCCCAAAGTGCACTCCAACAAAAAAAACAATTTTCTTCTGTGTTTGTGAATTGTCTGCACTGTATGTGCATCCTCAAAGCAGCAGCGAAAAAGCATGCATCTGTCTGTTACAGGTTGGTATAACCCTCAAGTGCACTTCACAAAAAATAAAAAATTATTCTTTTTTTTCTGTCTTTGTGAATTGTGTGCACTGTAGCTGCACATGCATCAACAAAGGAGCAGCGCCAAGCGTGCGCCTGTGTCCCATAAGTAAAGAGCCGGCTGGCTCATTTCTTAAAGGGTGGTGTAACCCACAAAGTGCACTAGTCTCCAACAAAAATAAAAAATTATTTTCTGTGTTTGTGTGCGTCTTAGCTGCATGTATATATCAATATAACATAAATGGAGGACCAAACTGTCTCTGATAAAAATAAAATAGGGAAAGATCAAGAACAACTTCCTCCAAGTGCTGAAGCTGCTGCCACTAGTCATGACATAGACGATAACATGCCATCAACGTTGTCTGCCAAGGCCAATGCCCAATTCATAGTAGAGGGCATAGTCAATCCCAGATGACAAAGTTCAAGAAAATGACCTTAAAAAAATATTTAAATCATCTGAGGAGAAACGTAATCTTGCCAATATGCCATTTACGACACAGAATGGCAAGGAACGACTAAGGTCTTTCCCTATGTTCATGACTAGTGGTTCAGCTTCACATGACGATGAAAGTCCTCATCCCGCTAAAAAAATCAAACGAGTTACGCTGGCAAAAGCACAGCGAAGAACTGTGCGTTCTAAGAAGATATCACAAATCTCCAAGGAGAGTCCAAGTGTGGTGGCGGTTGCGATGCCTGACCTTCCCAGCACTGGATGGGAAGAGGTGGCTCTTTCCACCATTTGCACGCCCTCTGCAAGTGCTGAAAGGAGCACCCACAGTCCACTTGCTGATATGCAAATTGAAGATGTCACTGTTGAAGTACAACAGGATGAGGATACTGGTGTAGCTGGGGCTGAGGAGGAAGTTGGCAAGGGGGATTCTGATGGTGATGTGGTGTGTTTAAATCAGGCTCCAGGAGAGACAGTTGTTGTCCGTGGGATGAAAAAGCCCATCATGGTCATGCCTGGGCAGAAGACCAAACATTCCACCTCTTTGGTCTTGCAATATTTCTATCCAAATCTGGACAACAACTGTCTTGCCATATGTACCATATGTAAAGGTGAAATAAGTAGGGGTAGGGACGTTAACCACCTAAGAACATCCTCCCTTATACATCACCTGCAGCGCATTCATAAAAAGTTACTGTCAAGTTCAGAAACTTTGGCTAAGACCGTAAGCAGTCCAGGGACACCTAAATCCCTCCGTCCTGTTGTATCCAAGCACCTGCAAACCACACCGTCAACTCCCTCCTCGTCAATTTCCTCCTTATTCAGGATCGTCAGGATCGTCAATTTCCTCCTTAGTCAGGATCGGAAGTAGTCCTGCAGCCCATGTCACTGGCATGACTGACTCTCCTATCCGGGATTCCTCCGGAGGATCCTGCATTGCTACGCCTACTGCTGCTGCTGTTGCTGCTGCTGCTGGGAGTCTTTCATCATCCCAGAGAGGAAGTAGGAACACCACTACTTTTACTAAACAATTGACACTCCAACAGTCCTTAGCGAGGAGGATGAAGTACGACAGCAGTCATCCTGAAGCAAAATGTTTAACTGAGGCCTTGACTGCTATGTTGGTGTTAGCCGTGCGTCCGGTATCCACCATTAGTGCAGTGGGATTTAGACAATTGATGGAGGTAGTGTGTCCCCGGTTCCAAATCCATCTAGATTCCACTTCACTAGGCAGGTGATACCGAGACGGTACAGAAATGTCAGAAAAAGTGTCCTGTGGACAAGTGGAACAGGGCAGACTAAGGACTATATGACTGTGACAGCCCACTGGGTAGATGTATCACCTTATGCAGCAACAACAGCAGCATCACCAGTAGCAGCATCTCAGAAACGCCAGCTCGTTCCAAGGCAGGCTACGCTGTGTATCACCGGTTTCAGTAAGAGGCACACCACCGACAACCTCTTAGAGAAACTGAGGGAAATCATCGCCCAGTGGCTTATCCCACTTACACTCTCCTGGGGATTTGTGATATCTGACAACGCCATCAATATTGTGCGGGCATTACATCTGGGCAAATTCCAGAGGTTGTGACACTGTGGAACTCAACCCTCTATATGCTTCAGAGGATAGAGGAGCATTAAAAGGCCATTCAAGCCTATACATCCACCTATGACATAGGCAAAGGAGGGGGTATTCACCTGACTCAAGCACAGTGGAGAATGATTTCCATGTTGTGCAAGGTTCTCCATCCCTTTGAACTTGCCACACGTGAAGTCAGTTCAGACACTGCCAGCTTGAGTCAGGTCATTCCCCTCATCAGGCTTTTGCAGAAGCAGCTGGAGAAAGTGAAGGAGGAGCTAAGATGGAGCGATTCCGCTCAGCATGTGGGACTTGTGGATGAAACCCTTCATTTGCTTTGCCAGGATTCCAGGGTGGTCAATCTGTTGAAATCAGACCACTACATTTTGGCCACCGTGCTCGATCCTAGGTTTAAAGCCTATGTGTTGTTTCTCTTTCTGGCCAACACAAGCCTGCAGAGGTGCAAAGACCTGCTGGTGAAAACACTGTCAGCTGAAGCGGAACGTCATACGTCAACAGCTCCTTCTTCATTTTCTCCTGCAACTGGGGCTGCCAGGAAAAAACTTAGGTATCCTAAGCAACCCGCTGGCAGTGATGCAGGCCAGGCAGGACCAATTTTAGACATCTGGTCCGGACTGAAGGACCTGGCAACACTTTCTGACATGTCTACTGTCACTGCATATGATACTGTCACCATTGACAGAATGGTGGAGGATTATATCAGTGACAGCATCCAAGTAGGCATGTCAGACAGTCCGTACCTGTACTGGCAGGAAAAAGAGGCAATTTGGAGGCCCCTGTACAAACTGGCTCTATTTTACCTGAGTTGCCCCCCCTCCAGTGTGTACTCCGAAAGAGTGTTTAGTGCAGCCGGGAACCTTGTCAGCGAAAGGCGTAGGAGGTTGCTTCTACAAAATGTGGAGATGATGTTCATAAAATTGAATTATCAACTTTTCCAGGGAGACCAGCCTCCAGAATGTACAGAGGGACCTGTGGTGGTGGATTCCACCGGGACGAATTAATACTCTGTGAGGATGAGGATGTACACAACACTGAAGAGGGTGAGGAATCGGTGGATAAGGAGGATGAGGACGACATCTTGCCTCAGTAGAGCCAGTTTGTGCAGAGACAGATTAATTGCCAGCTTGTTTTGTGGGGGCCCAAACGAACCAATCATTTCAGCCACAGTCGTGTGGCAGACCCTGGCGCTGAAATGATTGCTTTGTTAAAGTGTGCAAGTCCTGTTTATACAACATAAGGGTGGGTGTGAGGGCCCAAGGACAATTCCATCTTGCACCTCTTTTTTTTTTTGCCTTATGTACTGTTTGGGGCCTAGTTTTTCAAACTGCCCTCCTGTCTGCCACTGCAGTGTCACTCCTAGATGGGCCACGTGTTTGTGCCGCCCACTCGTGTCGCTTATCATAGTAATCCATCTACCTTGGTGCAACCTTTTGGACATAAAAACACTATTGTGAGGTGTGAGGTGTTCAGAATAGACTGGAAATGAGTGGAAATTAAGGTTATTGAGGTTAATAATAGCATAGGAGCAGAAAAACCAACATATTCTGTGATTTTAGCAGTTTTTATGCTTTTTTTCAAAAAAATACAGATCCAAAACACAAAACCCATAACTCAAAACACGGAAGGGTGGTTTTGACAAAACCAATCCAGATCCAAAACATGAAGAAAGATCCAGATCCAAAACCAAAATACAAAACACGAAAAGTGGCCGGTGCACACCACTAGTTGCTCAGGCACACCACTAGATGCTCAGGCACGCCTGCATTCGTACCGCCACTCCCTCGTTTCCAGTGGCCTGCCCCTGTTACCACCCACAAATCTCTTGACTTGCCACTCCTTCAGCTGGGCTGTCTCTGCTGGGCGAGCGATTGCTTCCCGATCGCTCTGACTAGTTTGCGCACATACACTGCGATGCATATGCATGTGCACTTTGTAAAACATTGCTCGCTCCGTGCGATCGCTTGCAAGCGAACGTGTCTGAATCAGGCCCTGAGTACACACACTGTGGTCTTAGACACAGCACTGTCGCTGGCAGATGGTATCATGCAGCGGTACTAGATGATGGTACTGGGGGCCTGATTCAGGTTGGTTCGCAAGGCTGCATTCGTACACAGCCGGTCGATGTTTGCATTCTGCGCAAGCGTATGCACCACAGTGCGCATGCATGAACTGACCACTCTGCGTGCGAGAACTGGCCAATGCGATCAGGAAACGATTGCAATAAGCATGCTTTCCCATTACACAGTGTTTGACAGCAAGTGACCGTTTGGGGGTGGAGAGGGGGGGTGGTCGGGCGAACGCAGGCATGGCTGTGAGTTTGAACGCCGTTACAGGGGCGTGCATAATTAAGCCCTGCAACTGTATACGTAGCCAGAGATCTAGTTGGTGACAGGAAGTTTAGCAGTTGGGGGGCAGGTCATGGTCAACCACCACTGCACGTATGGTTTCGATATGTTACTCATTGTTACAGATGTTTTCGCTGACTTGCGGATGTATGTCATGGAAAGTGGGTGGCTTTATACAGTGGTGGGCATCTTAGTATAGTGCTGCAGCTGTCGTGCGATTGCATTCATTAGCATATTTTCGCAGCGAGTGGGTGCATGCGAACGCAGCCTTGCGAACCAACCTGAATCAGGCCATGAGTACACAAGCTGTGGATGAACATCAGAAATAGCTCTGACAAGAGCGGAGCACATAACCTGGAACGTAGTAATGGCAAGCACACACCAGAAGAAACCATGTTGTACAGGCAACTTCCTGCTGTCCAGAGCCCAGTTATATTCCCTAAGGTAACAGTCCATTGGAGGACAGCATCAGTCAGGTGATGAAGACTGTCATGGCTGCGCCCATGACGGCAACCACAGTAACCAAGTCACGGAGCAGCACATGGAAGTCCAAGCGGTCCTAAGGTATAATCCTCAGCACATCATTCACCGCTGCACCTGTTGTCTGACCGCTCGAGAAGTCAGGGGAAGTCAGCGCTGGGGTGAGAAATGGCCGATCCTAGGCCGTAACCTGAAAGCCTCCTATACCTTCTAATTAAATTTATAGTTTTATATTTTGTATTCACCCACTGTAAGTTTTGTAGTGCGCCAGAGATGGCTGCCTCCTTTGTAATGTGGCTTAATTCTTGCAGATATAAAGTGCTTAGCCTTTGAGTCCTTTTGAACACTCCTGATCCACCTCTATAATTCTACAGTAAACACAATGCACCACAACACATTTTTTTTTGTGGCACAAATTAATTTATATCCAATGCTTAATGAAGCCTAGTATTTTTGCCAAGTGCTAGACAATACATCCTATCAAGATTTTTTCTAAATGTTAGGTGTACTGGCCAGCGGCCAAATTCCTCTGACATGCAAATGTATGTACGCACACATTTTCTGGTTTATATTACAGCAAATTATGTTTCTATAATTAGACATACTGTACAAATTTACTGGAACTGTACAACATACTGGAACTGTCAAAACAATATTAAACAGAACATTCCAACCTTACATTTTCGTCTGTTTATAAAATGTATGGCATTACAATTTACAACAATATATTTAAGCCAACAAAAGACAGCTACTGAAGAGCTTTATAAAATGATACAATCAGCACAAAACAAACTATCAAAAACATCTTGTGTAAACATTTGCATATACTATTCAAAGAGCGCACTAAAAGGTTATTTTCAGTGGAGCAAAGACTCTTGGTAACTGAAGTTTCAGTGAATGATAGACTATTCAGAAATACACTGCATGGATTGGTAGATTGATACAAAGGGGCAGGACCAGTTATGTCATATTATGCATCATCAGATCCCTTAAGGACACTGGGCCTGATTCATTACGGATAACTATTGCTATCGCAGCTGCGATTACGCACTCAGACCCAATGTGAAAATATGCTAGTGTTTGCAATCAGTAAAATGTTATTTTATTACTGAATTGTGCATAGCAAATTCATAACTCATGGGAAATATTTTATATCATAGTGTTTAACATCTGTTTCCAAAATATACACCTTTAAAAATATGTTTATAAAAAACAAAGGCATTTACATTTATGATATAGCAAAATATTAACACATGGATTTCTATCAAACATCATAATATGACTTTTGCTTCTAACTCCACAGCCAATTTGTAATCTTATGATGTGTAATTTTTAGCAATTATCACAAAATCTACTTGAGAGAGGGCCTGATTCAGCAAGGAACGCAACTGCTAATATGCACGCAATCGGCCAAGTGTTGCGTAATGCATATGCATCGCAGTACGTGTGCGCAAACTAGCCATTATGATGGGGACTGCGATCGCAGTGACTACACACACCCATCGCAGAGTGATTGACAGGAAGTGCCATTTGTGGGTGGTGACGAGGTGGTGGTCGGGCAAACGCAGGCATGCCAGTGCGTTTCAATGCCGTTGCAGGGGCGTGCATAAATTATCCGCTGCAATGACCTATGCAATCTGAGGTCTCATAGCTTGCGTGGTTGTTAGTCATTTTTGAGTAAGGTCAGGGCTTGTGCAAGTGTGCGTGAGGCTGCGATGGTACTCGATTGTACCGATGGTTTTGCAGTCTTTCTAATCATTACGGATATGTGGTAAGTAAAATGGGCGTCCTTGTGTAATGCTGCGAGGGAATAGCGATTGCAATGAATTAGCATACTATCGCAGTTGAACTACGTGTGTAATTGCTATTGCATACGCAGTTGCATACCGTAGCGAATCCCGCCGAGAGTACGATATCACATATTTGGGTTGATATAGTACAGTAGCAATGTTCCATGTGGCACTCCAACTGTTGTGAAACTACACATCCCAAAATGCCCTACCACAGTCTTGTATTAGGGCATGCTAAAACTGGAGCAGGGAATTCTGGAATGTGTAGTTGCACAGTAGCTGGAGTGCCACAAGTTGCCTACTTTTGATATCGGACATGCAATACAAACCCTTATAGAAAGAAAAATGATACATGCATACAATGGACTTTATTCAGAGTTGGACACAATTTGTATGTAAGCGCAAATGTAAAGTGCATCCAAAAAGTGGAACGCCATGATCAGCCATGATCATGACATGCATTTCACATCAAAGCAAATCATGTCATTGGCCAACCCATACTGGCCGCTTTCTCAGGGTAAAAGAGCTGCTTACTGGTGGATGGTGCCCTCCCCCCCAAAACAAACTCCTGCATTTACCTATGACAGTGTACACATAAATGTTTCCAGGAGTAGTGAGGGCAGCGTTGAATAAACATGAGTATTACGAAGCCAAGAGCCTGGGGATAAATTTATTAAAGTTCGATTAGAGATTCATTTTTATGAATCTCTGAAATCTCCTGAGATTGAATTGAACTTGAACAGCAAAATCCCTAAGCAAATCTCAAATTTACTAAGAATGGATTTTGCTTTCGATTTTCAACTCAAATTCAATCTTGTTTCAGTTTGAGAAGGATTTGCTGTTCGATTTTGCATGTTCATGTCCAAATCAAACATCAAATCCCAGTCCAAAATGAATTTCAAATCCTGAAATGATTAGAACTGCTTCATTCTTTCATTTTCATTTTCAGCATGAGCAGTTAGTTTTGACACAGATACATGCATACATCAGTGAGATGCATGCATGTACAGTATCTTACTGTAAAAAACTTGTAAAGGGTTAATGTTTTAAAAAAAAATTACGTGGGGTCCCCCCTAAAACAGAACCAGCCCCTGACTTTTCATAGACAGTCCTGGTTGTGTAAGTACAGGGAAAAAATTGCGTAGGGTTCCCCTGTCCTCAGCACAACAGAGCACCAGGCTCTGATCCGGTCCTCGTTCTGGAATTACAGGGGAAAAATGCATAGGGTTCTCCATGTAAAATGCATGTATCTGTGTCAAAACAAACTGCTCATATTAAAAACGAAAGCATGAAGTTCTTCTATTCATTTGGGGATTTGCAGTTCGATTTTGAGTTTTTTTTTTCATTCTATTTGCAAATCGAATGTTAGTAAATTAAAGGATCCTAATGTCCTCTATGGGAAAACATTGATGTTTTTAAAAAATTCAATTTCATTTGAAATTCATTTTTCTGTTCGATTTGACATTCGATTTAGCCTTTTGTAAATCAAACCAAAATAGAATAGCAAATAGAGCAAAAAACAAAATCGAACCTTTGTAAATATACCCCCAGGTCTTATGTAGACCACACCTGGAGACCTCCAGATACCCCTACTCCACTTCCACCTTGGTGCTGTTTGCGGCCAGGTTGGATGACATGTCATCCCCATTATGCAGTTGCTTACTGCAACTGGCACAATGGGAGCCACCAGTGATACTGCACAAGGTGACACAGTTGTTGCATAAAAATCTCTCTGGTATTCTCATGCAATCCCTTGGACACCCCACCTGCGATGACTATATCACATGGGGAAATTACAATAACTATACAATTCAGAAAATTATTTTTACAAGGTTAGTGAGTGCTTTTTACATCTTAGGTTTAAGGTTTTTTTTTTGTGGTGCACCACAGCAAGTGGGGCAATGGAGAATTTAAGTGATCAGAATTTAATAGTTTGAAGTTAACATTCTTTCCCAAATGTATGTTGGCCCCTATCAATCCACATTCGTGCTTGTATTATTTCTGTGGTCATCAATAAAGGTTAGTAATAAGTTAAAATTAGTATTTATATGAATCAGTTTAGCAACAAAAAACTGAATTTCTAGTATTAGGCCAGAAGCAGCAGATACTTGAATAAAGTATCAGACGTCATAATAATGGCCCTCATTCAGAGCCGCACGTTAACAACAGTACGCTCGTTGCGTTCCGATGTTGACTAACTGCGCATGCGTCGGTGTTACACTGCGCATGTGCGTACGGCAGATTGCGAGTTTTTTTTCTCTCGTTCCTAAAATAGCGTACAGGAAGTGACATGTCAAATGTGATTGACAGAACAGGGCGTTTTTGGGTGTTGACGGGGGTGGAGATGAAAAAACGCAGGCGTGGCGAGGCGTTTTTGGGGCGTACATACATTAGCAGATGCGAACGTCAAATGTGTTCGGACCGTCTCATACGTCACTGGAACATCCGCTTTCCCTTCAAAATGCTCGCACAGCTTAGGGTCAGGATTACTCGACCACATTGGCGATGGCCTTCTCCTCCGTCCCGGGACTCAACGATGGTGCTGCGATTAATCGCGGCTGGTCAGTAAAGTAATTAGTGTTGGATTGAAAACCGGCTTGGTATGTGTTTGGAAAGCAGTTTATTGGGATAGCACAAAAGCGTACGCAGGTGGAAATCAGAGCTGCTAATGTCATGATTACACAATCAATTAGCGTACATTTTTGGTGTTTTATTTTGGCCACAATTTGTTGGTTATGGCCTATTGTAACAATAATGTCATCATGTTTTAATTAGCTCCCCTTTTTTTTGGTTTACTGTGGAATTTGCATCGCTATGTGATTTTTTAAACGTTCCTTAAAGAGGCCTTTTTTTTTTTTTAAGAGGGTCAGTTTTTGCCTTTAGGGCCAGGATTAAATGGAACCCATTTGTACAATAATGTCACAATACAATCTCAGTTTTTTGTTTTAAATTTATTGTTTAAACACAAACAAATTGGCCTAATATTTTGTTGCCTTTTTTTTGTGGCAAAGATATTTGTTAAAAAAAAAAAAAAAGCCATAACTGGTAACATAAACGTAAATACCAAATGTAAAAAAATTTCACAAGAAAGGAGAGGGAAGTTTTGACCAGAAAGGAATATGAGCCAAGCACAGAAGGAGTGTGGGAAAAGTCGCCATTGCTGTCACCGTTTTCTCGCCCGTTTGGCTGGGTGAGGGTGGGCGCCAGACCGGGTCCGGGATGCCATCGGGCTGGCCTGTCCAGAGGCAGATGTTGTGGCCTCTGGACTAGGCACAGGGCTAGGCACATTTGGAGGATTGGCTGATGTTGTGTCAGAGGTGGAGGATCCGGATGTTCCGGCAGGAAGGGAGGTCGGCTCCACCATGTGCTGGCGAACGAGCTGCTCCAGGGCATCGGCGATGCGGATGTTGGCCCTGGTATTTTCCGCCAGGGCCTGAGCAATGGTCACGTTGGCCGCAGCATTTTGCTCCAGGGCCTCAGCCACCCGTATCAGACTGGCGTCCATCCTCTGCAGAATCTCCATATGGCAATCCGATTTAAAATTGAGTTCTGTGAGGAGGCCCACTGCCTGCGAGGGGGCACGCCCTGGACTGGCTTCTGCAGGGTCCTCAGCCGGATGTACTGGTTCCTCCCCTGCAGAGCCAGCAGAAATTCTGCGGCCAAGGCTCCCCTCTGGAGCAGACTCATCCGCCTCTGTCTCTGTTAGGAAAATTGCGAAAAGACTCACATTAGAATCTACATATTGGCACAATAGCATTTCAGAGTTGGTGACATCACAAGACTTACCTTGGCCAACATGAGGAGCCGCAAAGTCTGGCATGTCCGTATCCATGTTGGACACGCCAAACACCTCCACAGCCTGCACACACCCCTGTGCCAGCTCTTCTAAGTATGTCAACTCCAATGACACAGGGGTGGGACCCCCACCTGTCCCCCTTGCATGCCTAGCCCTGTCGGCAAGTTTTTGCTTGAGACGATATTTGAAGTCTGCCCATCTGTGGAATGAAATTGGAACCATTATCCTTTTTTTTACAATGGGGTTTGTTTATAGGATGGGAAAGTGTTTACTTACCGCCGTTTGACATCCCGGGCTAGACGGACATAATCACCCACCCTATTGACAGCAACGGCGACCTCCTCCCACATTCTCCACTTCTGGCTTTGGCTCATATTCCTGGCTGCCTGGGGCAGGATGTCAACGCACTTCTGGATCAAAACCTCCATCTCCTTGCTTGTGAAATGTGGCTGCCTTTTTTTTTTGGCAGCTTTGGCGGGTTGACTGGGGCCAGCAGTCTCTTCCATGTCATCCTCCTCACCTATTTGGGTAAATATGCAGATTTAGCCACTTCACAACTTGCCCAATATTATGTTTTAAAATAATCATTGAGACAAAATGCATGAAGGCCTTACCGCCGGATTTTTGGCCATTGTTTCCCTGGTCTGAAGCCATGTCTCTGCTTCCAGAATGAAATCAACCAGAAATTCAATGTGATTTCGTGACGTATTTATACATGCGTCCTTTGTTTGCGGCCGCATCATTGATTGTGCGTCCCTATGATTCATCCTTAATTTGTGCGGGAAAATAAACACTATTTATGGCTTGGTGTGTGTGGAGTCGAGGTTGGGTTGTTGGATTGTTGGCGGTTAAGTTGGTTGGATTTGGTTGTTTGCGGTTGGAGGATTTGGCAGAGTTGGTTTTTTGTTTGGTTTTGCTACAGTTGTTTTGGTTTTCCGTTCGCATTTTTTTGCTTTTTTCCCCATCCTTTCCTGATTTGGTAAGTTTTGTGCAGTCTAATTTGTGGCCAATTGGTGTCTACTTCTGTTTTTTGGTTAGCTATTTTTTTTTTTACACTAATTTCATCTTTTTTAGTTTGTTTTGGCTTTCGGACCCAAAGACCATTTTTTTGGAAATCTTATATATTCGAGTTGGGTAAGTCCATTTTTTTTCTTGCATTTGCGAACTAATTAACGCATTTTTGACTGTTGGTGTAGTGACTTGCATTTGCGAACTAATTAACGCATTTTTGACTGTTGGTGTAGTGACTTGCATTTGCGAACTAATTAACGCATTTTTGACTGTTGGTGTAGTGACTTGCATTTGCGAACTAATTAACGCATTTTTGACTGTTGGTGTAGTGACTTGCATTTGCGAACTAATTAATGCATTTTTCGAGGCTTATTCATCATGTAAACCAGTTTTGCTTTTCCCTTTTCCATTTTTGGGGTCCATTTGAACCCTATTTGACGTACGGTGTGCAATGTCGTTTTCATCGATGGCCAAATGTGTGTTTCGCCTATTTTATGTGTTGGCTTGCAACAATTTGAAAAACAAAAATTCACCCTCTAAATTTTTGATGTCTCATTTTTGGCTTTTTTACAGTTTATACGTATCATGACAATACCCCGGCATGTAAGCAGCTATGGATGGTATCAGAAAGCTAAGTTGTTTTATGTTACTTTTGGGGTGGCTCAAAAGCCTTACATTGTAAACTTTGAATTTCAGGTAGATCTGGGGCGAATTGTTCTGGCCCTGCTCCCGGAAGACGACCAACCTCAAACTCGTCCCAGGCGTAGGCATCGTAGGCATGCAAGGCCCCAGATATTTCGAACACGTGTCACCCTTTTTGGAATGCCCGATGATGAGGTTTTAAGACGCTACCGTCTACCTCCCAAAATCATCATAGACACTCTCTCATTAATAGAAAGTGATCTTGAGCGGCAAATTGACAGTCCAACAGCAATACCACCACTGACGCAATTTATGGCGGTGTTACATTTCTGTGCCTCAGGATCGTTTCAAACAACGGTGGGAATAGTGGCGGGCATCTCCCAATCCTCCTTTTCCCGGATCCTGAGGGCAGTGATGGAGGCACTTTTCAAGCACCTCCATCATTTTATTAAAATGCCTTTGGATATGGGTGCCCTTAGTGTGGCCAAGGCCAATTTTTACCAAATAGCTGGCTTCCCACACATCATAGGGGTTGTGGATGGTACTCACATACCACTTCAGCCTCCAGCACGGCTGGAGGCAATATTTAGAAACCGTAAACACTATCACTCCCTGAATGTAATGGTGGTATGTGATGCCTCCCTCCAGATCCTGTCCCTGAATGCTAAATTACCCGGAAGTGCTCATGACTCCTTCGTCATCCGGCAATCTGGGATATGGCAGAAATTAACCAACCTACAAGCTGGTGATGCGTGGCTTCTGGGTAAGTGGAGACCTTTAGTACATAACAATGTTAAGCTTGATACACAGTGTTCCTGATGTGGTATATTTTTGTTCACAGGAGACAGTGGATACCCTTGCATGTCCTGGCTGCTCACTCCTTATTTGGCTCCCACACCAGGGCCACAAAGTGCATATAATTCCACACTTACAGCCACCAGGCAAGTGGTGGAGCGCTGTATCGGCCTTTTAAAAGGCCGATTCAGATGCCTCCACCGCTCTGGTGGCGAGCTCATGTATGTGCCGGATATGGTGTCTAAAATTGTGGTCCTGTGTGGGATATTTCACAACATTGCCATAAGGAGTGGTGTCCCAATGCAGCCAGAGGATGCCTTACCTGAGGATGGCCCCCCCGAGGTTGGTCGAAGGTCAGTATGTGGGGGGGCCATACGCGATGATGTGGTGGCCAGATTTTTTAGGTAAGTTTGAACAAAACTACAGTGGTTATACCTAATGTGTTTGTGTTTGTTTGCGAACATCTAATTTTGTTTTTTTTTTCTCACCATCTTCTGTTTGTTCACATAATCTTTGGCACTCCAACGTTCACTACTTCCTGCTACCCTTACCAAACCTGGATCTGGTCCTTTTGGGCATATATTCTGGAACCCATATCGCAACGCCATGTTTGTGGAATCATGTTGGCATGGTCCTTCGTCAACCAGTTCTTGATTTTTTGATTTTATTTAATTATTTCTTGGTATGTGTTGTATTTGAATTTATCACTGTGTTCTTTTTTTGGGAGTGACCACTTTGTTTTCTCTGTTATGTTGTGAATAAATGTTTGGAGAGTGAAATGGTCTTCCTTTTTTGGGACGTTAACAGCAAGTGTAACCAGGTTAACACAAGTTACATTTGACTAAGGGGTAAACCAGTACTGACGCCAGTTGAGCTAAACTGAAATATGTTTTCAGCTTCCCAACCCACACCAAAAGGAAGCCTGGCCCAACCTTGGGATTTGTAAGATTGGCCTAAGCAGCTTGCGCACCAACTAGGAACCTGTAAAATGTAGAAATATGTAATTGACACTACACCCAAAAAGGGAAATGACATTGTTACTGTTATGTGTTTCTTGTGTCTGTTTGACATACAAAGACAAAACACAATCTAACTTTTAAAAAAGGGAAATCCTTGCAGGAACAGTCTACTTATGTCATGCTAAACTATCTTGGTTTTGGATTTTAAAAATGAGCCACAACGTATATTTGTCTGAATAAATTTATTTTGAAAATATAACAAAAATAAAAAAACTACTGCCGAAGGAGGCCAGACAGCCGGTCGAGGGCCACCAGAATGCCGATGACATGTTGCCTTATCTGCCTCACACAATCCGCCACCTCTTGCCGACGCCTCTGTTCCTCTGTGGGTGAGAAAAGTGTGTGGGTTAATACAACAATAGGGAATCCACATTAAAAAAAAAAAACACAACCAAATCACTCCTAAACCCAAACAAAAAAAAAAAAGGGGGGGGCTGGCAAAAATACAAGGCCTAGGTACAAATTCCCACAGGTATGATATGTGTATGTTGAAATCACCAGGAAGAGGTAAAGGCAAACCTTCAAAATCACCAAAAGTCAAGCCACAAAAACACGAAGAAAGGCACGACACATGATTACATACAAACAGTTTGTGCTTTAAAAAAAAACAAAAAAAAAACATACCGGGAGCCAAAACGGGAGCTCCGGAAATACCTCCATGATCCTCCTCGGAGGATCCGTCATTCCCCAAAGAATGGGGAGGAGTTATGATGGACTCCGGGGAGGGGGTAATTGGAAGAGGGGTGGGTGGAGGAGAGGGGGAAGTGGGACGGAGGGGAAGGAGGCCCGACATTTCCGGGAGAGGGTCTGGGAAGGATGGGGAGGAGTGGGGAATAGGGGAAAGATTTGGGGTGGAGTGTTGGCTGGGGGTTGGGGATAGTGGCCGGGAACGCCGTCTGGACGGACGGTGACGGCGGAGTCTTGGCTGTCCCCCTAAAATATGCCAAAGAAATTGCGGTTAGTTTATGGACAAATCCGGGCAACAAAACTAAAAAAAAAAAAAAAAACAACAAATAAGCCAAATAGCAGTAGAATGAATAAATCAGAAATAGAGGGAAAACATGCACACGCAGATATGAGTACAAATAATATATAGGACAGACAGGAAAACATGCACACGCAGATATGAGTACAAATAATAAATAGGACAGACAGGAAAACATGCACACGCAGATATGAGTACAAATAATAAATAGGAAAGACAGGAAAACATGCACACGCAGATATGAGTACAAATAATAAATAGGACAGACAGGAAAACATGCACACGCAGTTTGCCCCACAAACACAAACATTAAAACCACAATACATAACACTTACTTTCCAGGATCTGCATGCGAAAGCATGCCAGCAAGCGGGGCGTTCGCCGTTGCAGGTCGGACCACCTGCACTCCAGCTGCCCGATGTTGCGGCGTGAGCCGAAGGACCGCAGGCGGGACCGTGCCTCCGCATACGCGGAGCGCTTCTGCCGGTTGGTCATGGGTTGAGGTTGGCTGGTGATCCGGCGATCCATGACCTCCGTAAGCACCAGCAGCTCGCGCCTGGTGAATGCGGAGGCTCTCATGATGGCAATGGTGTTTTTCTTAAAAATCATTTTTGATAAAGTGTGTAAAAATTTTCTGATTGGCTAATGTATTTTGGAAATTAACAGGAGCAATTTTATTGGTTAGTGTATGAGTCATGTGTTCGACAGGGCCAGAAATCTCTGGAGAGTTATGATAGGCTTGATGCAGTGACATGCGTAAGCAAATTTAAATAAAGAAATGAACCCAGGGAAATATGCGGGGATCCACAGCAATAGTACAATTGTTTAATTGTGGTTCACATGTTTTTTGAACAATAAAAGCGAATGTTTCATCCGTACGTATTCTGCGGGTAAACACAAACACGGACAAGAGTAAAGTTTCTTGCATTGTGTTGAAAAAAACAAACAATTAAGCTAATTGATACATTGATTGGCATGATACGATTGATGGAGGTAGGCAGAATAAAGGAGCAGGTAATCGACATCTGACAAGGCCACTTCCTGTTTATACTTGTGCGTGCGTTCCTTTCAAACCATTTCGGGGATGTACGCTCGCTATTTCGTACGCTCGTTAGTTAGAGAAGGGGTCGTCAGAGTTTAGGGAGGAATTTTAGATGCGAACGAAAATACGAGCGAGCCATTGAATTTAAATATTTTTGTACGTACGCCTAACGTACGTGCGCCCGCTTGCGAGTGGGTCTGAATGAGGGCCAATGTTGGGGTAACTCCCCTGTTTGAGTTTCATGAGGTAAATAGTCAATATGTCAGTTTTTGTGAGGGCTGGTAAGTGGGTATTGGGAGGGTTGTTGGAGTGAAGGTTTGCCTGGGGCACCAACAAACATTGCACTGGCCCTGCATACTGCCTCTACCCTGCTCCGTGTAGCTGCTGCCTTTTCCCTTCTGCATACATTCTCCCCATGCTCCGTACTGCCCCCCATCTGGCTTGCCTTTTCCCCTGGTTCATGCTGCATTCCCCCTGCTGCATATGCCTGGTGCATACTGCCTCTCCCTCTTCTCCTGAAGCTGCTGCCTCTTCTTTGGTCTGTAGCCAGTTATTGACCTCACTGGGTGTTTCCTGTGGTCCACTAGTCCCAGTGGTGTCATGGGACTGCCATAGGAAGACAGGAGCTGTACAGCCTAGAGAACAGTCATTTACATCATGCAGACTACTCCATAGATGAATGTAGGTGAGTGTACGCCAACTTTCCCCTTTAGTGTTTCTGTGTCTTGTCTGTATTCTTCGCCCACTTTCCCCTTTGTTTTCATTTTTGTAGTGTTTATATACTCACTCTCTCTATTATAAATACCCCTTAATTGCTAGAGAGAAATAATCGCTGTCCAGACAATAATTGTGGTTCCAAAGCACAAAAATTCTTATTGCATTCTTAAAAGAAAGGTACACTCTTTGATCTAGCACAATTAGCGCAAAGACAATTAAATACAGAATATACGATACAGCCCAATACATACGCGTGTGCACTGGTCCCAGCATAAAGTCATCAGTCCAGAAGCCTGTGGTCATCCAAGGAGAATGGCTGTTGACTGGGACCGGGACACAGGCTATATACCCTAACAGATCATAACAACAATGTAGACAGACAAACATAATTCCATTGGTTCTTGCTCTTGATCTTTGTAGTACGCTATAGTTCATAGAACAGTTCACTAGGGGTATGTCCCAATTCTCCACAGTCTCTTGAGATTACATTGTCTTTCTATAATTGGTTTAAGACACTAAATACAGAGTAAACATTCTAACCAAAAATTTCCTATGATCCCTAACCACCAAATGCAAGATGCGACTCCCTCGCTGATAGACTCGAATATCTGGAAATAAACAGGGTGTCAGTATAGTACCAAACATGCCATGTCTACCATGTTGTATACCTTAAATATCATATACATACATTTCACAACATAATTATATGCTACTAAAACCTCTAATATTATGTTATTAATGTAAAGGAACCTTTTAAGAGTGAGTGTATATTTATGATTATATGTAAGTATGCGTTGTGCAGCTACACGCAGCGTAAAAGGTGCGCTGTGTGCAGGGGTTGTGTACAGCGCAAACATGTGCTGTGTGTGTGTTTATATTTACAATAGCAACTGTGTATATTGTGTGCACGCATTGTGGATACACCTGCGATTGTTTAAGTGTATGTGTATATATATATATATATATATATGTGTGTGTGCTAATGTGCATCAGTGTCATATACATATTGTAATATATATATATCTAGCTTTATTCAGTAACTGGTAATATTACGTTTACTTCTGTCTGAACTAAGGCCCTGATTCAGAGATTTTTTTTTTTGTGTGGCCTTCTGCGAGCTGCCAGGATGATGGTCGCAATGGTCAAGACCATCGCGACCATCGAGCTTGCAACAAGACCCTTGTGGTAGGGGCTCGTGGCCGCAAGCTCCAGAGAGCTTCTGGCTCTAAAAGAGCCGGAAGCTCTCTCACTGACATCACTGGTAATGTCAGTGGGGCCACCCACATATGGCAGGCGTTCACTTGGGAACGTCTCCATTTGTGAAGCAACCCCCCGCCATGCCTACAAAATGGGGCGAGCTGTTGTAGTGAGCCACGGAGCGAGAGATTCTCTCTCTCGCTCCGGGGCTTGCAAACGTGCAGTGCGGCCGCTGTGGGTGCGCAGAGCACAACATTGACCCGCTCGCGGGCGCTCAAGCACTCGTGAGCAGGTCTGAATCAGACCCTAAGTTCAAAAATGACAGACTATGGAGTTGTTCTGATCAGAGATGGCCAGCAGATACTTGATGGAATCACAATGTAATTAAAGGCCTCTCTCCAGCCTATTTGGAAGGTAAATGCTAGTTCCTTTAGGCATACAATGATAGTCAGACTTAAAGACAATGGTTCATTCAAACACTCGTCCTCACCTCACACTATGTGCGTGTTTATCAGTTACTAGTCACAGACACAGACATGTCCACAGAGCTTGTCTCCCAGCACTGGCCAAACCTTGCATTTTTAAATATCTATAAAGTCTTTTAAATACATATGTGTATCCGTGCGCATTTATTATGTAAAGACTTTAACAATGTGCAGTAACACGGGAGATGTACACAATGCTAAATAGCGCCGTATACAATGATATTGTATTGACTACGCCAGATGGCGTCGTGCAGACAACGCAAACATGGCGTCTTCAGATAATAATTTAAGATCTGGTCTCAGCCAATCATCCGGCTTCGACACTATTGTGTGTCCGTTGCCCAGTGCTTTACTTTTTTCAGACTCCCTCTCTCCTCTGTCTAGTGCATCAGTGTCTGTTGCTCACTTTATCCTTTGTCTTATGGGTATAGAAGAGTCAGAAGTATAGGGTATAGAGGAGTCAGTAGTGTGGTGTAGGGTATAGAGGAGTCTGAAGTGTAGGGTATAGAGGAGTCAGTAGTGTGGTGTAGGGTATAGAGGGGTCAGAAGTGTAGGGTATAGAGGAGTCAGTAGTGTGGTGTACGGTATAGAGGAGTCAGAAGTGTAGGGTATAGAGGAGTCAGTAGTGTGGTGTAGGATATAGAAGGGTCAGAAGTGTAGGGTATAAAGGAGTCAGTAGTGTGGTGTAGGGTATAGAGGGGTCAGAAGTGTAGGGTATAGAGGAGTCAGTAGTGTGGTGTAGGGTATAGAGGGGTCAGAAGTGTAGGGTATAGAGGGGTCAGTAGTGCGGTGTAGGGTATAGAGGAGTCAGAAGTGTAGGGTATAGAGGAGTCAGTAGTGTGGTGTAGGGTATAGAGGAGTCAGAAGTGTAGGGTATAGAGGAGTCAGTAGTGTGGTGTAGGGTATAGAGGGGTCAGAAGTGTAGGGTATAGAGGAGTCAGTAGTGTGGTGTAGGGTATAGAGGAGTCAGAAGTGTAGGGTATAGAGGAGTCAGTAGTGTGGTGTAGGATATAGAAGGGTCAGAAGTGTAGGGTATAAAGGAGTCAGTAGTGTGGTGTAGGGTATAAAGGGGTCAGAAGTGTAGGGTATAGAGGAGTCAGTAGTGTGGTGTAGGGTATAGAGGGGTCAGAAGTGTAGGGTATAGAGGAGTCAGTAGTGCGGTGTAGGGTATAGAGGGGTCAGAAGTGTAGGGTATAGAGGAGTCAGTAGTGTGGTGTAGGGTATAGAGGAGTCAGAAGTGTAGGGTATAGAGGTGTCAGTAGTGTGGTGTAGGGTATAGAGGGGTCAGAAGTGTAGGGTATAGAGGAGTCAGTAGTGTGGTGTAGGGTATAGAGGGGTCAGAAGTGTAGGGTATAGAGGAGTCAGTAGTGTGGTGTAGGGTATAGAGGGGTCAGAAGTGTAGGGTATAGAGGAGTCAGTAGTGTAGTGTACGGTATAGAGGAGTCAGAAGTGTAGGGTATAGAGGAGTCAGTAGTGTGGTGTAGGGTATAGAGGAGTCAGTAGTGCAGTGTACGGTATAGAGGAGTCAGAAGTGTAGGGTATAGAGGAGTCAGTAGTGTGGTGTAGGGTATAGAGGAGTCAGAAGTGTATGGTATAGTGGAGTCAGTAGTGTGGTGTAGGGTATAGAGGAGTCAGTAGTGTGGTGTAGGGTATAGAGGAGTCAGAAGTGTAGGGTATAGAGGAGTCAGTAGTGTGGTGTAGGGTATAGAGGAGTCAGAAGTGTGGTGTAGGGTATAGAGGAGTCAGAAGTGTAGGGTATAGAGGAGTCAGTAGTGTGGTGTAGGGTATAGAGGGGTCGGTAATGTAGTGCAGGGTATAGATATAGAGGGGTCAGTAGTGTGGTGTAGGGTTAAGAGGAGTCAGTATTGCAGGGTATAGATATAGAGGGGTCAGTAGTGTGGTGTAGGGTATAGAGGAGTCAGTAGTGTGGTGTAGGGTATAGAGGAGTCAGTAGTGTGGTGTAGGGTATAGAGAAGTCAGTAGTGCAGCGTATAGATATAGAGTAGTCAGTAGTGTGGTGTAGGGTATAGAGGAGTCAGTAGTGTGGTGTAGGGTATACAGGAGTCAGTAGTGTGGTGTAGGGTATAGAGGAGTCAGTAGTGTGGTGTAGGGTATAGAGCGGTCAGTAGTGTGGTGTAGGGTATAGAGGAGTCAGTAGTGTGGTGTAGGGTATAGAGAAGTCAGTAGTGCAGCGTATAGATATAGAGTAGTCAGAAGTGTGGTGTAGGGTATAGAGGAGTCAGTAGTGTGGTGTAGGGTATACAGGAGTCAGTAGTGTGGTGTAGGGTATAGAGGAGTCAGTAGTGCAGGGTATAGATATAGAGGAGTCAGTAGTGTGGTGTAGGGTATAGAGGAGTCAGTAGTGTGGTGTAGGGTATAGAGGAGTCAGTAGTGAAGGGTATAGATATAGAGGGGTCAGTAGTGTGGTGTAGGGTATAGAGGAGTCAGTAGTGTGGTGTAGGGTATAGAGGGGTTGGTAATGTAGTGCAGGGTATAGATATAGAGGAGTCAGTAGTGTGGTGTAGGGTATAGAGGAGTCAGTAGTGTGGTGTAGGGTATAGAGGAGTCAGTAGTGTGGTGTAGGGTATAGAGGGGTCGGTAATGTAGTGCAGGATATAGATATAGAGGGGTCAGTAGTGTGGTGTAGGGTATAGAGAAGTCAGTAGTGCAGCGTATAGATATAGAGTAGTCAGTAGTGTGGTGTAGGGTATAGAGGAGTCAGTAGTGTGGTGTAGGGTATACAGGAGTCAGTAGTGTGGTGTAGGGTATAGAGGAGTCAGTAGTGTGGTGTAGGGTATAGAGCGGTCAGTAGTGTGGTGTAGGGTATAGAGGAGTCAGTAGTGTGGTGTAGGGTATAGAGAAGTCAGTAGTGCAGCGTATAGATATAGAGTAGTCAGTAGTGTGGTGTAGGGTATAGAGGAGTCAGTAGTGTGGTGTAGGGTATACAGGAGTCAGTAGTGTGGTGTAGGGTATAGAGGAGTCAGTAGTGCAGGGTATAGATATAGAGGAGTCAGTAGTGTGGTGTAGGGTATAGAGGAGTCAGTAGTGTGGTGTAGGATATAGAGGAGTCAGTAGTGAAGGGTATAGATATAGAGGGGTCAGTAGTGTGGTGTAGGGTATAGAGGAGTCAGTAGTGTGGTGTAGGGTATAGAGGGGTCGGTAATGTAGTGCAGGATATAGATATAGAGGGGTCAGTAGTGTGGTGTAGGGTTAAGAGGAGTCAGTATTGCAGGGTATAGATATAGAGGGGTCAGTAGTGTGGTGTAGGGTATAGAGGAGTCAGTAGTGTGGTGTAGGGTATAGAGGGGTCAGTAGTGTGGTGCAGGGTATAGATATAGAGGAGTCAGTAGTGTGGTGTAGGGTATAGAGGAGTCAGTATTGCAGGGTCTAGATATAGAGGGGTCAGTAGTGTGGTGTAGGGTATAGAGGAGTCAGTAGTGTGGTGTAGGGTATAGAGGGGTCGGTAATGTAGTGCAGGGTATAGATATAGAGGAGTCAGTAGTGTGGTGTAGGGTATAGAGGAGTCAGTAGTGTGGTGTAGGGTATAGAGGGGTTGGTAATGTAGTGCAGGGTATAGATATAGAGGAGTCAGTAGTGTGGTGTAGGGTATAGAGGAGTCAGTAGTGTGGTGTAGGGTATAGAGGAGTCAGTAGTGTGGTGTAGGGTATAGAGGAGTCAGTAGTGCAGGGTATAGATATAGAGGGGTCAGTAGTGTGGTGTAGGGTATAGAGGAGTCAGTAGTGTGGTATAGGGTATAGAGGGGTCAGTAGTGTGGTGTAGGGTATAGAGGAGTCAGTAGTGTGGTGTAGGGTATAGAGGAGTCAGTAGTGTGGTGTAGGGTATAGAGGAGTCAGTAGTGCAGGGTATAGATATAGAGGGGTCAGTAGTGTGGTGTAGGGTATAGAGGAGTCAGTAGTGTGGTGTAGGGTATAGAGGGGTCAGTAGTGTGGTGTAGGTTAAAGAGGAGTCAGTAGTGTGATGTAGGGTATAGAGGGGTCAGTAGTGTGGTGTAGGGTATAGAGGAGTCAGTAGTGTGGTGTAGGGTATAGAGGGGTCAGTAGTGTGGTGTAGGGTATAGAGGAGTCAGTAGTGTGGTGTAGGGTATAGAGGAGTCAGTAGTGTGGTGTAGGGTATAGAGGAGTCAGTAGTGTGGTTTAGGGTATAGTGGGGTCGGTAATGTAGTGCAGGGTATAGATATAGAGGGGTCAGTAGTGTAGTGTTGGTTCAGAAATAATTAACTTTGAGTCATTATATACCAATAATTCCTGTGCATTAGTCTTTCCTAGACCCCCTGTCCTTATTTTTTCGAGTGATGCCTTGTACCAAGTATTGTTATTATTAAACTGGGATGTTAACTTTTTTGTATGGGGGAAGGAGCAAAGGCAATTTTTGTCCTGGGCTCCGCTTGATCTAGAACTGGCCCTGAATGTGGAATGATTGTTGGGGTATTTAGTGTATCTCTGAAACTCCTGGGATTTTTACACAAAGTTGTTTCTAGAAATGACAGAGAATGGCACGCAACGTATAAAACATCATACGAATTGCAGTTCTAAAAAATACCTCCAGAGCCGGGTCATGGGCGCGGCCATCTTGGACTCTGTCACATGAGTCCAGTCATCCACTCAGAGCATGGTCTGCAGTCTGCTGACTGCACCGACCTATCATCTGGAGTCCAGCCCTATAAATTCTTTCCTCGGTCGGGACTCCTTCGCCAGTACAACAAACTCCTCTGCCAGTACAACGTCTATTCCACTGAAGTAACAGCTCCTGTGCTGTGCTCCCTTAATTTCTATTCTGAATGGCGCAGTCCGTCCTAATCAATTATCTTCATGTTCAGTCAACTCCACCATCGATTGTTGCAGTTTGCATTTGACATTGGGAATTATTCTCATTTCTTCAGCTGCAGTCTGGATTTGTCATCGGGAAGTATCTCTCTGAGTTCGACCATTGGAGTTTTATTACCATCATTGGGAATTATCTCTCAATCAACATCGATTCATATCAACATTGGTTCCTACCGAACATCTTAAATAAATTCAACATCAATTCCTATCTACATCGGTTCCTACCAATCATCTCTAATAAAGTCATCATCGATTTCTACCAACATCTTTTCCTACCACCCCTCTCTAATAAACTTATCATCAATTCCTTTCAAGTTCCAAAATCAGTTCTTAATGAACATCGTTAATAAAGTTATTATCAATTCCTTGCAAGTTCCAAAATTGGTTCTTACCGATCATCGTTAATAAAGTTATCATCAATTCCTATCAAGCATTCACCTTGCTTTTCATCAACTATCAATATTAAGTTCTACCATCGGTCACTATCCAGTGCCAGTATCGGTCCTTACCGATTGTCTATGCTGATCCAGTATATTCTTCTATTGACTTTTACTTTTAATATCAAGTCATCTATTCTTGTGGACTATTATCATTGTCTAGTGGTTCTTTCATCCGTTCCTCCTGACATCACAGTCATCACATCTACCTCCTGTTCTTCTATGACAAAGACCTGGGTCCAGCCACCCAAGTTTGTGCATTCCTCTTCAGTTACCCAAGCCTGCTTCCAGTCAGATCTACCCGCAGGCATGACAGTTTGTACAGGCCCCAAGGATCCAGCCATGAATCCGAAACAATCTGCTGGGTTTTAACCAATGGCGTCCCTCCCCGCTGTGTCACCCGGTGCAGGGAGGGACATTGTGAGCACAGTGCAGCCACGTGCGCACCTAAAAGGGGGCAATGCCTCGTGCAAAGGGGTGTGACCTCACGTGACGGGGGTGTAGTCTCATGGCCCGATCCCCCTCATCACGTTTTTTTTATATTACTGGGGGGGGTGCAGGGGGTGCTGACTGCATTGTGTTGCAGTGCCAGCTCCCTCACAGTGTCAGGAGGTGGGTGCTGCACTTAATACTACAGTGCAGCACCCGGCTCCTGTTACTGGTGGGGAGTGTCAGTCTGCACCTTGGTGTCACCCCTCGGCGGGTGACACCTGGGTGCGGCCCGCACCTCATTGTGACGCCACTGGTTTTCACCTAACCTGGTTACCCGCCTGGAACACCAAGAAGTGGCACAGGGAAGAGTGGTCCTTTTCATTCAAGAACTATCTGGCCAGCTGGATAACATCCAATCCTCTCTCAGAAATTCAGGAGTGTTCACAGTTCCGACTCTTAGTGTGTCTACAGCTTCTCATCTTCATATTCCTACTCCAGCGAAATTTGATGGAAATCCTAAGAACTTCAGAGGATTTCTAATACAATGTGAAATACAGTTTGAGCTTCAATCTCACAATTTTCCTACAGATCAAACCTGAGTGGCGTAAATCATTTCCCTGTTATCTGGTTCCACCTTAGACTGGGCATCGCCTTTATGGGAAAGAACAGATCCTCTGCTCTCATCTTATAAAGAGTTCATCACTACTTTTCGATGAGCCTGGAAGAGTATCATCTGCATCCACTAATCTCTTACATTTACATCAGGGCTCTAATACAGTGGGTCAATATCTTGTGCAGTTCCACATTCTAGCATCAGAATTGTCTTGGAATAATGAAGCTCTCTACGCAGCCTTCTGGAATGGCTTATCCAACAGAATTAAAGAT
This sequence comes from Taudactylus pleione, assembly GCA_031769625.1. Taxonomy (NCBI): domain Eukaryota; kingdom Metazoa; phylum Chordata; class Amphibia; order Anura; family Myobatrachidae; genus Taudactylus; species Taudactylus pleione. The sequence continues at coordinate 80,218 of JAUIMM010001503.1, read as the reverse complement.
GTCCTGGTCACTGCCTGATAAATTAGATTCAGAGGCACTCACTATTTGTGAGCACTCGCTTTCAATCAGGGCAGATTTTAAAAAAAAAATCCGCCTCCAGGCCGCTCGCATAGCTGTGGGTGATAATCGCGACCATCGGGCTTGTGATGAGACCCTTGTGGTAGGGTCTTGTCCACCGCAAGCCCCACTGAACTTCCTGCTCTAATAGAGCAGGAAGCTCACTACTGACATCACGTGTGATGTCAGTAGAGCCGCCCACAAACGGCAGGAGTTCCTTCGGGAGCCGCCCCGTTTTGCTGCAAGCCCCGAGCAAGTGAAGTTCTCACTCACTCCGGGGCTCGCGCACGCACAGTGCGCAAGCCGCGCATGTGCACTGCCCGACCATCGGCCCGCTTGCGAGCACTGTGCACTCGCGAGCGGGTCTGAATCAGGCCCTTAATTTCCTTATGTACCAAAGTGGACTTACGTTTCAGAGAATGAGCTGCTGAGAAAGAAAGATCCCTTCATTTCAAAACTCGAGCTATAGTCATGTCTTTCCCCACCTCACCTCTCAAGGAAGAATTTAAAGCAGAACCCATGCAAGATGATTGCTCTCGATTGTCTCAAGAAGAACGCCGGAGACTGCAAAGAGAGAACCTTTGCTTATATTGTATTGCTCCATCACATCTAATTAATAACTGCCCCAAACATTTGGGAAACTCCCTCTCTTAACTCAGCAAGGAGAGGCTAAGTTGGGAGTGATGCGATCCTCTCCAAAAAATAAATACTGTATCATTCCAGTTTCTATTCACGTAAAAAAGACCTTCAAGCAAGTCTTAGCTTTATTAGATTCCGTTGCAGCTGGTAACTTCGTTACATCCGAATGGGTTCAGCAATGGGCACTGCTTACTGAGAACTTGTCCAGTCCTATTTATCTCACTGCTGTGAATGGCCGCCATATTCCAGGAAGTACTATTACTCAGCAACACTCCAACTGCATGTCAAAATTGGTGCTTTGCAATCTGACTTTTACAATTCCTCGTGATACCCAGGGCTTCACATTCTATTGTTCTAGGCATACCTGGCTCCGTATACATAATCAGGGGCGTATCTTCCTATTGGCCTGGACAGCCCTTGCCAGAGGGGGGGGGCGCTGTTTCAGCCCTATATCACTAGCACATGATGTCTTGTCTGCTCTTAACAGTGTCCCACAGTCAACTGCAGCAAAGATCCCTGGTCTCCTTCTGTCTCCTCTTACCAGTGTTCTCCATTAAATGTTACAATGTATTAGCCTTCTTATATGTCCCTTTATATCAGAAACATTTAAAATTAGGGAGAGTAAATTTTTATTATCTTTATCCCTAATATATCTCTTTCCCCACAATACCCAAAACATACCAATCACCGCTCACTAATTCCAATTTGTTAACTGTGCAGGAAAAGAGTGCAAGCACCACATCAATCACAAGGCTCTATGTGCAAGGTAATTTGCATATATGCAAATTATCTTGCTCACAATGCATCTTGTTTGTTATTGATGCCCTCTTTTCCTGTGTTGTTGACATATAGAAATTAACAAACAGTGCTTTGCATGTAGTAAGTGTTGTAACTGAAAAAAAAAAATATATATATATATATATATATACCCCGGCATTGTATTTTAATAAGACGTGAGTGTGGACATTATGTGGTTTTTATATATATATATAAATATATATATATATATATATATATTATATATATATATACATATATATATATATATATATATATATATATAGTCTCCCTATTTATACAGGCATTTAATTTGCACTACTCCCAGTGTAAGTGTAATATATTTTTATTGTCCTCAGTTTGGGGGACTGGCTATGATCTTTATGGGTTGTGGTTAATCCTGTGTTGGGAATAAGATATGATCCATATGGGCTGTCTTCATTCTTACGTTGGAAAATATAAAACATTTATCATCCCAGTAAATTAAAGGTGGAGTGTAGGTAACAGTTGTTAAAAAGCGTAATGCAGTATAGGTAGCCCAATTTGAATATATGTAAATTATGTTACCCATAATGCATTTTGTTTGTTTTTGATTCAATGTTTTTAAGCTTTTCCTGTGTTTTTTTGCAAACTTATATATAGTGGTTTGCAATAGAGTAAATTCTGTAAATATATATATATATATTACAAAGAGAAATAAAAATTATACTCTCCCTATTTCTTCACATGTGTGAATTAAACTACCCCCAGTGTGTGTTGGTTTTTTTTCAATTTTTTTTAGTAGAAGCAGTCATTGGAGGGGGGCACCAGTCCCTTAGTTTGCCAGGGGCGCTTGGACCCCTAGATACACCCCTGTACATAATCCGCAAATTGATTGGCGAACCTCTCAAATTACTATGTGGGGATCCTCCTGTTTTGACTCCTGTCTTCAGAAAGTTCTTCCAGTGTGTTCTGTTGTACCACCTCATCCGGATGTCCCACCTCCTCTTTATCAAGAATTTACTGATGTTTTCATCAGAAAAGGAGCTGATGTCATTCCTCTGGGATTGGCCTATTGAACTTGTTCCAGGGAAATCTCTTCCTAGAGTATATACCTATCCTCTATCTATACCAGAGAATAAAGCCATGTCTGACTATATTGCAGAGAATCTGGAAATGGGGTTCATTCATCCCTCCACCTCTCCTGCTGGTGCAGGATTCTTTTTCTTTTTTGTTAAGAAGGAGGACGAAAACCTTCATCCATGTACCGACTACAGAGGTTTAAATGAAATCACCATTAAAAACCATTAGCCTCTTCCACTCATTACAGAACTCTTTTATCAGGTCAGTGGTACACCATCTTTTCAAAATTGGACTTGCGTGGTGCTAACAATCTCATACACATCCGTGAAGGAGACAAGTGGAAAACCGAATTTAACACTCGTGACGGCCATTATGAGAACCTTGTTATGCCCTTTGGCCTCAGTAGCGCTCCTGCTGTATTCCAGCATTATGTGAATGAGATATTCTGCAATCTACTATATAAACATGTTGTTGTATCTCATATTGGCCAATAATCTGGAAGAACATCGTCTTCAAGTAAAGGAAGTATTGTCACATCTTCACACTCATCATCTCTATTGCAAGTTGGAGAAATGTGTTTTTGAAGTCGTGTATTCCATTTCTGGGATATATAATTTCAGGCTCCGGTCTCAAAATGGATCCCGTTAAACTTCAAGCAATTCAAGATTGGCTTTTAACCAATACTCTCAGGGCGGTTCAACGCTTCTTGGGCTTCGCCAATTACTATCGGAAATTTATAAAGAACTTTCTACTGTCATTGCACCTATTACTGACCTTACCCGGAAAGGTGCCAATCCATCTCGATGGTCAGAAGCAGCTATTGAGGCGTTCTAAGAAATTAGGCAATGATTGATTTCTGCTCCTGTTCTTCAACAGCCTGATGTCACTTGCCATTTGTCTTAGAAGTTGATGCTTCGTCCGTGGGAGTAGGGGCAGTGCTCTCTCAATGGGCAGCTGATAATCTTCTCCATCCTTGTTGGTTTTATTCCAGGAAATTCACTCCAGCTGAATGTAATTATTCCATTGGAGACCAAGAACTTCTTGCTATCAAGTTAGCCTTAGAAGCATGGTGTTACCTGCTGGAAGGAACATTACATCCCACCAGTATTTTTACAGATCATAAAAATCTTTTGTATCTTCAAACAGCTCATTGTCTCAATCCTAGACAAGCCAGATGGGCCTTATTCTTTTCCAGGTTCAATTTTAAATTATCTTTTCACCCAGGAGACTAAAATCAGAAGGCCAATGCGCTCTCTTTCTCTATGGAACAAGAGAATGATAACTCATCCAGTGAAGGACTCTTACAAGTCCAGTCAAGGACTTGTCTCCTGCCAGTATTGCTCCTGCTCCTGACCATGCTTCTAGGTTGCCGGTTGCTAGGAGACCCAGATGTCAGAGGATTTCACATGTTTCCTCTTAGTGTTGCCTGATTGGCAGCTGATCCTATTTGAACTTCCTGGACTGTCGCCGCCCTGTCGGCTATAGAGTTTTCATGTGGACCTTTTGGTAATGCAACCTGCTTTCTGTGCATCCAGACTTCCAGCTATAATTTGTACATGCTGCATGTATTCTGCTCACCGGCTTCTAAGTGACCCAAGTACCTTGGTTCAAGCTTCGCTGTCTGCAGAGCCCTCCATGCCATACAGCTACCCAGCTTCTACACCATGTTTCAAGCATCGCTGCCTACTAGGCCCTCCAGGCCATACAGCAATCCTTCTTCAACACCACGTTTCAAGCATCACTGTCTACTAGGCCCTCCAGGCCATACAGCAATCCTGCTTCTACACCACGTTTCAAGCATCACTGTCTACTAGACCCTCCAGGCCATACAGCAATACTGCTTCTACACCACGTTTCAAGCACCACTGTCAACTTGGCCTTCCAGGCCATACAGCAATCCTGCTTCAACACCACGTTTCAAGCATCGCTGTCTACTAGGCCCTCCAGGCCATACAGCAATCCTGCTTCATCACCATGTTTCAAGCATCACTGTCTACTATGCCCTCCAGGCCATCCAGCAATCCTGCTTCTACACCACGTTTCAAGCATCGCTGTCTACTAGGCCTCCTGGCCATTTAACAACTTTTGTCTGGACTGTAAGTCTACAGTATATTCTATTGACTGTCCTATTGTTTCAGCTCCTTATTACATCATGGACATGTTGTGTTTGTACTGGCCCTCCTGGTCCACCATATAATTTATTAAGTAAACTGCCATTATTCTAATATTCTGCTTGTGACTGTTCTTCTATGTGCCACGTATCTCCAATACCTCCATCTCGGTCCTAGCAAATTGCTAGAGGATCGTAACAAAGACATCTCATCATTGATATACTTGCGTTTGCTGCTGTTGGTGTAAAAGACTCTCCTCCTGTTGGGAAAACACTTCTTAAACCAGTCCTGCACAAAAAACTGTTACATTGGGCTCATGCTTCCCGTTTTGCTGGTCATGCAGGTGTGCAGAAGACTTTTGAATTTATCTCCAGATCCTATTGGTGGCCATCGATGTTAAAGACTTTATTGCTTCCTGCAAAAAATGTGCTCAGCATAAAATTCCTCGACAGTCTACGGCTGTGCAATTGTTTCCTCTCTAAATTCTACCTCAACCCTGGTCTCATCTTTCAATGGATTTCATTACCTCTCTTCTGGTTTCCAATAAATTCAATACCATATGGGTAGTGGTGGATTGGTTTACCAAGATGGCTCACTTCATACTTCTCATCGGTCTTCCATAGGCTCCCAAGTTAGCTCAGATATTCATAATTTTTAGACATCATGGACTTCCTCAGGAAATTGTTTCGGATAGAGGAGTGCAGTTTGTGGCAAAGTTTTGGTGGTTCTTATGTACTTCACTTCAGGTCAAGCTCGACTTTTCCACTGCATACCATCCTCAATCCAATGGTCAAATGGAAAGAGTCAATCAAGATCTGGAAGCTTTTCTTAGACTGTACATTTCATCCTCTCAAAATGACTGGGCTAAACTTCTTCCTTTGGCTGAATATTGTCATAATAATCAGTATTATTCCTCACCTGGAACCACACCTTTCTATGCAATTATGGTCTCCACCCCAGAGTTCCTGTTTTTCAACCCCTACCTGCATCTCAAGCTCCAGCTGCTGATCGCACCTTATAGCACTTTTCTAAAGTTTGGAAAGAAATCCACTATTGAAAGTTTCTGATGGTTACAAAATATGTGCTGACAAAAAGAGAAGAGCAGTTCCCAGTCTCAAAGAAGGTGATAAGGTTTGTCTTTACACTAGAAATTTGCCCATTACAGTGGACCGTTTGCTATTGAACATGTGATCAACCCAGTTTCCTTCAAACTCAAGTTACCACTTTTCCTGAAAATACCTAATTCATTCCATATTTCTTTATTGAAACCATTCATACTCAACAGATTTCATTCTACATTTCCAAAGACTCCCAAGGTTCAAACTCATCATGGAGTAGAGTATGAAGTTGCTAAGGTTCTGGACTCTCGTATTCAGTATGGACGTATTCAATATTTGATTGATTGGAAAGGTTATGGTCCTGAAGAACACTCTTGGACTTTTTCTTCTCTTTTGATGTGCATGCTCCTCAGCTGATCAAATTGTTCCATGCCAAGTTTCCACACAAGCCTCAAAGGTGCCCTGGGATCACCCATCAAGGGAGGGATGGGGGGGCTGCCATGATCTGTAGTGTTGAAGCATACTATTTACCTATGCGGTGTCTATCCTGGTTGGCACGTTGGAGATCCCGGCTCACACACTCATTGAGAAAGTAACGCGTTAAGGGTGTCCCCAGATCAAGATTGCATATTTGACTTGTATTGCTGATTCACAGGAGACTGGGTTGAACAAACCTCTGTCTGATTTCCACCGGAGATTAGTATCCAGTGAATGCCTCACTGCGGTCAGCTCCTTGGATATTATCCAGAAGGTTATTTTATCCTGAACCCATAACCTAGCTGTGGCCAGAACACTGCATCCATTGCAGGCTATACCTACTAGGGGAGTGAATCATCTACATATGAAGCAGCTCCTTAACTGCAACAACAGCAGTGGGATACAACTCACAGTGTATCAATACACAAAACCCCTGGCCACGGCTACAGCAGTGGGAACTTCACACGAATACCAAGCCGCAGTAAAAACAGCACGACCTGGCATGCAGTTAACACCATATGGACCAGTGGGAACTTCACAGGAATCCCGAGCCACAGCAACAACAGCAGGAACTGGCATGCAGTTAACACCATATGGACCTGGTGAGCACACAAACCTGATAAAGCGGCTCCCCATTTATGATCAGCTATGGCGGGTCCAAGGGGTGTTTCACTAGCTGGATCCCCTCACACTGACATTGGTAGAATGGGGTAACATTGCGGCAACAATAGTGGTTGATCCTGATTATGTGGAACTATTTAAGGAGCCATTATTACCATTAAGACTTTGACACTGGCATTGGTAGAGTGGGGTTACATTGCAGCAACAGTACTGGTTGATCCTGTCTATGTGGAACTACAGTATATAAGGAGCCGCTAATACCATTGAGACTTTGAGAAAGCCAGATATTGTAGTCCTAGTTGAGAATACTAGGAATCACCGTGAATGGATACTGTGTTTGCTTATTGCAATGATACAGTGTTTCATGCACATGCCACTTTGTGACTTGGAAGCACTCTAAAGGCTGGATTTTACAAGAAAAGCTGATCTAAACCTAAAACCACTCTATACTAGATTTTCTAGCTTATTGCCTTATAAGACACGTGATCCTTGGAAGTTTTTCTCTGCATCCAGAATATGTTATATATGGAATTTTAAGATCAGCACATTGACTTTATCATTGAAGTAATGCCTCTGTTATTATAATAACAAATATATTGTGATATATTCTGTACAAATTTTCTTTGTGCTTCATGGGTCCGATACAGGCGTTTTGGTGCTACCATCGATTACTATATATTACCTCTAGGTTCTGGGTGTTGGCGGATCCCTGGGAGAGCTGCCAGCTTCCATTTAGCCACTATTAGGAGGGCGCCCTCTAATCTCTTATCGATTTGTTGAAGCTGGTTTAGTGGCTGAGACAGAATCAGTGTAAAATTAGTTTGGAGCGATGCCATCTTGCGAATGGAAACCAGACTCCATCTTAAAAATAAGAATCTGCATGACACCTTTTTAAGTTACAACTCACGAGCTAAGTACAGATGGCAATGTTTTTGGTAATCCCTTTAGAAGCCATGACAGGCCCATGGGGACAACCTTGCATAGAAATATACCAAAACAAACACAGCATCAGTTAGCAACTAGAAATACAGCTTCCTGAGAAAAGGAATTAGAAAAATATAATACACCAGGAACTGTGGGTGTTTTTGCATGTAAAGGGAGAAACCCCACATGTGGACAGGTGTAGCTGTGGCAATTGTAATATGGCCCAGACACTTGAATTTGACTGAATGAACAATGGTAAGAAATCTGCTCTTTTAAACTCACTGTCAGACAGGCTGGCACCAGCACGGTTGGGGTCTCCACCCTGTTTGAGAGTGAAGCTCACTGCCCATAACACATGTTCAAGGTCTAAAGTCTTTATTTTACGGTATGACTGCGTACGCAAATAGCGTAAATTTTAGAGGTTTATAGGCAGGTTTTAGAAGGTATAGGTAGAAGCGTATAGAGGTTCAAATCCAGTATCGTTAGATGGGGGCTCGCAGGTTTAATCTCGCAGCCGGTCTGTAACACTCGGTATCGAACTCTCAGCAAAAGGGTGGAGGCGCCTGGCAGGAGAATGCATTGTGCATTTGTAATCTGTTACCACCATTGTTGCTGAGAGTGCGCTACCGGTTACTGTGACTTTAGGAGCGCTGATTAAGAATCCAGGGATGGGGGAGGAAAAAGTTTGTTTTCTTTCAACCTTGCATAGAAATATACCAAAACAAACACAGTATCAGTTAGCAACTAGAAAAACAGCTTCCTGAGAAAAGGAATTAGAAAAAAACAATACACCAGGAACTGTGGGTGTTTTTGCATGTAAAGGGAGAGACCCCACATGTGGACAGGTGTAGCTGTGGCAATTGTAATATGGCCCAGACACTTGAATTTGACTGAATGAACAATGGTAAGAAATCTGCTCTTTTAAACTCACTGTCAGACAGGCTGGCACCAGCACGGTTGGGGTCTCCACCCTGTTTGAGAGTGAAGCTCACTGCCCGTAACACATTTGCATTGCAGTTTAAAAAAATGTTAGTAAGAAATTATATATATATATATATATTAAATCTATTATAAATAGATTCACATGCATAAACACCGCACATTACGCACAGTTGCACTGTTAACATGATGCACATTAGCGAATGCACAATATCCTGCATGCAAACGCTGTTTATTAGCTGCATGTGTGCACATCTGCCCAAAACCAGATTAAACTAACTAGCGTCTTTTGCCAAACCCCTAATACTTACATAATGCACACTCACATAAAAGGTTCCATAGCTTTAAAGTATAAGATCTAAGTTTTATTCATTTATTACAAATGCTGTGAAATAAAGGCTATTTTGGTATTTAAGGTTTAATACGTGATAAGTAAGCCATGTTTGGTATTATACTGATCTGCACTTTCTCAACAGCTTTCCAGTATCATCGGTGTGAAGATCGCAACATGCATTCTCAACTTATGGACCATAGAGATATAAAGCACCAAAATGTATTTTGTGAAACCAACAGCCTAGATTTGCATGCAGGTGGAATAGAGGAGGCAACAAGCTGTTAGAGGCGTGTCCATTTGAATCATCCTGTTAAATGTCCTGTAACAAACGCACCATTTTGAGGAACCAATGGGATCAGCAACAAACCTCTCTATTGTGTTTTTTGTTTCTGTAAGGGTATAAATGTGTGTGCTGTGACCCCAGTCTGGAGTCTTCTTGCTGATTGCTGATTGACAGAGGTTTCTTGCTGATGTCGGTATCTGGTCCAGAGCGCATGCGTATGTATAACTGTATCTTGGGTCTTTATAATTCTTTGCGCTAAATTGTACTTAGATCACAGCGTGTAACTGACTGTACTTTACTTGAATAATACTTTGTGCTTTGGAAACACATGTTCAAGGTCTAAAGTCTTTATTTTACGGTATGACTGCGTATGCAAATAGCATCAATTTTAGAGGTTTATAGGCAGAATTAGTTTTAGAAGGTATAAATAGGAGCGTATAGAGGTTCAAATCCAGTATCATTAGATTCCTGCCTGTCTATACCTTCTAATTATCGATCCCTGCCTGCACCTTCTAAAATTGTCGCTCTTTAGCGTTATGAGTTGCACAAGAAATAAAAGGTTTCAGATTTTGAGTGTGGTTCCAAAGCACAAAAAGTTATTATTCAATATAAAAACAGATGGTTACATGCTATGATCTAAATACAATTAGCGCAAATAAATCTTACAGACCCAAGGTACAGTTGTTACATACACACACGCTCTGGAACCAGATTCTGGCATCAACATAGAAACCTCCATCAACAGCAAGGCAAGAAGACTGGTATCCAAGTTTAGACAGCCCACATATATACACTTACAGGGATAGGCAATACAATAGAACAGTTTGGCATGATTCCATTGGTTCTTCTTAAAGGTTCTTCTGTTACATGATAGTTCATAGGTCAGTTCGTATGGACACAAACCAGCCTACAACAACCCTTTGTGTCCTTTTTCCCGCTGCATGCTAAATCTAAGCTGGTAACATTACAGAGTAAATTTTAATGTTTAACTCTCTATAGTCCATAGTTTGCAGATGCATGTTGCGATCTTCTCACCGATGATACCAGAAATCTGTTGAGACACAGTTGATCAGTACAACACCAAACACGGTCTGCTTACCATGTACTAAACCTTAGATATCAAATAACCTTTATTTCACAACATTAATCATTACTGAATAAACCTTGAATATTACACTTTAATACTAGGGAACCTTTTATGTAAGTGTGCAGTGTGTAAGTATTGGGGAATTGAGAAAAGATGCTAGTTAGCATTGTGCGACTATGTGTTTGTGGAGTACACCATGGTACGTGTTTTGCAGGGTTAATCATTTTATATGGCTTAGTGACTGTCTGTATTTGTATGATGAGGACTTTTAACTTCTTTCTATTGCATGGGAATCGCCTGACGCTAAATAATAGCATTGCCGTATGTACTTATAATGGGCGAGATTCACAAAAAATGGCGCTGGGCAGCCAGTCGCAAAATGGCATCTCATGCCATTCGCAAAATGGCATTGTGCAGATTTAATTTTAAACCGATCCTGTCTCAGCCAATTATCCAGCTTCGACAGTCCACCCTTTGATAGCAAACAACATGCTATCATACTCTGATTTTAAAATTGAATTTAGGCTTACATTATGGCATATTATTTAATGTTATATTATGGGATGGCACAAGGTGGTTCTTAAATCATCAATAATGTGTCTCTGGGAGGGACATAAAACTACCCTTATACGCATACCGCAGATTTTGGGAGATCATGGGAAAGATGTTGGGATGCACCAATTCTATAAGGGAAGTCTTGAGGGGGAATAGGGACTTACATTATTTAAGAAGTTTTGAAATAACATTTTAACAACACATTTTATGCATGTCTAAATCTTATACATCATATGATGGTACCTTCTAGTTCGGGTTTGTAATGCAGTCCTACATTTACCTTAGTATTCATACTGTTACTACTGACCACCATCATTATTTCATTCCTTTGATTCACTTTATCTTTACATTTTCCACATTTCAACAAAGTAGGAACACACCTGACACATGTGCCAATTACTATGATGACAACTAGTATGAGGATCAGGAGTTTACCTATACATGCAATCATTTCCTGGACCCACTCTCCTAGACCTGAGAACCATTTCACTGGGTTCAACCATGAAACCAATCTTCTACATTCTCCTCTACTTCAGCCACTGAAGCATTATGGTTCTTTTGAAATTCCCATTTTAACTGCAGAATTTCAACCATCTTCCGGTCTAGTACCTCCTTGGGATCTCTTGTATCATTTGTAATGTAAGTGCAACACTTTACTCCAAATTGGGTGACCAAAGTTACGCAATACCCTCCAGTGACAGCTGTTAAATAATTTAACACTAGTCTGTGTTGCACCAGTTCTTTCTTGTAGGCCTGCAACTCCCTACCTGTTTACCTGAATGTGTCATCATACATCTCAGTGATATTATCTATTAATTTAGCAAGATCTTGGATATATCTAAAATTTTGTGTACCTCGAGCGATCCTGGTGGGATCCAATGCTACCAAAACTTGAAAGTCAGTTGTCTCACTAATTAACTGTGTGGCTTTATGCACATCACCAGGTATCATAATTCTTTTGTCTCTGTGTTCATACTTTGTGTGAAGATATGGTGATAGTGTGTCTTTATGAATACCAAGCATTTCACCATGTGTAAGGGTCATAACCTCTGGCACTACTCTTCCCAGGTAACACAAACCTTGGGAACTCGGAGAGAGACACTTATATGCTTTCCTTCAACATATAAAATATACATCATCGGGGAGAACATAAGGAATAGTGAACATCAGTAACCCACACATTTCCCTAGCAAGTGATCCTACTTAAGGTTCTCCCATTTGACTCATACAAGTTTCCCGTTGTAATTCTTGGCACAATACCCTTCTGGTACCCTACCAATCATTTCTTTGGTGGAACTTAGTGTATATTTATACCAGAAATGTCTTCCACCTAATCTAATTGTGCGTAACAGTTCATAATTCATAGGCTCAAGATCAGCTCTTAGTGAGAAGGTCATCGTCTGGTTATTCCCAGTCACCTCCCAACTTCCTGGTTCATTGGAGTTGGTGATGTTTAAACATAAAAGTGATTTATCTACTTGCTACTGGTGAAGTTTAAAATGTGGTGGTTTGGACTTAAGAAATTTTCCATCCAGTGCATGCCCTCTTTGTGATTCTAAAATTTCAGAGACATTTAATGGGAATGGCACAAATCCTACATTATGCTGTCCTTGGGGCATGTGAGAGCACACCCAACAGTCGGTTTGGTTCAGAATTTTGCCCACCATGGTGTGATAATCCTCTAAAGGATACCCACCCCAATACTGATTATACTTGTGTTGACACCGTTGGATGTATCTCTCATCAATTACGGACCCACAGAACTCACACGTACAATAATCCTGAGATGATAGACCTTCACACTGTCTCCGAGTATCCAAAATAACAGATCTCTTAACAATTACTGTACTAAGATTGGTCAGACATTCCCGTGATTGGCATAGCACTCCTCCTCTTGACTCCACTCCATCAATACTGCCATTAGCTCCCATCTCCTCTATCGGTCCCCCGTCACAGAAATCAGAGAACCCCAAACAAACAGGATGATGGAAACTCTGGAAGAGAATATAAAAATGAACACAGCAGACCAGTCCGTTGCCGTAGCAAGGATCTGCAAATTTCTTTAGCTCAGATATCTCACTGCAACCTTTTAATGCTCCAAGAACAAGCTCGCGATTGACAAGTCCACTTTATCTGCCTTGTCTCCGCCTTGTTTCTCCACTGGTTGGTTGACCTTTTTACAGTGAGTGGAATGGACCAAGGTATCTCTCTCCACCACCTTCAATGAAGTTGTGCTCGTCAGCAACACCTGATACGGACCTTCCCACCAATCTGTCAAACAACCTGAACGCAAGAAATTTCTGATCATAACAAACTCTCCAGGTTCAACACCATGACAGTTTGTTTCATATCATATCATGTCATATCATGTGACAACAATTTCAGTTTCTGCTGTTGCTGTTTTAACTGTTTGCTCATTGATATAAGATACCTTACAGTTACCTCGTTGTTACCTTTCAAATCTTCCTGCGGACTTATATCAAATGAGGTTGTCTACCAAACAGTATTTCAAAGGGGGACAGATTGAGAGGGGGTCTAGGAGTTGTCCTAATACTATGAAGGACAAGTGGTAGTGCTTCTGGCCAACCTAGTACAGTTTCCAACATGATTTTACTTATTTTGTTTTTAATAGTCCCGTTTATCCTCTCCACCTTGGCACTGGCTTGCAGTCGGTAGGGGGTATGAAGTCTACTATTAATACCCATCAGTTTACAGATATTTTGGAAAACATCACCTGTGAAATGAGTACCCCTATCACTCTCAATAATTCTAGGGATACTGTATCTGCATACAAACTCCTGAACAATTTTCTTGGCAGTAAACGCAGCAGTATTAGTGGCAGCTGGGTATGCCTCTACCCAATTAGAAAACACATTAGTGCACACTAATACATATTTGAGATTCCTGCAGGGTGGTAATTGGATGAAATCAATTTGTATTACCTGAAAAGGTCCGTCTGTCGGAGGAATATGGGATGGTTCAGTAGGGATAATTTTCCCAATGTTTTTCCTCAAGCAGGTCAGACAGGACATTGCTCTCTTTTCCATTTGAGAAGAAAAACCCAGTGTGCACCAGTATGCTCTCACCAATTTGCACATACCTTGCTTTCCCAAATGAGTCAGACCGTGTCAGACCAGCCAGGCTTGGGTAGTATGCCTTGGGAGCCACTGGCTTACCTTGTCCATCTCTCCAGAGTCCAGAAGACTCTTGCCCACAACCCTTGGACTTCCAGACTGCCTTTTCCTGCATGGATCACAAATTTTGCATCTCAATTAATTTCAGCATATCAATTGATTGAAAAGTCATCATTTGTTCAGTTGGTACATTCATTTTTAACTTTCAAATCTAAATTTAATCTTTCCCATATACATTAATTTTTAACCCTGCTGCCCATTTTGCAGCTTCGTCTGCGATGTTGTTGCCCAGTGACACCGAATCATCCTCACATGTATGGGCTTTACACTGATTACCGCCACTGTATTAGGCAATTGGATTGCTGTTAGTAGTCCTTTTATTTGTCTGGAATGTGCAATTGGTGTGCCTGCTACTGTCATAAACTTTCTCAGACGCCATAGGGTGCCGAAATCAAGTACTACCCCGAAGGCGTACCTAGAGTCAGTGCAGATATTAGCAGATTTACCTTCCGCTAATTCACACGCTCTCTTTAGTGCCACCAGTTCCGCCATTTGGGCCGAGTGTGCTGGGCCTAAAGGTTTGGCTTCTATAACATCCTCATCATTTACCACAGCATAACCTGTACATAACTCTCCAGTATCAGTTTGTCTATGACAACTCCCATCCATGTAAAATGTCACATCTACATTTTCTAAAGGTGTATTCCGTATGTCAGGTCTTGCAGTAAAGGTTTCAGATATTCAGATATTCCATACAATCATGTGTATCAATACACCTGCAGAACTCACCTTTCGCCAGCGACTCACCTCTCTCCACCCTTTGTGCATCATGTTGCACATATGGTAAATACGTAGCTGGATTTAACGTACTGCACCTTTTGATGGTGATTTTGCAGGTGCTATTAAGGCCAGTTCCCATTTTGTGAACCTAGCTGAGGAGACATGTCTGGTTTGGGCAGAGTTTAGCAAAGTGGATACAGCATGGGGAGTATAGACAATCATATCATGGCCTAATACTACATCCTCACTCTTACTGACCAATAGAGCAGTTGCTGCTTCACTTCTTAAACATGTTGGGAGTGATCTTACCACAGTGTCCAATTGTGCACTGTAGTATGCTACGGGCCTACTGGCATCATCATGTTTTTGTGTGGACACCTGCTGCACAACCATTGGCTTCTGTTCAATACAAATCAAAGGGTTTTTCATAGTCAGGTATTCCCAATGCAGGTGCTCTTGTCAGACTATCCTTAAGATTAAGGAAAGCCTGCTCTGATTCCTCTCTGTGTATGACATGATTGGGCTTTGAGGAAGAGACTAAGTCCTGTAACAGCAAGGCTAAAATAGACAAACCTGGGATCCACATTCTGCAGTATCCACACATTCCCAAGAAGGTACGAATTTGCTGTTGATTCTGCGGCAATGTCATGTTCTGTATGGCTTGGATTCTGTCATTTGTCAGATGTCGTAACCCCTGGGTTAGGCAGTGTCCCAAGTATTTAACCCCGGACTGGCATGGCTGTAGTTTGTCCTTAGCAACCTTGTGTCCTGTTTGCGAGAGATAAAGCAATAAAAGTGTAATATCATTTAAACATGACATAAACGAATCAGAACATAACAATAAATTGTCCACATATTGTATTAGAACAGATCCATTGGCATGTTGAAAAGATTGTAAACAGTCGCGTAGGGCCTGGGAGAAGATACTGGGGCTGTCTATGAAACCCGGAGGCAATCGTGTCCATGTGTATTGTACACCCCTGTATGTAAAGGCGAATAGGTACTGACAGTCAGGATGAAGAGGTACAGAGAAGAAAGCAGGATAGAGGTCAATGACAGTAAAATGGGTTGCATTTGGTGGGATCTGCATAAGACTGACAGCTGGATTTGGCACTATGGGAAATTGGCTCTTTACCACCTTATTAACCCCTCTAAGGTCTTGTACCAGCCTATAACCCCTCCCACCACTCTTCTTAACAGGAAAGATGGGACTGTTGGCTACACTTCCTGTATGGACTAAAATTCCCTGCTGTTATAATCGCTCAATTATGGTATAAACCCCTAACTCTACCTCCTGTTTTAATGGGTACTGGGGAATTTTTTTTAGCTTGCCTACCACTTTTTAGATTTACCATTACGGGACTTATATTTACCATTAATCCAGTGTCCTGTCCGTCCTTGGTCCAAAGTGAGTCTGGAGTTTGGGATAACATTTGATCTACCTGAGATGGATATTTACCTGAACCAGTAGAGTGATACATTATACTTTGGGGAGTGTCCAACATATCCCTCACCTCGTGCACAACTCTCTCTGGGATATCTAGAAATATACCATCAGGGGTACAATATATGACACATCCCATCTTACATAACAAATCCCTTCCCAGTAGGTTAGTAGGAGCCACTGCTGCCAGGAGGAAAGAATTCCTGGTATGCAATGGCCTGATAGTGACCTCTGTGGATTTGGTTAAAGGATAATGTGGCATTTTACCCATTACACCCATTGCTGGTACTGTCTTGCTGATCACCTGTTAGTTAGCGGGAGATTTTAACACTGACCTGGTCGCCCTTGTGTCTACAAGAAAAGGACATTTAGTACCAGCTACATCAACCATAATTACCGGTTCTTCCCTAGTACTTCCCGTTAACCTGACTATCTGTAGACTACAGGTATGACCTGATCCCTAGCATTGATTCTCAGTCTCCAATACAGTATTTATGGACACAATTGGAGCTGGTGACTGTTGGAAATTTCCTGTAGTCTGTGTATATCCCTTATGAGGATATACAGGTACTCCCTGGTTAGGGGGTCCTACCTTCTTCACCTTACATTTTCTATTTACATGTCCCACTTGGTTGCAGTTGAAGCACCTTCGTGAGTGGGGTGGGTGAAAGGGTTGCTGTGTGGGTTGACCGGTAGGGAAAGATTGTGGGTGTGGTTAAGGATTTTGAGGGTAATATGGTGGTTGTGGATAGTATGGGTTTTGTGGCTATGTGTGATAAGTGGGGTAGGGCTGTGGTGGTGCAGGATTGGTGAGGGTGTGTAGCAGCGCAGGTGCATGTGTGTCTGGTGGCTGTGATGTTACAGTCATTCCTTCTAGAGCTTGAATACTAACAGCCATTAGCTTCTCGCTCTGGGTCTCTCTCTTTTTAAGGATGTTTTTATCATGTTCAATAGCGGATTCTATGAGTGTGTTAACAATACTGACTTTAAACCTCTATACACTCCTGCCTATACCTTCTAATTTCCTTCCTATAAACCTCTAAGGATGACGCTATTTTGCGTATGCAGTCATACAGTAAATAAAGACTCCAGACCTTGAACCTGTGGTTCCAAAGCACAAAGTAATATTCAAGTAAAAGTACAGTCAGTTACACGCTATGATCTAAGTACAATTTAGCGTAAAGAAATTATACAGACCCAAGTACAGTTATACATACGCAAGAAGACTTAAAACCCAGGGTCAGAGCACACATATTTATACCCCCCAGAAATAGACAACACAATAGAGAACCTTGTTGATAATGCCATTGGTTCCCATGGGGGATGCATCTGTTACAGAGCATTTAACAGGTTGATTCAAATAGACTTAGTCCAGCCTCCGACAGCTGGTTGCCTCTGTTTCCCGCCTCATGCAAATCCTAACAGTTGGTCATATAATGTACATTTCGGTGCTTGAAGTCTCTGCGGTCCATAAGTTGTGAGTGCATGTTGCGATCTTCCCACCGATGATACCGGGAAGCTGTGGAGAGAGTGCAGATCAGTATAATACCAAGCACGGCATACTTATCATGTATTAAACCTGAGCTACTAAATAACCTTTATTTCACAGCAATCATAATAAATGAACAAACTTGAATCTTATACTTTAAAGCTTATGGAACCTTGTATGTAAATATGTAATGTGTAAGTTTGTGGGGTTTGATAGAAAGACGCTAGTTAACTTGGAACAGATGCATGCGCATGAGGCTAATAAACAGCATTTTCATAAGGATCTTATGCATTCGCTAATGTGCGACTAGTTAACAGCGCAATTGTGCGTATTTATGTGTGTATGAGAAATTATGTAAGATGCAATCGCATGATGCTAATAGTAACATCGCCATATGTACTTAAGTGTGAGTTTAGCTAAAATGGCGCTGGGCAGCCATTCGCAAAATGGCGTCTTGCGACCTTATTTTCAAGATGGCGTCGTTACGATCTAATTTTAAGCTGATCTTGTTTCAGCCAATTATCCAGCTTTGACAGTGTCTACAGTAACTCCTCTCCAGCCAGGTAGTGAGGTCTGAACTCGGGTCTTTAGGTTCTCTTTTAGACCATCCATAAGTACAGTGATGTTCATTCCCCTCTGATGAGTGCTATCTTTAATATCCTCTATCCCAGTGTACTGGCTGATAGCCTGCAGAGCTCGGTTACAATAATCTCCTGCAGATTCACTCTCTTTTTGTTTTATGGTGAAAATTTTGTTCCAGTTGACTACTACTGGAAAATATACACCCAATTGAGTTATTACACGGGTAATGTTACCTTGGTTAATTTCTTCTGTTAAGGGAACATCTCCATCCAATACGCAATCCGTGATAAACTTTTTCACATGTGTATTGTGTAGAAGACAAGCCCTTAACACCCCTCGCCAATCTTTATTGGCTGGGTCGTGAGCACTACCCAAATTTTTCAAAAATCTTTGGCATTTGGCTAATTCCTTTTTAGGATCAGGGAAATCATTCATTATGGAATTTAGCTCCGCTCTTGTCCAAGGACAATGCATTGCTACCTCCCTTGTGGGCACTACACCATTCGCATCCGCATTCCCATTCGGAACCGTTATTGTCTGGATGGGATGCAGACCGGCTGCACTGCTACTTTTGACCTTATTACCTGGCTGGGGATGTAATCTATTACTGCTACGTATAGGGTTAACAATTTCCTCTACGGGTGCAGTGGATGTTAACACTCCCTGTGCTATCACTGATGAAGATGGGGCCACCACTTGTGCTTGATGTGATGGAGCATCTAACATGTGTACAGCATGGGAAATGGCAGACATAACAACAGGTTCATCATCCGCATCATAAACATTTTCTTTGTGATTACTCAAGAGAGGGTACAAGTTACTTGTTACATTTTTCTGGGTTTTTACAACAACTGTACCTGCACCCCCTTCCGCATAGGGCAGTGGTGGTGCGCGTGAACCACTGGCAATAACTTCTGCAACGCTTCCTTCCTGCATGTGCGCGCAATTTCGCAGTGCGCACGCACCACAGTTTAGCGCTGTGGGTGCACCCTCCTGTAACGTGCTCGCGATGCTAGTTTGCATCGCATGCACACCTTTAAGTCATGCATCCCACTCATGCTGCCACAACTTTAAACACTCGTTATATTTTACCTTTTTCATTCGAGAGTGCATCATACAGATGCTATCTCCGACATTGTTCAATAAATCCTTATCAAAGCTGCCAATTCTGGGGAAGGTCTAACATCCTCATCATTTTAAACCATACCTCACAGTACCTAGTTGCATAAGCACCGTACCTAGTATGCATAATTTGCCGTGCCGACCCAAGCGGCGCTTCCAACAGCAGCACATAATCTAACATCTCTACTGTTTGCTTGGCCCCCATCTGGGAGAACCCTAAGCTTTTCAATAGAGATTTAAACTGGTGAAAGACAGTCAAGACACTTTCACTTACCTGTGGACGATATTAACAGCATGCGCCCACGCACCTATGGAAGAATAACCAGGCTGCTTCCACGCACCTAATCCCTTTTTGACTACCTTTCAACTGCTAGCATGTAGGCATTCCAATAACATCTACCCTTTTCAGTGATTTTGTCCACCCTCTACTCAGTTCACAATCACAATTTAGCCAAAACTGTGCGGTTCAATTACAATGCTCAAATAACCCTAACTGATCACTGAATACTGTAATCACACTGAGAGCCAAAACTACAACAAAAACAACAACTACAACTGGTTATGTGTATAGACTGCGGTATCTACTACCCAGGTACTGGGCCGACACCAGGCGCCTAGCACTTAAGGGTCCTACGATACCCTTAACTAGGGAACATGTTACCCCTACCAACAAATACTCTCTGTTACACACCCTTTTCCTGTGCAGAAAATACACGTTTTTCCAGACTATGGCAACACTGATCAAGATGCTTACAACAATGCTATCTATCAATGCAATCTCAACGGCTTTGTTTGAAACACATGGCAGCAATACAGGAAATACGTATATGCTATTGTGCGGCTAGTCGCACACACAATAATGTGACTACTACACAAAACGTATTATTACCCTTACGCTATTGTGCGACTTCCCCTTTTTAACATACAAAAAATCTATCCATGAAGGAAAACAAACTTTTTCCTCCCTCATCCCTGGATTCTTAATCAGTGCTCCTTAAGCCACAATAACGGGTAGTGGGCTCTCGGCAACAAAGTGGTAGCTATGGCGCCTCCACCCTTTTGCTGAGAGTTCGCTGACTGAGTGACCGGTAGCGTGATTTCACACTGCGAGCCCCCAACTATTGATTCCTGCCTGTCTATACCTTCTAAAATTGTCGCTCTTTAGCGTTATGAGTCGCACAAGAAATAAATGCTTTCAGACTTTGAGTGTGGTTCCAAAGCACAAAAAGTTATTATTCAATATAAAAACAGATGGTTACACGCTGTGATCTAAATACAATTAGTGCAAATAAATCATACAGACCCAAGGTACAGTTGTTACATACGCATGCACTCTGGACCCAGATTCTGGCATCAACATAGAATCCTCCGTCAATAGCAAGGCAAGAAGACTGGTATCCAAGTTTAGAGAGCCCACATATATACTCTTACAGGGATAGGCAATACAATAGAACAGTTTGGCATGATTCCATTTGTTCTTCTTAAAGGTTCATAGGTCAGTTCGTATGGACACAAACAGCCTCCAACAGCCCTTTGTGTCCTTTTTCCCGCTGCATGCTAAATCTAAGCTGGTAACATTACAGAGTACATTTTAATGTTTAACTCTCTATAGTCCATAGTTTGCAGAAGCATGTTGCGATCTTCTCACCGATGATACCGGAAATCTGTTGAGACACAGTGGATCAGTACAACACCAAACATGGTCTGCTTACCATGTACTAAACCTTAGATATCAAATAACCTTTATTTCACAACATTAATCATTACTGAATAAACCTTGAATATTACGCTTTAATACTAGTGTGCAATGTGTAAGTATTGGGGAATTGAGAAAAGATGCTAGTTAGCGTTGTATGACTATGTGTTTGTGGAATACACCATGTTACGTGTTTTGCAGGGTTAATCATTTTATATGGCTTTAGTGACTGTATTTGTATGATGAGGACTTTTAACTTCTTTCTATTGCGTGGGAATCACACGACGCTAAATAATAGCATCACCGTATGTACTTATAATTGGCGAGATTCACAAACATGGCACTGGGCGGCCAGTCTCAAAATGGCATCTCATTGCCATTCGCAAAATGGCGTTGTGCAGATTTAATTTTAAACCGATCCTGTCTCTATACATTGGAGTTTGGTTACCATCATTGGAAAGTATCTCTCAATCAACATCGATTCATATCAACATCGGTTCCTACCGAGCATCTTTAATAAGTCTTCATGAATTCCTATCTACATTGGTTCCTATCGATCATCTCTAATAAAGTCATCATCGATTTTTACCAACGTCGGTTCCTACCAAGCATCTTTCAATAAAGTCTTCATCAATTCCTTTCAAGTTCCAACATCAGTTCTTACTCCTCAATTCCTATCAAGTATTCACCTTGCTTCTCATCAACCATCAATATCAAGTTCTGCCATCGGTCACTATCCAGTGCCAATATCGGTCCTTACTGATTGTCTATGCTGATCCAGTATATTCTTCTATGGACTTTTACTATTAATATCAAGTCATCTATTCTTGTGGACTATTGTCATTGTCTAGTGGTTCCTTCATTGGTTCCTCCTGACATCACTGTCATCACATCTACCTCCTGTTCCTGTATGAGAAAGACCTGGGTCCAGCCACCCAGGTTTGTGCATTCCTCTTCAGTTACCCACTCCTACTCCCAGTCATATCTAGCCACAGGCATGACAGTAAGCTCATAACTTTGGCAAAATTTTTGCCAAAAACCTCATATATGACGTATAATTACATTAAATGGTTGTATGGCGCACCTGCTCTCCCCTTCTTTCTATGTTGTAGTAGTAAGTACCTGATTCAGACCTGCTCGCTAGATGCGCCCGCTCGCTCCCAGCGTATGGTAATTCAGCTAAGTGACGTCAAGGCAGCAGATCGCATGGCAAGGCATAAGCACACCCACTATGTCTTGGTGAGTGATCACTTTGTGTTTATAGATGCCCACCAGCCTGTCTTTAGCCACCCACAAGCATACATCATCTCCAGGAAGTATAAACAACCATCAATACTTTGGGAACCATCGGAACAGACCGCAGCGCTTGCGGTTGACTATACCCTACCGCAAGCACTGCAAGCAGTTCAATGTAAAAATCAACCAAGTGACGTGTAGTATGACTCTGACTGATAATTATGCATGCCTCAATGGCGTTGAAACACTCTGGCATGCCAGCATCCGCAACTCCACTTACCCGTTACTACTTCCCTGCCCCTATAACCACCCACAAATGGCCTCTCCTGTCACTCATTCCACTGGGCTGTCATGGCAGGGCGAGTGATCACATTCTGATCATTCGTACTAGTTTGCACACTCGCACTGCAAACTAAATGCATGTGCACATTAGTGAACATTGTCTGCAATGAGCACCCACTTGCTTGTGAGCGGGTCTGAATCAGGTCATAAGTCATAGCTAGGTAGCACATCCCATTAGAAGTAGCTAGGGTGTGCAGTCCAGGCCCCCTCTCCATAACATGTTCTAAAACCACACATGCAACACCTTCTCACTCTGTCTAAATGTTTCACCATTAGAAAAGGCAAATCAGTTCACCAAAACAAAACTAAGGCTGTGTTCACAAACTTCACAAATCCTTGTGGAGAGTCTAAGGGTGTCCATGAGTGCTATGTGTGAGTTTGGCATTTATGACACTGTACTTTTAAAGAAGCTTCCTTCCACCATTTCTGCACCCTCTGCAAATGTGGGATTGAGCAGCACAAGTAAAGATGGTGACATAAATTGAGGATGCTACTGTGGTAGTGAAACAGGATGAGGGGAATATTTGTGTATCTGATGCTGATGGGAATGCTGTTTGTGTCAAAGAAAATCAGCCACTAGTGGCAGTAGTTCTTGCCCATGATAAGAAGAAGGCCATTGTCATACCTGGGCATAAGACAAAAAAACCCGAATTTTTTTGTGTGGAATTATTTTTACCGAAATCCTGACATTTGTCAGGATTTGGGTAAGCCACCTGTACCATTTGTGAAGCTGAAGTAAGTAGAGTTAGGGACGTTATCCATCTAGGGACCTCCTTCCTGTTACCTAATTTTCTGCGAGTTCATGCTAATTATTTAGGAAAATCTCAAAAATCCTGTAAAATAATACCAAGTAGTCCAGCAGCAGATAGCAGCAGCATGGATAGATCCCAGCACATGCAATCTCTACCACCAACACCATCATCATTAATCTCCTCATTAATGATCAGACACTGTCCTCCTGCATCCAATTTGCAAAAGCTAACTGACTCCTCCCCTATCCAGGATTCACCAGAAGAATCCTTGAGCACTAGAGCTGCTATTGCTGCTAGGGGTGAAGCTTCATCCCAGAGGGAGACCAAGAAGACTAGTTTCAAACAACAATTGACTGTGAAACAATCCTTTGCTAGAGGAAACAAGTATAAAAGCTGCCATCTAGTTGCACAGCGAATCATTGAACCCATGGCAGCTATGCTAGCATTAGATCTGCATCCGATTCTGTCATCAATAGATGTGGTCCCCGTGTGTCCCCACTACCAAATTCCTTCTTGGTTCCATTTTACCAGAACAGCAATTCCACTCCTGAAGATTGCACAATTCAATTTGCCATGCCACCAACTGAAGCAAGAGGTAGTGACCAGGTGGAATTCCACTGTTTATATGCTTTAGCAAATGGAGGAACAGCGACAAACCATTCAAACCTACACAACAAGCCATGATATAGGGAGAGGAGGGGGAATGTATCTTAGTCTAGCACACTGGAGAATACTCGCTTTATGCAAGCTTCTGAAACCAAGTAGTAACTAATGAAGTGAGTTGAGATGATGCCAGTCAGTCAGGTGATTTCCTAAATAAAACTACTGGAAAAGCAGCTACAGGAACTGAAGGATGAAATGAAATGAAGTAATTCCACTAAGTATGTTGGACTTGTAGATCAAGTTCTTTTATCGCTTTGCTAGGACTAAAGGGTTGTCAAGATCTTGCATTTAGATCACATTTTGGCAACCATGTTTCAACCTAGGTTTAAGTCATACGTAATGTCTTTCTTTCCAACTGATAAAGATCTTAAGGGATACAAAGTGCTTTTCAAGCAAGGTGTCAGCTCAAATTGCATGTGACACAATGATGTCTCCTGCTTCAGTTTGTCCTGCAAATGCTGATGCCAGGAAAAAAAGTGACCTTTTCCAAGTGACCCAAAGTAAAACACCATTTTGACACCTGGTCAGGCTTTAAAATATATCCCACAATTATTGACACCTCCACCGTGACTTAATCTGATATACTAAGCATCAATAGATTAGTGTTGGATTTTTTTAATGTTTGAATTAGCATGCCACATACAGTAGTCCTTTTGATAATTGGGAGAGAAAAAAAAGCAAATTGGAGCCCTTTATACTGTACAAACTAGCTTTGGTGTACCTAAGCTGCCTTGAGATTGCTTAGCACAGTCGGGAACCTTATGAGTGATCAGCATAGGAGGCTACTTCCTCAAAATGTGGAAAAACTTATGTTCATAAAAATTAACTACAAATTCTATAAGGAAGACCTTTGCTGCAAAATACAACAAAGCACAGAGACTTCTGTAACAGTGGATTCCAGTTGGAATGAGCTAATATTGTGTGATGGTGATATTAACAACACTAATGATGGTGAGGATGAGTATGATAATGAATTCTTCCCACTGTGGAGATGATTAACAACACTGTTAGTCACATTATGCTCATTGCTAGCTTATTGTGTGGGGGCAGAAATAAACCAAGCACTTCAGCCACACCACAAAAGTGGCAGTCTTTTTCGCTAACTTGGCTTGTTAAACTGTGCTTGTTATAATGTACAACATAAAGGTGGGTGGGAGGGCCCAAGGACAAATCCATCATGCACCACTTTCATTATAGGATTTGTGAAAATTGTGTGTTTGACAGCTATTGTATATTACTGTACCTTATAGTACCTTACTTGTTCTGTTTCTTGCAATGCCATGTTTTCATTTTCTCCCATTTGTTTTTTTTAGCATTATAGGATATTAGCACATCAATCAATCAATAAATCAATCAATCATTCAATTCTTTACCTTGCTTCCACTAAATACTCTACCTCTTTTACATATGCTGGCCTTGGCCCCCTGATCTAGTTTTTAATTAATGAAAACATCTATACATCGTATTGTTTATTTTAAACTGCATCCTGTCTGCCACTGCAGTGCCACTTTTTTTCCGAGATGTGCTATATTCATTTTTAAACTGCCATGTGTTTGTGCTGCTGCTCTGTCGCTTAGTTTAGCCAGTCAGCTTGCAGTAGCCTTTGGCCAATATGGTGAAAACAATATTGGAAGCTGTGAGGAGGTTAAAATTGACTGGGAATGACTGGAAAATAATGATATTGAGGTTAACAGGACTTTATGAACTAACATAGTCCCAAATTACATGATTTTAGCTGGTTTTATCCATTTTTATAAAAAAATTCTAAACAAAAACACTTGAGGGTGGTTTTGACAAAACCAAAACCCAACACGATGATGGATTAGAACCAAAACACATGTCTATTTATAGTGCATTTGGCACTTTCCACCTCTTCTCAGTCGCATATGTGCCTGTCAAGATGCAGGTGCTCAACTACAAATGATGATCTACAGAAACTTTTGATTGGATGTGTTAGGATCTGCGGTTAGCAGATCATCTTGGTTGCAGTTCCCAGTCTTAGTTGCTACCAGGACATTGCATTTAATCCTGTCTTGTCTGTGTTAGCTCATAGCCTGTCATTCCTGTCTGTCTGTGTGCTGATCTCATGTGTTAATTAATTACTGTCTGTCTGTGTGCAGTATCAGCTACACACTAGTTAATTGTCTTGTCTGTGTGCACAGGCCAGCTGCACACTGGTCTGTCATTAGGGAGGCTAATGTTTCTGGTTCTGGCATTGCCTCCTTTATCCAGTTGAGTATCCAGCCCTCTTGTTATCTTGTATACCTGCCATTTGTGTCATCTGCCTGACACAGTTCGCTTACCATCTATCTGCCGTTTGTGTCATCCAGGCAGCAAAGGTTGCACTCCAGCATCCTCAATGCACAAGCTAGTGTACTCGCGCTTGTGTCAACTCGGCGGCACAAGTCATAATCCAGCATACTTCCTCCAGTCATCTGTTACAGCAGCCAGCCAAGACACTTCCAGCCCCCAAAGCTGCTTCCGGCCCAAAGGCCGCATCTCATTTTCAGGCCCACAGGCCACAGCCAGCCAAGGCACTTCCAGCCCTCAAGGCTGCTACTGGCCCAAAGGCCACATCTTATCTTCTAGCCCACAGGCCTCAGCCAGCCAAGGCACTTCCAACCCTCAAGGCTGCTACCGGCCCAAAGGCCGCATCTCATCCCACTAGTCCAGGCTTCAGCCACTATAGCTTTATCAGCAGTTTACGGTACTACACAGCCGCATCAAGCCAAGGTTATACCAGACCTCAAGGTGGTTGAGGGACAATACCCTACAAAGTCTCTTACAGGCTTAGGATGAGAGTGACTTGATCCCTCCTACTGATACTAATAAATTATCCCCATCTGAATTTTAAAAGGTAACACAACAAATGTTTGCATTTATTTGAACTTGTTTTTTTTTTAATTTGCATCTGTATTTAATTATATTTTACATGGTAAATGTGACTGGTGTAAAGCAAGCCATATACCACAGTTTATCATAGAGTAACGCTGGTGCATATATTTATACCCATCCAACTGGCATACAGAAAAAATACATCCTTTTTTCACATGCATTATTATACAGCTGCTTTTTTAGGTGAAATTAGTCCAACATCATCCATATAGGAATTCTCTACATTACAAATTGAGAGGATTAAGAAAGGAATATGAATATGTATTAGGGGTGTGCACCGGCCACTTTTCGTGTTTTGTGTTTTGGTTTTGGATCTGGATCTTTCTTTGTGTTTTGGATCTGGATTGGTTTTGCCAAAACCACCCTTCGGTGTTTTGGGTTCTGGGTTTTGTGTTTTGGATCTGTATTTTTTTTTAAAAAAGCATAAAAACAGCTAAAATCACAGAATGTGTTGATTTTTCTGCTCCTATGCTATTATTAACCTCAATAACCTTAATTTCCACTCATTTACAGTCTATTCTGAACACCTCACACCTCACAATATTGTTTTTATGTCCAAAAGGTTGCACCGAGGTAGATGGATGACTATGCTAAGCGACACAAGTGGGCGGCACAAACACGTGGCCCATCTAGGAGTGACACTGCAGTGGCAGACAGGATGGCAGTTTGAAAAACTAGGCCCCAAACAGTACATAATGCAAAGAAAAAAAAGAGGTGCAAGATGGAATTGTCCTTGGGCCCTCCCACCCACCCTTATGTTGTATAAACAGGACATGCACACTTTAACAAACCAATCATTTCAGCGCCAGGGTCTGCCACACGACTGTGGCTGAAATGATTGGTTCGTTTGGGGCCCCACAAAACAAGCTGGCAATTAATCTGTCCCTGCACAAACTGGCTCTAAGGAGGCAAGATGTCATCCTCATCCTCCTCATTCACCGATTCCTCACCCTCTTCAGTGTTGTGTACATCCTCATCCTCACAGAGTATTAATTCGTCCCCACTGGAATCCACCACCACAGGTCCCTCTGTACGTTCTGGAGGCTGGTCTCCCTGGAAGAGTTGATAATTCATTTTTATGAACATCATCTTCTCCACATTTTGTGGAAGCAACCTCCTACGCCTTTCGCTGACAAGGTTCCCGGCTGCACTAAACATTCTTTCGGAGTGCACACTGGAGGGGGGGCAACTCAGGTAAAATAGAGCCAGTTTGTACAGGGGCCTCCAAATTGCCTCTTTTTCCTGCCAGTACATGTACGGACTGTCTGACATGCCTACTTGGATGCTGTCACCGATGTAATCCTTTAATAGACAGACGCACGCTTGTTGCTGCTTCTTTGAGGATGCAGGTGCGGCTACAGCCCACACAATTCACAAAGACAGGAAAAAAAAGAAGAATTTTTTTATTGTTTGTGGAGCGCACTTTGAGGGTTACACCACCCTTTAACAGACAGACGCACGCTTGTCGCTGCTGCTTTAAGGATGCAGGTGCGGCTACAGCCCACACATTTCACAAAAACAGAAAAAAAAGAAGAATTTTTTTATTGTTTGTGGAGCGCACTTTGAGGGTTACACCACCCTTTAACAGACAGACGCACGCTTGTCGCTGATTCTCTAAGGATGCAGGTGCGGCTACAGCCCACACATTTCACAAAGACAGAAAAAAAAAGAATTTTTTTATTGTTTGTGGAGCGCACTTTGAGGGTTACACCACCCTTTAACAGACAGACGCATGCTTGTCCCTGCTGCTTTGAGGATGCAGGTGGTATCTAGATGGGATTTGGAACCGGGGACACACTACCTCCATCAATTGTCTAAATCCCACTGCACTAATGGCGGATACCAGATGCACGTCTAACACCAACATAGCAGTCAAGGCCTCAGTTATACGTTTTGCTTCAGGATAACTGCTGTCGTACTTCATCCTCCTCGCTAGGGACTGTTGGAGGGTCAATTGTTTAGTAAAAGTAGTGGTGTTCCTACTTCCTCTCTGGGATGATGACAAACTCCTAGCAGCAGCAACAGCACTAGGAGGAAGTGGTTCTTGATCTTTCCCTATTTTATTTTTTTCGGAGAAAGTTTGGTCCTCCATTTATGTTATATTGATATATACTTGCGGCTAAGGCGCACACAAACACAGAAAATATTTTTTCATTTTTGCTGGAGAGTAGTGCACTTTGTGGGTTACACCACCCTTTAAGAAATGAGCCAGCTGGCCCTTTACTAATGGGACACAGACGCACACTTGGCGCTGCTCCTTTGTTGATGCACGTGCAGCCACAGTGCACACAATTCACAAACACAGAAAATATTTTTTATTTTGTTTGGAGTGCACTTTGGGGGTTACAGCACCCTTTAACGGTCAAGCCAGACGGCCCTTTACTTATGACACAGGCGCACGCTTGGCACTACTTTGTTGATGCACATGCGGCCACAGTGCACACAATTCACAAACACAGAAAATATATATTTTTTTTGTTTGGAGTGTACTTTGGGGGTTACAGCACCCTTTAAAGGACAAGCCAGCCGGCCCTATACTTATGGGACATAGGCGCATGCTTGGCGCTGCTCCTTTGTTGATGCACGTGCAGCCACAGTGCACACAATTCACAAACACAGAAAATATTTTTTTATTTTGTTTAGAGTGTACTTTGGGGGTTACAGCACCCTTTAACGGACAAGCCAGCCGGCCCTTTACTTATGGGACACAGTCACACGCTTGGCGCTACTCCTTTGTTGATGCACGTGCAGCCACAGTGCACACAATTCACAAACACAGAACATATTTTTTATTTTGTTTGGAGTGCACTTTGGGGGTTACAGCACCCTTTAACGGTCAAGCCTGCGGCCTTTTACTTATGACACAGGCGCACGCTTGGCACTACTTTGTTGATGCACGTGCGGCTACTATGCACAAAATTCACAAACACAGAAAAAATATATATATTTTTTGCACTTGGGGGAGCACCCCTGATGGACAGAGCACCCCCTGGACAACACTACAGCACCCCTTTAGGACTGGGATACTGCACAGGACTTTGGAGTGGACACAGCCCCTATGGACAACTGACTGCACAACACAGTCCAGCCAGCCCCTATGGACTTTGGAGGAGTGGACACAGCCCCTATGGACAACAGCAGCACAGCGCAGCACAGAACAGCACAACACTACACTGCACTACACTACACTACACTACACAGCCCAGCCAGCCCTAACTCCCACCCTCCCTCTTCACTGTCCACATCCGAGTGAGAAAATTACGCCGACGCGGGTACCTTATATAGGATCCAAAACCCGCGAGACCCGGAAGGCGGGATGATGACATTTTACCTCCATTTCAGATCCGAGTCAGGCGGGAAAAGTCGAGCCTGACTCGGATCGGCCTCGGATCGGGGGGGCTCGGGGAGGTTCGGGTTTCAGAAATCCGAACCTGCTCACCCCCAATATGTATGTATATATTTTGTTGTTTAAACGGGATACGTAGGGTTAGGCACCCCTGGGGGGACTTAGGTTTAGGCAGCGGGGAAGGTGGGTTTGGGTTAGGCACTTAGAGGGGGGATTAGGTTTAGGCACTTGGGGGGGAGGTTAGGGTTAGGCACCCCTAAGGAAGGTTAGGGTTAAGGGGGTTGGTTAGGTTAGTTTATACTTACCTTAGGGACGATCGGGATTTACTACGCTGTCAGGCTTCTGCTGCCGGGCTCTGCAGTTTTGTCGGGCTGCCGCAGGCGGGAATCGAACTGCTGGTCATGCGGCAGCCGGTATCCCATACCGAATGCGTTTAAACACGGGATTGTGTGTAACTATATTGCCATTTATTATACATTTGGGTTGCAGGATACCCACTGGCGATATCCACTGCACACATAATCATTGCTCATGTCTCACACTAATACCAAGGACATCACCTCAACACTACAATTTGATGTTGCAGATGTGGAGAGAATTTGTTCAGTGACACTGAGACCCTTGCCTTTAATAAAGACAGCCCTGAGGAACTGTATGATGACTTGCTTAAGCTGAAGAAAAGAGAGGTTGAGCTACAACTGCATGGGTTAAAGCTGTCACAGTATTTCAAAGAGCAGTTGATTCCCAGAGGTTTCAGGCTGCACAATCAGCCTACCCTTGGACGACACTATAATGATTTTTGCATCAAATCGTGCAATATACTGAACAAATGTTCACAAGATCTAATGCTGCTAGTGATTGAGCAGGCTGGCAGTGATCTAAATTAAATAAATGAGTTGGAGCAATCCAAGTTGTTCACATCTATGCAGGTCCGTGAATGTGGGTTTATGACAAAAAACTTGAGAGAGATTCAAAAATGATTTACCGAAGCATAAAAAGAATAAGTACAAACATTCAAACGGGACTATAAGGACAATAGAGTGTATGTCTGGTTCTCCAGAGTGGAACCAAGAAGGTTCCATACACAGTCCAAGTGTGAGGAAGGTAGAAGACCAGTGGTGCAATTCACGGACATTGAGAGCCAATCACAGACATTGGTCAGTTACTCTAACTCCCCCAGTATGGAAGCTCACGGTACATCACATTTAGTATGGTCTGAAAGGAACAGATGGGCCCCAAAGAACCCGTTCTACCTACAGGGGTGTGAGAAATAAGAAGAAAAAGAGGCCAAAAGAACCAATAGGGTATGCAATTTCTCAAAACACACCCTTACCCAAGCTGAACACTTGCTACTTAATAAGGGGCTCTCATTTGTGCCCACTTTCCTACAGGATGAGTTTAAGTGGCAGGTTGACATGTATAGGTTGAGGAGACAGCTACAGCTCAAGGGCCACTTCCTGCATGGTCAGACAACAGGCACTACTGGATACACACTAGACCAGGGGTCAGGGAACTTTTTTACCTTTTACCCCAAAATATATTTAGATACGCCGACGTTACCCCCTTGATTTGAAAGGAAGTAAATCATATAGTAGTGCCCCCATATAATGCCCCTGTAGTAGTGCCCCCATAGTTATGCCCCTGTAGTAGTGCCCCCATATAATGCCCCTGTAGTAGTGCCCCCATATAGTGCCCCTGTAGTAGTGCCCCCATATAATGCCCCTGTAGTGCCGCTTGTACAAAAAAAAAACCCCACTTACCTTAATCCCCGCTCCTGCATCTGCTGCCGTCCTGTCCGCCCGGCTGCTCCTCGGAACTATGGAAGAGACATCATGACGTCTATCCCATAGTGCGCATGGAGAGAGCCAGAAGCTGGAGTTCTACTAAATCCCCATGCATTGTTATGGTGAGTGCAGAGCCTCTGTTATTTTTATTTAAACAATGTGGTCACATATCCCATGCACCCAGATCTAGCAGTGGTGAGTGCAGTAGATCAATGCCTATAATAC
Source organism: Taudactylus pleione (assembly GCA_031769625.1). Taxonomy (NCBI): domain Eukaryota; kingdom Metazoa; phylum Chordata; class Amphibia; order Anura; family Myobatrachidae; genus Taudactylus; species Taudactylus pleione. Next base: position 47,804 of record JAUIMM010001503.1, on the reverse strand, counting down.
AGCTAACCAATACAGGGTGACTTTCCCACGTTCTGACCAATCAGAGCAAAGCTGCTCTGTATTACTTCAGGAGCAGAGCTTCATAGTGTATAGGTTTTTTTTCCCTTCATCCCAAAGAATTGCAAGCTGCAGACAAAATAGGAATCCCCTAGTGGATTTAGGTGAGCAATATTGTAAAGAATGTATGAGTTGTGAAGTCTTTTTCTAAATACCTTTGTTGCAGTCAGGGCCAGCTTAATGCTCCTCCTCTGCATCTGATCACATCTCCTCCACTTCCCTTGTCATCTCTGCTGCTGCAGCCAAATCCACTTCTGACCCTAAGCACCTTCAATCCTATTCACCTTAAATAAACAAATTTCAAATTACTGCACCAATCACCTCACACCTTGTAGCCAGACAGTTTACCAATGGAGCTATTTGCTTCTACAAAGGAAATCGGTGAATTCTAACTATATGAAGCTACTTCACATTCTTGTTAATTTAGATATAGTCGTACAGTACCTGGGATTCAAACCTATCATCTCATACTTTGCAGTCAGTCACTTTACCAATGGAACCATTTACTCCTATAATGGAAGCCGGTGAATTCTAGCTATAATGGTACAAATGTATAGTTTTGCAGGGTTCACCAAACACCCTAGCACCTACCCTGGTTGCAGTGTATGTATGGTTATTTCACTGTAATGTAATAGTAATGAAACTGTAATAGACATCCTACCTGTTGAGCCACAACAGATCCTATTTAGTGAACATCCTAATCGGAATTACTTTACCATTTTGGATGTGCCGTTTCTCTGCCCAGATCCTGGTTACAGCCAATCTCCTACAACCTGGGGTATATAAGGCTGGAAAACTACATCACCAGTTCATTAATATTGTGCTTGTACTCCTGCTCCTGGTCTCCTGGCTTGCTGTTTGATCTTTTGGACCCTTGACTCTGATTCCCCAGGCTTTATTTTTTACCTTTTAGAGGATTATTCCTTGGATGCCAGAGACAAATTCCTGACTGCATAACTATTTGCCCAAACTTTTGTCTTGACTCTACTTCTTTCTCCATTTAAGCCCTCAGATAACAGAACTAGAGATGAGCAGTTCAGTTGTGCTGAAAACCAAACACATCTGAATTGTAGGGTTCAGAGTCAAATCTGTTCTCTTATCAGATTTCACTTTCTAAGTAGAACCAAGTCCTGGCTCAGTTCTTCTAGCCAAGTTCGGATCTAAAAAAATGGATCCTGTGTTTTTTGGATTGCAAGTAGGTTCTTCCCTCTTGATTTCCAAAACCAAAACACTTGCGGGTGGTTGTGCCAAAACCAATACACAATGATGATTTAGTACCAAAACCAAAACAAGGGGATCTGCGCACATTTCTAACCAGACGTGGAATCCACCCTTTAAAATTACATCACTTCAGCTGTTTAACTGTAGCTGATGTGACCAAATAAAAAGGCCTACAAAATGGATTGTTACATTTACTGAGACTTCATTCATAGACCATGTGAATATGCAGCTTACACGACAAATGCAGGAAATATAGGAAGAAGAGACAGAGTGTTTCATATGCAGTACATGATGAATGGAACACCTTTGTGGCTTTTTCTGGAGAAATGTGAAGGAAATAATGCATAATTCGGGCTCTTCTTGCTCAGTGCAGTCTTGTTTTCCAGATGAAACCCCTACATTTTTCCACAGATTTTTTTAAGGTCTGTTTGATCATTTGTCTACCGAAAGATATGGTCTTGACCTGGGCTACATTCTTTTTGGAGAAAAGTGATCATGGATGTGTCTGTTCACTTTCTGCTACATCCAATCCCCTGAAAACTAGGGTGTATATAAGACTGGAAAATTACATCCCCAGTGCCCGATTATTGTGCTTGCACTCTAATCTCCCTGTTCCCGGTCTCCTGGCTTGCTCTTTGATCTTCTAGACTTTGACTTTTGACTTCACCTGACTTACACTCTGGCTCTGATTCCCCTGGCTTTGCTTCTCACTTTGTACCTGGATTATATCTTGGTGACCAGTAACAGATCCTGGACTGCTACCAAACTTTTGGTTTGTCTCTGGTTCTGGCTCTGTTTAACTTCTCAGCTACCAATGTAATACCCCAAAAGTTTGAGCAAGTGATGCGGTATGGTGTCTCGACTCTTACCGGATCCTGGGTCTCTTAGTTCTTTTGCTTTGTTTAGAGAGGTAAGAAGGAGTATGCAGGCATGTATAGTAACCCGTTCAGGTTTCAAACGCAAAGTACAATTTATTTGAACAGATGATATTACACAATAGATAATCACTGGTAAAAGACAATTTACAATATATTGTTAACACCCCTGCTAGAGTATCACACTTTAAAATGAACAAAAGTTTTATTCAACAGGAATATTTGTAGGGTCAACTACCCTCTTTCTCAGGAACACAGTTCAGGTAGGCACCTGTTGGACTTAAAGGGTTAACTCAACAAAGAAAAGAAACACAACATATTTGTGACAGTATCACATAACAATAATTCACCAAACACTTTGGTAATTACTGTAAAGATATATATCAACCTCTGTTTGTCTTGGCTACTCAATTAACTTCCCTGCATGCAAGCTAAGTCCCTTGAATAAGTCCAGCGCTTACTATAGAGTTGGTGCACTTTAGCTGGGTTGCCCAGGTTAACTGGTTGAGAAATTGTCTAGTCCACAGTATTATGCTTTTATAGCTACGCTTGAGTCCTGAGTCTCTCTCTCTCTCTCTCATCTGCCACAATAGGACACTGTCTACCTCTAAGCAGCCTGACAGTTGGAGTGCAGTGTTATATTATGCAGAACTGTGCTTGATATGGCTAACTGCAGTCCCTGTGCTGCATAGCAGTCCCTGTGCTGAATAGATATATCTTTTATACTAATATTTGCAGCTAGTGATGTAATAGCACTGTCTATAAGAGGTAACTGAGGTGCAGGGCTGTGGGGAATATGGTGCTACAGACTTCTTTCACGTACAGGATCTGGAGCTCCTGAGATGAAAAGTTTGTTGATGGGATATTACTATTCCCTCTCCATCCACTCCCCTTTTAGAGGGTAAAGTCCCAGCCACTTTCTGCCCGCCTCTGGACTGCCTGCTACTGCTGGTGAGTATGAAGGGTGGTTGAGTGTGCCTGGTTGGTCACAGCCCTGGCCAGCGACATCCGCAGATGTTGGGAAGGATGTCTACATTCCCATAGCCCAGCAATCTCAACTGCAGCCTCTCTGACTGGCGTCCGAGCCGCTTTCTTCTGGGGCCGTGAGCAAGAGCAGCCAACTGTCATTTTCCGTCAACTGTCAGTTCTGCCCGCATGGCCACTTCTGCAATTGTCCTTAATGTCCACTGTCACCAATGTCAAACAGTGCAGATCAGCATGCATATAAATTACATATTTAGACACTAGGAAATACTACATAAGTTGTACTCCCAGTTTCTGGGGTACCACACCAGCAACTGGGATTCAGTCCCTGAAATTACATCACTGCAGCCACTCAGCTGTAGTTCACATGATTGTAGTGTATGAGATGTGGGGAAGGGTGTTTTGGGGGAGGAGGGGTTGTAGTATGAAACATTGTCTAGGGCACCAAGAAACTTTGCACCAGCCCTGTGTAAAGTTCTGCTCTTCAGACTTTTACACCTCTCCACACAGTTAGGGCTCTATTTACTACAATCCGGAATTGGGAATGCAGATTGTAGTGTGATATTACCGACTGAATGAATTCAGGCAAAATCACAGGGATTTACTAAAAATCCCTTGCAGGGACAGAGCTTGCGATAAAGCTCTGTCCCCTGCGAATCCCCTCCGCAGCCTTATCACGGTATTTTCGCAAAAAATACTGTGATATGTGCCCGCGCATGTGCCGACCAGTCGCCGCTGCTACCCCCCTGGTGCTACGTCCCGCCCCTGGTGCTAAGCCCCGCCCCCTGTGATCGCGGACCGTCTGCGACCCCCACTCTCTTAATTGCACTTACCTGCATGATCCGGGCTCTGGTGATGTCCTCCATGGCTCCGGTCAGCTGACATCTCATACTGCACTGGGACCCGGTCATCTGATGAATGGGCAGCAGTGCAGTATGGAAGACTAGTGTTCACTCTAGCTCCGGCATCAGGCAGGGCGCCAGAGCCAGAGAGGGCACCTTTGTACACGCACCAAAGGCGTGCGCGCCCCAAAAAGGGGGCATGGCCATTGAAAAGGGGTGTGTCTATAAGAAGCGTCCCCTTTCCGTCACTCTCGGGGCGTGCCCGGCACTTACGGACATGCCGGGCTGCCCCCAAGCGCTGCAGACAGGGAGAATAGATGCCGGGTGCATGTGCCCAGCGTCTATTCTCCGGCGGTGACAGGGTCACCACACATTTCTCCACCCGTGGGACACTGCGACCCGTGGGTGAAGATGGCACCTGCAGGCTGTGAGGGCAGGGTGCTTTTGGCCCTCCTTCTGGAGGGTAGGGTGCTTTTTGTTCTCTAGAAGGAGGGTAGGGCGCCGCGCCCCGCTAAAACAGCCTAGCGGGAACGCTAGGAGACCAGCTGACCGGAGGGAGGACATCACCAGAGCCTCAAACTACGGGCCCTGGACTCAGGTAAGTTAATTTTTTTTTTTACCTTTTTTTTTTGCAGTGTATCAGCGTGTGGTCTGTTTAGATCACACAGCTGATCACAATTAATTTTTATTAACTTGCACACAGATCGCATTTCCCATTACAATTATAGGAATTGCGATCTGATTACTAAAAATAAGTGATACTTAGGGGTTGGAGTAGAATTTTACGAAATCTACTCCAATTGCCCTTTTGTAACTTTAGGTGAAACTAAATTTAATGTGAAAAGGGTGTGAAAACACCCTTTTTCACTTTATTTTAGTAAAAATAATGATAATAAATAGAGCCCCTAGACACATCTGTAATTCAAGGCCAGTCATGGAAAATGGGTGATCATCTTAATGTATACTGAATGGAGCACATAAGTGTTTTGTGTTGAGTATAATTTTGCCATGTAGTATTAGCAGCGAAAAAGGTTAAGGCATTAATATATCTGAAAATTATATATATACAAAATGCAGGCTAATAGTTATGAAGCTGTGTACTATTAATTACCTTGTGGCATTGCATATTACGGCTCCGAACCCCATCCATCCCCTCTGCACAATGGGCATGGACATGTTAGCGCATCATTGATACCCCATTTTGACCAGGTCTTTGGGGGAGTGAAAGAAACTGGGATGTTGGTTTACTCTCTCAGAAGAGCTCCCCGATAATAGGCAAGTAGGGGTTAAAAGTAGGGGTGAGCGGGTTCGGATTTCTGAAATCCGAACCCCCCCGAGCCCCCCCGATCCGAGTCCGATCCGAGTCAGGCTCGACTTTTCCCGCCTGACTCGGATCTGAAATCGAGGCAAAACGTCATCATCCCGCCTTCCGAGTCTCGCGGGTTTTGGATCCTATATAAGGTACTCGCGTCGGCTCACTCGGCTGTGGACAGTGAAGAGGGAGGGTGGGAGTTAGGGCTGGCTGGGCTGTGTAGTGTAGTGTAGTGTAGTGCTGCTGTTGTCCACTACTTCAAAGTCCATAGGGGCTGGCTGTGTTGTGCTGTGCTGCTGTTGTTAATAGGGGCTGTGTCCACTACTTCAAAGTCCATAGGGGCTGGCTGGACTGTGTTGTGCAGTGGGTTCTTCATAGGGGCTGTGTCCACTCCAAAGTCCTGTGCAGTGTCCCAGTCCTAAAGGGGTGCTGTAGTGTTGTCCAGGGGGTGCTCTGTCCATCAGGGGTGCTCCCCCCAAGTGCTAAAAAAATAATATATTCTCTGTGTTTGTGAATTGTGTGCACAGTAGCCGCACGTGCATCAACAAAGTAGTGCCAAGCGTGCGCCTGTGTCATAAGTAAAGGGCCGGCTGGCTTGACCGTTAAAGGGTGCTGTAACCCCCAAAGTACACTCCAGTCCAAACAAAAAAAAAAAATATTTTCTGTGTTTGTGAATTGTGTGCGCAGTAGCCGCACGTGCATCAACAAAGTAGTGCCAAGCGTGCGCCTGTGTCATAAGTAAAGGGCTGGCTGGCTTGACCGTTAAAGGGTGCTGTAACCCCCAAAGTACACTCCAGTCCAAACCAAAAAAAAATATATTTTCTGTGTTTGTGAATTGTGTGCGCAGTAGCCGCACGTGCATCAACAAAGTAGTGCCAAGCGTGCGCCTGTGTCATAAGTAAAGGGCCGGCTGGCTTGACCATTAAAGGGTGCTATAACCCCCAAAGTACACGCCAGTCCAAACCAAAAAAAAAATAATTTTCTGTGTTTGTGAATTGTGTGCGCAGTAGCCGCACGTGCATCAACAAAGTAGTGCCAAGCGTGCGCATGTGTCATAAGTAAAGGGCCGGCTGGCTTGACCGTTAAAGGGTGCTGTAACCCCCAAAGTACACTCCAGTCCAAACCAAAAAAAAAATTATTTTCTGTGTTTGAGAATTGTGTGCGCAGTAGCCGCACGTGCATCAACAAAGTAGTGCCAAGCGTGCGCCTGTGTCATAAGTAAAGGGCCGGCTGGCTTGACCGTTAAAGGGTGCTGTAACCCCCAAAGTACACTCCAGGTCAAACTAAAAAAAAAAATATTTTCTGTGTTTGTGAATTGTGTGCGCAGTAGCCACACGTGCATCAACAAAGTAGTGCCAAGCGTGCGCCTGTGTCATAAGTAAAGGGCCGACTGGCTTGACCGTTAAAGGGTGCTGTAACCCCCAAAGTACACTCCAGTCCAAACCAAAAAAAAAATTATTTTCTGTGTTTGTGAATTGTATGCGCAGTAGCCGCACGTGCATCAACAAAGTAGTGCCAAGCGTGTGCCTGTGTCATAAGTAAAGGGCCGGCTGGCTTGACCGTTAAAGGGTGCTGTAACCCCCAAAGTACACTCCAGTCCAAACCAAAAAAAAAAATATTTTCTGTGTTTGTGAATTGTGTGCACAGTAGCCGCACGTGCAACAACAAAGTAGTGCCAAGCGTGCGCCTGTGTCATAAGTAAAGGGCCAGCTGGCTTGACCGTTAAAGGGTGCTGTAACCCCCAAAGTACACTCCAGTCCAAACCAAAAAAATAATATTTTCTGTGTTTGTGAATTGTGTGCGCAGTAGCCGCACGTGCATCAACAAAGTAGTGCCAAGCGTGCGCCTGTGTCATAAGTAAAGGGCCGGCTGGCTTGACCGTTAAAGGGTGCTGTAACCCCCAAAGTACACTCCAGTCCTAACCAAAAAAAAAATTATTTTCTGTGTTTGTGAATTGTGAGCGCTGTGGCTGCACGTGCATCAACAAAGGAGCAGCGCCAAGCGTGCGCCTGTGTCCCATAAGTAAAGAGCCGCCTGGCTCATTTCTTAAAGTGTGATGTAACCCACAAAGTGCACTACTCTCCAGCAAAAATAAAAAAATATTTTCTGTGTTTGTGTGCGCTTTAGCCGCACGTATATATCAATATAACATAAATGGAGGACCAAACTTTCTCCGATAAAAATAAAATAGGGAAAGATCAAGAACCACTTCCTCCTAGTGCTGTTGCTGCTGCTGGGAGTTGTTCATCATCCCAGAGAGGAAGTAGGAACATCACTACATTTACTAAACAATTGACCCTCCAACAGTCCCTAGCGATGAGGATGAAGTACGACAGCAGTCATCCTGAAGCAAAATGTATAACTGAGGCCTTGACTGCTATGTTGGTGTTAGACGTGCGTCCGGTATCCGCCATTAGTGCAGTGGGATTCAGACAATTGATGGAGGTAGTGTGTCCCCGGTTCCAAATCCCGTCTAGATTCCACCTACATCCTCAAAGCAGCAGCAACAAGCGTGCAACTGTCTGTTAAAGGATGGTGTAACCCTCAAAGTGCGCTCCACAAACAATTAAAATATTCTTCTTCTTTTTTCTGTCTTTGTGAATTGTGTGGGCTGTAGCCGCACTTGCATCCTCAAAGCAGCAGCGACAAGCGTGCGTCTGTCTGTTAAAGGGTGGTGTAACCCTCAAAGTGCGCTCCACAAACAATAAAAATATTCTTCTTTTTTTTTCTGTCTTTGTGAAATGTGTGGGCTGTAGCCGCACCTGCATCCTCAAAGCAGCAGTGACAAGCGTGCGTCTGTCTGTTAAAGGATGGTGTAACCCTCAAAGTGCGCTCCACAAACAATAAAAATATTCTTCTTTTTTCTGTCTTTGTGAATTGTGTGGGCTGTAGCTGCACTTGCATCCTCAAAGCAGCAGCGACAAGCGTGCGTCTGTCTTTTAAAGGGTGGTGTAACCCTCAAAGTGTGCTCCACAAACAATAAAAATATTCTTCTTTTTTTTTCTGTCTTTGTGAAATGTGTGGGCTGTAGCCGCACTTGCATCCTCAAAGCAGCAGCGACAAGCGTGCGTCTGTCTGTTAAAGGATTACATCGGTGACAGTATCCAAGTAGGCATGTCAGACAGTCCATACCTGTACTGGCAGGAAAAAGAAGCAATTTGGAGGTCCCTGTACAAACTGGCTCTATTTTACCTGAGTTGCCCCCCCTCCAGTGTGTACTCCGAAAGAGTGTTTAGTGCAGCCGGGAACCTTGTCAGCGAAAGGCGTAGGAGGTTGCTTCCACAAAATGTGGAGAAGATGATGTTCATAAAATGAATTATCAACTCTTCCAGGGAGACCAGCCTCCAGAACGTACAGAGGGACCAGTGGTTGTGGATTCCAGCGGGGACGAATTAATACTCTGTGAGGATGAGGATGTACACAACACTGAAGAGGGTGAGGAATCGGTGGATGAGGAGGATGAGGATGACATCTTGCCTCCGTAGAGCCAGTTTGTGCAGGGACAGATTAATTGCCAGCTTGTTTTGTGGGGGCCCAAACGAACCAATCATTTCAGCCACAGTCGTGTGGCAGACCCTGGCGCTGAAATGTTTGGTTTGTTAAAGTGTGCATGTCCTGTTTAGACAACATAAGGGTGGGTGGGAGGGCCCAAGGACAATTCCATTTTGCACCTCTTTTTTTTCTTTGCATTATGTATAGTTTGGGGCCTAGTTTTTCAAACTGCCATCCTGTCTGCCACTGCAGTGCCACTCCTAGATGGACCACGTGTTTGTGCCGCCCACTTCGTATCTCTTAGCATAGTCATCCAGCTACCTCGGTGCAACCTTTTGGACATAAAAACACTATTGTGAGGTGTGAGGTGTGAGGTGTTCAGAATAGACTGGAAATGAGTAGAAATTAAGGTTATTGAGGTTAATAATAGCATAGGAGCAGAAAAACCCACAAATTCTGTGATTTTAGCTGTTTTTATGCTTTTTTTCAAAAAAATACAGATCCAAAACACAAAACCCAGAACCCAAAACACGGAAGGGTGGTTTTGGCAAAACCAATCCAGATCCAAAACACGAAGAAAGATCCAGATCCAAAACCAAAACACAAAACACGAAAAGTGGCTGGTGCACACCCCTAGTTAAAAGGCTTTGCTTAAGTCTTAAATTGCTCAGAAATTCCTATTGAAAACCCAGACGCCTGTTTTCTTGCCCAAATTTGTTATTCTCTAGCTGGAAGTAAACATTCTCCCTTTATGTTGTGCTATGAAAACATCACAGTAGCTAACTGTGTACATATGCTGCTTCTAATTTTTGGAAGGGCATTTGAGTTCCTTAAGAATAATATATGTAAAAGATTGCAGACATGTGGAGCTAGAATTGTGTGCGTCATTCTTTCATGTCTTGTGGGTAGGAATCCCGTCCTTCAGGACTCATACTGCATAAATAATAAGGCAAATTAGTGCTGAACATGCCATGGAAGTATCAGATTAGTGTGCCGGTTTAGCTACAGCAAAAAGGTTATGCTCTATTAGCTACGGCTTAGCTACAGCAAAAAGGTTATGCCCTATTTATTCAGGAATATTTGTAGAATATCCTCTGAAAAAAAACACCCATATTGGGGGGTACCCACAAGTATCCCCTTGAATCTATGAGGGACCACAAAGGATATCAGAAATATCTGCTGCAATCCTCTATTTTTATTGCGAAAGCAACCACAATAAAAACCAATGTATTCTGGAGCTTGGCGCCAGTAGCTAATGCTAGATGGAGTTAGCCATTGTAGCCTATAGGCTACAGTCCACAAAAGGTACCAGGAGAGGTCCCTCCTCAGAGCTCTACACTAGCACATGCGTGGTCAGCAAGCCGTGAATGCACAGTAGCACGGAATGCTCCTGAAGATGAAGTGAAGTGATTGCATTAGAGATTATATATATATTTATTGTGTAAATGCTGTGCACATAAGACCCAACTATCCACCATATACAGCCAAACATCCAGCACTCTGACCGTGGGGCTGATTCTGAGTCGCACGGATCTGTGCTCAAGTACACATATGGAGAGTTTTTGTATACAGCAAATGTATGCATCTTTTCATATGTCCATCCTATCCAAAGTCAGACACATGGGTTTGCGCTGGTAGCTATCTCTATGCATGGTTTCCGCTTCCACATGCATGAACCCCTGCATTAGCTAAACGGAAACTCACATTAGCATAAGGTAGTAAATGGAGCTCCCGCTGCTGCCTGTAACTACAGTCACTTTGTGTGCGATTCAGCTCTATGTCCCCATGCAGAAACTATATATTGCCATATATTCTCATAAAACCATTTTATATATATATATATATATATATATATATATATATGTTCCATAGACAAAAAACCTTATGGTTTCTCATGTCCCATAATACATCTTGATAAAAGCGCTGTGCGCTGAAACCTTGGCATATACTACCAGCTCTGTCTGGTTTGTTTAACTGTTATATATATATATATATATATATATATTCCATAGACGAAATAAAAAAACCTTACGGTTTCACATGTACCATTAAGGCTGCTTAGACATGATCTGAAATTTCACAGAGCCTATGGAATTTCTGCCACTCAAACTTCAAAAAGCAATGAAATTCTGATCATTAAGGCTGACACCTTAATGGATGTGTTCCTTGCGTAATACAGATATGGTATGCCATGACACCATGTGGTTAACTGCAGATTTACCACTCTCACATAGTGAGATTGCTGTCACTCACAAAATGGTGGAGCTGCTAATTCACAGAATTGTGTGCTCATTGGAATACACACATGCAGTCTATGCAACTGAGGTCTGAGCAGTTATGTGGCTCCCACATCCCACTCAGTGCCCCACAATCTTCCCATTCAGTCACCACAAAAATGTCACTGTGTTTCAACAGCCTTCTCACTCCATACATCCATCTCATTCATTATACACATTTAGCTTCCCAATTGCTAAAACTATCATACTCTGTCTATACATGTACACTGTCTTTGCCTCCATGGTACTATAACTTCCCCAATCCCTACAGCTGTGTGTTCTCCCAACTGTGCTAGTCTGCATTCCCTGATCCACACCAATTTGTCTTTGCACATGTGCACCATTCTGTCTTCCTGCATCCGTGCCACTTTGTTTGCTGCCATCTGCACCACTGCCTTGCCCCCAGCCACATCACTCTGTCTTCCCCTTATCTCTGCCACTCTTTATTCCTCCATCTGCACCACTCTGTCCCCCCAACCGTGCCACACTGTCTTTCGTCTTCCAACCCATCTGCACCAATCTGTATTCCCCAATCTCCCATTGTACTAGCCTGTATTTCTCATCCACACCAATCTGGCTTTACCCATCTGTGCTGCTCTGTCTTCCCACATCAATGCTACTCTGTACCCCCCATTCATGTCGCTCTGTTCCCCCAAACTGTGCCACTCTGTCTCCCCCCATGTGCACCATTTTCCACCAATCTGCACCACTTTAGCTCGCCCCATCTGTACTACCTAATCTTCCCCTCTACATGCCATTCTGTCTGCCCATTCACGCTGCTCTGTCTTCTTCCCCCACAGTGGCGTAAGTGGCGTAAGTTCATCCCAGACGCCCGGAGGGAAGTTTTAATTTGGTGCCCCCGTATCTATCTATCTATCTATCTATCTCTCTATCTATGTATCTATTACATATGCACAAAAACACTAATATAAAGTAGCCTTAAGCGGGGTGAATATATTATGGGCAATGGAGGAAGTGCCTCTTCAGTGCTGGCACCTGACGGCAGGCGCCTCCATTGTCTCCCATAGTTTTGCCCCTGTTCCCCCATCCACCATACTCTTATCCCATCTGCGCAGCTGTATGTTCTGCTCAGACCTCAGTTGCATAGACTGCATGTGTGTATTCCAATGAGCACACAATTCTGTGAATTAGCAGCTCCACCATTTTGTGAGTGACAGCGATCTCACTCTGTGAGAGTGGTGAATCTGCAGTTAACCACAAAGTGTCATGACATACCATATCTGTATTGAGGACTTGGGAGTAATCTAAATTTCCAACTGTCAGTTTTTTCTGACACTCAATTAGGACCACTTTTCTGCTGTTCTCTATGGTGGATTTTTGGGAAGGCATAACTCAGGGGCAAATTTAGACTTGGGGTTTGTTTTATTAGGTAACTATTGTTCAACGGTAAGTGTTTTTGGGATTTAGGCAATTGAGAAAGTTACAGTATTAAAACTATTAACTCACGAATCCGCCATAATAGAGATAGGAAGTTTCAACTCCTCAGTAGGAGCCTCCATCAGGTGTACTCACTGTGGCTTCACTTGGGTGCACCAAGATGGCAGGTCAGTGTGGGCGGTAGCAGTGGGTGGGCTTGGGGGAAGAAAGCAGCCGTAAATTTACGGCAGGAACCCAGGGGGCAGCAGATGTTAAGCTGTGGCCAGGATCCGGGGGCATTAGTGGCGGCGGTGGAGCAAGCAGAAGGACTCGGGGGGAGGTAGCAGCAGACAGATGCAGGCTCGGATCTGAAAGATCTGTGATACCTGTATCTGTGTATAAATAAACACAAAAGCATGGATGGGATCAGTGAGCCCCGTCTATGCTTCTGTGATTAAAAAATAACCGTGTGTAAAAAAAAAAAGAAAAGGTGTGCCCCCTCCCCAAAAACAACAACCAGCAGCGGGCTTTGGAAAGCCAGTACTGGTTGTGCTGAATACAGGGGACAAATGACGTAGAGGTTTCCCGGTATTAGACACAACCAGCACCAGTCTTTTCAGAACCAGTCCTGTTTGCCAGAATGCGGGGGACAAATGATGTAAGGGTTCCCTGTATTTAGTGCAACCAGCACTGGGCTCCAAGCCAGTTCTGGTTCAGGAAAACACAGGGGAAAATATGCATAGGGTCCCCCTGTATTTCCCAGAACCAGCACCGGACTCTTTCTAGCGGGGGAGTGATGACACAGCCAGGGGAGCCCTTTCAACATACAAAGAATCACCCCTGACCGCTAGTCAGCCCAGGCCAGGGATCCTTGGGGAGTTGAGGACCTTCCCCAATAAAGGGATCCCCCTCCACAGGGCACCCCAGGCCCAGGCTGAAGACCGGGGCTATCCCCAGCACCAGGTGGTGTGTGCTGGGTTGATTATGTAGTGTAGCACGTGCAAAAATATAATTATTGTCTATTGCAGTAGTACTACAGGTGCCAGCAGGCATGCCCACACACTGGTAATTGGAGAACCACCAGTACAATCAGGTGGGGCATTAAGGGCCTGCTGGTACCTATAGTAACCCTGCAAAATAAATATTAAAATTAAACAGACAGTTTTTCTAAATATTTTAATTAGCTGCACCTTCACCTGGGGGAGCGGCAGCCTTTAAGCTCTTTTTCGTGGCTGCCACTTCCCCCATGACTTCTTCGGCATCTTCACCTGGATGATGGCGGCCTTTCAGCTTTTTTGCATGGCCGCCCATCCAGGGCTTCCGCGGTGTCTTCTGTGTTCGACAGCTCTTCTCTCCCAGCCGACGGAATGTGAGTGGCCGGAACTCGCGCTGGCTGTATATAAACCAGCCGAGTTGGGCGGGGTGTTGATGTCGCGAGCCATGTGGCGCTGAGACACCATTTTTGAAAAGGGCATGCTCAGTTCTCACCATTGAAGTCAGCATGTCTCCCTTCATGCTGGTACTTGGAAAACCACAAGTACCAGCATGCTGGGCATTAGGGCCCATTGCCACCTGTAGTCCACCTGTAAAAAACCACACTTTAATATTGTAATATTTTATTTTACAGGTCTTCACCTGGGGGACTGTGACATTTAATATCTTTTACGTGGCCGCCGCCAACCCAGGGCTTAGGCATCTTCGCCTGGCGGGTGCCAATCCACCAGGGCTTTGGCGACTTTGCCTGGTGGGCATCAACCTGCCAGGGCTTATATGTTTTTGCCTGGTGGATGCCAACCCACCAGGGCTTTGGCATATTTGCCGGTGGGCACCAACCTACCAGGGCTTTGGCATCTTCACCTACCGTGTTTCCCCGATACAATGACCTACCCTGAAAATAAGCCCTACCCTTACTTTTGTAGCCCGGTCTAAAATAAGCACTACCCCGAAAATAAGACCTACCTTAATCTCTTTTTGAGCTGGGAACGCTGCAGAGACCAGCGTTCCCAGTCATGCAGTGTGCGGGTGACGTCATGACATCACCCGCGCGCTGAGGATCCTGTGCGGCGGCGCCTGCTGGATCATGTTAGATCCAGTCAGCGGCCAAGTGAGAGGGACATCCCGGATGGTGGCGACTCAGGTAAGTACGTACTGTACTGGTGGGGGATCAATTACAGGGGGGCTTGCACTGCAATAAGGGGGCCTGCATAAAGGACACTGCTACAGGGGGGGGCCTGCATAAGTGGCACTTCTACACAAGGGAGGCTGCATAAGGGGCACTGCTACAGGGGGGGCCTGCATAAGGGGCACTGCTACAGGGGGGGCCTGCATAAGGGGCACTGCTCTCAATGTTAGTTAAAATAAGACCTACCCCGAAAATAAGCCCTATGGTGTTTTTTGGAACCATAAAAAAAATAAGACAGTGTCTTATTATCGGGGAAACACGGTAGTGGGCAACAGCCTGTGTCAGCTCTTTTACTTGGTTGCCACCCACTAGGATTCTGGCGTCTGCGTCTGGTGGGCACCAACCCGCCAGGGCTTTGGCATCTTCACCTGGTGGCTGCCAACCCGCCAGGGCTTTGGTGTCTTTGCCTGGTGGGCACCAACCCACCAGGGCTTCAACGTCTTCACCTAGTGGGCGGCAGCATGTGTCAGCTCTTTTTCATGGTTGCCTCCCACTAGGACTTCCAGCATCTTCGCCTGGCCGGCGCAACACTGCCAGGGCTTTGACGTCTTTGCCTAGTGGGTGGAAGCCTGTGTTAGCTCTTTTACGTGGCCGCCACTCACTAGGACTTCTGGTGTCTTTGCCTGGCGGGCCCCAAAACGCCAGAGCTTCAGCGTCTTCGCCTAGTGGGCGGCAGCCTGTGTCAGCTTTTTTACGTGGCCACCGCCCACTAGGGCTTCTGATGTCTTCACCTGGTGGGCGCCAACCCGCCAGGGCTTTAGCATCTTCACCTAGTGGGTGACAGCCTGTGTCAACTCTTTTTCATGGCTGTCACCTCTAGGACTTATGGCGTCTTCATCTGGTGGGCACCAACCTGCCAGGGCTTCAGTGTCTTTGCCTGGCGGGCGCCTACCCACCAGGGCTTCTTTTTCACCTGGTGGATGCCCACCCATCAGGGCTTCTGGTGTCTTCACCTGGGGGGTGGCTGCTTCCTCCCCAGGGCTTCTGTGGTCCTCTTCAGGTGTCTCTGATGGGTCCTGCTGCCTCCAATGACATCGCAAGCCGTGATTGGTTTGCGGTGGCCATTTTTGAAATTCAAAGATGGCCACTGTGAGTCATGATTGGCTCGCAGCAGCCATCTTTGAATTTCAAAAATGGTGCTGAGGCGCCATTTTTGAAATGGGCGCCACTGCCATACTCAGAAGAATGGCTGGAAGGGACTGGATCCTCTCGGATCCAGGCCCGCCGCAAATGCCTGCACTGCCACTAGTTCCACCACCGCCGCTGGGTCCCACCAACACCCACACCACCGCTGACACCACCGACACAAGTGCCGCCGCTGATGTCTCCACCGCACCTCCGTGTCCCCAACCCTTGCTACCATTGGTGCATTCCAGCGCCACTATCGCCCGCAAACAATGCCCATCTTTGTGCACCCAAGTGAAGCTACAGTGAAAACACCCGCTAGAGACTCCTACTGAGGCTGCGCAACAAGTTGAAAAGTCCTATCTTTATAATGGCGCATTCTTGATGTAGTAGTTTAAAAACTGTAAATTTCTAATTTACCTGAACCCCAAAAGCACATACCCTGGCACAATAGCTACCTAATAAAACAAACCCCAAGTCTAAATTCGCCCCCCTACCCAGTTTGCCTTCACAAAAAAAAAACATAGACTACAGCAGAAAAGTGGTCCTAATTGAGAGTGTCAGAAAAATGTGACAGTTGGAGCTTTAGAGTACTCCCAAGTCCTCATTTTTTAAGTTTTTTTGGCATGCAGGACCCAGTGACAGTTCTACCCGGCCGTGCCACATATCAGATCCGTACCTTTAATAGCTTTTGAGGTGTAGCCCTTTGAACACCCTGCCCCCCCTTTGGAATTCTCTATGGAGAAATCCATTTTTTTAGATGCAGCCTTAATATAAGGGCACGACTTTGCCCTTATAATATATTGTAACATTGGGTATTGAAATGAGGACTCCAGACAGGCTGGTAAAGCAGTGTCTGTTTAATGGTAGCAGACACTGCACCTTAGCATACATGAGGTCAGGCCTGGACACACACAGGCACATAACAGAAAATAAGCAAACAACATAACAGTAAATGTCTCAGCACTCCTTGTGCTAATGTCTGTGGACCTTCCAGGTCCTGGCACCCTAATGTTAACCACCACCCCCAGCCTATCGCCTGGCTAGCTTATCCAGCATCAGGAACAAGGAGCATCAGGTGTGAAAGTTTTTTCCAGTGATTACTCCAGCTGGGTCTGTGTAAATGTGAAAACCTGGAATTCCACATCTCCACTGCTAATGCAGAATGCACAGGTTTCACTCCAGCCTCCCTTGGAGGGAGCTGATTCCAGTAGAATGTGGGCAATTCAGGTGAGAGACAACCCCTCTCATCACAATATATATATATATATATATATATATATATATATATAATCCAACAGAAAAAAGGGCACTCAGAGACAACAGTAGGTACAAAAATCCGTGTATAAACGTTCAAATGTTTTCAGGGACACAGCCCCATCATCAGGAACATACAGTACACATACAACAAATGAAACACACTTACCACCACCGCTATATACCCCTCAAGAGTGCCATCCACAATGCTTCTCCATAGCT
This sequence comes from Taudactylus pleione, assembly GCA_031769625.1. NCBI lineage: Eukaryota > Metazoa > Chordata > Amphibia > Anura > Myobatrachidae > Taudactylus > Taudactylus pleione. The sequence goes on along the minus strand of JAUIMM010001503.1, from coordinate 30,582 downwards.
CACGTTGCATGTAGCCACCTCCCACCGGCATCAGGCACTGATGCCCTTCCGGGTCGCGCTACAGAAATTGCCATGGGAACCACATGAGTGCGTTCCATCGGCTGAACTGCATGCGTGCCACACATGCAACCACAGTAGCCTACAGCCGCGGGGCCGCTAACTCACAAGCGGCTGATAGGTACAGCTATGTAAGACAGTCCCCAAACTAGCCAAAAAACAAAAACAATGCTGTAAAAGAAAAGAACAATAAAAACAATACACACACATAAACAATGGACAGTACCATACAGGATAAGAATAATATAATCCAAGATCAATGCATAGGATATACATATATGTATGGCCCAATAATTCCACAATCAATGCAGAGGCTCAAATACCAATAAATACACGTAATAGTGCAAACTTATGGAAATAGCAAGACGACCCCCAATTACATCAAACAATTCCAGTTAATTTTGTCATTCAACCCACTCGGTTTGGTAGTGCCCAAACGCATAATCCACCTGGATTCTTTAAACAATAGTGACTTAGCCCGGTCACCACCTCGTAAGGAAACCGGTACATGGTCAATCATATAATACCTAAGGGAATCCAATGCATGTCCTGCTTCAGCAAAATGCCGAGCTACCGGCTGATTGATATCCCTGCCACTCAGCTGCATGCGAATGGCAGAGCGATGTGCCGCCATCCGCTCCCTAAATTTCCTTATAGTTTGACCTACGTAATAAAGCCCACATGGGCATACAATTACGTATACAAAGTGAGTAGCTGTACAGGTCAAAACAAATCTGATATCATAAATTACATCTTTGTGCGTATGTTTAAAGGTTTTACAGATCATCATCATCTTGCAGACCTGTAAAACCTTTAAATATCCACACAAAGATGTCATTGCATTGATCTTGGATGATATTATTCTTATCCTGTATGGTACTGTCCATTGTTTACCTATCAGCCGCTTGTGAGTTAGCGGCCCCGCGGCTGTAGGCTACTGTGGTTGCACGTGTGGCACGCATGCAGTTCAGCCGATGGAACGCACTCATGTAGTTCCCATGGCAATTTCTGTAGCGCGACCCGGAAGTGCGTCAGTGCCTGATGCCAGTGGGAGGCGGCTACACGCGACGTGAGCTGTGGAGAAGCATTGTGGATGGCACTCTTGAGGGGTATATAGCGTTGGTGGTAAGTGTGTTTCATTTGTTGTATGTGTATGTTCCTGATGATGGGGCTGTGTCCCTGAAAACGTTTGAACGTTTATACACGGATTTTTGTACCTACTGTTGTCTCTGAGTGCCCTTTTTTCTGTTGGATTGCATTTTTTTCTATTGGGAGCACCGGAGCAAGTTGCTCATATTGAGTGCCGGCAGACTGTGTAACATATATATATATATATATATATATGTATGTATATATAATAAGGGCACAGTCGTGCTGAATCAAAAAGTACTGAAATCTCCATAGAGAATTCAGGAGAGGGGGCATGGTGTTTAAGGGGCTACACCTCAAAAGCTATAGGAAGTGCCAAGCTGATATTTGGCATGGGTGTGTAGAACTGTTGCTCGGTGCTGCATGCCAAATTTCAGGGCAAAATAAAAAAAAGTATGGATTTGGGAGTAATCTAAATTTCCAACTGTGAGTTTTTTCAGACACTCTCAGTTAGGACCACTTTTCTGCTGTTCTCTAGGGGGGATTTTTGTGATGGCATACAGTAACTCAGGGTAGGGGGCAATTTAGACTTGCGGTTTGTTTTATTAGGTAGCTATTGTTCCAGGGTAGGGCCTTTTGGGGTTCAGGTAATTGAGAATATTACAGTTTTTAAATTATTACCTTGCAATTGCGCCATTATAGAGATAGGAAGATTCAATTCCTTGCGCAGCCTCAGTAGGAGAAAGCAGGCAGCGGTGGAGACGGTGCAGTAATTAGCGGCCCAGGCAGGGTGAGCGGTGGGCAGTAGAACCCGAGGGAGGTAGCCAGCCTCAGCAGCAGATGCAGGCTTGTGAAGCTTGCATCTGTGTGTAATTATTTTTTACATGTGTAAAAAAAAAAAAATATGGCATGGTCTCCCCCATCCAAAAGAGCAACCAGCACCGGGCTTTTAGAGACCCAGGACAGGTTGTGCAAAATAGGAGGACAAACGACATAGGAGTCCCCCGTATTAAGCACAGCCAGCACTAGGCTAATCAGAACCAGTCCTGGTTGCCAAAATACGGTGGACAAACGACTTATTTAGTGCAACCAGCACTGGGCTCTGAGCCGGTCCTGGTTCTGGAAATACAGGGGAAAATATTAGTAGGGTTCCCCTGTATTTTCCAGAACCAGCATTGGACTTCTTCTAGTGGGGGGCTGATGCCACAGACTTTCACCGGGCCCCCCGGCTGAAGCATCATCCCTGACCACTAGTCAGCCCAGGCCGGGGATCCCCGGGGAGTTGGGGGCCCCCCAAATAAAGGAGTCCCCATCTCCAGGGCGACCCCTACGTTGTTTGTTCCCTGTATTTTGGCAACCAGAACTGGCTCTGATTAGCCTGGTGTTGGTTGTGCTTAATACAGGGTATCTCTACATTGTTTGCCCCCTGTATTTAGCACAACTATGACTGGGGCTCTAAAGCTGATTGTGCTGTGGGGACACATCATTTTTTTTATATTACACATTCATTTTTTAACAGATTCATGGATGGACCTCACTGATACGTCCTTGCATCTGTGTCTTATTGATTTGATTTTCTCAGGTGCATGCCCAGCACCAGTGAGTCCCTCTGATGCCTGCTGATGCTTCTGTGCATGGCCCTGTTGCTATACTAACACACACACACACACACACAAAGTCTATAGAGACACACACTTACACACACACAAAGTCCATACAGACACACACTTACACACACACACACACACACACACACACACACACACACACACACACACACACACACACACACACACACACACAAAGCCTATAAAGAAACACACTTACACACACACAAAGCCTATACTGACACATATTTACACACACACAGCCTATACAGACACACACTTACACACACACACACAAAGCCTATACAGACACACACTTACACACACACACAAAGCCTATTGTCGAAGCCGGATTATTGGCTGAGACCAAATCTTTTAAATTAATATCTGGCGATGCCCTTTTGCGTCGCCTCTGACGACACCATTTTGCGTTGTCAGGACGATACCATTGTATACAATGCTATACTTGGTTATTAGCATCGTGCGTCTGTTTTACTACTGCATATTGTTGAAAGTCCAATCAAAACCTATACGCACATTAGATAATACATATAAAATATACAAGACGCACAACGCACATTTGCGCTGTACATCAAAGCCTACAGATAAGCACAAAACACATAGATGCACAACGCATACTAGCGAAAGTACACAATATTCTCACACTCACACATGCACGCACTTATAAAAAGGTTCCCTCACATAAGCTTAATATTAGAGGTTTTATTAGCAAACGCTTATGTTGTGAAATGTAATGTATATGATATTTAAGGTACAGAAACTAGTAGACAAGTCATGTTTGGTAAGATTCTAAATCCCTGTTTATTCGCAGATCTCCGGTTCTATCGGCAAGGAGATCGCATCATGCGTCTACAAGTTATGAATTATAGGGAATTAGTGATTAGAATGTATTCCTTTGTATGTAGTGTCTTTGGCTAGTTTAAGCCAGTTCTTTGGCAGGAAAACCACACAAAGCAACTTCTGAGGAACTGGGACATACCCTAGTGACACTGTATGAACTGACCTATGACCTGCATCGTACCAGAATGTCCAGGAGCAAGAACCAATGGAAATCTGTCAGCTAGTTTCTTTGTTAGAGCTGAACTCTGTAAGGTATATAACCTGAGTACTGATTATAGTATACAGCCATTCTCCTTGGATGACCGCAGGCTTCTGGATTGATGACTGTATACTGGGACCAGTGCACGCACGTATGTGTCGGCTTGTACCTTTGTATTTACTTGCTTTTGGCGCTAATTGTTTAGATCACAGCGCATTATACTTTTTCTGGAATATATGCTTTGGACCACAATTGGATTGGAAAGCATTTATTTCTTATGCGACTTGCAGCACTAAATAGCGACATTTAGGTATAGCGATTAAGGGGTATCAATACTATACAGACACACACACTGAAAACCTATACAGACACACACTTATATCCAGGGGCACCGAGAGGGGGGGGAGCGGGTACAGATTACTGGGGCCCGGGCTTCCTGAGGGGCCCGGTGGGGGCCCGGGTCCCGCACCACTCCTCCTCCATCACAGCAGCCCAGCACACAGCGTGTGCTGAGCTGCAGTGGAGACTGCTCATAGCAGCAGCCACAGCAGTCTCCTATGCCTGTGGGGGGGAGCAATCACACTGATCGTGCCCCCCCCTGGCTTTGAGAAGGGCTGAGGGGGCTCAGAGCACTCTCCCCCCCAGCGCGCAGCTTCGCGGCACTGCAAATTTTTTCTTTTTTTATTGGGAAGGGGGCGTGGCCATGCCTCCCGTGATTAGGCCACGGCCCTATTACCTGGGCCTGCCGCGGCTCTCAGCAGGCCTGCTTATATCACACAAATGCAGCCAGCAGCCCCCCAGATTAAAAAAATTAACACCCCCCTTCCCCTCTTGCGGAAGCTTAGCCATCTGATCCCCCCCCTCTCCACGGCAGTTTAGCCATCCAATCCCCCCTGCGGCATTTAGCCATCCAGTACCATGCCCCCATGGCAGTTTAACCATCCAATAACCCCCCTCGTCAGTTTAGCCATCCGCCCCCGACCCCCCCCAATAGCTTACCTGCAGTGAGCGGAGACAGAGAGCGCATGGAGGAAAGAATCACTCCTCACCCAGCGCAGACAGCAGCTCTAGTCCAGGTCAGGAGGATAGATCTTGGTAGGAAGGCTGCCTAGGAGGGGCTGCGAGTTCTACTGCAGCTCCCCCTACAGGCAACCAAGCCAACACCAGGCACACTTGCCTGCTTGTTAAAGACTCAGGACACAATGGTGGTGGGGGGATGGGACGTGTGGGTACGATGCCCTGGCCGGCAGTGCCCCCCTCTGCAGGCTTGCCTTGGTGCCCCGCTCAACACCCCCCCCCCCAGTTATGACACTGGCTCTGACATCTTACTGGGAATGGTAGATTGGTATTCTTCCATATGTTTGATTAGTTTTAGCTTATATTTTATTGTTTGTGTCTTCAGCCAGCACCTTTGAAGACTATGACATCTCTTCTCCAGCCACCCATTACTCTTCACACCAAAGTGCTGGGCAGTGTGGTACATGGGATCATATATAAATAGTAGTTGCTATTAGTATTCCCTATTGGTGTAACCTGCTTGGTCACAAATAGGTGTCAGCAGAATGTGAAATGGACGTTAGTCCACACAGATGTCCGTAACCAGACTCCTGGTTTCTTTTATGGTAACAGTGTTGTACACAGAGTTAAATAGCGGTGACAGCAGTACACACAGTAACAGTATGCACAGGGTTAATAATAGCAGTATCAGAAACAGCTATAGCAGCGGTAATCATACAGTAGGTCTCACTAATGGAGCTAAGTACTCTACACAGTGGTGTGAACAACAGTTTGCACACAAGCCCAGCAATGACATCACCCAACTGGCGTGCACTACAGAGAGGATGAGACATGCAGGAGCAGGGGCGCACTACCCTCTAACAGTTGCCCTATACTGGCCCCTGTCCTCATCTCTTCCTGTCCAAGGTTTTATTGTAATGTTTTCTTACCAAGAACTTAGGCAGTGTATATTGTATTATATTCTGTGTTGTTGTTTTTTATGTCTATCCTATGTACAGTGCTGTGTACACGCTGTAGTGTCTTTTAAATAAACAACAATAGTAACAAAAAAACAAAACAGGAGCAGTATTTGATAGTAATGGACTGGGCTGTAGGTATATTTTCCCTGGTAAAGCAGGGCATTTATATGAAAATGTTGCTGGTTTTTATACCATGAATATGTCTTTAACTGATAGTTATATGCATTAATATAATGGATGATGTTACAGGATCCATCATTGCTTCTTCATTGGCTTTTGCTGTAGTTACAGCTTTAAGTGTCATTCTAAATTAAACAGAAGCGTTTGCTTTTCTGAGGAAAAGAACCACCTGTGCAGACGGCAGCTCTAGTCCAGGTCAGGAGGATAGAGCTTGGTAGGAAGGCTGCCTAGGAGGGGCTGCGAGTTCCACTGCAGCTCCCCCTTCAATAATTGACTGAGACAGAATTTGTTAAAATTAAAACTTGCACAACGCCATTTTGCGAATGGCAACAAGACACCATTTTTCGAATGGCCACCCAATGCCATTTTAGCAAATCTCACAATATCAGTACATACGGCAATGTTATTAGTTAGCGTTGTGCAATTCCAATAGAACAATGTTAAAAGTCCTCATTATATAAATACATACATTTACTAAAACATATACCATGAACATTCCTGCAAAACACGTACCACGGTGTACTCCACAAACACATAGACGCACAACGCTAACTAGTGTATTTTCTTAATATCCTTACACTTACACATTGCACACTTACATAGAAAGATTCCCTAGCATTAAGGTTAATATTCAAGGTTTTATTCATTATTAATTATGTAAAAAAGTGACTGTATTTAAGATCTCAGGTTTAGTACATGATAAGCTGACCATGTTTGGTGCTATTCTATTGCAGACTTCCGGTTCCATCGGCAAGGAAATCGCAACATGCGTCTCCAAATTATGGATCATAGAGAGATAGGCATTGAAATGTACTCTGTAATGTAAAGTTTATTAGCCAGTTTAGACTTGTTCTTCATCGGGAAAATGGACACAAAGAGCTGTTAGAGGCTGAACTTTTACAGTACAAACTGACCTATGAACTGTATCGTAACAGAAGAACCAGGAAGAAGAACCAATGGGATTATGCCAACTTGTTCTATTGTATTGCCTATCTCTGTAAGGGTACATAAGCAAGCACTATGAATCTGATAGTTAGTCATCTTTCTTTTCTGTTGACGGAGGTTTCATAGTTGATGCCGGGAAATCTGGATCCAGAGCGCATGCGTATGTATCCGACTGTACCTAGTGATTGTATAATTTGTTTGCACTAATTGTATTTAGATCACAGCGTGTAACTATATGCTTTTTGGTGAATAATATCTTTTTGTGCTTTGGAACCACAATCAAAGTCTGGAAAGCAATTATTTTTTGTGCTACTTACAACGCTAAATAGCGACATTTAGGGTGTATAGATCATTAGGTATTCATAGTTGGGGGCTCATAGAGTGAGTTCACACTGCCAATTTACACAGTAACACACGGTTGTCAATCTCTCAGAAAAGGGTGAAGGCGCCATACGCAGGAAAGAACACATTGTGCCTTCGAAAACCTGCTACCATTTGATGCTGAGAGACCGCTATCCATTATTGTGTGAGTTAAAGGGGCGCTGAATAGAATCCAGGGACTGGAATGAAAAAGTTTGTTTTCCTTCGTTGATAAAGGTTAGTGTTAAAAGGGGAAGTTGCACAATAGCGTATGCATATTTCCTGTAATGCTGCCAAGTGTTTAACGGTCATTGTATGTATAGCGTGATTGCTTGTTAAAACCTCTGAATTATACTACTATATTAAGGGAAAAAGGTTTTTATTTTCTGTACAGAAAAGGAGCATACAATTGAAACGGTGATTACAAAGTGGAGGCTACTGTCTGTTAAGCCTAAGTGTAAGTGGAGGTTACTGTCTGTTAAACCTCAGTATAAACTCGGTAGGTGCCCGACAGGGCAGCACAAACTACTGGGCCAGGTAACAAAGCAGGTACATTGTGGTTTAGGTTATCGAGAAACTAATGGGTTTCTTGGTCCAGCATCCATTAATCGCAAAATTCATTGATCAGTTAGGTTCTTTGGGCAATGCAATCGGACTGCATGGTTATATAAATTGTGATTGTGAAGTGGGTGTCGTGGGAGTGTAACTGCTGGCAAGGGTAGGGGTTATTGGAACCACAAGTAAAATAATTCGCTAGTCGGTTACTTTACTCCTTGTGTATACACACGGATCATAATGTAGCAGTGAAGTGGGGAATAGCGGGAAGGAGCGAGCGGCTGAAGCTTGGTTTAATACGGCCGCAAGTAGAATAATTTACAATAGGTGGTTAGTCTGCTCCTTGTTGTGCAAGCTGACTGTAACACCAGGCGGGTCTGCTGTGTATAACGGGAGGGAGTGAATGAACATTGCTCTTTGAAAATCGTTCACCAATTGAAATTCTCTAGAAATGGCTAAGCATTTTCCCAGATGGGTGAAAAGCCATCTCTAGTAATGGTCGCTGATGTGCTGCAGATGGAAGGGCCGTTAGGATTGGCCAGGTATGTTATGTTTAAAAAGTATGGTGCGTATGCTACAGCGTACTGCGACATATGGGTCAAAATGACCAAGAAATGTAGAACACCTTTTCCTAAGATTGGTAGCTTTGATTCGGAGTTTCTGAACAATCTCAGAGACAGTATATGTTTAGTGAAATAGAGAGAAACTATTTGCAATCACAATTGCAAATTCCCGGCGCTCAATATCAAAAAGAATAATATAATACGTGTCAGCTGCAAGTAATGAGGGTTTGGTCAGAAACACAGAGACAAAAATCTCCACAGCAAAAACAAAATAAAAAGCAAAAATCTTTACTGCGCTAGGCACTATAGGTGAATTGGGATTTATAGATCTATTTCAGGTTTGCAGTCTGTTTAATAAACAGGAGGCATATAGTAAAAATAATAACTAATATTTAATACATACAAATTGATCCACATACAAACATGTAAGTCTTGAGAAAGTCCTGGTTTTTACGGGATGAAACACATTGACGTCATCACCCAGGCATCTGAGGTTTTCACAGCACCATACCACTTGCTGCACTTGCACTTTGGAGGATCTTTAAAAGGTGACGATCCATTCCCGGAGCTCATCGCCAGCTGATACACAGCAACTGCTCCACAGGCTGCTCTGGTCTTCTGCCGTATCCCCGGAGTCCACCATCAGCTGAAATACAGCCACCGCTCCGTGGGCAGCTGTGTTCTTCCACTGCATCCCCGGAGTACACCGCCAGCCGCTACTATAATCACCGCTCTGTGAGCAGCTCTGGTTTTCCGCTTGTGTATTGGATGGAGATAGTCCCATAACTGATACAGGTAATCAGGACAATATAACCCACATTGTCACCCAATTGGCTGTATTTTTCCCATTAATTGTTAACTGGAGTAAAATCTTCACGATTAAGCAGAAAGAGAGTGAGACTATTACCCAATACACAGGTATAGAGGACATAAAAGACAACACCCATCACAGGGAAATGACAATCACAGTGCTTATGGATGGTCTTAAGGGCACTATAAAGGCCAGGGTTCAGACCTCACTTCCTGGGTGGAGGGGAGTTACAGTAGACACACTCAGGGAATCTACAATTAAGCATAATAAAAACATCCTTAGGAAAAGAGAAATGCAGAGCGAGAAACTAATGGCTGTTAGTATCCAAGCTCTGGAAGGAATGCAAATAACACCACAGCACTCTTACCACACTCAGCCACAATATAGCCATCTCATACAACCTCCAAACCCTTATCCCTATACACAACCACAATCCTTAATCATTCCCCAACACACACAACAGCAACCTTTTACAACACATCCACTACGAAGGTGTTATAGATGTAACCAGGAGGGCCATATAAGTAAGTTCTGTAAGGCTAGGAAATGGGAAACGTCAAACCAGGGAACACGACCTACCCACAGAAGGGGCACCCACAACAGAAAGGACAATTCCAGCCATCACCTGCTCACGTCACAGCAGTGAATGCTTTGCTGGAAAAAGATAGTCAGTTCTAGGGGTCAGGTCACACCTGTAGTCTACAGTCAGTCAGGTTAACTGGGGATGTTAGAGAAGAACCTGAAATGTTAATTGATGTAGCTGGTACTAAACATTATTTTCTCGTAGACACAGGGGCGACTAGATCAGTGATAAAATCTCCATCTAATTTACAGGTGACCAGCGAATCAGTACCAGCAATGGGTGTAATGGGTAAAGTGCAACATTATCCTTTAACCAAATCTGCAGAGGTTACTATCGGTCCATTGCATACCAGGCATTCCATTCACCTGGCAGCGGCGCCCCCTACTAACCTACTGGGAAGGGATTTGTTATGTAAAATGGGATGTGTCATTTATTGTACCCCTGATGGTTTATTTATAGATATCCCAGAGAGAGTTGTGCGTGAGGTGAGGGATATATTGGACACTCCCCAAAGGTTAATGTTTCACTCTACTGTTACAGATAAAAATCCATCTCAAGTAGAATAAATGTTATCTCAGATACTGGGGTCCCTCTGGACCAAAGATGGACAGGACAATGGATTGATGGCAAACATAGCTCCTGTAATGGTAAATCTAAAAAGCGGTAGGCAAGCTCCAAAAATTCCCCAGTACCCAGGAAAAAAGGAGGTAGAGATAGGGGTTTATCCCATAATTGAGCGATTATTACAACAGGGAATTTTAGTCCATACAGCGAGTGTAGCTAACAGTCCCATCTTTCCTGTGAAAAAGATTGGTGGGAGGGGTTATAGGCTCTTACAGGACCTTAGAGGGGTTAATAAGGTAGAAGAGAGCCAATTTCCCGTAGTGCCGAATCCAGCTGTCATTCTCATGCAGATCCCACCAAATGCAACCCATTTTACAGTCATTGACCTCTGTTCTGCTTTCTTCTCTGTCCCTCTTCATCCTGACTGTCAGCACCTATTTGCATTTACATACAGGAGGGTACAATACACATGGACACGATTGCCCCAGGGCTTCATAGACAGCCCCAGTATCTTCTCCCAGGCATTACATGACTGTTTACAATCTTTTCAACCTGCCAATGGATCTGTTCTAATACAATATGTGGACAATTTATTGTTGTGTTCTGATTTGTTTATGTCATGTTTAAATTATACTAAACTTTTATTGCTTCATCTCTCGCAAACAGGACACAAGGTTGCTAAGGATAAACTACAGCCATGACAGTCCAGGGTTAAATACTTGGGACATTGCCTAACCCAGGGGTTACGACATCTGACCACTGACAGAAACCAGGCCATACAGACCATGACACTGCCACAGAACCAACAGCAAATCCATACCTTCTTGGGAATGTGCGGATACTGCAGAATGTGGATCCCAGGTTGTTCTATTTTGGCCTTGCCATTACAGGACTTAGTCTTTTCCTCAAAGCCCGATCATGTCGTACACATGGAGGAAACAGAGCAGGCTTTCCCCATCCTCAAGGATAGTCTGACAAGAGCACCTGCATTGGGAATAACTGATTATGAAAAACCTTTTGATTTGTACACTACGGAAGCAAATGGTTACGCAGCAGGTTTCCTCACACAAAAACATGGTGATGCCAGTAGGCCCATAGCATACTACAGTGCACAATTGGACACTGTGGCAAGATCACTCCCAATGTGTTTAAGAAGTGTAGCAGCAACTGCTCTATTGGTCAGTAAGAGTGAGGATGTAGTATTAGGCCATGATATGATTGTCTATACTCCCCATGCGGTATCTGCTTTGCTAAATTCTGCCCAAACCAGACATGTCTCCTCAGCTAGGTTCATGAAATGGGAACTAGCCCTAATAGCACCTGCAAACATCACCTTTAAGCGGTTCAGTACATTAAATCTAGCAACATACTTACCATATGTGCCTCAGGATGCACAAAGTGTGGAGGGAGGAGAGTCACTGGTGGAAGGTGAGTTCTGCAGGTATGTTGATGCACATGATTGTATGGAATATCCGAATCAGACCTTTACTGCAAGACCTGACATACGGGATACACCTTTACAAAATGTAGATGTGACATTTTACACGGATGGGAGTTGTCATAGACTGACTGTCACTGGAGAGTTATGTACAGGCTATGCTGTGGTAAATGACGAAGACATCATAGAAGCCAAACCTCTTGGTCCACCTCACTCAGCCCAAATGGCAGAGCTGGTGGCACTAAGAAGAGCCATTCCACATTCCTCCGACCGACGGACCTTTTCAGGTAATACAAATTGATTTAACCCAATTACCACCCTGCAGGAATCTCAAATATCTATTATTGTGCACTGATGTTTTTTCTAATTGGGTTGAGGCATACCCAGCTGCCACTAATACTGCTGCGTTTACTGCTAAGAAAATAGTTCAGGAGTTTGTATGCAGATACAGTAATCCCTAGAATTATTGAAAGTGAAAGGGGTACTCATTTAACAGGTGATGTCTTCCAAAACATGTGTAAGTTGATGGGTATTAATAGTAGACTTCACACCCCCTACCGACCACAAAAGAGTGCCAAGGTGGAGAGGATTAACGGTACTATTAAAAATAAATTAAGTAAGATCATGGCAGAAACTGGACTGGGGTGGCCAGAAGCACTACCACTTGTCCTCCACAGTATCAGGACAACTCCTAGACCCCCTCTCAATCTGTCCCCCTTTGAAATACTGTTTGGTAGACAACCTCATTTGATTATAAGTCCACAGGAAGATCTGAAAAGTGACAACAAGGTTAGTGTAAGGTATTTTATAACAATGAGTAAACAATTAAAGCAGCAACAGCAGAAACTGAAATTGTTGTCAAATGATATGCCTGAAACAAACTGTCATGATGTTGAACCTGGAGAATTTGTTATGATCAGAAATTTCTTGCATTCATGTTGTTTGACAGATCGGTGAGAAGGTCCATATCAGGTGTTGCTGACAAGTACAACTTCCTTGAAAGTGGCAGAGAGATATACCTGGGTCCATTCCACTCACTGTAAGAAGATCAACCAACTGGTCGAGAGACAAGGCGGAATCGAGGCAGATAACATAGACCTGTCAATTGCGAATCTATTCCGGGAGGGTTAAAGGTTACAGTGAGATACCTGAGCTAAAGAAATTTGTAGATCATTGTTTTCAGCAATGGAGTGGTCTGCTGTGTTTATCTTTGTGTTTTCTCCCAGAGTTCTCATTATCCTGGGTTGTTTCAGGATCTCTGGTTTCTGTGACGGAGGACAGGGGATGGAGAGGGGAGCTGATGGTGATATAAATGGAGTGGAGATGGAAGAAGGAGCAATACAGTCACCAGGGCGGTATCTGACCAAACCCAGTACAGTAATTGTTAAGAGATCTGCTATGTTGGAAACTCGGAGACAGTGTGAAGGTCTATCATCTGAGGATTATTGTATTTGTGAGTTTTGTGGGTCCTTAGTTTTTGAGAATTGCATCCAACAGTGTCAACCTAAGTATAACCAGTATTGAGGTGGGTATCCTTTAGAGGATTATCATACTATGGTGGGCAAAATTTTAAACCAGAATGACTGTTGGGTGTGCTCTCACGTGCCTCAGGGACAGCATAATGTAGGGTTAGTGCCATTTCCATTAAATGTCTCTGAGGTCTTAGAATTGCAACAAGGGAAGATGCTGGATGGAGCATTTCTTAACACCACACCACCTCATTTTAAACTCCACCAGTACCAAGTGGATAAATCACTTTTATGTTTGAACATCACCAACTTCAATAAACCAGGAAGTTGGGAGGTGACTGGGAATAACCAGACAATGACCTTCTCATTAAGAGCTGATTATGAGCCTATAAACTTTAAACTGTTACGCACAATTAGGCTAAATGGGAGACACTTCCGGTATCAGTACACACTAAGTGACATCAAAGAAATGGTAGAGTACCAGAAGGGTACTGTGCCAGGGTTATACAACCAGAAACGTGTGTTAGCCAAATGGGAGATCCTGAGATAGGATCATTTGTTAGGAAAAGGTGTTGGATGATTATGATGCATTCTATTCTCTATGTTCTCCCCGATGGTGTATATTTTATATGCGGAAGGAAAGCGTATAAGTGGCTCTCTCCGAGTTCAGAAGGTTTGTGTTATGTGGGAAGAATACTTTCCGAGGTTATGACCCTTACACATGGTGAAATGCTTGGTATTCATAAAAACACACCATCACCATATCTTCAGACACAGTATGAACACTGTGACAAGAGAAACATGATACCTGGTGATGTATATAAAGCCACACAATTGATTAGTGAAACAACTGGCTTTCAAGTTTTAGTCACATTGGATCCCACCAGGATCACTCGGGGTACACTAAATTTTAGATATATCCAAGATCTTGCTAAATTAATAGATAATATCACCAAGATGTATGATGACACATTTAGGTACACAGGTAGGGAGTTACAAGCTTATAAGAAAGAACTTGTGCAACATAGGCTAATGTTAAATTATTTAATAGCTGTCACTTGTGGGTATTTTGTAACTTTGGCCACCCAATTTGGTGTAAAGTGTTGTACATATATCACAAATGATACTAGTGATCCCAAGAAGGTGTTAGACCAGAAGATGGATGAAATTCTACAGTTAAAATGGGAATTTCAGAAGAACCATAATGCTTCAGTGGCTGAAGTAGAGGAGAAGGTAGAGGAATGGATTTCTTGGTTGAACCCAGTGAAAAGGTTCTTCGGTCTAGGAGAGTGGGTCCAGGAAATAGTTGCTAGTACAGGTAAACTCCTGATCCTCATATTGGTTGTCATCATAGTAATTGTCTTATGTGTCAAATGTGTTCCTACTGTGTTGAAATGTGGAAAATGTAAAGATAAGGTAAATCGAAGGAATGAAATTATGTTGGTGGTCAGTAGTAACAATATGAATACTGAGGTAAATGAAGGACTGCATTACAACCCTGAACTAGAATGTACCCTCAGATGATGTATAGTTAAGGCCAAGCGTGAAATGTATTATTAAATGCTATTTTAAACATCCTAAATAATGTAATTCCCTATGCCCTTCAAGACTTCCTTTATAGGTTAGGTGCATCCCCACATCTTTCCCATGATCTCCCAAGATCCGCGGTGTGCATAAAAGGGTAGCTTTTTGTCCCTCCCAGAGACACATTATTGATGGTTTAAGAACCACCTTGTGCCATCCCATAATATAACATTAAATAACATGTCATAGTGTAAGCCTAAATTAAATTTTAAAATCAGAGTGTGACAGCGTATTGTTTGCTATCAAAGGGTGGACTGTCGAAGCCGGAAAATTGGCTGAGACAGAATCTGTTAAAATTAAAATATGCATGATCCCATTTTACGAATGGCAACAAGACGCCATTTTACGAATGGCCGCCCAACGCCATTTTAGTGAATCTCACAATATCAGTACACACGGCAATGTTATTATTTAGCATCGTGCGATTCCCACGCAATAGAACAATGTTAAAAGTCCTCATTATATACATACATACATTTACTAAAACATACAATATGAACAACCCTGTAAAACACGTACCACGGTGTACTTCACAAATGTAGACGCACAACGCTAACTAGCGTCTTTTCTTAATATCCTTATACTTACACATTGCACAGTTACATAGAAAGGTTCCCCAGCATTAAGGTTAATATTCAAGGTTTTATTCATTATTAATTATGTAATAAAGTGACTGTATTTAAGATCTCAGGTTTAGTACATGAGAAGCCGACCGTGTTTGGTGCTATTCTAAACCACTGTTTATTTGCAGACTTCCAGCTATATCGGCGAGGAAATCGCTACATGCGTCCACGAAGAGATGGCATTGAAATACTCAGCATTTGGGGGAGTGGCAGTTAGTCAGCGTTTGGGGGAGTGGCAGGTAGTCAGCGTTTGGGGGAGAGACAGCTAGTCAGCATTTGGGGAAGGGGCAGTTAGTCAGTGTTTGGGGAGTGGCAGGTAGTCAGCATTTGGGGGAGTGGCAGGTAGTCAGCGTTTTGGGGAATGACAGGTAGTCAGCATTTGGGGGAGCGGCAGGTAGTCAGCATTTGGGGGAGTGGCAGGTAGTCAGCGTTTTGGGGAATGACAGGTAGTCAGCATTTGGGGGAGGGGTAGGTAGTCAGCATTTGGGGGAGTGACAGGTAGTCAGTGTTTGGGGGAGTGGCAGGTAGTCAGCATTTGGGGGAGTGGCAGGTAGTCAGCATATGGGGGAGAGACAGCTAGTCAGCATTTGGGGGAGTGACAGCTAGTCAGCATTTGGGGAAGTGGCAGCTAGTCAGCATTTGGGGGAAAAACAGGTAGTCAGCATTTGGGAGGGTGACAGCTAGTCAGCGTTTGGGGGAGTGACAGGTAGTCAGCGTTTGGGGGAGTAACAGGTTGTCAGAATTTGGGTGAGTGACAGCTAGTCAGCATTTGGGGGAGTGACAGGTAGTCAGCATTTGGGGGAGAGGCAGGTAGTCAGCGTTTGAGGGAGTGGCAGGTAGTCAGCGTTTTGGGGAATGACAGGTAGTCAGCATTTGGGGGAGTGGCAGGTAGTCAGTATTTGGGGGAGTGACAGGTAGTCAGTGTTTGGGGGAATGGCAGGTAGTCAGCAATTGAGGGAGTGACAGTTAGACAGCGTTTGGGGGAGTGACAGGAAGACAGCATTTGGGGGAGTGGCAAGAAGTCAGCATTTGGGGGAGTGGCAGGTTGAGGGAGTGACAGCTAGTCAGCGTTTGGGGGAGTGGCAGGTAGTCAGCGATTTGGGGAATGACAGGTAGTCAGCATTTAGGGGAGTGGCAGGTAGTCAGCATTTGGGGGAGTGACTTGTAGTCAGTGTTTGGGGGAGTGGCAGGTAGTCAGCATATGGGGAGAGACAGCTAGTCAGCATTTGGGGGAGTGACAGGTAGTCAGCATTTGGGGAAGTGGCAGCTAGGCAGCATTTGGGGGAAAAACAGGTAGTCAGCATTTGGGAGAGTGACAGCTAGTCAGCGTTTGGGGGAGTGACAAGTAGTAAGCATTTGGGGGAGTTACAGGTTGTCAGCATTTGGGAGAGTGACAGCTAGTCAGCACTTGGGAGAGTGACAGCTAGTCAGTGTTTGGGGGAGTGACAGGTAGTCAACATTTGGGGGAGTTACAGGTTGTCAGTATTTGGGAGAGTGACAGCTAGTCAGCATTTGGGGGAGTGACAGCTAGTCAGCATTTGGGGGAGTGACAGCTAGGCAGCATTTGGGAGACTGACAGCTAGTCAGCATTTGGGAGAGTGACAGCTAGTCAGCATTTGGGGGACTGACAGCTAGTCAGCATTTGGGGGAGTGGCAGTTAGTCAGCATTTGGGAGAGTGACAGGTAGTCAGCTTTTGGGGGAATGGCAGATAGTCAGCGTTTGAGGGAGTGACAGGTAGTCAGCATCTGGGGAGTGACAGGTAGTCACCATTTGGGGGAGTGGCAGGTAGTCAGCGTATGTGTGACGTACAGGTTGTCAGCGTTTGGGGGAGTGGCAGGTAGTCAGCGTTTGGGGTAGTAAGAGGTAGTCAGCGTTTGGGGGAATTTCAGTTAGTCAGCGTGTGGGGGAGTGACTGGAAGTCAGCGTTTGGGGGAGTGGCAGGAGGTCAGCGTTTGGGGGAGTGACAGGTAGTCAGCATTTGGGGGAGTGACAGGTAGTCAAAGTTTGGGGGAGTGGCAGGTAGTCAGTGTTTGGGGGAATGACAGGTAGTCAGCATTTGGGGGAGTGACAGGTAGTCAGCGTTTGAGGGAGTGACAGGTAGTCAGCGTTTGGGGGAGTGACAGCTAGTCAGTGTTTGGGCGAGTGACAGGTAGTCAGCGTTTGGGGGAGTGGCAGGTAGTCAGCGTTTGGGGGAGTAACAGGTAGTCAGCGTTTGGGGGAATTTCAGGTAGTCAGTGTTTGGGGGAGTGACAGGTAGTCATCATTTGGGGAGTGGCACGTAGTCAGCGTTTGAGGGAGTGACAGGTAGTCAGCGTTTGGGGGAGTGGCAGGTAGTCAGCATTTGGGGGAGTGACAGGTAGTCAGTGTTTGAGGGAGTGACAGGAAGTCAGCGTTTGGGGGAGAGACAGCTAGTCAGCATTTGGGGGAGTGACAGGTAGTCAGCATTTGGGGGAGTGACAGGTAGTCCGTAATTCGGGAGTGACAGGTAGCCAGCGTTTGTGGGAGATCCAGGTAGTCAGCATGTGAGTGAGTGACAGGTAGTCAGCATTTGGAGGAGTGACAGCTAGTCAGCATTTGGGGGAGTGACAGGTAGTCAGCGTTTCGGGTAGTGACAGTTAGTCAGCGTTTGGGGGAGTGAGAGGTATGCAGCATTTGAGGGAGTGGCAGGTAGTCAGCATTTGGAGAGTGACAGCTAGTCAGCGTTTGGATTAGTGACAGGTAGTCAGCATTTGGGGGAGTGGCAGGTAGTCGCCGTTTGGGGGAGTAACAGGTAGTCAGCGTTTTGGGGAGTGAGAGCTAGTCAGCGTTTGGGGCAGTGACTGGTAGTCAGCATTTTGGGAGTTGCAGGTATCAGCATTTGGGGGAGTGACGGGTAGTCAGCGTTTGGGGGAGTGACAGGTAGTCAGCGTTTGGGGGATTAACAGGTAGTCAGCATTTGGGTAGTGGCAGGTAGTCAGCATTTGGGGGAGTGACAGGTAGTCAGCATTTGGGGAAGTGACAGGTAGTCAGCATTTGGGGGAGTGACAGGTAGTCAGCGTTTGGCGGAGAAACAGGTTGTCAGCATTTGGGTAGTGACAGTTAGTCAGCGTTTGGAGGAATGGCAGGTAGTCAGCGTTTGGGGGAGTGACAGGTAGTCAGCATTTGGGGAGTGACAGGTAGTGACCATTTGGGGGAGTGGCAGGAAGTCAGCGTTTCGGGGACTGACAAGTAGTCAGCGTTTGGGGGAGTGGCAGGTAGTCAGCATTTGGGGGAGTAACAGGTATTCAGCGTTTGGGGGAATGGCAGGTAGTCAGTGTTTGGGGGAGTGACAGGTAGTGAGCGTTTGGGGGAGTGACAGGTAGTCAATGTTTGGGGGAGTGGCAAGTAGTCAGCATTTGGGGGAGTGAGAGGTATGCAGCATTTGAGGGAGTGGCAGGTAGTCAGCATTTGGAGAGTGACAGCTAGTCAGCGTTTGGAGGAGTGACAGGTAGTCAGCATTTGGGGGAGTGGCAGGTAGTCGCCGTTTGGGGGAGTAACAGGTAGTCAGCATTTTGGGGAGTGAGAGCTAGTCAGCGTTTGGGGCAGTGACTGGTAGTCAGCATTTTGGGAGTTGCAGGTATCAGCATTTGGGGGAGTGACAGGTAGTCAGCATTTGGGGAAGTGGCAGCTAGTCAGCATTTGGGGGAAAAACAGGTAGTCAGCATTTGTCAGAGTGACAGCTAGTCAGCGTTTGGGGGAGTGACAGGTAGTCAGCATTTGGGGGAGTGACAGGTTGTCAGCATTTGGGAGAGTGACAGCTAGTCAGCATTTGGGGGAGTGACAGGTAGTCAGCATTTGGGGGAGAGACAGCAAGTCAGCATTAGGGAGACTGACAGCTAGTCAGCATTTGGGAGAGTGACAGCTAGTCAGCATTTGGGGGAGTGACAGCTAGTCAGCATTTGGGGGAGTGGCAGGTAGTCAGCTTTTGGGGGAATGGTAGATAGTCAGCGTTTGAGGGAGTGACAGGTAGTCAGCATTTGGGGAGTGACAGGTAGTCACCATTTGGGGGAGTGGCAGGTAGTCAGCGTATGTGGGACGTACAGGTAGTCAGCATTTGGGAGAGTGACAGCTAGTCAGCGTTTGGGGGAGTGACAGGTAGTCAGCATTTGGGGGAGTGACAGGTTGTCAACATTTGGGAGAGTGACAGCTAGTCAGCATTTGGGGGAGTGACAGCTAGTCAGCATTTGGGAGAGTGACAGCTAGTCAGCATTTGGGGGAGAGACAGCTAGTCAGCATTTGGGAGACTGACAGCTAGTCAGCATTTGGGAGAGTGACAGCTAGTCAGCATTAGGTGGAGTGACAGCTAGTCAGCATTTGGGGGAGTGGCAGTTAGTCAGCGTTTGGGAGAGTGACAGGTAGTCAGCTTTTGGGGGAATGGTAGATAGTCAGCATTTGAGGGAGTGACAGGTAGTCAGCATTTGGGGAGGGACAGGTAGTCACCATTTGGGGGAGTGGCAGGTAGTCAGCGTATGTGGGACGTACAAGTTGTCAGCATTTGGGGGAGTGGCAGGTAGTCAGCGTTTGAGGTAGTAACAGGTAGTCAGCGTTTGGGGGAATTTCAGTTAGTCAGCGTTTGGGGGAGTGACAGGTAGTCAGCATTTGGGGGAGTGGCAGGTAGTCAGCGTTTGGGGGAGTGACAGGTAGTTAGCATTTGGGGGAGTGACAGGTAGTCAGCATTTGAGGGAGTGACAGGCAGTCAGTGTTTGGGGGAATGGCAGGTAGTCAGTGTTTGGGGGAGTGACAGGAAGTCAGCATTTGGGGGAGTGGCAGGTAGTCAGCGTTTGAGGGAGTGACAGGTAGTCAGCGTTTGCGGGAGTGACAGGTAGTCAACGTTTGGGGGAGTAGCAGGTAGTCAGCATTTGGGGAGTGACAGGTAGTCAGCATTTGGGGGAGTGACAGGTAGTCAGCATTTGAGGGAGTGACAGGTAGTCAGCGTTTGGGGGAGAGACAGCTAGTCAGTGTTTGGGCGAGTGACAGGTAGTCAGCGTTTGGGGGAGTGGCAGGTAGTCAGCATTTGGGGGAGTAACAGGTAGTCAGCGTTTGGGGGAATTTCAGGTAGTCAGTGTTTGGGGGAGTGACAGGTAGTCAGCATTTGGGGAGTGGCACGTAGTCAGCGTTTGAGGGAGTGACAGGTAGTCAGCATTTGGGGGAGTGGCAGGTAGTCAGCATTTGGGGGAGTGACAGGTAGTCAGCGTTTGAGGGAGTGACAGGTAGTCAGCGTTTGGGGGAGTGACAGCTAGTCAGCATTTGGGGGAGTGACAGGTAGTCAGCATTTGGGGGAGTGACAGGTAGTCCGCATTTGGGGAGTGACAGGTAGCCAGCGTTTGGGGGAGAGCCAGGTAGTCAGCGTGTGAGGGAGTGACAGGTAGTCAGCATTTGGAGGAGTGACAGCTAGTCAGCATTTGGCGGAGTGACAGGTAGTCAGCGTTTCAGGTAGTGACAGTTAGTCAGCGTTTGGGGGAGTGAGAGGTATGCAGCATTTGGGGGAGTGGCAGGTAGTCAGCGTTTGGAGAGTGACAGCTAGTCAGCGTTTGGAGGAGTGACAGGAAGTCAGCATTTGGGGGAGTGGCAGGTAGTCAGCGTTTGGGGGAGTAACAGGTAGTCAGCGTTTTGGGGAGTGAGAGCTAGACAGCGTTTGGGGCAGTGACTGGTAGTCAGCATTTTGGGAGTTGCAGGTATCATCATTTGGGGGAGTGACAGGTAGTCAGCCTTTGGGGGAGTGACAGGTAGTCAGCGTTTGGGGGATTAACAGGAAGTCAGCATTTGGGTAGTGGCAGGTAGTCAGCATTTGGGGGAGTGACAGGTAGTCAGCATTTGGGGAAGTGACAGGTAGTCAGTGTTTGGGGGAGTGACAGGTAGTCAGCGTTTGGCGGAGAAACAGCTTGTCAGCATTTGGGTAGTGACAGTTAGTCAGCGTTTGGGGGAATGGCAGGTAGTCAGCGTTTGGGGGAGTGACAGGTAGTCAGCGTTTGGGGGAGTGACAGGTAGTCAGCAGTTGGGGAGTGACAGGTAGTCACCATTTGGGGGAATGGCAGGTAGTCAGCGTTTGGGGGACTGACAAGTAGTCACCGTTTGGGGGAGTGGCAGGTAGTCAGCATTTGGGGGAGTAACAGGTAGTCAGCGTTTGGGGGAATGGCAGGTAGTCAGCATTTGGGGGAGTGACAAGTAGTCAGCATTTGGGGGAGTGGCAGGTAGTCAGCGTTTGAGGGAGTGACAGGTAGTGAGCGTTTGGGGGAGTGACAGGTAGTCAACGTTTGGGGGAGCGGCAGGTAGTCAGCATTTGGGGGAGTGACGGGTAGTCAGCGTTTGAGGGAGTGACAGTTAGTCAGCGTTTGAGGGAGTGACAGCTAGTCAGCGCTTGGGGGAGTGGCAGGTAGTTAGCATTTGTGGGAGTGACAGCTAGTCAGCATTTGGGGGAGTGACAGGTAGTCAGCATTTGGGGGAGTGACAGAAGCCAGCATTTGCGGGAGTGACAGGTAGTCAGCATTTGGGGGAGTGACAGGAAGTCAGCGTTTGAGGGAGTGACAGGTAGTCAGCGTTTGGGGGAGTGACAGCTAGTCAGTGTTTGGGCGAGTGACAGGTAGTCAGCATTTGGGGGAGTGGCAGGTAGTCCGCATTTGGGGGGTAACAGGTTGTCAGCGTTTGGGGGAATTTCAGGTAGTCAGTGTTTGGGGGAGTGACAGGTAGTCAGCATTTGGGGAGTGGCACGTAGTCAGCGTTTGAGGGAGTGACAGGTAGTCAGCATTTGGGGGAGTGGCAGGTAGTCAGCATTTTGGGGAGTGACAGGTAGTCAGCGTTTGGGGGAGTGACAGCTAGTCAGCATTTGGGGGAGTGACAGGTAGTCAGCATTTGGGGGAGTGACAGGTAGTCCGCGTTTGGGGGAGTGAGAGGTATGCAGCATTTGGGGGAGTGGCAGGTAGTCAGCGTTTGGAGAGTGATAGCTAGTCAGCGTTTGGAGGAGTTACAGGAATTCAGCATTTGGGGGAGTGGCAGGTAGTCAGCGTTTGGGGGAGTAACAGGTAGTCAGCATTTTGGGGAGTGAGAGCTAGTCAGCGTTTGGGGCAGTGACTGGTAGTCAGCATTTTGGGAGTTGCAGGTATCAGCATTTGGGGGAGTGACAGGTAGTCAGCCTTTGGGGGAGTCACAGGTAGTCAGCGTTTGGGGGATTAACAGGAAGTCAGCATTTGGGTAGTGGCAGGTAGTCAGCATTTGGGGGAGTGACAGGTAGTCAGCATTTGGGGAAGTGACAGGTAGTCAGCGTTTGGGGGAGTGACAGGTAGTCAGCGTTTGGCGGAGAAACAGCTTGTCAGCATTTGGGTAGTGACAGTTAGTCAGCGTTTGGGGGAATGGCAGGTAGTCAGCGTTTGGGGGAGTGACAGGTAGTCAGCGTTTGTGGGAGTGAGAGGTAGTCAGCATTTGGGGAGTGACAGGTAGTCACCATTTGGGGGAATGGCAGGTAGTCTGCGTTTGGGGGACTGACAAGTAGTCAGCGTTTGGGGGAGTGGCAGGTAGTCAGCATTTGGGGGAGTAACAGGTAGTCAGCGTTTGGGGGAATGGCAGGTAGTCAGTGTTTGGGGGAGTGACAGGTAGTCAGCATTTGGGGGAGTGGCAGGTAGTCAGCGTTTGAGGGAGTGACAGGTAGTGAGCGTTTGGGGGAGTGACAGGTAGTCAACGTTTGGGGGAGTGGCAGGTAGTCAGCATTTGGGGGAGTGACAGGTAGTCAGCGTTTGAGGAAGTGACAGGTAGTCAGCGTTTGAGGGAGTGACAGCTAGTCAGCGCTTGGGGGAGTGGCAGGTAGTTAGCATTTGTGGGAGTGACAGCTAGTCAGCATTTGGTGGAGTGACAGTTAGTCAGCATTTGGGGGAGTGACAGAAGCCAGCATTTGCGGGAGTGACAGGTAGTCAGCATTTGGGGGAGTGACAGTCAGCATTTAGAGGAGTGACAGGTAGTCAGCATTTGGGGGAGAGACAGGTAGTCAGCATTTGGGGGAGTGACAGCTAGTCAGCGTTTGGGGGAGTGACAGGTATTCAGAATTTGGGGGAGTGGCAGGTAGTCAGCGTTTGGGGGAGTGGCAGGTAGTCAGCGTTTGGGGGAGTAACAGGTAGTCAGCATTTTGGGGAGTGACAGCTAGTCAGCATATGGGGGAGTGACAGGTAATCAGCGTTTGGGGGAGTGGCAGGTAGTCAGCGTTTGGGGGAGTAACAGGTAGTCAGCGTTTTGGGGAGTGACAGCTAGTCAGCGTTTTGGGCAGTGACTGGTAGTCAGCATTTGGGGGAGTTGCAGGTAGTCAGCGTTTGGGGGAGTGACAGCTAGTCAGCGTTTGGGGGAGTGACAGGTATTCAGATTTTGGGGGAGTGGCAGGTAGTCAGCGTTTGGGGGAGTGGCAGGTAGTCAGCGTTTGGGGGAGTATCAGGTAGTCAGCATTATGGGGAGTGACATTTAGTCAGCATTTGGGGGAGTGACAGGTAGTCAGCGTTTGGGGGAGTAACAGGTAGTCAGCATTTTGGGGAGTGACAGCTAGTCAGCGTTTGGGGCAGTGACTGGTAGTCAGCATTTGGGGGAGTTGCAGGTATCAGCATTTGGGGGAGAGACAGGTAGTCAGCATTTGCGGGAGTGACAGGTAGCCAGCGTTTGGGGAGTGACAGCTAGTCAGCATTTGGGGGAGTGACAGCTAGTCAGCATTTGGCGGAGTGACAGGTAGTCAGCGTTTTGGGTTGTGACAGTTAGTCAGCGTTTGGGGGAGTGAGAGGTATGCAGCATTTGGGGGAGTGGCAGGTAGTCAGCGTTTGGAGAGTGACAGCTAGTCAGCGTTTGGAGGAGTTACAGGAATTCAGCATTTGGGGGAGTGGCAGGTAGTCAGCGTTTGGGGGAGTAACAGGTAGTCAGCATTTTGGGGAGTGAGAGCTAGTCAGCGTTTGGGGCAGTGACTGGTAGTCAGCATTTTGGGAGTTGCAGGTATCAGCATTTGGGGGAGTGACAGGTAGTCAGCCTTTGGGGGAGTCACAGGTAGTCAGCGTTTGGGGGATTAACAGGAAGTCAGCATTTGGGTAGTGGCAGGTAGTCAGCATTTGGGGGAGTGACAGGTAGTCAGCATTTGGGGAAGTGACAGGTAGTCAGCGTTTGGGGGAGTGACAGGTAGTCAGCGTTTGGCGGAGAAACAGGTTGTCAGCATTTGGGTAGTGACAGTTAGTCAGCGTTTGGAGGAATGGCAGGTAGTCAGCGTTTGGGGGAGTGACAGGTAGTCAGCATTTGGGGAGTGACAGGTAGTGACCATTTGGGGGAGTGGCAGGAAGTCAGCGTTTCGGGGACTGACAAGTAGTCAGCGTTTGGGGGAGTGGCAGGTAGTCAGCATTTGGGGGAGTAACAGGTAGTCAGCGTTTGGGGGAATGGCAGGTAGTCAGTGTTTGGGGGAGTGACAGGTAGTGAGCGTTTGGGGGAGTGACAGGTAGTCAATGTTTGGGGGAGTGGCAAGTAGTCCGCATTTGGGGGAGTGGCAGGTTGAGGGAGTGACAGCTTGTCAGCGTTTGGGGGAGTGGCAGGTAGTCAACGTTTTGGGGAATGACAGGTAGTCAGCATTTGGGGGAGTGGCAGGTAGTCAGCATTTGGGGGAGTGACTTGTAGTCAGTGTTTGGGGGAGTGGCAGGTAGTCAGCATTTGGGGGAGTGGCAGGTAGTCAGCATATGGTGGATAGACAGCTAGTCAGCATTTGGGGGAGTGACAGGTAGTCAGCATTTGGGGAAGTGGCAGCTAGTCAGCATTTTGGGGAAAAACAGGTAGTCAGCATTTGTCAGAGTGACAGCTAGTCAGCGTTTGGGGGAGTGACAGGTAGTCAGCATTTGGGGGAGTGACAGGTTGTCAGCATTTGGGAGAGTGACAGCTAGTCAGCATTTGGGGGAGTGACAGGTAGTCAGCATTTGGGGGAGAGACAGCAAGTCAGCATTAGGGAGACTGACAGCTTGTCAGCATTTGGGAGAGTGACAGCTAGTCAGCATTTGGGGGAGTGACAGCTAGTCAGCATTTGGGGGAGTGGTAGGTAGTCAGCTTTTGGGGGAATGGTAGATAGTCAGCGTTTGAGGGAGTGACAGGTAGTCAGCATTTGGGGAGTGACAGGTAGTCACCATTTGGGGGAGTGGCAGGTAGTCAGCGTATGTGGGACGTACAGGTAGTCAGCATTTGGGAGAGTGACAGCTAGTCAGCGTTTGGGGGAGTGACAGGTAGTCAGCATTTGGGGGAGTGACAGGTTGTCAACATTTGGGAGAGTGACAGCTAGTCAGCATTTGGGGGAGTGACAGCTAGTCAGCATTTGGGAGAGTGACAGCTAGTCAGCATTTGGGGGAGAGACAGCTAGTCAGCATTTGGGAGACTGACAGCTAGTCAGCATTTGGGAGAGTGACAGCTAGTCAGCATTAGGGGGAGTGACAGCTAGTCAGCATTTGGGGGAGTGGCAGTTAGTCAGCGTTTGGGAGAGTGACAGGTAGTCAGCGTTTGGGGGAATGGTAGATAGTCAGCATTTGAGGGAGTGACAGGTAGTCAGCATTTGGGGAGTGACAGGTAGTCACCATTTGGGGGAGTGGCAGGTAGTCAGCGTATGTGGGACGTACAAGTTGTCAGCATTTGGGGGAGTGGCAGGTAGTCAGCGTTTGGGGTAGTAACAGGTAGTCAGCGTTTGGGGGAATTTCAGTTAGTCAGCGTTTGGGGGAGTGACAGGTAGTCAGCATTTGGGGGAGTGGCAGGTAGTCAGCGTTTGGGGGAGTGACAGGTAGTTAGCATTTGGGGGAGTGACAGGTAGTCAGCATTTGAGGGAGTGACAGGTAGTCAGTGTTTGGGGGAATGGCAGGTAGTCAGTGTTTGGGGGAGTGACAGGAAGTCAGCGTTTGGGGGAGTGGCAGGTAGTCAGCGTTTGAGGGAGTGACAGGTAGTCAGCGTTTGGGGGAGTGACAGGTAGTCAACGTTTGGGGGAGTAGCAGGTAGTCAGCATTTGGGGAGTGACAGGTAGTCAGCATTTGGGGGAGTGACAGGTAGTCAGCATTTGAGGGAGTGACAGGTAGTCAGCGTTTGGAGGAGAGACAGCTAGTCAGTGTTTGGGCGAGTGACAGGTAGTCAGCGTTTGGGGGAGTGGCAGGTAGTCAGCATTTGGGGGAGTAACAGGTAGTCAGCGTTTGGGGGAATTTCAGGTAGTCAGTGTTTGGGGGAGTGGCAGGTAGTCAGCATTTGGGGAGTGGCACGTAGTCAGCGTTTGAGGGAGTGACAGGTAGTCAGCATTTGGGGGAGTGGCAGGTAGTCAGCATTTGGGGGAGTGACAGGTAGTCAGCGTTTGAGGGAGTGACAGGTAGTCAGCGTTTGGGGGAGTGACAGCTAGTCAGCATTTGGGGGAGTGACAGGTAGTCAGCATTTGGGGGAGTGACAGGTAGTCCGCATTTGGGGAGTGACAGGTAGCCAGCGTTTGGGGGAGAGCCAGGTAGTCAGCGTGTGAGGGAGTGACAGGTAGTCAGCATTTGGAGGAGTGACAGCTAGTCAGCATTTGGCGGAGTGACAGGTAGTCAGCGTTTCGGGTAGTGACAGTTAGTCAGCGTTTGGGGGATTGAGAGGTATGCAGCATTTGGGGGAGTGGCAGGTAGTCAGTGTTTGGAGAGTGACAGCTAGTCAGCGTTTGGAGGAGTGACAGGAAGTCAGCATTTGGGGGAGTGGCAGGTAGTCAGCGTTTGGGGGAGTAACAGGTAGTCAGCGTTTTGGGGAGTGAGAGCTAGACAGCGTTTGGGGCAGTGACTGGTAGTCAGCATTTTGGGAGTTGCAGGTATCATCATTTGGGGGAGTGACAGGTAGTCAGTCTTTGGGGGAGTGACAGGTAGTCAGCGTTTGGGGGATTAACAGGAAGTCAGCATTTGGGTAGTGGCAGGTAGTCAGCATTTGGGGGAGTGACAGGTAGTCAGCATTTGGGGAAGTGACAGGTAGTCAGCGTTTGGGGGAGTGACAGGTAGTCAGCGTTTGGCGGAGAAACAGCTTGTCAGCATTTGGGTAGTGACAGTTAGTCAGCGTTTGGGGGAATGGCAGGTAGTCAGCGTTTGGGGGAGTGACAGGTAGTCAGCGTTTGGGGGAGTGACAGGTAGTCAGCATTTGGGGAGTGACAGGTAGTCACCATTTGGGGGAATGGCAGGTAGTCAGCGTTTGGGGGACTGACAAGTAGTAACCGTTTGGGGGAGTGGCAGGTAGTCAGCATTTGGGGGAGTAACATGTAGTCAGCGTTTGGGGGAATGGCAGGTAGTCAGCATTTGGGGGAGTGACAAGTAGTCAGCATTTGGGGGAGTGGCAGGTAGTCAGCGTTTGAGGGAGTGACAGGTAGTGAGCGTTTGGGGGAGTGACAGGTAGTCAACGTTTGGGGGAGCGGCAGGTAGTCAGCATTTGGGGGAGTGATGGGTAGTCAGCGTTTGAGGGAGTGACAGGTAGTCAGCGTTTGAGGGAGTGACAGCTAGTCAGCGCTTGGGGGAGTGGCAGGTAGTTAGCATTTGTGGGAGTGACAGCTAGTCAGCATTTGGGGGAGTGACAGGTAGTCAGCATTTGGGGGAGTGACAGAAGCCAGCATTTGCGGGAGTGACAGGTAGTCAGCATTTGGGGGAGTGACAGGAAGTCAGCGTTTGAGGGAGTGACAGGTAGTCAGCGTTTGGGGGAGTGACAGCTAGTCAGTGTTTGGGCGAGTGACAGGTAGTCAGCATTTGGGGGAGTGGCAGGTAGTCCGCATTTGGGGGAGTAACAGGTTGTCAGCGTTTGGGGGAATTTCAGGTAGTCAGTGTTTGGGGGAGTGACAGGTAGTCAGCATTTGGGGAGTGGCACGTAGTCAGCGTTTGAGGGAGTGACAGGTAGTCAGCATTTGGGGGAGTGGCAGGTAGTCAGCATTTTGGGGAGTGACAGGTAGTCAGCGTTTGAGGGAGTGACAGGTAGTCAGCGTTTGGGGGAGTGACAGCTAGTCAGCATTTGGGGGAGTGACAGGTAGTCAGCATTTGGGGGAGTGACAGGTAGTCCGCGTTTGGGGGAGTGAGAGGTATGCAGCATTTGGGGGAGTGGCAGGTAGTCAGCGTTTGGAGAGTGACAGCTAGTCAGCGTTTGGAGGAGTTACAGGAATTCAGCATTTGGGGGAGTGGCAGGTAGTCAGCATTTGGGCGAGTAACAGGTAGTCAGCATTTTGGGGAGTGAGAGCTAGTCAGCGTTTGGGGCAGTGACTGGTAGTCAGCATTTTGGGAGTTGCAGGTATCAGCATTTGGGGGAGTGACAGGTAGTCAGCCTTTGGGGGAGTCACAGGTAGTCAGCGTTTGGGGGATTAACAGGAAGTCAGCATTTGGGTAGTGGCAGGTAGTCAGCATTTGGGGGAGTGACAGGTAGTCAGCATTTGGGGAAGTGACAGGTAGTCAGCGTTTGGGGGAGTGACAGGTAGTCAGCGTTTGGCGGAGAAACAGCTTGTCAGCATTTGGGTAGTGACAGTTAGTCAGTGTTTGGGGGAATGGCAGGTAGTCAGCGTTTGGGGGAGTGACAGGTAGTCAGCGTTTGGGGGAGTGAGAGGTAGTCAGCATTTGGGGAGTGACAGGTAGTCACCATTTGGGGGAATGGCAGGTAGTCTGCGTTTGGGGGACTGACAAGTAGTCAGCGTTTGGGGGAGTGGCAGGTAGTCAGCATTTGGGGTAGTAACAGGTAGTCAGCGTTTGGGGGAATGGCAGGTAGTCAGTGTTTGGGGGAGTGACAGGTAGTCAGCATTTGGGGGAGTGGCAGGTAGTCAGCGTTTGAGGGAGTGACAGGTAGTGAGCATTTGGGGGAGTGACAGGTAGTCAACGTTTGGGGGAGTGGCAGGTAGTCAGCGTTTGGGGGAATGGTAGATAGTCAGCATTTGAGGGAGTGACAGGTAGTCAGCATTTGGGGAGTGACAGGTAGTCACCATTTGGGGGAGTGGCAGGTAGTCAGCGTATGTGGGACGTACAAGTTGTCAGCATTTGGGGGGAGTGGCAGGTAGTCAGCGTTTGGGGTAGTAACAGGTAGTCAGCGTTTGGGGGAATTTCAGTTAGTCAGCGTTTGGGGGAGTGACAGGTAGTCAGCATTTGGGGGAGTGGCAGGTAGTCAGCGTTTGGGGGAGTGACAGGTAGTTAGCATTTGGGGGAGTGACAGGTAGTCAGCATTTGAGGGAGTGACAGGTAGTCAGTGTTTGGGGGAATGGCAGGTAGTCAGTGTTTGGGGGAGTGACAGGAAGTCAGCGTTTGGGGGAGTGGCAGGTAGTCAGCGTTTGAGGGAGTGACAGGTAGTCAGCGTTGGGGGAGTGACAGGTAGTCAACGTTTGGGGGAGTAGCAGGTAGTCAGCATTTGGGGAGTGACAGGTAGTCAGCATTTGGGGGAGTGACAGGTAGTCAGCATTTGAGGGAGTGACAGGTAGTCAGCGTTTGGAGGAGAGACAGCTAGTCAGTGTTTGGGCGAGTGACAGGTAGTCAGCGTTTGGGGGAGTGGCAGGTAGTCAGCATTTGGGGGAGTAACAGGTAGTCAGCGTTTGGGGGAATTTCAGGTAGTCAGTGTTTGGGGGAGTGGCAGGTAGTCAGCATTTGGGGAGTGGCACGTAGTCAGCGTTTGAGGGAGTGACAGGTAGTCAGCATTTGGGGGAGTGGCAGGTAGTCAGCATTTGGGGGAGTGACAGGTAGTCAGCGTTTGAGGGAGTGACAGGTAGTCAGCGTTTGGGGGAGTGACAGCTAGTCAGCATTTGGGGGAGTGACAGGTAGTCAGCATTTGGGGGAGTGACAGGTAGTCCGCATTTGGGGAGTGACAGGTAGCCAGCGTTTGGGGGAGAGCCAGGTAGTCAGCGTGTGAGGGAGTGACAGGTAGTCAGCATTTGGAGGAGTGACAGCTAGTCAGCATTTGGCGGAGTGACAGGTAGTCAGCGTTTCGGGTAGTGACAGTTAGTCAGCGTTTGGGGGATTGAGAGGTATGCAGCATTTGGGGGAGTGGCAGGTAGTCAGTGTTTGGAGAGTGACAGCTAGTCAGCGTTTGGAGGAGTGACAGGAAGTCAGCATTTGGGGGAGTGGCAGGTAGTCAGCGTTTGGGGGAGTAACAGGTAGTCAGCGTTTTTGGGGA